>JBBDGP010000149.1:782500-1982500 GCA_037952835.1 Lithobates septentrionalis
CAGAATGGCAAAGAGTTTTTATTGATAATTCTGTGAGCAGGCTGCAGTTACTCTTTAACATGAACATCCTTCTGTGTGCAGCAGCCCCCCTAATACTTTCCTGAGCCCTATCTCTATCCAGCGATGTCCACAAGTGCCTCGGCTGTCCGGTGCTCTCCCTGATTGGCTGAGACACAGCAGCGGTGCCATTGGCTCCTATTGCTGTTAGTCAGCCAATCGGAGAGGGAGGGGGCAGGGCTGAAAGGACACGCAGAGCTGCAGCTTGGCTCAGGGTGCCCCCATAGTAAGCTGCTTGCTAAGGGGGCAATTGACAGGAGGGAGGGGCCAGGAGCACCACAGAGGGACTCAAGAAGTGGAGGATCGGGACTGCTCTGTGCAAAATCATTTTACAGAGCAGGCAGGTATGACATGTCGTGTTGTGGTTTTTTTTTTTTTTTTTGTTTTTTATGAAAAAAACTTTACAATCACTTTAATGGAACAAGCTGAGGTTAGAAGCTGGTTTCTCTACAGAAGTGAGACTGATTTTGCACACTCCAGCTTTAGTAAATAAACCCCCTTATGTATCCATGTACACATTGGCTTTTAGGTGAGGTCAAACCTCCCTTTTCTGAATGCAGAAGTATGGCTCAGGATAGGAATGTTTTGGCCATTGGAAAACATAAATTGTGGTAAACGCTTTTTGCGGTTTTCCTGTGGTCAGGAGCTGCCAGTGTACATGAAACCTTTTATAAGTATGTGGAGGCCTTGTACATTATGTCTGATCGCAATGAACAGCAATGTATAGGAGGCGTGTGTCAGTTTTAGTGTTCATAATTTCTTTAGCGGGGGTAATGATGCAACCTGACAATTGAACATCCCTGCAATGCCAGCCAGAAGGTTTTTAGATTTGGACTGAGCACACCTTCCTGTGTCAGGTCCCCCCCAAATAGGAGGTGATAGAAAAATCTCACCAATCTCAGACTGACGCTTGGACAGTATGCTGGCCAGAAATGGCATATGAAGGCATGGACAGTGCTACAGATCTAGAGACTTCCCCTCCTAATGAATAAATATTTGATTTTGCAGTTGTCCATCTGTGTTAGAGATTGTATGTGCAGAGCAAGGCAAAGCCATAATCTCTCCCAGTGGAATTTTATGGGGGGAAAACTGGACAAAGATTCTAAGTTTTCTCAACTGTATCCAAAGCAAACACAATTTTGGCTGAAGATCCATTTTTAAAAGCTTTGATTGGGTGTTGGCTGACCTCAATAGAGAAGGGCTGATGGAGTGTGAACATGCAGCTCCAAGCGTGTGATACGGTTTAATTGTTCTATTCTGTCTTCGGTTTTCATGACATACCTTATTTAAGACCCAACGATGTAATCATTTGGGCTTGATTTACTAAAACTGGAGAATGCTAACTCTGGTGCAGGTCTGCATAGAATTCTTTCTTGGTTTTTTTTTTTTTTTTTTTTCTTTTCTCTTGTTTCTTTTCTTTCTCAAAACTGCTAATGAGAATAGGTTATTGGCAGTTTTATATTTACTAAAATGATTGTATTTCCATGTACTGTGGGCAACATGATAGAGTGAATGCAGGGTCCTGGGTTTGGTTACACTTTAAGTCTTCCTGTCACAATTTAACTGCCTGGCTGTATTGGAGGTATGGCCAGACCAATATACAGTCTGCAGGACTATGGCTTTACACCTATGAACCTCAATATTTTACAAGTTCATTACAAAAACAATGCATATTTTGTTACTTGCAAGTAAGTGTGGGGATTTTTTTTTTTTTTTTTTTTTTTTGTGGGGAACGTATCCTGCAAGTCTGCAGAGTTAGGTCTCTTTCACACGATTGATCATTTGTCTTGCCGAGAGTTCCCTCGGCGGTTAAGTTCCCCTGTACTGCGCAGTACGAACTACTGTCAGCCGCCGGAGATAGCCAAAGCTCAAACGCTTCAATCAGCTGTACACGGCGCTTGGGCTCTGGGTCCAGGTTCCTTCCCCACCATCCAAGTGGACCTAGAGGGGGAATCTAAAAGAGCCGAGCGTGGCGAGCAAAGCGAGCCCGCGAGGGGCCCTCTTACAGGCACCGTGTACAGCTGATTTTCAGCTGTTCCGTTTTTTTCTACCGGATCCTACGGCGCAGTAGAGGGGGGAACTTATCCGCCGAGCGGAGCTTTCTTGGCAGAACACCGGCTATCTAACTTTCCAAGCAGGCCACCCATTGACTTTTATGGGCAGACGGAGATGTGTCCTCCTGACACCCACCCTCTATCGATCCGACAAGATTCACTCAAAACAGACGGATGGCGATACGTTCGCCCTCCATCCAGCAGATAGGATAAAAACACAGGTTGTCTGTTTTCATTCGATCTCCCCTTAGAGGACAGCGGAGCTCTGACAGGTCTGGCCCTGCAGTGAGCAGAGATGGACCTGTCTTCTGCCGGTGTTCTGACGAGAACTGTCCTATCAGTGTCCGCCTCGTACAGCGCAGGCGCAGCGCCTGCGCAGTACGGAGAAGGAGATGCCGAAAGTGTCCGAAGTTGATCAGCTGTACACGGCGCTTGGGCACTTATTAGTGATGGCTGTGTAAGAGGAGCCCTCGCGGGCTCGCCACGCTTCGCTCGCCACGCTTCGGGCATGGCCTCGCTGCGCTCGGCATCTATTTATTCTTAATCTATGTCCACTTGGATAGTAGGGAATGAACCTGGACACAGGGTAAGAATAAAAGCGCAGGCGCCGTGTACAGCTGACGATCAGCTGTTGAACTTCGGAGACTTTCGGCTCTCGTTTGTCCTCTGTACTGCGCCTGCGCAGTACAGGGCGGACACTATCGGATGGGGGACTGTATTCGACAAGACACCGGCTCAGTGAGGATCAATTGAGCAATCTCAGCTGAGCTAGTGGAGTTCATCAAAACAGATCGACTCCATGTGGAAAGGGCCTTAGAATGAAGGCTGAATTTTCAGATTCTTGCAGAGGCTCAGTGATGCCTTGTTCCTTCATGACACAGAACACTTCATTCCCTTTTTTATTGTGAGTGTTATTTATCCTTTGGGGGGGACTTATCACTCAGGTGTCACGGATTACATTATGCCCTTGGTGTCGGTGATCTTTTTGGTTGGAAACATTGTGATTATTAAACTTCTCATGAAAATTAAGTTTCCCCTCAACTGTAGTGCAAGGGCCTGATTGCATGCAAATGGAAAGTGTTTAGGTGTGACTTCTATTTTATGGTTTAGGTAAATCTAAAGGAAAATTGTGTAAATGTATGGCCAGCCTTGGTGTTGAATAGTGTTTTCAGGTCCTCATGGTTAATTTGGATAGCTTCTAGGGTTGTCCCGATACCGAGCATTTGCCCCAGTACTTGTACTGGGGCAAATGCTCCCGATGCTTCCGCCGATACTATGACAGTCAGCGGTGATCAGCACGTGGGGGAGTTACAAGCTTCTCCCCCCGCGGCTTTAGTGACATACAGCGGTGATCGGTGCTTGTAACTCCCCCACACGCGATCACCGCTGACGCTCCCTCCGTTACTCTGTTCCCCTATGCTGTTCCCCTCTGTTGCTCTGTCCCCCTCCATTCCGGCGTTGTTCTGTCCTCCTCTGTTACACTGTCTTCCTCCTCTGTCCCCCTCTGTTCTGTCCCCCTCCGCTGTCACCCTCCGTTCTGTCCTCCTCTGTCCCCCTCCGCTGTCGCCCTCCGTAGTTCTGTCCTCCTCTGTCCCCCTCCGCTGTCACCCTCCGTTCCTCTGTCCTCCTCCTCTGTCCCCCTCCGCTGTCACCCTCCGTTGCTCTGTCCTCCTCCGCTGTCCCCCTCTCCGCTGTGTGAATGGACAGAGTCAGCTGACTCTGTCCATTCACATAACTGAAACATTGTAATCTCCTGTGATTACGATGTCTCAGTTTATGAATGGAGAGGAGCCGCTGTCTTCTCTCCATTCATTCTCAGTGCAGCTGAGGCTGCAGAGAAAGGGACTAGGAAATCTCTATCCTCTGTCTCTTTCTCTGTCTCAAGGTGGAGATATCAGAGCTCTGTTAAGACCCCTAATATCTCACCAAAGCCCCCCAACAGGGCTGATTAAAAAAAAATAAACACACATATTGCAATAAAGAATAAAAAAAATGATTGTAAAAAAAAATGAATTTAAATTTAAAAAAAAACGCACAGAAACCGTTCACCCCCCCCCCCCCTAAAAAAAAAAAAAAAAAAACACTGTCGCGTGACATTAAAGAAAGTATCGGTATCGGCGAGTACTTGAAAAAAGGTCTCGGTACTTGTACTCGGTCCTAAAAAAAAAGTGGTATCGGGACAACCCTACTTCTAGGAATATTGGCTTAAATGAACTGTTCAGGGTAATGTATAGAATGACCTTCAGCTGTAGCAAGGCGCTGCACTCCATTACATCAGCCGATGTTCTCTACAAACCTCTCCCATCAGCTGCACCTTCTGGAGGATTCCCATCAGACCCGCCACCTTTTGTGAGCTGCACTTAATAATCTCCACACCTCTTCTACACGCTTGTAAATCTCTGTCACTGATCTGCACATTAGTGTGTTTGCTCTGATCTCTGCCTGCCTGTTGGTGTTTGCAGTTGCCTGGGTTGTCAGGCTGGTGTGCCTGCGGTTATACTGGTTTGTTTGCTTTCTCTGGTCACGGCCATGTGCTATCAGGGTGCACCTGTATTGTTCCACCCCTGACAGTCAGGACTGGGCTTGTGGGTTTAGGTTGGGCCTGGGCAGGGAGGGGGTCCTGATGGGGTTTTTTTTTTTTTTTTGATTTATTTTGTTTTCTTTTCTTTTTCCCCCTCCATGACGGATTAGATTCATTATACTATACTAAATATTTTCTCACCTTTTTTTTGTAATGACTACCTGGAAGGTAGGTTTTGATTTGATCTACACTTGTTTCTTGTTCTTTCCCTGTCTCTCATGCATGGGTTTCAGTAAAAAAATTTTTAAAAAAAGCTGAGATTTTTTCTTTTTCCTTTTTTTTTTTTTTTTTTTAACAAGCGGGACCCTCCTGTACTGAAAGTATACTGTATATTTAAGTTTTTCTTCCAGTATATTTATCATTTTGTTTCAAAAATACGTCTTTTCAGATCTGCTTTTTATATCAATATGTCCCATAATCTTGTTTGATTTACTGAATAGTTGATCACCCAGATTGTTGTGCTCTATGATGGGATCAGATACTGTACATAGTTGGAGGAAATGACTTCAGCCTGTTAAATCAACAATAACATCCCTGTAAATGGAATTAAAGCTCTTGTTGCCACAGTTCTGGGTTTGTGAGAGGTCTGCCTGCTGTGACTGTTTTCCATTATGAAGCCTTTAACCACTTAAAGGCCAGGCCTTTTTTCTGGCTTTTTTTTTTTTTTTTTACATGTTTTAGACTTCATTCACACTGAAGGTGGGTTTGAAATCGTGCTTGTTCAGCTAAACCTGCATTTCAGTGTATGTTCGGAGGTGATTTTAAAGATGTCTGTGCTGGTTTATAGACAGATGTCTATTGAAATCGCCCCCCAAAGTTGCCAAAAGTAGTGCAGGAACTGCTTTTGGGAATGGGTGCAGCGTTTCGGACGGTGTCATTGCTGGCAATGGGCTGCGATGTGACATGTCAAATCAGCACGATGTGAACGGGGGCTAAATCTTCTCTTAGTCAGAGACACTAGGGAATAAAATAGCAATCATTTTCAAACGCACTTTTTTTTTTTTTTTTTTTTTTTTTTTTTTTTTTTTGAAAAACATGCATGCTTTTATGAGGGGGGGGGAGAATAAACACAATATATCCAATTTTGTTACATATTTTATAAAAAATAAGCTGTGATGCTTTTTAACCACTTGCCGACAGCCTCACGCCTATATACGTGAGCAGAATGGCACGGGCAGGCAAAATCACGTACCTGGTACGTGATTGCCTTTCCGCGGGCGGTCCGATCGTGGCCCCCCCCCTCGCGATTGCTCCCAGCCAATGAGAAACATCCCCTGCCTCTGTATAGTACACAGAGGCAGAGGATGTGATGTCATCTCTCCTCGGCTCGGGAGTTTCCGTTCCAGCGCCGAGGAGAGAAGACATGTAAGTAAGTGCACAACACAGTAGAACATGCCAGGCACACTAAACACCCCGATTTTCCCCCCCCTGTCACAAACTGACACCAAGCAGGTTTTTTTTTTTTTTTTTTTTTCTGATTACTGCATAGTGTCAGTTTGTGACAGTTAGAAGTGTTAGGACAGTGAGTATTAGCCCCCTGTAGCTCTAGGGTACCCCCCCTAATAAATTTTAACCCCTTGATCACCCCCTGTCACCAGTGTCGCTAAGCGATCATTTTTCTGATCGCTGTATTAGTGTCGCTGGTGACGCTAGTTAGGGGCGTAAATATTTAGGTTCACCGTCAGCATTTTATAGCGTCAGGGACCCCCATATACTACCTAATGTTTTAACCCCTTGATTGCCCCCTAGTTAACCCTTTCACCACTGATCACCGTATAAGTGTTACGGGTGACGCTGGTTAGTTCGTTTATTTTTTATAGTGTCAGGGCACCCGCCATTTATTACCGAATAAAGGTTTAGCCCCCTGATCGCCCGGCGGTGATATGCGTCGCCCCAGGCAGCGTCAGATTAGCGCCAGTACCGCTAACTCCCACGTACGCAGCATACGCCTCCCTTAGTGGTATAGTATCTGTAAGGATCAATATCTGATCCGATCAGATCTATACTGGAGTCCCCAGCAGTTTAGGGTTCCCAAAAACGCAGTGTTGGCGGGATCAGCCCAGATACCTGCTAGCACTAGTTTTGGTGAACTGGCAAGCGCCAGCGGCCTAGTACACCCCGGTCGTAGTCAAACCAGCACTGCAGTAACACTTGGTGACGTGGCGAGTCCCATAAGTGCAGTTCAAGCTGGTGAGGTGGCAAGCACAAGTAGTGTCCCGCTGCCACCAAAAAGACAAACACAGGCCCGTCGTGCCCATAGTGCCCTTCCTACTGCATTCGCCAATCCTAATTGGGAACCCACCGCTTCTGCAGCGCCCGTACTTCCCCCATTCACATCCCCAACCAAATGCAGTCGGCTGCATGAGAGGCATTTTTATGTCCTCCCGAGTACCCCTACCCAGCGAACCCCCCCAAAATAGATGTCGTGTCTGCAGCAAGCGTGGATATAGGCGTGACACCCGCTATTATTGTCCCTCCTGTCCTGACAATCCTGGTCTTTGCATTGGTGAATGTTTTGAACGCTACCATTCACTAGTTGAGTATTAGTGTAGGGTACAGCATTCCACAGACTAGGACACACTTTCACAGGGTTTCCCAAGATGCCATCGCATTTTGAGAGACCCAAACCTGGAACCGGTTACAGTTATAAAAGTTACAAGTTTGCAAAAAAAAACAAACAAACAAAAAAAAAAAAAAATAGTTGCCGTTTTTATTCTCTCTCTCTCTCTCTATTCTCTCTCTGGTGTTCTGCTCTTTTTTACTGTATTCTATTCTGCAATGTTTTATTATTTTTTTATCATGTTTGCTTTTCAGGTATGCAATTTTTTACCAGAATGATGCCTGCAGGTTTAGGTATCATCTTAGTATCATTCTTTTCAGCCAGCGGTCGGCTTTCATGTAAAAGCAATCCTAGCGGCTAATTAGCCTCTAGACTGCTTTTACAAGCAGTGGGAGGGAATGCCGCCCCCCCACCGTCTTCCGTGTTTTTTTTTCTCTGGCTCTCCTGTCTCAACAGGGAACCTGAGAAAGCAGCCGGTGATTCAGCCAGCTGACCATAGAGCTGATCAGAGACCAGAGTGGCTCCAAACCTCTCTATGGCCTAAGAAACCGGAAGCTACGAGCATTTTATGACTTAGATTTCGCCGGATGTAAACAGCGCCATTGGGAAATTGGGGAAGCATTTTATCACACCGATCTTGGTGTGGTCAGACGCTTTGAGGGCAGAGGAGAGATCTAGGGTCTAATAGACCCCAATTTTTTCAAAAGAGTACCTGTCACTACCTATTGCTATCATAGGGGATGTTTACATTCCCTGAGAAAACAATAAAAATGATTTGAAAAAAAATGAAATGAACAGTTTTAAAAATAAGATAAAGCAAAAAAATAATAAAGAAAAATAAAAAAGGCACCCCTGTCCCCCCTGCTCTCGCGCTAAGGTGAACGCAAGCGTCGGTCTGGCGTCAAATGTAAACAGCAATTGCACCATGCATGTGAGGTATCACCGCGAAGGTCAGATCGAGGGCAGTATTTTTAGCAGTAGACCTCCTCTGTAAATCTAAAGTGGTAACCTGTAAAGGCTTTTAAAGGCTTTTAAAAATGTATTAGTTTTGTTGCCACTGCACGTTTGTGCGCAATTTTAAAGCATGTCATGTTTGGTATCCATGTACTCGGCTTAAGATCATCTTTTTTTTATTCCATCAAACATTTGGGCAATATAGTGTGTTTTAGTGCATTAAAATTTAAAAAAGTGTGTGTTTTTTTTTTTCCACAAAAAATGCGTTTGAAAAATCGCTGCGCAAATACCGTGTGAAAAAAAAAAATGAAACACCCACCATTTTAATCTGTAGGGCATTTGCTTTAAAAAAAATATATGTTTGGGGGTTCAAAGTAATTTTCTTAAAAAAATTTTTTTTTTCACGTAATCAAGTGTCCAGAAAGGGCTTTGTCTTCAAGTGGTTAGAAGAGTGGGTGATGTGTGACATAAGCTTCTAAATGTTGTGCATAAAATGCCAGGACAGTTCAAACCCCCCCCAAATGACCCCATTTTGGAAAGTAGACACCCCAAGCTATTTGCTGAGAGGCATGTCGAGTCCGTGGAATATTTTATATTGTGACACAAGTTGCGGGAAAGAGACAAATTTTTATTTTTTATTTTTTTTTTGCACAAAGTTGTCACTGAATGATATATTGCTCAAACATGCCATGGGAATATGTGAAATTACATCCCAAAATACATTCTGCTGCTTCTCCTGAGTACGGGGATACCACATGTGTGAGACTTTTTGGGAGCCTAGCCGGGCACGGGACCCCGAAAACCAATCACTGCCTTCAGGATTTCTAAGGGCGTAAATTTTTGATTTCACTCTTCACTGCCTAGCACAGTTTCGGAGGCCATGGAATGCCCAGGTGGCACAAAACCCCCCCCCAAATGACCCCATTTTGGAAAGTAGACACCCCAAGCTATTTGCTGAGAGGTATAGTGAGTATTTTGCAGACCTCACTTTTTGTCACAAAGTTTTGAAAATTGAAAAAAGAAGAGAATTTTTTTTTCTGGTCTTTCTTCATTTTCAAAAACAAATGAGAGCTGCAAAATACTCGCCATGCCTCTCAGCAAATAGCTTGGGGTGTCTACTTTCCAAAATGGGGTCATTTGGGGGGGTTTTGTGCCATCTTGGCATTTTATGGCCTTCAAAACTGTGATGGGTAGTGAGGCGTGAAATCAAAAATTCACGCCCTTAGAAAGCCTGAAGGCGGTGCTTGGTTTTCGGGGCCCCGTACGCGGCTAGGCTCCCAAAAAGTCCCACACATGTGGTATCCCCGTACTCAGGAGAAGTAGCTGAATGTATTTTGGGGTGCAATTCCACATATGCCCATGGCCTGTGTGAGCAATATATCATTTAGTGACCACTTTTTGTAAATTTATTTATTTTTTTGTCATTATTCAATCACTTGGGACAAAAAAAATAAATATTCAATGGGTTCAACATGCCTCTCAGCAATTTCCTTGGGGTGTCTACTTTCCAAAATGGGGTCATTTGGGGGGGGGGGGGGTTTGTACTGCCCTGCCATTTTAGCACCTCAAGAAATGACATAGGCAGTCATAAACTAAAAGCTGTGTAAATTACAGAAAATGTACCCTAGTTTGTAGACGCTATAACTTTTGCGCAAACCAATAAATATACGCTTATTGACATTTTTTTTACCAAAGACATGTGGCCGAATACATTTTGGCCTAAATGTATGACTAAAATTTAGTTTATTGGATTTTTTTTTTTTCAAAATTTTCGTTATTTTTCCGTTTATAGCGCAAAAAATAAAAACGGCAGAGGTGATGAAATACCATCAAAAGAAAGCTCTATTTGTGGGAAGAAAAGGACGCAAATTTCGTTTGGGTACAGCATTGCATGACCGCGCAATTAGCAGTTAAGGCGACGCAGTGCCGAATTGTAAAAAGTGCTCTGGTCAGGAAGGGGGTAAAATCTTCCGGGGCTGAAGTGGTTAAAATTGTGCACGTTTGTCACCATTTCAAAGTATGGAAGTTGAAATTTCCAGCAATGCTTTAGCCGCCTTTTTTACAGGTTACACTTTATTTTTATTTTTTTTGTATGCTTCTGTGCGTGAGCACGGACGGATGGGGGTGCTTTTAAATTCCTTTTATTTGTACATGGAGCACCTTTTTGGTATGTGGTGGAAGGCTAGATTGGCATCATAGATGTGCAAACAACAAATCTGCAGCGACTGCGTGATGCTATCATGTCAATATGGACCAAAATCTGAGGAATGTTTACAACACCTCGTTGAATCTGCCACACAGAATTGTTTTTTTCTCCCAGCTCTCTCCTCTCCGGCTGACAGCAGTGGGAGGTCTCGGCCCCGCCCACTATAGCTGTCAGACAGAAAGAGGAGAGAGCCAGAGGCACTGAAATCAGCTAGAAAACATACATACATACATACATACATACATACATACTCCAACAATGGGGCTAATATAAAGATCAGACACAGTGGCTTAACAACCACTTTTAAGGCAGCTCTAAAGGCAAGAGGGTCCCAAGGTAATGATTGTAGATCACCAACAAGATGCAAGCTTCCATCTGTCATCTGTATGCTGGATCTCACTCGCCCATTATATTTTGCAATGAGGTTTCCCTATGACTGCATGGCGGCGTTCATATGCTTGCCAAGCTGACAGGAATGATGTTGCATTGCAGGGAATGTTTGCCTTTTGCAATTGCAAGTTTATCCCGGAGGGAACTAAGGTATTAAAAGCTTTGTACATGTGTATTGTATGTAATGGCATATTGATGATCTCTGTACCAATTCTGTGTCTTCCAGTAAAAGGATGCCGCCCAGGGAAGAACGTTCAGCTGTCGGAGAATGAGATCAGAGGGTTGTGTCTGAAGTCTCGTGAGATCTTCCTGAGTCAGCCCATCCTTCTGGAGTTGGAGGCCCCACTGAAGATCTGTGGTGAGTGTGAGAGGTGGAGGACTCGGCTGAGTGATGAGTGTTGGTACCTGTGTCTCATGCAACAGAACACATTGCTCTGATTAGGTAAACCTGATTTCTTCTCTTCCATGGGTGACTGGGCTGGATTGGGTGCTGTGTGGAAATGAGAGAAACGTTGTTGGATGTGTCTCAGGCCTGAATCCACACACGGTGAGGTTGTTTTACTGAAGCTCACAAGGGCAAAATTATAGTTCAGCTGTACATCGTAGCCAATCGACTTCTAACTTGAGCTTTGATGAAAAAAATCAGGAAGCTGATTGGTTGCAAAGCTGCACCAGATTTTGCACTCTCCAGTTTTACTAAATCAAGCCAAGTGTATCTTCACATGGGTGAGATGGATGCCTCCTATCCTAAAGAGTGGTCAGATTGCTGTAGGTTTTAGGAGCTAGTAGCCAATAACTGATTTCAATGACCACAAAAGGGGATCCTAAAACTTTTCACTGACAAATGTTGCTAGGATTTATTTTGGCCTGCCTTAAGCCTAGTGCTGGCCAGCATCAGCTGGTTCACTAGAAATCGGGCGACGTTCAGCCCGTGTGTATGGCCGCTGTCGAAGGTCGACCGAAAAAGTTCTGCCGATCAGCTTTCTCAGCCAATGCATGGGTGGCATCTGACCCCCTGTCAGCTTTCTCAGCCAATGGGTGACATCTGACCCCCTGTCAGAACCCAATAGAACAGCAGAATAGATCGCTGTACTGACATCTGATTGTTAGTACAGCAGCTCAGACTTGAGCTGTCAGGTTTTTTTTTTTTTTTTTTTTTTTTTTCGTTCAACCTGCTGGGTTGAATGGAAAAAAGGTGTGTGTGTGTGTGTGTGTGTGTGTGTGTGTGTGTGTGTGTGTGTATATATACAAGGCTTTAGAATACATGCCCTGTAGAAGCAGCTCAGTGTTATCCAATGTGTCTATGAACATTGGGAAGATTACAGGCAGAAAAGCCTTCTGCTTTGCATTTTTGAGAGGAGTTTTCTGGCAGAAAAAAAAGTTAACGTTTAACCTTAACCTGCATAGGGGGACTTCAATGTCAGGGCGGTAATAATTTTTCTACATGTGCGCGCGTACACCTATACAGGTTGGACTGTTGTCTTTAGTCAACCTTACTAACCATGTAGCTAAACGCCTGTAGGAAAAGCGCTCTTTATGAGGGTTGTGGTCTTTGATTTTTAAGTCCAGTGTGCATTGACCCTGAAGGTACAATACATTGTCATATTATAGAAGCTGAAAAAATAGGTCCCGGTTACATGATCCACCCATTTTTAGGACAAAAGCAACCTGTTCCTACAGTTCTCCTCTCAATTCCATTACCCCCTGCATGCCGGTGATCTCCCCACACCAGATTTGAAAAGCATGAATCATTACTTCTGAATTATATGCATAAACTACAAATGCTGACAACCTTTGTGGCTGAGGAGAATTTTTTTTTTTTTTCTTGTTTTTATAGAGCAAAAAAAATAAACAGCAGTGGTGATCAAATGCCACCAAAAAAAGCTATTTGTGGGTAAAGACACAAATTTTGTTTGGGTACAGAGCCGAACGACCGCAATTGTCAGTTAAAGCGACGCAGTGCCAAGTTGTAAAGTGCTCTGGTCAGGAAGGGGGTAAAATCTTCCGGGGCTGAAGTTGAGGAGGTTCACCCCCTTTGTCCTGTTTACCATTATCATTGAACGTAAAACAGAACCCTGAATTTTGTGTGCTCCCCAGAAAAGTAAGAGGGGGGGGGTAGACTTCTTCAATGGGGATACTAGTTCTGCTGACCTGGGGGTCCCCAAGGTATTTCCCTAATTTTTAGAGATTTCCTCTCCCTTTCTGTTGGGCTGTGGGACAGGAAATGAATGGAAATTCCTGCAATTGGACACAGATGGGGGGGGCGGGCTGACAGGGGTTATAACCCTCCTATACTCTATCTAAAAGTAGAACTATAAGCAAAACTTTTCCATTTTGAAGTGTATCCAAAGCCATCCTCCCTTTCATTTTTAAAGTGCTATTATATTGCAAGATGAGTGGTGTTCAGACTTGCATGAATTGGAATTGATGTTTGTTCTCCTCCTTCTTCCCAGGTGATGTACACGGACAGTATTATGATCTTTTAAGGTTGTTTGAATATGGCGGATTTCCACCAGAGAGTAACTACCTGTTCTTGGGTGACTACGTGGATCGTGGCAAGCAGTCTCTAGAAACAATTTGTTTGTTATTGGCATACAAGATTAAATACCCAGAAAACTTTTTCTTGCTACGTGGGAATCACGAGTGTGCCAGCATCAACCGAATCTATGGATTCTATGACGAATGTAAGTAGATAGCCCCAACCAATAGGACTTTATATAGGAGTTTAGCCCCCCATCCCACCATATAAATTTTTTTTTTTTTTTTTTTTTTTTTTTCTTTATGGAGTGGCTTCAAATCTTTTACTGTAAAGTCTTTGGTGTCATTTATGCATTTGATTTTCATCTGCAAAGTAAATAGAAGTTGACGAATTCCAGGTATGGTAGTTTTGCTCGATTACAATGGTCCACTTTGGACCATGTTTAAATATGCATACACCATCCCTGTGGGATCCCTAGAAGCTGGAAATCACTATAGTGGCCACAGCTACTACAGTGATCTCCATTCTCTTCTGGGTCCCATGCCATGTGGCTTTCCTGCTGCTTGTTGGCTCAGCACAGGTGCCATTCAGGGAACACTCTGTGTTTTCCCAATGAATGCAAAGCAGTCTCTGGTTGCGGGGCAATGGCATCACAATTTTCACTCTGTCCAATCAGAGAAAATGCAAATGAGCTCTTGTGTACACCTAGCATCATGGTAACTACTCTGCACGGAACCCAGACAGCAGTGGCAATCCCTGTAGTAGCAGTGTCCTAATATACTGATTTCCAGCTTCCACGAGGATCCCTGGGGTATGGCACATATATTTTGGTCCAAGCTGGACTAGTATAAATTGCTATATCTGGAATTTAGCTCTAAGTAACACATGCATAATCCCACAAACCCTGCTGTACAACTGATGGGCTCCTTGCACTGCTTCTTCTATGCCAATCTGAGCTCTGCTGTGCAGTAGATGGCAAGAGGGCTGATGCCAAATAAAATTTCACTGCTTGCATTTAAACATTCATTTAATGTATTGCTGAATACAGAGATGCAATCTCCCTTTTTATATTTGGCTGGGTTTTTAATTATCTGTAACCTTTTTGGCTACAGATTCTTTATAAATGTGAAGATCAATTACCGTAATTTGGCTCCCTCTCCGTTTTATGCTTTTATTGCTTTTTGGCTTTTTTTAAATCTGCCAGAGTGATTCCACTGAGGTTTTTATTTCTCTGCATTTAGGTAAAAGACGGTATAACATCAAGTTGTGGAAGACGTTTACTGACTGTTTTAACTGCTTACCTGTTGCTGCTATTGTAGATGAGAAGATCTTCTGCTGTCATGGAGGTGAGTTGCCGGTTCTGTAGCTTATGGAATGCAGTTCTGAGAGGCTGTTTAGGTGAAAACCAATAGTTTTTTGACTAGTGTGGGAGGGAGAGTATCCAGGATGTTTACCAGCCAGTGCACACTATGATTTCAATATTAAATTTTTTTTTTTTAATATTGATATTTTAGGAATGTAAAACCTCTTGCCCAATGATTCACAAGAGTATTGTGAGGATAGAACTGCGGCATGAAAGGACAAATCTAAAAAGCTTCAGGGTTAACTCGCACTATATGCAGTAACGGGCGGTTTACTACATGGTAAAACGTCTGCCACCTTGATTCTCTTCAATGATACCTGGGGAGCCTTAATGCTATGGTGGGATGATGGAATTTATGCCCTGAGACTTCAATGAAGATCTGCTCCTGCACCCTCCCCCACCTTCATCCTACTGAGGGTGTTGGTGATTTACTTCCCCTCTTTTCCTACTAGTCCCCCTTTTTTTGGAGGTCGTCTCATTTGTTGCCCATCTAGTGTACCGGTTTCTTTAACACCAAAGAAGCTGAAACTGATTACCAAACCCCTCTGCTACTTAACTGACCAGATCAATATCCCATTGACTTGATGCTATATGCTGAGTGAAAAGCGTTTTGTTTAAATTTTTTTGAGATGTATGTATCCTCCATAGATTGTTGCATTAGTCCAAAATATGTGAGTAGTGTTCCCAGTCCTGTTATTTCTTGTACATTGCTAGACCTACTGTAAAGAAATGACACCTCGCACCCTGAGGCTCTTGGATGTCTGCAGTCTCTCCTGCTCAGACATTACCATAAACTTCATGTATTGCCTCTGGTGTACATCTGAAATATTTCCCACACATGATTGAAGCTGTGACAAGATCCAGGTTAGAACAGGTCCAAACATTACATCCTGTACACAGGAAAATGACTGACTGGTGACTCTTCCATATCTATCTGATGTCATTACTTACACATAGAGCGTGCATGGAGTATCGGATGTACTTTATTTACTGATCTGGTCTGTGGCCTGCAAGTGATCCAGTTTTTAGAAGCCTATGTAGCTCTAGTCACTAAAACGTCACATAATCTCAAAGCTGAACTCCAGGCAAACTGATAAATGCACAAAATAAATTCATGTAAATTTTTACTTGTCAAAGGATTTGTTTTATGTACATCCAGTTCTGAGAAGTGCGAAGCTCTGTCTGGCAGGGCAGAGAGATGATTCTTCTCTGCAGTAACACTTAGGCCTCGTGCACGCGGGGCGTTTGGTGGTCTCTCCCCAGATGCCTTTCCTCCTGGCAGTAGTGTTTTGGCAGAAAACTCTTGTAAACACAGGCGCATCAAGCGATTGGGCGTGAATTCATTTAACTGGCCACAATTATATATATATATATATATATATATATATATATATATATATATATATATATATATATATATATATATATACTCACACTATTGAATTAACGCTCAAGTGCTAAATGTGCCTAGCGATGCCTTTTTACATGCATCGCACGTTTTTCTGCTGCTCCTCCTGGATGTACTGGCAGTGGAGTTTGGTGTGTTTCTAAAACCTTAAGGTTTTTCACCTGTAATGCATTCTATTCCCTTTTCCCTACCTGAGCCAGATCCGATCCAGTGATGTGCACAAGCGCATCGGCTTCCGCTGCTGTCTCCCTCCTCATTGATAGTATGCAGTGCTAGCTGCAGGTTGTACAGACTTTAGTGCATGAACTTTTATTTTATTTTTGCATTTGTCACCCATCTGAAATTTTGTGTCTTCCAGGCCTCTCCCCCGACTTGCAGTCTATGGAACAAGTCAGAAGGATACTGCGTCCCACAGACGTACCAGACCAGGGTCTCCTGTGTGACCTCTTGTGGTCCGATCCAGACAAGGATGTGCTCGGTTGGGGAGAAAACGACAGGGGCGTCTCTTTCACTTTTGGGGCTGACGTTGTAGCAAAATTCCTTCACAAACACGACCTGGATCTTATTTGCCGAGCGCATCAGGTATGGAGGAAATCCTGCTGTCTGAATAGCAATGATGCTCATGGTGGCCAATTGCACTTTAGTTAAACTTTGGAAGATGAATATCTCGCTGGAAGTGGTTTTAGTTTTCACCTCTACTTCTCACTGACCCCCTACTGCTTTCCCTACAGGTGGTGGAAGACGGTTATGAGTTCTTTGCAAAACGACAGCTGGTGACTCTGTTCTCTGCACCCAATTACTGCGGGGAATTTGATAACGCCGGCTCCATGATGAGTGTGGATGAAAGCTTAATGTGCTCCTTCCAGGTCAGTCCTTTGCCACATGATTGCAGCCTTTTTCAAAACTGTTTTTCTCCCCATAGAAGTCGGTAGCAATGCAGAAGTGCACTGACTGCTTGTCAAAGCTTGCCACATTTGCCTGTCTACACAAGCGTGTGTGCTTGTCCAATGTAAACATCTCCTGGGTATTAAAAGGACTATTCCTATACTAGCTTGGACCTGTCCTGCTGTTTGTGGGGTGTGTTTTTTTTTTTTTTTTTTTTTTTTTTTTTTTTCTCCCCTCCTTACATTCTGTGTTTTGCCTATGTCATCCTCTTTGGCTCTGGTGCTTTCTGTTAGATAGAAACCTGGGGCATCTGGATTAACCCTTACCTGCCTTGAGTTCATCAATGCCCAGGCCAAATTTAGCAGCATCGGTTAAAGATGAATTCAGGCATGGTATATATTTTTTAGGTACAAACTAATAGTCTGCACCATGTGAATGTAAATATATCCACAAATATCTAGGAAGAGAAAAAAGCAAATAAGTTTCCAAGACTTAAACTATACCTGGTGACTGCGCTGTCCTTATTAGCAATCCCTGTATCATAAACTGCAATATTGTAAATGGCGCAAATGATAAATTGCAAAAAATATAAATCTATTCATAACGTCTCCAACCAAGACCGAAAAAAGAGTGCAAGTATTTTTAAAGAGCAAAAATACCATGCTTAAAAAAAAAAAAATACAAGAAGCATTCATCCAACTCCTTAAGCTCTTAAGGTGTCCAGTGCTCATAACCTCATGTAATGTCCATTTCAAATGCCATGTATTAAAAAAAGTACATAAACTCATCCAACTCCATCCATGGTGTCCAATGCTCATAACGTAATAAATAAAATAAAGTTTATTTTTTTGCAAAGAATAATAAATGCACTTCTTTTTTTTTTTTTTTTTTTTTTTTTTTCTCTTGAGCCTGTAAAGCATTGCTGCTGGTTCCATGCAGAGCCAGTGTATCTGTGCTTCCCGTACGGGTAAGCAGATGCATTCTGACAGGAAGCATGAATGAACTACCATGGAGATCCACAGTATTATAGTAGTTCATTGAAAACTACAAGCCAACAGCCGCACAGGCTGCCAGACCTTGCAGTCTTCCATGCCCAGAGCCCTGTCCATCCATGACGTGACCATGTGGGTGGAGCCTCGCTCGGCCAAGTGTGCAGTTGTGGTGGTTTGTGTTTTTTTTTTTTTTTTTTTTTTTTTTTTTTTTTTGTTTTAGTGGGGAGGGAGAAGAATCCCGCTAGCTGTCAGAGCAGGGATTGGAGAGATGCGGGGGCCTGTCTATTAACATGTTACACCCTGAATACAGGTGTAACATGTAACCTGTTGTGGAAGGCGAACTTTTCCTTTTAACAGTGTCCGGTGCATTAAGATTCATATAATCAAAGTGTTTACTGTGTATTCCAGTTCGCATGGTAAAATGGTGCCCCACGCGGCGGGAAAAAAACCGTTCACGTGCCAACAAAATTCATCCAAAAAGTGCTGGTGCTCCAAAAATCTCTTCTCCTAATCCGTGTATTCACTGATCCCCTCTACATATTAAATACCAATTATTTACCAGAGAATAGTTGTCAGCGCACTCTAATTTTGTGCTACGGTATATCTTATCCAGCAAGGGGTTAAATCGGTCCACTCGCCTTCTCAAATCCACATCCTCTCTGCTCGAGACCAATCATAGAGAACAGGTGCTGCATTGTGTAAAACCCTTTTTTCCCCATTCATCTTTCAGGACAGCACCATAGAGAGACACCGGCTCCTCCCCTCTTAGGAAACACCGCCTTCCAATTCAACATTTAAACCTCATCCTCCCAACGGCCCCTCAGTTCAGGTGTTTCCTCCGGTGGGGAGACACTGCTTAGGAACCGAGGCGGATCAGTCAGGGAGGCTGAAGCCAAAAAATTTGTCTGTGGAAGAGGGGGAGTCGGGTCTCTCTAGCTCTTTCCCTCTATTTTATTTTTTTATTCAGTCAGGTAAAGGCTGGGGAAGCCATACTTACCTGTTTTTTAAACTGAATTAGCGCGCCTTAGCCTCTCTTGGGGAAAGAGACAGCTAAGGGGGTCTGTTTTTCTTCTGCCCAGGGGGGCGCTGTGGGAAGTGCCTGAGTCTCTCCTGCTCAAGCAGCCAGCGTCTGAAGCTCTATGGCCGGGTCGGATGACGGGTGACGTCAGTTCCGGCGAGGGCGGGCACTTCCGACGATTCCGCGTCTTCCGGTTCCGGACGCGGAGATAGAAAACGGACCGAGCGTTCGGCTGGTGCGACCCTCTTGCCTTGCTGTAGAGTCGGCTATCGGGGGAAACGATCGACCACCATCCTCAGCGGACATGTCGGAGACAGAGGTCTCTAGAACTGCTCCAGGAGACAGTAGCACCAGCCATGCTAAGGTAAGTGGAACCCTGGGGTGGTGTTCCCTTACCTAAATCCCGATAGCTTCACGGGTGTTCTCCCCCCCACTGGTCGGGGGGGAAGGGGAGTGTGTCTGGGACCCTGGTGGTGGTTGGTCCTGGGGGGGGGCACTCCTGGTGGACCTCTGTAGAAGCACTGGTGGGATTGGGCATTTATGGCGACTCTCTCTTTCTTTTTCAGAAAGCCACAGAGAAAAGCAAGTCGCCTCATGGTTCCAAGAAAAAATGCCCCTCTTGTAGAACTAGTATGGGGGAATCCTGGTCCAAGGCACTTTGCAAGGAGTGCATTGATGGATTGGTCAGGGAACAGGCAGCAGAACAGGGTACAGATCTTGCTGCATCCGTCAAGGAGCTTTCTAGCACCTTTCAGTCCTTTAAAACACTCTTTTCCAGCTTCCAGTTGCCGCAAGCCCAAAGCAGTCCTTTACCAGTGCAGCAGAGTGTTACACCTAGCCCAGTGGATACTCCCTCTGTTAGTGGAGAGAGACCAGGGGGCTCCAGAGTGGATATTGAGGAGGAGCCAGATAGCACCGCTTCAGATTCTCAAAGGGAATCGGATGTGGAGGAAGTGGATAGGGAATCCACAAAAACCTCTCGCTATAAGCTTTCCCTGGATGAAGTGGAGGAGCTCTTGGGAGCTATTCACACCACGTTGGGTATTCAGGAAGAAAAGAAAGTGTTATCGCTCCATGACCAAATGTACAAAGGTCTTGGAACAAAAAAGGAAGGATTTCCCAGTCCATGATGTATTGGTTGAGGCCATAAAGAATGAATGGAAAGATCCTGAGAGAAAACCTTTCTTTTCAAGGGCTTTAAAGCGAAGGTTTCCTTTTTCAGAAGGGGAGTCTCTAGTCTGGAATAAGACCCCTAGGCTGGATGCTGCTTTTTCTCAGGTTTCCAGGCAAACAGATCTGGCCTTCGAGGACATGGGGGTTCTTGTAGACCCCATGGACAGAAGGATGGACTCTCTCTTAAAGTCCTGGGATTCATCACAGGGAAACCTTAAGCCTGCCATGGCGGTCACAGTAGTGGCCCGCAATATGGAATATTGGCTTACGCAGATAAGAGCGCATATTGAGGCAGGAACGCCAAAAGAGACTATTTTGGCTTCCTTCCCCATGCTACTTAAGGGTGTAGCGTATATTGCGGACGCTTCCGCCGAATCAGTGCGCATGTCCGCAAGGTCTTCAGCCCTCACTAATTCGGCTCGAAGGGCTCTATGGCTTAAGACGTGGCAAGGAGACAGCGCGTCTAAAGTTAAACTCTCTGGAATTCCCCTCACAGGAGATCTCTTGTTTGGCCCAGGTTTAGAGACCGTTTTAGACCGGACGGCCGATAAGAAAAAGGCCTTTCCCATTAAAAAGAAATTTGGGGAGCAGGCTAAAAGAAAGTTTCGCCCTCAAAGAAAATTTGAAGCCCCAAAAGGAGAGCGGCAGAAAAAAGCTTGGGGGCAGAAGGGCAAGGGGCGGGGAGGGGCGATTTTTCGCCCTCCTGAACAGCCCAAGAAGACCCAATGACGGGGTAACCACGGTGGGAGGAAGATTGGGGGCCTTCCTCCCACAATGGGAGATGATCACCTCCAACCAGTTTGTGTTAGGGATCATAAGAAGAGGTTACCAGCTAGAGTTTTCAGAACCCCCTCAGCACAGACTTCTGGTCACCGAGCTGCCAAAGTGTGCAGAGAAAGCGTCAGCTCTTCTATCCTCCCTACAAGAGTTAGAGGAACAAGAGGTGATAGTGAGGGTGCCTGTAGAGGAGACAGGCAGAGGCTTTTACTCCCACATTTTTGTGGTCCGCAAGCCGTCGGGAAAATTCAGACTTATCATGAATCTGAAGCCTCTGAATGTCTCAATCACCTACAGAAAATTCCGGATGGATTCTATCTATTCGGTGAAAGCACTTCTTCCCCCAAATTGCTTCATGGCGTCAATAGACCTAAAGGACGCTTATCTGCACATTCCAGTCGCAGAAAGTTACCAGAGGTTTCTCAGACTGGCGGTGAAAACTGGGGAAGGAACGTTTCATCTACAGTTCAAAGCACTCCCCTTTGGACTATCCTCTTCCCCCCGCATCTTCACCAAAGTGATGGTGGAGGTCCTGGCTTTCTTGCGGCTCAGAGGCATCTCTGTAGTCGCGTACCTGGACGACCTGCTCCTGTTTGCTCCTTCCCTGGAGCAGTTGTACCAGGATCTTCAGGTAGCAAGAGACAGCCTAGAAAACCTGGGATGGCTCTTGAACCTGGAAAAATCCAGTTTGGTTCCGGCCCAAAAGGTCATCTTCCTGGGCTATGTACTGGATTCAACAAAACAAAGTGTTCCTTCCAGCAGAAAAAATCCAGAAGGTGGACAGAGCAATATTACTGCTCCAGGGCAGCAGTCAGATCTCAGTAAGGAAAGCAATGTCAGCGCTGGGCTTACTGACTTCCACGCTTCCGGCAGTTCAGTGGGCAGGGCTGCACTTTCGCCCCCTACAGCTGTTTATTCTAAATGTCTGGGACCACAGTCCAGCATCTCTGGACTCTCTTATATCTGTGCCAAGCCAGGTCAAAAGGTCCCTCTGGTGGTGGAGAAAAGGGTCCAATCTCTCACAGGGTCTGGAGTGGGTTCTTCCAGTGTCCAGAACGGTTACGACCGATGCAAGCGGCACAGGGTGGGGAGCACACCTAGATGCCAAAATGATACAAGGCACCTGGAAAAAAGAAGACGCAAAAAAGTCCTCGAACTGGAGGGAACTGAGAGCAATAGAGTTGGCTCTCAGAGCTTTTCAGAAAGAACTCCTGGGACAGCATGTGAGGGTCCGTTCGGACAACTCATCAGCGGTGGCCTACATCAACAGGCAAGGGGGAACCAGGAGCAAATCCTTGTGGGGTCTGGCAGAATCCATCCTCAGGTGGGCCGAAGGGAGCATTCTCTCTCTTTCTGCAATACATCTGAAGGGGGAGCAGAACCAAGTGGCAGACTTTCTGAGCAGAAAAATGCTGAAGGAAGGCGACTGGGTCTTGAATCAGGACATCTTCGAGATGATTACTCGGAAGTGGGGGGTTCCCTCTGTGGATCTCTTCGCCTCGAAGGCAAATACAAAAGCTCGTCTGTTCTTTTCCCTAAACAGATGGGACGGAGCAGCCGGGGTGGATGCACTAGCTCAGAGCTGGCGTTTCTCAAGGTGTTATGCCTTCCCCCCTCCCGTAATGATTCCAGCAGTTCTGAGAAAATTTCGGTCAGAAGACACAACCCTCATTCTGATCGCACCACACTGGCCAAGGAGGCCGTGGTTCTCTCTCTTGAAGAGTGACGGTAGAACCTCCCTGGATTCTACCTATCCAGGAGGATCTTCTCTCTCAAGGCCCAATCTGTTGCCCTCAGGTGGAGCGATGGAACCTCGCAGCGTGGCTACTGAGGAAGAATTGCTGAAGGGCAAAGGTTTCTCGGGTCGGCTAATAACTCTCCTAAATTGCAGGAAAAGAGAGACGCAAGCCATTTACCTTAAGGTGTGGAAACGCTTTAACAGTTGGTGCACAGAAAGCTCCTTCGATGTACAAAGTTCTGTAGCAGTATTAGAGTTTCTGCAGGCAGGAGCGGACAAAGGATTAGCCCTTAGCACCTTGAAAGGACAGGTATCGGCACTAAGCGTTTTCCTGGAGAAGCCACTAGCTATAGATCCTTGGGTAGCTAGGTTTTTTAGAGCTTTAGGCAGACAGAGGCCTGTTAAAAGTTCTCCATTCCCAGTGTGGGATCTTTCCTTAGTTCTACAGTCTCTTACAGGGGATCCTTTTGAGCCGTTGGAATCCTGTACCTTGAAGGTGATCACCCTCAAAACGGTGTTTTTGGTGGCGATCAAGTCAGCAAGGAGAGTAAGTGAACTCGAAGCCCTTTCTATTAGGGCGCCTTTTTTTCAGGTTTTTCCGGACCGTTTGATTTTTAAAACGGATCCGGCCTTTTTGCCAAAAGTGGCCTCTAGTTTTCATAGGGGCCAAGAAATTATTTTACCTACCTTCTGTTCGAATCCTGTGAGGGAACAGGAGCATATTTTTCACAAACTGGACGTTAGAAGGTGCGTCCTTCAGTACTTAGATTGCACGAAACAGTTTAGGAAATCCGATTCTTTTTTTGTATTTTCAGGGGCTAGGAAAGGGTTCAAAGCCTCTAAACGATCAATAGCCAGATGGTTAAGGTTGGCCATTAGCCAGGCCTATGTAGTCGGGGGTTTGGAGCCCCCGGAGGGTATTAAAGCACATTCCACCAGGGCAGTGGCAACTTCTCAAGCAGAGTGGGCTGGTGCTTCTCCGGAGCAGATCTGTAGAGCAGCAACGTGGTCCAGTTTTTCCACGTTTGTGAAGCATTACAGATTGGACCTGCTGTCAGCCAAAGACCAAGCCTTTGGGCGTAAGGTGCTACAGGCAGTAGTCCCTCCCTAAGGTAAGGTGCTCGCTTATCCTCTCTATGGTGCTGTCCTGAAAGATGAATGGGGAAAAACGGAGTTACTTACCGGTATCTACATCCTCTTACCTCGAGATCAGATAAACAGGCACCGCTTTGTGTATTAAAAAAAAAAAAAAAAAAAGTTACTTACCGGTAACATCCTTTTCCAGGAATCTTTCAGGACAGCACCGTAGAGAGACACCGGCTCCTCCCCTCTTAGGAAACACCGCCTTCCAATTCAACATTTAAACCTCATCCTCCCAACGGCCCCTCAGTTCTTCACGAGTTCCTCCGGCCAGCTGGGGAGACACAAGAACACGTCATACAAATCTTTATCTTACCTGACGTTCTCATGCGATGAGTTCTCATAGATGATCAATAACCTGGGTGGGTACTAGTGCTGTCCTGAAAGATTCCTGGAAAAGGATGTTACCGGTAAGTAACTTTTTTTTTTTTTTTTTTTTTAATACACAAAGCGGTGCCTGTTTATCTGATCTCGAGGTAAGAGGATGTAGATTTGAGTGGATTCATTTAACCCCTTACTGGCTGGATATGATAAAATGCTAACTATTCTCTGGTCAGTAGTTGGTGGTTAAGGTAGAGGAGGTCACAATGTGGACACATGGATTGAAGGATTTTGGGTGAATTTTGTTTGCACGTTTAACTTTTTTTATTTGCGTGTGGGGTTTATTTTTTCTTAAAAATGGGAATGCACCGGACTTTTTAATGCATTTAAATGCCCTGGACACTTTAATATATGAACTTATGAGCATTGGACGCTTTAAGTTGCATGAATTCTTGTATTTTTGTTCATTTTATACATGGTATTTGTAATACTTGCACTTTTTTTTTTTTTTCTTTTTGTTCTTGGACACATTTATGAACTTAAATGTTTATTTTGTTGCATAATTTTTGATGTTGCATAATTTACAATATTGCAGTTTGTAATTTTGAGTGTTGCTAAATGAGGACAGCGCAGTCTCCACATGTAGCTTACATGGTTACATTGGTTCACCTTGGCCGATCCCTCTGGAATTTGGGAATCACTGATGTGGACACCGCTATTCCAGTGATCTCTACTAACTTCCATGTCCCAGGCTTAGTGGCTGCCCTGGTCTATTCTGCACACAGGAGGCTGTCTGCTTGGCATAGGCACCAATCAGACGAGTAGGAGCACATGACATCACTACCCTCCACCTCGTCTAGTTAGAAAACTGTGGTGCAATGGCTGTACGAAGTTCAGGACATCAGACAGACGGAAGATCTGACCATCTCAATTGTACATATGAAAAGCTCAGGACCACCTGGTTGGCGTTCCCCCTACAGACTAGTTTTAAGCAGCTGCTCTAAGGGCATTATATGGTGGTGCCTTTCAACTGTTGGCACTGCTCCTGGCATAGGAGCACTTTTTTTTTAATTTATAACCCCCCCCTCCAAACCTTCTATGGTCTCCTATTTCTGCTATTTAGTAGGGGAACTAGCCCCACCACCGGCTGGTTAAAAACGCCTATTGACCCACTTCTCCTAACGTGTGTGGAAGTTATCCCCATTTTTTTTTTTTTTTTTTCTTTAGCCCTGTATATATAAAAGTAAGAATCGGGGGTATTGTTACCCATATCTCTGCAGCTGATATTTTTAATGTAGCTTGAAGCCTAGCGTACCATGCTTGTCTGTTACCACCATGCCTTACTGTTTTTATGTAATGCATTTTGACCATCTGTAATGGTTGTACCACCCTGCGTCTATTTGCCCCAATGGTTTTTACACTTCCAGTATTTGTGTATTGTACTTGTATTGTAAACAACCTGATTTTCTTTGCAAAATAAGAATGCGTTACAGAAACTTTTGCGTTCATTCAGATAATGCACAGCATTCTCCCAGTGCTGGTTCACACTATCATGATGCGGGAACCAGTGCCCGTTCCCACATCACATAGGACTTGCAGGCAGTTCACACTGCCCTATGTGAACTGCTGCGGGTGTCAATAGAAAGTTCACATCCCCAGATCTGTTTGCATATCGCAGTGCGAACTGTCAAATGGTGCAGGAATCGGATTGCGTTCTAGTGCAGACCAAAAAGTGCAAATGTAGCTAAACAATCTGGCTGAATTCGCATTGCATGTGATCTGCACAGCAGTGTGGTGTGAATCGCATGCGATGTCTAACCTCACACAAGTGTGAACCTCCTTTTTTCACAATGGATCAGGCCGGATGCTCTGTAAACAAGTGGAGATCACTGCAGCAAATGCGTTCAGTGATTTCCAGCTTCCAGGGGCATCAGCCAGGTATGGTGTGTATACATGGTTACCCAAAAAGATAATCCGCACAACCAGTTGCTGCTCTTAAAAAAAATTTAAAGAGCAGCAACTAGCTGTGCGCATCATCTTGATTGCTTACTACTTGCAAACGACTGTGGATCAAACGCCTGTGGGCTCTGCCGATATTTTGGTGTACAGGAAGTAGCACTGAATCTCCTGTTATATACATTGTTACCTAGATCCAAGCTGGTTCAGTGTAAGTATGTAAAAATATATCCTGCCTGGAATTCATCTTTAACACATGCGATTTTTGACGAGGCCGCTGTCGTACAGCACGAGACATGGGTTTTAGTTGCTAGTTTTGCTTAAAAGTTTAAAGAGCATATCCCTTGATAATGAGAACAGCTTGTTGAGACTTTAGAGGTGGCTGAATATAGACAATGGTTAACTTTATGAACAATATAAAGATAAAGGGTGTAAAGATGGATGGATGGATATTTCTGAAAACTGTTAGTTTTTTAGTTTTTTTTTATTTATTTTTTTTATGCAAAGAAATCACAAAGCTTTAACGTTTTAAAGATGAAGGATCCACACTGTCTACCATTGTCTATATTGATCACCTCTATAAAATCCCAACAAGCTTTTCTCAAGTTCTTTACTGTATAGTGACATTAGTCCCTGCCCTCAAGAAGCATTTTTGCAAACCTATACATGCTAGAGCCAATTTAGACAGGATCCAATCAACCTACCAGCATGTCTTTTGGAGGCTGCATAGCCATAACAAAGCATTATGGAAGGAAAATGTGGGTTATGTAACATAAGTTTATACCATTTTACATTTGTAATTTTTATTTATTTTTTTCCCTGTAGATCCTAAAGCCTGCTGACAAGAAACTGTTTGCCTATGGAGGTGTGAACCAATCCCGCCCAGTTACTCCTCCTCGAAACTCGAAGAACAAGCAGAAAAATTGACCCCAATATCCCCTTCCATCTATTCCCCAATCCCCTGACACATGGACACAGACTTCCCACTTGGACTCCTGACATCTCCTTCTCCCCCTCCTATAAGATGCTGAGGGGGCTCTGAACCTTCACATTACCTCACTGACAGAAGGAGGAAGAGACTAAGAGCCCCTGTAACAGGAGCCACTTCTCTGCCTTAATCCTTTGATGTGGGAAGATTCGTGGGGGGTCTGAACTCCTAAGCCGATGACTGAGGTGCAGATAGAATCTCACGGTGGTGCCTTACAGCAGCAAAGTGACTGTGTGCTCTCAGGGTTATGCATCAATCTGCGCATAATGGCAAATCTAATAACAAAACCCTTATGTCTGTGGGTGGCAGCTGGTATGAGTCCCCTTCTCAGTTAGCAATGCTTTGTAGGCCTCTCCAACACGAAACGCAGCGCATACAGTGTAGCTATCATGTGAAACGCTTTCTCTTTTTTTTATTGTAAATTTGTTTCTGGTATAGGTGTAGCATCCTGTGCAGTCACTATCAATTGCTCTTGCTGCAGGGCATTCTGGGACTTGGGATCCTCGTTGTGAGAGCCTGTTTACTTGACCACTGGTCTTATAATTTTTTTTTTATTTTTTTTTTTTACCCTCTTTGGCTATGTGATACAATGCAAGAGCAGTACACAGCCACCATGTTTAGGTCCGGTGTCAGAGCAGTGCTGTGGTTGCTGAAACATTTTCTGTAATGAAAAGTTTAATTTTTTTTATTTTTTAAATCGAACTTTTTTTTCCTTTCAGGGTCTGAATACCAAACTATGCAGCCTGCTGAATTTTGTTACAATAAACTGCTGTAGGGCCTATTTGTAAACCCTTTTGGTCATTGCCCCTCCCATGCAAAAACATTTTATAATGTCAAAGATGACAGCTTCAGCCTGTCACTGATGTCTATTTCTCTGGGATCTTGCTACTGTTTTCTGTCTTTAAAAAAAAATAAGGCAAAGCAACGCCACTTGCTGGAATCTTGTCCCGCTCAGGTGACCTAATAGAGTAAAATATGAAGATTTTGTGACACTTTAAGTACGCAGTAAAAACCTCAGGCACTGGTCATATAACTTAATCTATTGGGAGCGTACTGCCTGGACCTTCTTTTTTGGAATATATAAATGACTTAGTGGGGTTGATTTACTTAAACTAGAGTGCAAAATCTGGTGTATGGCAGACAATCCGATTCCAATTTCCACTTGTTCAATTTTAAAGCTTTGACAAAAAAAAAAACGGAAGCTTTCTGTGCAGAGCTGCACCAGATTTTGCACTCTCCAGTTTTAGTAAATCAACCCCACGAGACCATAAGCCTCTTCTTGTGGGGGATGCAATATATGTTACACAGAAATGGGTAAGCTGGATATTTGAGTTGGTTTGGCTGTGACCACCGCCACTGTGTGAATGACCCGGGGCTGGGACAAGGAGGGGCAGCTGCCCCAGGTGCAAGGAATAGACGCAGGGTGATGCACCTTTTCTAAAGAAAGTATTAACGGTGGGGGGGAGGGGCACAATTCCAGATCCTTTCCCTGGGCACTGGATGACCCTGTCCTGGTACTGGAATGATTGGTCAACTTATGGGCTTGTTCACACTTGCTTTGGTCTCTGAAGAGCAATATTATTTTGGATTGTTCTTCAGAGAGGCAGGCAGTGAGGTGCTGCACTTTAACCCCTTGAGCCCTGTGTTTTTGGGGTGCTTGCACTGCAAAGCGATAAGGGTATAACGCTGGATGTGTACAGCCCCTGCAGCTAAAGGTGGTAGCAACCAGGGAGGGTTATAAAAATGCAGCTCTTTTGCTAATGTGAAAAAGGCTCAAAATATGTGAACTTTAATTTCCCTTGTAGTCTTCATGCATGATCTAGTACTTGGTCAGCTGGTAACTTAAACAAGCGTGTATTGGGAGGAGTCTGAACACCAGATATGTCTATTCTGGGTGAGAAGCTCCCTAAACCATGCACTGGTATGAAGGACAGAAGCTCCCACATTTAATCTGGTCCCTTTTGGTTGGGTTGTAGGATGAGCTTTGTTATCCTGAAGGTGAAACCACTGTAGACATCTTTTAACTACTGCTGCAGAGCCTTGCACAGATTGTGTCTTCTGTATCGCCAAACATGTCACAAATGCTGGAAACCTGATCTACCTTCACTGCTGCTTCTCCTCCTGACTTTTTTTTTTTTTTTTTAAGTTTTTAAAACCTTTTTTAGTTGGCAAAGTGTGAACTTTGTAAAGAATCATGTATGGACGGTTTAAAAAAAAAAAAGCCCGGTTTAAATTGACTGTGAAGGACAGGGTAGTGAAGGTAGGTTCTGCCCTTGTCATGATTCCCTACCCCATTGAGGGAAGTGGCTCCTGATGGCCAACCCACCCACACTCCCTCACCAACTTCCTGCTGCAGGAGCCCACCCTGGGTAAGCTTTGGTGTTGGCGCCTATCCAAGTGGATGGCGGCACTGCTTCTCCACACAGGCTCGGGCATTGTCACCAGCTACTGGGACTAGTGTAGGACTTAAACATACTTCAAAATTACAACACAATCCTTCCTATTCTGAGGTATGGCATCTACCTCCTTACACATGCCTACTGCACAATTTCCAGTGCTACATAGGTGTGAGACATCAATCCTTTTCTTTGCCGAGGGACCACAGCAATGCAGACATGCAGTGAAGGGGTTTGTGTCTGCATTGTTTTTTTTTGTTTTTTTTTTTTTTTTGTTTTTTTCTTTTAAATTTGAAGTGGCAAACCTTTTTATCTCTCGGTTGGTTGACGGTGCCTCCTGTTACAAAAGAATGGAGCGGTAACTGCCACTGAGAGCTCCCTGGTCATAACGGTCATCCGCCATGCGGGCCTGCTGGTAACAACTGAGGGTGGGAGGAAATGTGTGTCTTTTTGTTTTCCCACTTAAAAAGCTGAATTGTGGCTTTTTGAGATTTTTATTGTGAATGAAATGAATGTAGAGAAATAAATAATCTGAACTCTTGTCTTTATTTTTGGGTAGTGGTTTGGGGGGAGCTGATTCTTGGACATGGAAAAGGTGGGTTCACACTTGCCACAGCTCACAGCAGGGGGTCCGGTGCATTCAGGTGCGAATCTGGTCCAAATTTTTGCCTAAATTGGCACCTGAAACTGGGCCAAAGACGCACAGGATCCTTTTGCAATCCAAACCATGGCCGCCCTGAAGCTGTGTGAACTGGCTTCCATTGCGAGCACTATGATGCTGGACATGTGATTGGTTATGACACCAGCCATTTCAGGGTTTGGTTGAGGGCACAAGCAAATGTGACAGTGTTCCTAGCATGCTGGGAATGTAACGGGTGTCTTTTTTTTTTTTTTTTTGTTTTCTCTAAAGCAGAGACTGGGGTTTCCCTGACCGAGTCCTGGGCCCCATTCCAACAATTAGGATACGGAACATTAGGTTTTTTTTTTTGTTTTTTTTAAGTATCAGTGTGGTTTTAGGTAGGATTAAAGAAAGTGTGCACTATTGTTTCTGGGCTCTACTATGGGCACAAACAACATACACATGTGGTATCACTGCAATCAGCGGGAGAATTTTATTTTGGGTTGTTTGGAGGTAAGTTATGGTAGTAGCAAGAAATCTATACAGCTAAATTAAAAAAAAAAAAAAAATTATTATATATAATTTTTTTTTTTTTGGGGGGGGGGGGGGGGGTTTTGTTTAATATAAAAGAAAAAAAAAATCTATTACCCTTCACCACCAAATAAAAGCCTAATTTGGCCTTAAAAAAAAAAAAAAAAAAAATGGTATAATCCCACCTGGATGCACAAAATTTGTTGTGGTAATATTTACAGTTTTACTAACACATGTTAAAGTTGCAACCTTGGGCTTGAGTATTGGGATTTGTTTTACCCTTAGGCAGTGGTTTTCAACTCTGGTCCTTGGGATCCACTAACAGCCCAGGTTTTATGTATTGCCTTGGGGAGATGCAGACTAGAATACTGCAATCACTGAGCAGCAAATCATATCGCCTGTGATGTATTTCGGTGGTCTTTCAAACCTGGCCCGTTAGTGGGTCCTGAGGACAAGGGTTGAGAACCACTGCCCTCAGGGCTCATGTACACACAGACTAGGTTGACAGCAAGGAAATGCTGGCGGTCAAAATGTTCCTATGCTGAATGTGATTCTTCTACTTTCAGCAGAGGCAGGTTGAACCTCCTCCTCACTGCAGCAACTTCTAAACGCTTGTAAAAAGCCTATGTGTGTACATTGACAAGCTTTTATGGAGTTGAGGAACTTTAGCAAAAAAAAAAACACATGGCAAAAAGGTGCCTAAATGCAAGTGTTAGAAGCTGTAGTGTACATGGGCCCTTAGTTAAGTGGCCCCACCAGCTGCTGTTTGACAACTGAGAGGAAACCAACAGCCCTGTGTAAGCACCTTACCTGTGCTTCTCATCACTAACAAAAATCCCCAAAGTTGTAAGGGGTCAAATGACTGGGCAAAAATTTTAAAGGGTCACTTCACTTTACACAAGTGCACTCATCCTTTTATCCCCACCATCCCCCTCCACAGATGCACACTAATATCAGCTGGCTGTGGTTGTATTGTTTGCATCCAGCAACACCAATCTCACTGTCCTGGCAGTACCTGTCAGCCACTTAGGCTGCTCTCTGGGCCCTGAGACACATGCCCTTAGAATTAAAGGAGGCTGTAATGTGCAGGTACAGCGAGGGTGGGATCGGTCAGGGGATGGGGCCCAAGAAGGATGAGTGCACTTTTGTTCCAAATGCCACATCTTCCTTGGGGCTCATTCAGCATGCAGAGGGTGTACACACACACACGCTCTCTCTCTGCAACGCTTTGCTTCATGGCTGCAGCAGGAATTATAGCCTGCACTAAAAAGCTCCTGTGATCTCAGTGGCTGAGAGTGCTGATTGGGAGCAGGTCGGCTGCTGGTTTTCCAGCATGCTCGCCTGACAAACGGCCGGCTTCTGTTGGACCAGCTTCCATACACACGGGCCGAATGTTGGCCAGTTTCTATTGAACTGGCCGATGTCACCCGACATTTGGCCAGTGTGTACTAGGCTTAAAGCAGAGTTCCAACTATGTAAATTTTATTTTTTTTTGTACAAATATAATATTTAAAATGCTATTATATATGACTCACTGTTTAGTGATCGACGTCCGTTCGATTGCCGCTTTAAATCAAACGATGAGGGTGGGATCTGTCAGGTCAGGGGATGGGGCCCAAGAAGGATGAGTGCACTTTTGTTCCAAATGCCACATCTTCCTTAGGGCTCATTCAGCATGCAGGGGGTGTACACACTCCCTCTCTCCCTCCCTCTCCAACGCTTTGCTTCATGGCTGCAGCAGGAATTATAGCCTAGCTCTTTTCATGTGTAGTGCTGAACAAACGTGACCCATTTAGGTAAATCTGATTTGCATGCAGTTGTGGAACACTTGCAAAACAATGCATGTGGTGCGATGTGCTGGTTTGGTGATCAATAGGTGAACGTAGACAGGAGGTGATACAATGTCTGCTCACCGCCTGTCAAATCTCTCTGAAAAAACAAGTATTGCTCTTCAAATCAAAGCACATGGGAGTCCTTAACCACTTGCTGACCACTGCATGTACATATACGTTGACACAATGGCACGGACAGGCAAATGGGCGTACATGTACGTCCCTTTTTACATTTGCTGATGTGTCATTGCGTGCGCGCCCTGTGAGTGTGATCACGGGTCCTGCGGACTCTGTCTATGGGGATACTCGCGATCGTCTCACGGAGAGGAAGTACGGGGAAATGCTGATGTAAACAAGCATTTCCCGTTCTGGCTAATGACACTGATCACAGCTCCCTGTAATTGGAAGCGGAGATCAGTGTTGTGTCACACAGCCTAGCCCAGCCCACCCCCACAGTTAGAACACATCCCTAGGACACACTTAACCCCTGCAGTGCCCCCTCCTGGTTCACCCCCTTCACTGCCAGTAACATTTGCACAGTAATCAATGCATTTTTGATCGCTGTAAAAATGTGAATGGTGCCAAAAGTGTCCGATCTGTTAGCCATATTGTCGCAGTCACGATAAAAATAGCTAGTAAAAAAAAAAAAAATTAACAAAAATGCCATAAAACTATCCCCTATTTTGTAGATGCTATAACTTTTGCACAAACCAACCAATAAACGCTTATTGCGATTTATTTATTTTTTTTCCTTTACCAAAAATATGAAGAAGAATACGTATTGGCCTAAATTGAGGAAAAAAAATTTTTAAATATTTTTTGGGGATATTTATTATAATAAAATATTGTTTTTTATTTTTTCAAAATTGTCGCTTTTTTTTTGTTTATAGTGCAAAAAATAAAAACGGCAGGAGGTGATCAAATACCACCTGGAAGCCATGTCGCACGTCCGCGCAATTGTCAGTTAAAGCGATGCAGTGCCGAATCACAAAAAGTGCTCTGGTCTTTGGCCAGCCAAATGGTCTGGGGCTTAAGTGGTTAAAGATTTTTTTGCTAAATACATGTACTTGAAATGTTTTATGGAGTTCTGATTTAAACATACTAGTTGGTTCCCTGTTTGTTAAACCAAATTATACAATTGACATTTTTCTTTTCACAATTGGGTTTTATTGCAATAGTTGTTATACCACATACAGAAAAATAGAATGGTGTGTATGGTATTATAATACATGGGTGAAAATTAACATCTACTCACTGCACTAGTTTGAAATTACAAAATGGCAATATTTCTTACAGATTAATGTACTTCCCCAACAATGCCATTGTATATAGTTGTGCTCATAAGTTTACATACCCTGGCAGAATTTATGATTTCTTGGCCGTTTTTCAGAGAATATGAATGATAACACAAAAACTTTTCTTTCACTCATGGTTAGTGTTTGGCTGAAACCATTTATTATCAATCAACTTTGTTTACTGTCTTTTAAAATCATAATCGCACTGGAAACTACCCAAATTACCCTGATCAAAAATTTACATACCCCGGTGATTTTGGCCTGATAACATGCACAAAAGGTGCCACAAATTGCATATAGATGGGCGTAGGTCAAAGTTAATCATTGGAGTTTGTTATAGCCCATCCAATGTTAATGAGGAGGTGGAGACTTGGCTCCTTGCACAGATGGAAAGGGCTGCAAGGGCAGGGACAGTAATAATAATGGGGGATTTTAGGTACCCAGAAATTGACTGAAGTAATGGCACTGCTGGAACAGTTAAAGGGCAAAAAAAAATTGAAACTTATTACAGGACCATTTTATGGTCCAGTTTATTGAAGCCCCAACTGGGAATGATGCTCTGTTGGACCTGGTAATCTCAAACCATGCAGAGCTTATTACTAATGCTCATATAAAGGAACATCTGGGTAGCAGTGATCATAACATGATTTCATTTGATGTTAGCTGTAAGCCTAAAAACACTTTAAGAGTACATTTTCCACGGATGAGGGCTGCTCTCCAAGACTTAGACTGGGAGGGAATATTGGTATTGATGAGCACAGAACAGAAATGGGAATTCTTCAAAAAGACTGTTTGTGAACTCACTGAAAAGTATATTCCCATGGGCAATAAGTTTAACCGCTTCAGCCCCGGAAGATTTTACCCCCTTCCTGACTAGCACACTTTTTGCGATTCGTCACTGCGTCGCTTTAACTGGAAATTGCGCAATCGTGTGACGTTGCACCCAAACAAAACTGACGTCCTTTTTTCCCCCACAAATAGAGCTTTCTTTTGGTGGTATTTGATCGCCTCTGTGGTTTTATTTTTTTGCGCTATAAACAAAAAAAAGGTGTAAATTTTGAAAAAAACACTATTTTTTACTTTACTTATTTACTTATTTTTTAGTAAATACCCCCAAAAAAAATATTAAAAAAAAATTTCTTTTCCCTCAGTTTAGGCCGATATGTTTTCTTCTAACTTTTGGTAAAAAAAAAAAAATCGCAATACGTGTATATTACTTGGTTTGCGCAAAAGTTATAGCATCTACAAAATAGGGGATAGTTTTATGTTTTTTTTTTTTTTTGTTTTGTTTTTTTACTAGTAATGGCGGTGATCTGCGATTTTTATCGGGACTACGACATTATGGCAGACACGGACATTTTTGGGACCATTGGCATTTTTACAGCGATCAATGCTATAAAATTGCATTGATTACTGTAAAAATGGCAGTGAAGGGGTTAAGTTTGTCCTAGTGTGTGTTCTAACTGAAAAGGGGAGAGGTCTGTGCAGGGGAGATGGTAGATCGCAGTTCATACTCTGTATGAACAGACGATATGTCTGTTCTCCCCTCAGACAACCGGAAACTGTGTTTACACACACAGATTCCGGTTCTCGGTGTGCCCCGAGCGATCACGGGAGCCCGGCATTGACCGCTACCGTCAGGCACTCGCATCGGCTCTGTGGGTGAGCGCGTCCCCTAGTAGCCGTCTGTTACCGACGTAACATGATGGCGATTCGCGGAGTCGAGCCATGTTGCCGCAGTACAACTGCGGCGGCTGGTCGGCAAGCACTTAAAAGGCAAAAAATAAAACCTATGTGGGTCACGGCCAAAGTTAGAAAAAAAAAGCTATAAACAATAAGAAAAGAGCTTTAAAAAAAAAATATAAAAATAAAGTAACACTGTCTTTTAAATGTTACAATGTTAAATGTTACAAAGAATATAACCGAATATGTAAAATTCAAAACAAATGACAGATGGCAAAAGATAGTAGTACAAACCCTAAAAAATTATTCAAATATAGTAATAGTAAAAAGGTCAGGTCTGAGCATGTAGGCCCTTTACAAAATAATCTAGAGCAGGTGACTGGGGACAAAGAGAAGGCAAATTTATTACATATAGCATGGGGAGCTCAAGTCAATAATGGGGATGGTATTCACAGAGCCCCAAATGATCCACAATGGCTCAATAGCAGGGCCGGTACAAGGGGTGGGCGAGAGGGGCGGGTGCCCTGGGCGGAGTGTGAGAGGGGGCGGATTTCTCCCTCTGCTCGCTGACTCTGAGCATAATGTGAGAGCCGCTCCGACCGATCTGCTCCCTCCCCCTCATTGGCAGGGAGGAGAGCGACTTCAGAGGGATTGAACCAGCAGGGGAGGAGCGGACAAGCCTCCCATTATCTTGGTAACTGTGAAGAAACAGACTGATTTCTCCCGTCCGTAGGATAGGAGAATCAGTCTGTAATATTGTGAAACTGGTGGCTGCAGCTGTGTAAATGTGTCTGACTGTGACACTTACACAGCCCAGCGAACACATTGCCTCCCCCCTCACTGACAGGAGATCAGGGAGGAATACAGCTCCTCCCACTTCTGCTCCTCCAGTGACTTCCCGCCCCGCCCACACTATCCCCGGCGTGCAGATGTATCTGAAGAGAGGGGATGTGTGGGAGGGAAATATGAAAACAGCAGCTGCAGATCCTGTGTGCCAAAGATGCCTGAGTATCCAGCCTGGACCTGGGTGAGTGAGCAACTGTGTACACTACAGTGCAATGTAATCACTGAACTGTCCTTATCTCCATCTGTCTCCCCCTCCCCCCCATCATGTTCTTTCAAGATATTCACTAACTTTCAATTTCAGTTAGACAATAGATGGTACAAATTTCTTTCCAGTAACCACAGATTGCAGGAAAGAAATGTAAATGATTGCCCTGTCAGCACAGTCAGTGCTGACAGGGGAATCCCTTCTGCTGAGCAATTGTATTGTCCCCACAAACAGTGATTATCACTAGCAGATATAGCAACCGCTAGTGATAATCATAAGTATCCGGCAGGCTGGTTGTACCCAATTTGATCGATCAACTTGGTACATTCAGCCTGCCCATTAATGGTTCTAATCTTAGCCAGTTCTCGCTGAAACAGCTGAGATTTAACCACTTGCTTACTGGGCACTTAAACCCACTTCCTATCCAGACCAATTCTCAGCTTTCAGCGCTGACGCACTTTGAATTACAATTACGCGGTCATACAACACTGTACCCAAATGAAATTTTTATCATTTTTTCCCCACAAATAGAGCTTTCTTTTGGTGGTATTTGATCACCTCTGTGGTTTTTATTTATTGTTAAAAAAAAATGTAAATGACCGAATGAAAAAAAAAAAAAAAAAGTTATTATATTTTGTTATAAAATTTGAAAACAGGTAATTTTTCTCCTTCATTGATGTACGCTGTTGAGGCGGCACTGATGGGCACTGATCAGTTACACTGATAGGTGGCATTGATAGGTGGCACTTGTGGGAATTGATAGCTGGCACTCATGGGCATAGGTAGGTGGCAATGGCAGGTGGCACAGATGAGGCATAATTGCCTCTTCCTCTTCGGGACCAATGTCCCTTGCAGATGAGCCAGTGATCAGCTTTTTTTTCTCCTCGCGCTGTCAGCGTGAGGAGAAAAAAAAAACGATCACAGAGCTTTTGTTTTGATCATGTGATCAGCTGTCATTGGCTGACAGCTGATCACATTGTAAGGGGCCGGGACTCAGTGACTCGGTGATCACAGCGCGCACAGGGCACGTGCACTCCCAGAAATTCAGGTCCGCGCTGTGGCCGTCATTCAGCTATAGCGTGGATGTCAAGAGGTTAAACTATCTTAGTCTTCGCTCTTGGGCAGCCCATCACTTTTTTCATTCAACTATTAGGTTGAATGAAAAAAATAAAAGAATGTTCCAATTCCCCCATCTACACATTCCAGGTGGAAGGGGGAATCCTCCCACTGTGGACGAGTGGTGGAATCCTCCCACTGTGGACGAGTGGTGGAATCCATTGTGGTGGTGTATAGAGCCAAAAAGATTAGAATTGTGTCAATGTCCCAATATTTATGGACCTGACTGTACATATAATTAAAAGGTGTGAGTGAACTCTGTTTCTATCACATTAAACCTAATTAAATTTGTATTGTTTTAAGTATATCCTTGTTTTGAAATGACATTGATTCTTTCTTAAAAATGGGGGGGGGGGGGGGCGCAGTTTGCCATCTTTGCCCTGGGCACCAAATGGCCTTGTCCCAGCACTGCTCAATAGTGATATGGTCCTGAAATTTTTAGACAGAATAAAGGTGGCTAAAGCACCTGGACCAGATGGCATCCACCCACGCATCCTAAAAGAATCGAGCTCTGTCATTTCAAAGCAATTGTTTCTAATTTTTAGGAACTCATTAATGACAGGAATAGTACCACTGGATTGGCGTAGGGCCACTGTGGTGCCTATATTTAGAAAGGGAACAAAGCCTTTACCAAGTAACTATAGACCTGTTAGTTTAACTTCTATAGTCGGGAAGATATTGGAGTTTAAAAAAGGACCACATAGACGAGTTCTTGCTGGAAAAAAATATTTTAAGCAACAGCCAGCATGGATTCATGAAAGACAGAAGTTGTTTAACAAATCTGATTTCTTTTTATGAGGAGGTAAGCAAAACCTTGGACAGAGAGGTGGCTGTGGACATGGTATACGTGGATTTTGCAAAAGCATCGATAAAGTTCCCCACACACAGCTAATGTGTAAGTAAAGTCTACAGCAGGGATATGCAATTAGCAGACCTCCAGCTGTTGCAAAACTACAAGTTCCATCATGCCTCTGGATGTCATGCTTGTGGCTGTCAGTCTTGCTATGCCTCGTGGGACTTGTAGTTCAGCAACAGCTGGAGGTCCGCTAATTGCATATCCCTGGTCTACAGGCTTGGAAATATCAGTTTGTAAATGGATAGAAAACTGGCTAAAAGACAGAATTCAGAGAGTAGTGGTTAATAATTCCTATGCCGCGGACTTTCCGACTGGACTGGTCCGACGGACCAAATCCGGCGGACAATCCGGCCGTGTGTGGGCTCCATCGGACCTGCAGCGGACTTTTTCGGTCGAAAATCTGACGGTCTTTAGATTTGGAACATGTTTCAAATCTTTCCGACGAACTCGAGTCCGGTCGAAAAATCCGCTCGTCTGTATGCTAGTTAGACGGACTAAAACCGACGCTAGGGCAGCAATTGGCTACTGGCTATCAACTTCTTTATTTTAGTCCGGTGTATGTCATCACATACGAATCCGTCGGACTTTGGTGTGATTGTGTATAGGCAAGTTCGTTTGTTCGAAAGTCCGTCGGAAAGACCGTCAGACTTTTGTTGCCAAAAAGTCCGCCCGCGTGTATGCGGCATTACTCTGAATGGTCTAAGGTTATCAGTGGTGTACCCCAAGGTTCAGTGCTGGGACCCTTACTTTTTAATATTTTTATAAATGATATTGGGTCTGGGAATAAAAGTACCATTTCAGTCTTTGCAGCTGAAACCAAACTATGCCGTGGAATAACGTCCTTACAGGAGGTCTCCAATTTACAAGCCAACTTCAATGCACTGTCTAATTGGGCAACTATGTGGCAGATGAGGTTTAATGTTGAGAAATATAAAGTTATGCACTTGGGAGGCTAAGAATATGCATGCATCATACATACTAGGGGGCGTACAATTGGGGGAATCCATAGTGGAGAAGGATCTGGGGGTTTTGGTAGATCATAAGCTCAATAATAAAATGCAATGCCAAGCTGCAGTTTCCAAAGCAAGCCAAGTCCTTTCTTGTATTTAGCCCTGGTTCACATTGGTACGATTTGACATGTCAAATCGGCAGCAATTTCCGGCAATGGCACCATCCTAATTGGGGCGAAGCTGCATTTGCGGCGCCGCACTGATTTCAAAAAGTAGTTTCTGTACTACTTTTTGCGATTTTGGGCTGTGATTTACATTGACATATGTGCAGAAACCTGCACAGATGTCTCTGAAATCGCGGCCGAAATCGGGACTGACATGCGGGAGTGAAATCGTGCGAGTTTAGCTGAACTCGCACGGCTTCATCCCTGCAGCTCAGTATGAACCTGGGCTAAGAGAGGTATGGACTCCAGAGAGAGATAATTTTGCCCCTGTACAAATCATTAGTAAGACCTCATCTGGAATATGCAGTTCAGTTTTGGGCACCAGTTCTAAAAAAGGATATCGGGGAACTGGAGAAAGTGCAGAGAAGGTCAACCAAACTGATAAGAGGCATGGAGGAACTCCGCTATCAAGGAAAGATGAAAGGAACTGAATTTATTCTCTCTTGAGATGAGGAGATTAAAAGGGGGATATGATCAACATGTACAAATATATAAGGGGTCCATATAGTGAACTTGGTGTTGAATTATTCACTTTACGATCAACACAGAGGACAAGGGGGCACTCTTTACGCCTAGAGGAAAAGAGATTTCATCTCCAAATACGGAAAGGTCTCTCCGCAGTAATGCCCCGTACACACGGTCGGTTTTTCCGACGGAAAATGTGTGATAGGACCTTGTTGTCGGAAATTCCGACCGTGTGTGGGCTCCATCACACATTTTCCATCGGATTTTCCGACACACAAAGTTTGAGAGCAGGCTATAAAATTTTCCGACAACAAAATCCGTTGTCAGAATTTCCGATAGTGTGTACACAAATCCAAAGCACAAAGTGTCACGCATGCTCAGAATAAATAAAAGAGATGAAAGCTATTGGCTACTGCAACGTTTATAGTCCTGACATACGTGTTTTACGTCACCGCGTTCAGAATGATCGGATTTTCCGACAACTTTGTGTGACCGTGTGTATGCAAGACAAGTTTGAGCCAACATCCGTCGGAAAAAATCCTAGGATTTTGTTGTCGAAATGTGCGATCAATGTCCGACCGTGTGTACGGGGCATTAGAGCTGTGGAATAGAGGTGGTTCTGGTCGGCACAGTAGTTTGCTTTAAGAAAGGCCTGGATTCTTTTTTAAATGTACATAATATAACTGGGTACTAACCTTTATAGGTAAAGTTGATCCAGGGAAAATCTATTTGCCTCTCGGGGAGGGTCAGGAAGGATTTTTTTTTTCCCTGCTGTAGCAATTTGGATCATGCTTTGCTGGGGTTTTTCGCCTTCCTCTGGATATAGGATTGGGTATATGGGATTGTATGATATTATTTTTTATTTATTTTTATGGTTGAACTAGATGAACTTATGTCTTTTTTCAACCTGAATAACTATGTAACTGACAGACCCTTGCATCTTTCATCCAGTGCTGCACTGACGTTTCTGGATTCTGAGTCATGGGGAAAGCAAAAGAATTGTCAAAGGATCTGTGGGAAAAGGTAGTTGAACTGTATAAAACAGGAAAATGATATTAAACGATATCCAAGGAATTGAGAATGCCAATCAGCAGAGTTCAAACTCTAATCAAGAAGTGGAAAATGAGGGGTTCTGTTGAAACCAAACCACGGTCAGGTAGACTAACTAAATTTCAGCCACAACTGCCAGGAAAATTGTTTGGGATGCAAAGAAAAACCCACAAATAACTTCAGGTGAAATACAGGACTCTCTGAAAACATGTGTGGCTGTTTCAAGATGCACAATAAGGAGGCACTTGAAGAAAGATGGGCTGCATGGTCGAGTCGCCACAAAAAAGCCAATACTACGCAAATGCCACAAAGTATCCCGCTTACAATATGCCAAACAGCACAGAGACAAGCCTCAAACCTTCTGGCACAAAGTTATTTGGAGTGATGAGACCAAAATTGGGCTTTTTGGCCACAACCATAAACACTACATTTGGAGAGGAGTCAACAAGGCCTATGATGAAAGGTACGGAGGTGGATCGCTGATGTTTTGGGATGTGTGAGCTACAAAGGAAATTTGGTCAAAATTGATGCCAAGATAAATGCAGTATGTTATCAAAAAATACTGGAGGAACATTTGCGGTCATCAGCCAGGAAGCTGCGCATGGGACGTATTTTAACATTCCACCATGACAATGATCCAAAACACAAGGCCAAGTCGACCTGTCATTGGCTACAGCAGAATAAAGTGAAGGTTCTGGAGTGGCCATCAGTCTCCTGACCTCAATATCATTGAGCCACTCTGGGGAGATCTCAAACGTGCCGTTCATGCAAGACAGCCCAAGAATTTACAGGAACTGGAGGCTTTCTGCCAAGAGGAATGGGCAGCTTTACCATCTGAGAAGATAAAGAGCCTCATCCACAAATACCACAAAAAAACTTCAAGCTGTCATTGATGTTAAAGGTGGCAATACACGGTATTAAGAACTGGGGTGTGTAAACTTTTGATCAGGGTCATTTGGGTAGTTTCTGTTGTAATTATGATTTAAAAAGAGTAAACACAGTTGATTGATAATAAATGGCTTCAGCCAAACACTAACCATGAGTGAAAGAAAAGTTTTTGTGTTATCATTCATATTCTCTGAAAAATGGCCAAGAAATCATAAATTCTGTCAGGGTATGTAAACTTATGAGCACAACTGTATGTTCCAATGTATACCTATTTATTGTATTCTTTTGTAATTTTTACCCTTGTATTATACCATACACACTATTGTATTTTTCTGTATGTGTTATAACCATTGACATTTTTCTATTTGAGAAGTGCTCCTATTAATCCTTCCAGAAACTCTTGTATATTCTGTTGTGTATGCACCTCTGCCTAATTAACTATAAATTACATCACCACGTCCCCATCTTATGTAATAATGTGTTCTGTAGTTGTAATGCACCACCTGGGGGTGTCAACACTGCCCCTCCACTAACATGAGTGAGCATTATCACAGGTTCACCTTTTAGTTTTTTCCCCCTAAATTCCAGCTCCCCTATGTACCAATATAACATCACTGTATTTATTTTGCAAGGGGGAGGGGGAAATCTCATGTGCGTTCAAGTCTGGAGCTTTTGAGAACATAAACAAAAAAAAGGTCATTTTAGTGTGTCAGTGTTTTTTTTTTATTTATTTTTTTTTTTTTATTATTTCAATGGCCAGCATAAATTTATATTCTAGCCATTGAAATGAATAAATGCCCAAGCGCTTGACATGTTTAACCACTTCAGCCCTGGAAGGTTTGACTGCTCAATGACCAGAGTATTTTTTGCGATACGGCACTGCGTCACTTTAACTGACAATTGCGCAGTCGTGCAACGCTGTAACCAAACAAAATTGCCTTCCTTTTTTTCCCCCACAAATAAAGATTTCTTTTGGTGGTATTTGATCACCTCTGCGGTTTTTATTTTTTGTGCTATAAACAAAAAGAAGCGACAATTTTGAAAAAAACACATTATTTTTTACTTTTTTCTATAATAAATATCCCCCAAAAATATATAAAAAAAAATTTGTTTTCCTCAGTTTAGGCCGATATGTATTCTTCTACATATTTTTGTTTAAAAAAAACACAATACGCGTATATTGATTGGTTTGCGCAAAAGTTATAGCGTCTACAAAATGGGGGATAGTTTTATGGCTTTTTTATTATTATTTTATTTTTATTTATTTTTTTACTAGTAATGGCGGCGATCTGCAATTTTTATCGTGACTGCGACATTATGGTGGACACATCGGACAATTTTTGACACATTTTTGGAACGATTGACAATTATACAGTGATCAGTGCTATAAAAATCCACTGATTACTGTTTAAATGTCACTGGCAGGGAAGAGGTTAACACTAGGGGGCGATCAAGGGGTTAACTGTGTTCCCTGACTGTGTGTTCTAACTGTAGGGGGAGGTGACTGACTATAGGAGATGACAGATCGTGGTTCCCAGCTATTAGGAACTCACAATCTGCACCTCCTCTCAGAACAGAACAGGGATTTGTGTGTTTACACACACACACGTTCCTGTTTTGCCTCTCGTGCTCACGATCCCTCGTGGCCGGTGGTCATTGGCACCCCCGCAGTGCAGCGGGCACGCGCCTGCTATCCCGCTTAAAGGAGCAGACGTATATTTACGACGGCTCGCGGGAACATGCTGACCTACCGCCGTATGACGGCGGCTGGTCGGCAAGTGGTTAAACACACTGGAAACAAAACATGGCTTGGGCCCCTCTGCACTACTTTGGTCTGACTTTGATGCGAGTTACACAGGCATTCCCTGAAATCGCGTCAAAATCGCCACCGTGAAATTGCAGCAAAATCGCATGACTTTGAAGTCGCGGTAGTGTGAAAAGGGCCTTAAAAGCATTTTATCAGCTGCTTTCCACCTGCCAGGAGGTGCTTAGAAGAGCCCCAGTCTGTATGAGGCCTAAGACAGTAAAGCTCTGTTCACACCTGGAGCGATTGAAATCAATGTGATTCTGCCCGTGATGCCAAATCGCAGACCACTCGTGTGATGCCATTACTACCCCAAGATCTTGCCTCTCCGCAAATCGCAACGTGTGATGCTGTCGCTCAAAATAATCGCTTGCTCCTTTTCGAGCGACAAGCAGCACGTGTAGTGATTGGGGTGCCATTAAGATGTAATTGCATTGCACGGGCATCCCGCGATTTGGAATTGTGGGCAGAATCGCAGTGATTCCAATCGCACAGTTGTGAATGGAGTCTATTGTTACTGGCAGGATCACCAGGTTAAAATGGAAAAAAAGAAAGAGAAAAGCCTGGATAAAAAAAAATAATAATATACAATAATGTAGCCACCAAATCCAAGGTCTGGTAAACTGCAAAATGTTACGTTTTCTATTCTTGTGTTTAGATACACTCTTTTCACACTTATGTGACCCAAAGTCCCAGGACATGAAATGCCATGTATCTCTATGGGAGCCTTCCAGCTGACACTACTGAAGTCACTGTTACTTCGCAAAAGGGTCCTGCACTACTTTAATCCAACTTTATTGCCAGAGAGTGGAAGGCCACTTTCACACTGGCGGTGTCTGCCAGCTCAGCAGGGAATCTCTCCACTGTGCCGGCGGATGACTGGTCCATGTCCACAGTGCAGAAAGGGATCAAAAGCAAACTGCATAGGTGTGAACCGAGCCTTACTGTGTTGTTGGTGAACACACTTGTGCGCAGACAAGTTTTTTTTTTCTTCTTTTTACTTTAACTGCTTCAGATCCCCGCTATAGCTGAATGACGGCTACAACGCGGACCTACTTTGCCGGGAGTATGTCCATTGACGTCCTCCCATGCCCGAGAGGCCTGTGCGCTCACAGCACGGCGTGTGCGGCACGCTCTGTGATCAGCTAAGTCTATAAGACTCGGCTGATCACAGATCGGAGTAATTGATCCTGACCCCTTACCACGTGATCAGCTGTCAGCCAATGACAGCTGATCATGTGATGTAAACAGAGCCAGTAATCGGCTTTTTTTTTCTCCTCGTGCTGAAAAGCCGATCACCGGCGGCTCTTAGAGGGACATCAGTCCCGATCAAGGAGAGCTCCCGCCAGTTCATCTGTGCCACCTACCAGTGCCTCATCAACCGTGCTGCCCATCAGTGCCATCTTATCTGTCCCCATCAGTGCTGCCTTATCAGTGCATATCAATGAAGGAGAAAAATTACCTGTTTGCAAAATTTTATAACAAACTAGGAAACATGATTTTTTTTTTTAATTTTCCATCTTTTTTTGTTTGTTTAGCAAAAAATAAAAACTCCAACTGTGATTAAATACCACCAAAAGAAAACTCTATTTGTGTGAAAAAAATGATAAATAAATAAATTTCATTTGGGTACAGTGTTGTATGACCGCGCAATTGTCATTCAAAGTGCGACAGCACTGAAAGCTACAAATTGGTCTGGGCAGGAGGGGGTTTAAGTGCCCGGTAAGCAAGTGGTTAATAAGTGAGCTGTGACTTGAGTGCAGAAGTAAAGAATCAATATGATTGACACACATCAAACCTGTGATAGTTTAAGTTACAAAAATAATTTATTCATACAAAATAATTTGGAAAACATTCATAAAAAAAAAAAAGAAAACTAAGTTGATCTTATGTGGCTAGTTCTATAACAAATCTTGTTCAGTGTGTAGCCACTCGTATCTTTGTATTAAAACCCCCCATACAATATTATTATACAGGATTTATATAGCGCCAACAGTTTGTGCAGCACTTTACAATTTGAAGGGAGACAATACAAAAGGGTTGGGAGGGTCTTATATGAAGGATACTGTTGACAATTGCATCTTAAAATCTTAACAGCAATTGTGCTCATCTCTTGTCCTACTCCTTACTATTTGGAGTGCTGACTGTACTAGCTGTAAACTGCTTCCAGGTCACAGGCTCAAAGGGTATTGGCTCAGTTTGACTGATGGGTAGTTTGCCAACACTGGTAACCCTTGTATTTGCAGTGGGGGGGTGGGGAAAAGGTGCCCCCTTCAAATCCTTATGTTGTAATGTGCTTTAAAATTAGCATTGCAAAAAAAAAAAAAAGCATTGCTGCAGAATTTTGAATGGCACCCAAATGCACTATTATAGAAGCAAGCAACTCACCCCATTGCACAGGCTCTCCACAACACCACAAAGTCAGGACTGTTCAGCCTCGTACACACGGTACGATTGTTGGCCAACCGAGCATCTGATTTTTGTCAAAGGGGAGTGTGCCAGGATCTTGTCTTGCATACAAACGGTACACAATTGTCGTGCCACAAACATAGTGACATACGAGGAATTTCAGCTCTAGAGCGCCACCCTTTGGGCCCCTACTGCTAATGTCGTGTTTGGTGAGCATTGATTCTGAGCATGCGTGTTTGTACTTTCGACTTTTGTGTGACGGATTTGTGTACTGACCATCAGAAAAATCTGACAACAGACCGTTGTCTGCCGAAGATTTACTAGCCTGTCATCCAACATTTGTTGGCAGAAAGTTGGACAACAATTGTCAAAAGGAGCGTACTAACGGTAAGATATTAGGGCCAACAGACAATCCCCTTCCAACAATCCTACCGTGTGTACAAGGCTTTAGACCCCATACACACTATTAGATTTTTTTGCAGATTTTTGTCTTCAGAATTACCAAAACCATAATATGAGGTCAAACCTTAAGAGTTTCAATTTGTATTCAATCAGGCAGGCCCTTACACTACATGGTTTTGGTAAATCTGAAGACAAAAATCTGCAGAAAATCTAATTGTGTGTATGGGGCTTAAAAGTATGCCAAGATGTGTTGCTAGTCCCTTCAAGGTGAATGTGCTGCCTTAGGCTTCTTTCACACTTGTGGTCTCTGAAGAGAGATCTGTGTTTTGAAGGATTCAGAGGACATTTTATCTCCTCCACACTGTCTGATTTAACCCTATAATTCTGCACCTGTGTGTCACAACTGAAGTGGATGAGTTTGATAGGTGGTGATGTCTATCGAACTTTGCACCCTTAATTATAAATGCCACTGTCGTGGCATATGTACAGCCCCATCCGACTTGGCTCCCCGCATAGGGCTTGTTTACATCATGTCTGTTGAGTTGTTTTTTTTTTTTACACACAACTTCACATGTATGGTATTGAACAGAGTGTATAGAAACCTGTTTTCAAGTAATGCTTATTCTACTGCCTGTTACAACATGGTGTGAAAGAGTCCTGAAAGGGACACAGGGGGCGATTTACTAAAACTTGGGCACTCAGAATCTGGTGCAGCTGTGCCCGGTAGCCAATCAGCTTCTAATGTCAGCTTGTACAAGTTAAGCTTTGGCAATAAAACTGGAAGCCGATTGGTTTCTATACAGAGTTGCACCAGATTTTGTACTCTCCGAGTTTTAGTAAATAGCTCCCACAGTCACCTATGTAGGGCAAAGTGACATGAGGGATTTATTCTCTAAAGGAAAATCCACTGTGCACTTCAAATGCAGTCGCTGCAGATCTGAGGGGGATATGCAAGGAAAAAAAAAACAGCATTTTTGCTTGCACATAATTGGATGATAGAAAATCAGCAGAGCTTCCCCTCATCTCAGATCTTCCCTTCAGATCTACAGCAACTGCACTTCCAGTGCACAGTGGATTTTCCTTCAGTAAATCAACCCCATCGTCTTAGGAAAAATTCATCTAGGTGACCCCCCTCCCCCATAGGGCTGTGTTCTGTTGCAGCTCCTTTATTCTCCTGAAGGTGGTGCTGCAATCGCCTGTGTTGGTGACCTAGGAAGCAGAGCTGTTGCTCCCCTGATTGTGTGACGGTACTCGGGCCCAGTGATTGGTTTTTAGATCTCAGAACTGCCAAAAGGAGGACATTTCTCATGCTCCCCCATACCCAGAAATTCTAGAGCTACAGAGGACCAATGAGCTTGCACCTACCTTGTTGTAAAGCGCTGCGCAAACTGTTGGCGCTAATTAAACCCTGTATAATAATATAAATAGAAATATGGGGATGGGGGAGACACTGTTACTGCGCCCTGCATGGGTAAAGTGACCGTATCTAAGAGCACAGCCTGACTGGTCCCTAAATATTCTGATGTGTGGTACACTACAAAGTAGAGCTGCACGATTCTGGCTAAAATGAGAATCGTGATTTTTTTGCTTAGAATAAAGATCACGATTCTCGCGATTCTCTCATCTTCTTTCACATTATACAAAAAAAATTGGGCTAACTTTACTGTTTTTTTTTTTATTAATTAAAAAGTGTATTTTTTTTAAAAAAATTGCATTTGAAAAACCGTTGCGCAAATACGGTGTGACATAAAATATTGCAACAACCACCATTTTATTCTCTAGGGTCTCTGCTAAAAAAAAAAATATCATGTTTGGGTGCTCCAAGTAATTTTCAACTTCCCTCATCTACACGTATTCGTTGTAATAAAACTTGGCAGGCTGCCTGGATTTTTTTTCTCCAGCTGTGAGAACTCTCTGCACTTGTTAGAAAGATCGTGACATGCTGTTTTGAAGATCGGGAAAGGAAAAAGATTGCGATTTTGATTCTTAACGGTTAATCGTGCAGCTCTACCACAAAGTAGAGCTGCACAATTAATCGTTAAAAAAAATCGTGATCTCGATTCAACCCCCCTGACGATTGCAGAGTTTGCCGATTCTTTCATATAACAAGTGGAGAGACTTATCTGCTCACTCAGCTGTCAAAAGAAAACATCCAGGCAGTCTGCCAAGTTTTTAACATGAAACATTGTAACTAACTCTTCCTTCTTAGATCAAAGGGATAAACTTCTGTGTGAAAAAAAAAATCCAGGCAGTCTGCCAAGTTTTTAACATGAAACATTGTAACTAACTCTTCCTTCTTAGATCAAAGGGATAAACTTCTGTGTAAAAAAAAAAATCCAGGCAGTCTGCCAAGTTTTTAACATGAAACATTGTAACTAACTCTTCCTTCTTAGATCAAAGGGATAAACTTCTGTGTGAAAAAAAAAATCCAGGCAGTCTGCCAAGTTTTTAAACAACATGTAAATGCAGGAAGTTTAACCACTTAAAGTCTAAATCTTTTTCTGACACTTTCGTAAGTTGAAATCAATATTTTTCGCTAGAAAATTAGTGGAACCCCCAAACATTATATATATTTTAGCAGAGACCCTAGGAAATAAAATGTCAATTGCTGCAATATTTTATGTCACACTGTATTTGCCCAGCAATCTTTCAAATGCAATTTTTTGGGAAAAAACACACTTCAATAAATAAATAATAATTAAAAAAAAAACGAAACAGTAAAGTTAGCCCAATTTTTTTTGTTTTAATGTAAAAGACGATGTTACGCTACGAGAATCCTGATCTATCTTCTAAGCAAAAAAATCGCGATTCTCATTTTAGCCAGAATCGTGCAGCTCTACTACAAAAGGTACTCTTGTGATTATCCAAGGTAAGCACTGGTTTTCAGGTACACAATAGATGTCAATTTCTGTCTTTGATCCAAATTTAGCTGGAGTTGCCTTTTATACTTTTGGTGAGAAACGTAGAAGCTGCCCCCCCCCCCCCCCCCTGCCTTCTGGCCTTCATGTCAGTTTTTGTGATCTTAATAGATTCTAGATCACTACACTGAAGCAGGTTGCTTGCATAAAGGCTTTCAATACAAGTATTTATCTTGCTTGCAGGCCTTCTCTCTCTCTCGTAGAATCAGTGTATGAGAGAATCTGTCATATTTGCTCCAGCATAAATCACTGTGGTGGTCATACACTTCTTACCACCTGCATTATCAGCGAGCAGTATAGTGCTAAATACAGGAGGACAGACCTGGGATTTGTCACAGCTTTGTTTGTCTGAAATGGGAAGAAGAAATCCACTGGATCCCTGTCAGTAATACCGCGACTGCCGCGAGGGGCGGGGCCACGTCTGGTGAGATCAGTGAACGAGACCTGAGTCTGCAGAACCGTCAAGTCCTGACACTAAAAAAAACAAAACAGAGGAATAAATGTCAAAGAGCAAATACAAAGCACAATCCTGGCGTGAGGTGTGAGTTTAATATTGGTGCTGTAGAAACACATCTGAAATCCCAAAAACAAAATTACTAGTCTGTGTTTCCCACAACCAAAATGGCGTTCCACGGCCGCAATGTACAAACATAAAATTGGAGACACACCGCTCAACCTCTTATCTCGCCTCACACTTCATCATTTCACCATTGCTGTAAGGGGCAAAGTCAATGATCGGCAAACAGCGTCTCCTCCAATAATACTTTATTATGAACGCATCTTGCATGTCAAGTAACAACTGCTAATGCGTTTCAGTCTAAGTGACCTTAATCATAGCGCTAAGACTGTGCAGGCAGAAAAGTGTTGGCAGTTTGTCAACAAAGATGTGTTCATAATAAAGTACTATTCATGAACAAAAAAGAAGAAGTAGTGGACAGAAACTTCACAAGTTGTCTGTCAGTAACATTTATCAGACTTAAATAAGGAGGGGCGAATCCAAGTTTCTCTTTTTTTAAAATGGCACTTTTCTTACAAACCAATGAGCTTAAAACAAAAGAAAATATATATAATATGGTAACTGGTTTTCCTCATAGCTATGCTTTCGTAATAGTAGAAGTAAATGATGCAAACAACAGAAGTGGAGCTGCTCAATGTCTGCATCCAAAATTTGTTTATTAATGTTACTCAGTACAAGAGAAATCCATCTGCTCCCCTTTTACGCATTTCAATCCAGTCAGCACATTGAGGATTGCTGTATAGAAGGGTACTTTTGGAGTAAAATGCGTAATAGGGAAGCAAGTGGATATATCTTGTACTGGGTGAAATTAATAAACTTATTTCACACTCTGAAGATCATAATCTCGAGCTGATCATACACTGTTTGGAGTTGGCACCCTTCTGTTGGTGCAGTGGGGGGGGGGGGGGGCTAGGAAACCTAGAGTGGAGTATTTGGGGATTGTTTGCAATAGAAGTACAGAGGGTCCCCGGGGTTACAAACAAGTTAGGGACTGTAGGTTTGCTCTTAAGTTGAATCTGTTTTTTAAGTCGGAACAGGTACATTGTTTAAGTGTAGCTCCAGCCAAAAAAACTATTTTTAAGCTTTTTGGATAGCATAGGGAGAGGTTAACACCCCTGTAACATTTGTTTTGCTGTGTGTGCCCCTCTTCAGAAGATTTCACCTCACTTTCTGTCACAATGACAATTGAATTTTGAAAATTTTGGGTTGTTGTGGAAACAAGCCTTGGTGATAAAGCATCAGTGGAAGTACCTTTTCCCCATAATAGCTCTTACAGGAGTGAATTTCCCTTCCTAGGGGTAGATTTCCCCTCACTTCCTGTTGTCTCCCACCGTTTGTAAGTAGGAGTCATTTGTAAGTCGGATGTTTGTAACTAGGGGACCCCCTGTAAATGGTTATTGACCTCAATGTCAAACAACACTGTGATAGTTGAAATTTGCTCCCAATATATAGGTCTGGTAGCAGCTCTCCCCCCCCCCCCCCCCAAATGCAACAAGACACAAGAGGGTGCTTCTAAGTGCAGTATGTAAGATCAATTATTAATAAAAAGCAAATAAACCACTCACATTTAGTAAAATAAAGAATGCATGTCATAAGCTCTGTTGCTGTCCAGAAACCAAAAAAGTGGAAAGATGAGAGTGAGCCTCGGGCTTGAGAAAGAGGCCTTGAAACGCGTAGCCATGCTTCCCGACCTGTGGCACCATCAAGTTCCCATGCTGTCAGATCAGCTCCAGTGCTTGTATATCCTTTCTTAGTGGTGGTTTCTGCTACCTATCTTTGCACTGCCTGGGTTTCTGGATGATGGCAACAGAGCTTATGACATACACTTTTTATACTACTACATGTGAGCGGCTTTTTTGCTTTTGATTAATAAACTGGTCTTACATACTGCACTTAGAAGAGCCCTCTTGTGTTTCTTTGCATTGCTACAGGTATTCATTCTATTTGCTGAGTGGCTACTCCAAGTCTTATTGAAGCAAGCTGAGCCTACCCATTATATAGCCTACATGTGGTCATTATGAACTTTCCAGCTTGAAATTCACTACTCTGGAGTGGCTTGTTTTGCCATGTAACAGATTTGTTTTATTATTCTTTTCTTCCCCCATTACAGCATTATTTGTTAATAGCCATCTACTTCTATTATCACCAAACCCCCATAAAGCAGAAATGTAACACATTTCTAAATATAAGCCTTGGCATTAGAGGGTGACCACATGTGTGCAGATAAAATTCAGTTGCCTTCTCGTCTCAGAATTTGCTGCAATCTGTGTGCCCTTTGGTATAGTAGTGCTTTATTGAGGGCATCTGTTATAGGGTGTTTTTTTTTTACCAGCTAGGAATGGATTGACGCAACAGCCAACAGATCTAATGTATCTTGGTATAAAGTCCAGTACATCCAGCTTCTTTTTATCTGCACAAAATGCTGTAAGGGATCCCTTCTGAGCCATCTATTAAATGCAGAATGAACCTGCATTCCACCCCCTATGCATAAGCTTACTGACCAAGAAAATCAATACAAAATGTGCTTATAGAAGATCTTGCATCAAACAGGAGGCTCTGTAATGACTGGTGTTACTGGATAGAATTCCAGAAGTCTCCTGATACGGCTCAGTCTCAGGGGCGTAGTGATATTCTGAATAACTAACCCCCACCATGTTCAAAAATTCTACAGCAACTATCTAGCACGGCTCCCCGCCACCCTGAAGACGGTGCAAGGTTCTAAGATTTGATTTTCTTTTCACAAATCTTCCAAAAATTTACAGATAACACAACTCTCCATATCTAAAAGAGCTCAAATTTGCCCAGAATCTGACTGAATTGTAGTTTTACTACTGATTAATGTGGTTGATAAGCCACTACAATAAAAAAACTCCCATTCCCTCTGTAATATAACAATATGTGTCCCTGTGCCTTTGTTATATAAAAAACATGCTGATTTGTACCTATATCAGAGCGGCTCCCAACTGTCATATGACTCCTCGGCTCTCTCTGCCCGGCTGACAGTTCCAGCAAGCGGGGCCGAGCACTCCCGCTGATGTCAGCCAAGGAAGAGAGGAGAGAGAGCTGAGGAGTCACATGAGCGCAGGGAGATGCTCTGATATAGTTGCAGATCAGCAGGTTTTTTATATAACACAGGCACAGGGACACATATTGTTATATTACAGAGGGGATGGGAAAATTTTATAGTAGTTATGAGAGCAGCAGGAGGGGAGGGGAGAGGAGGACAGAAGGACAGAGCAGAACTGTGGATGACAGAGGCACGTAAACTGACCACGGTGCCAGGGCTCAGCAGCCATGATATACTGTGGTCAGTTTACAGGGGGTGGGGGGGGTATAGCCAGGCAGGATCGGCCAGGTTTTTTTAGGTGATACAGAGGGCCAAATTACACAGCACAAGCACTGTGCTGTATACCATGATTTAAGGGAACGTGATCTGTTTTTTTCTTTTTTAGGTTAACAAACACTTTAATTAAGCTCCTGGTGTCTTCGTATCCTTCAAAGCAATAGGAACAGTTTAAAGGGAATATGTCACTTGGCATATTTAGAGAAAATTACCCCAGAACAACCTCCATCCCCAACATACTAATACTGCCTGTCCTCTCAATATACTCTGGAGCTGACAGGACTGGCTTGACATTTACATAACCGGTCTAAATTTGCATAACATTTCAGTACCCTACATCTGAGTTTACTGATAATTTTGCGGGCATTTTTTTAGCGCCGACTCATGTTAGCTTTCAAGCGATATGTTCATCAGACTCACCTTGACAGATTGGCATGTGTAGAGGAAGTAGCCACCCAGCAGCTGTGCCTGAGGATTAGAGAAGAGTCCAACTTGTGCCCACATGATCTGCATGTTCAGAAGGACGGGGATGAGGCAGCCAGAGGAGCAGGTGCCCTGAGAAAGAGTGACCAGAAAATCGCAGTCATTATTAGGACCAGAAGAAAGGGGATATAAAATCTCCCTCTACCTCTTATCTGAGTAACCTCAGTGCCTGTACTATATTCAGAACATAAAATAAAAATATCAGCAATGAGATTTTCCTGCCAAGGCAGGTTGGCGGAACTGGGACACAAAGGTATTTCAGTATTTCATAGCTAAGCTTTGCTGGTATTCCCTGTCCTTACTGGCCAAACTGACTTTTATGTGCATCTTCTGATAAGAGTACTCTATTCTGTCTGATCTGAAGAAGGGGTTTCGGTAACCCCTGAAAAGCGCTGGCTATCTTTAATAAATGGATGAATTATTAACACCTTACTAACCTATTTTGCTGTTAAATTCAACAAAAACATTGAGACTGTTAGAGCCTGGTTCACACTAGTGCAACTTCTGATGCAAAATGTGAGTCACACAGAATCGCATGACAGGGGGAATCTCATTGTTTTCAAGAGAAATCTTAAAGTGGAACTTCACTCAGTAAAGCAACTTTTTTTTGCTCCTCCTCTCTTTTAAAGAGGTTGAAAACCTCAGAATAAAAACATAAAAATCCTTCAAGACAAAGGCATAATGAGCTCGTATGCATCGCATACGAGCTCATTATGAAATACTTACCTTAGTTTGATGCCCTGAATCAGCATCAGCACTCCGAGTACACGGCCGAGACCTTCCTCTCGCCCGGTCACGGCACGGCTACTGAGGAAAGGGCCCCAGCGGCCCGTTTCTTCAGTGCACATGCGCCGATGATGTCGGCAGTAGCGCATATACTGAATGTCTCGTAAACTGTGCAAGTTTAGGAGATATTCACGGTACCTACAGGTAAGCCTTATTATAAGCTTACCTGTAGGTAAAAGTGGTGTAACAGGGTTTACAACCACTTTAAGAAATGTAAAAATCAATCCGACTCAGAACAGTGCAATTAAGGAAATGATTCCTGCACTACTTTAGTGCAATTTCCAGTGAGATTTGGCCCCATAGAATATGCAATGCCACATCAAAGTTGTACCACATAATGGCACTAAAAATCACATCAAAGTCACATCCCAATAATGTGAACTGGGCCTAAAGTTGGCCATAGTTACATAGTTGGTGAGGTTGAAAAAAGACACAAGTCCATCAAGTCCAACCTATGTGTGTGATTATATGTCAGTATTACATTGTATATCCCTGTATGTTGCTGTTGTTTAGGTGCTTATCTAATAGTTTTTTGAAATTATCGATGCCCCCCCGCTGAGACCACCGCCTGTGGAAGAGTATTTCACAAGACAACTTGTCTTCTTTGATCAGCCAGCAGGCTGATTGAAAACAAAATGAATGGATTCCTCCATCCACACAAGTGAGGTGGATGGAGGAATCCTCCCCGACTGTGCTATTGTATTCTGACATGTGAATAGAAAGTGTAGCTAAAAGTGAATAAACTTAACAGCCCTAGAAAGCAGAAGGGCTATCTGGTCAAAGATAAGTAAAAAAGTCAGTCTCTCATGGTGAAGAGCATGACAACATGAATCACAACAAAACCTTATGTGTGAATCACAGCACAAAAATATGCACAGGACATCATGCGACAGTGCATGGCATGAAAATCGCAACCCTCAAATTATACAAATGAGGTGAGGACCACAATATCATAAGTGTTGAATAAAATAAACCTATATATGATCAAACCAGTGTATAAAGATAAAATGAGGTGGCCTAAAAATGGTGATAATGGTGACCAAATAATGTAAACACACTATTATATGCGTATAAACAAAACAAACCTATAAACAATCGTGAATATGATCAAAAATACAGTGTTGTGAATACAAATTAAAAATAAAAATAAACAATATACATAAAGTATAAGTCCCAAAGGTATCAGAGGTAAACGATGATGAATGCAACTGCTGCAAATGTCTGACAGTCTCTGGAGTGGATGTGTTCAATGGTGGATATAAACACCCGGGAGTGCATTCACCTTCCAGGGGGAGGGGAGAGAAAAAGGTACTCTTACCAAGAATAGTGGACCTAAACACGTCCTAAACAGAGCAAGTTTAGGAGATAATTCACTGTACCTACCGGTAAGTCTTATTATAGGCTTACCTTTAGGTACAAGTTCAAAAAATGTGTTTACTATCACTAAGATCCTGCAGCACTCTCTGTCCCATTTAGCTACGTACTGGCCAGAGAAGCAGTCTCACTGGACAATGGAATAGCAGATGGTAAGGTTTAGCCATGAAGTCGGTGAAGACAGACTACAGTATCTAATGCCGCGTACACACGGTTGGACTTTACGGCAGACTTTGCCCGGTGGACTCTTCGACGTACTTTACGACGCACTTTCCGAATGAACGGACTTGCCTACACACAATCCACCAAAGTCTGTCGAATTCGTACGTGATGACGTACGACCGGACTAGAATAAGGAAGTTCATAGCCAGTAGCCAATAGCTGCCCTAGCGTGGCTTTTTGTCCGTTGAACTAGCATACAGACGAGCGGACTTTTCGACCGGACTCGAGTTCGACGGATAGATTTAAAACATGTTTCAAATCTAAGTCCGTCCAACTTTTGAGCAAACAAAGTCCGCTGGAGCCCACACACGATCAAATTGTCCGACAAAATCCCGTCCGCCGGGCAAAGTCTGCCGTAAAGTCCGCTCGTGTGTACGCGGCATAAGTAAAGCTAATAAAGGTAAAGGCAAACATCATGTGGCAAAGAAAGGACTTTTACGTTAATTATTTATAATGAAGGACAAACTCACTTTAAAAGGTTCAGTCCATCTTTATACCATGTTTCATGTTATCCACATGTAGGGTGTAACATGAAACATGGTTGCAGACATCACACCAAAAACCCACATTTACCCCCCCCCCCCCCCAAACCTTTCCTGAATCATGGTGTGCATATTTATTTTTTATTAAATCTATGTTGGTGCATTTACAAATTTTGTGCAAAAGATGGATTATGCCTTTGACAGCTGGTGACACAAAGCACCTAACCAAAGTCCAGAGAGTACCTGACTGCTGCAGTTCTGATAGATGATCTGGGTCCAGTACCCGCTCTGTGCAGCTGTGATGTTGCCATATATGGCCAGACTCTCCGGTGCGTTCCCCCCCAGCAGAATTTGGTATGCCCGAGCCTGGAAACTACTGCAAGAATCCTGGGCTGTACCACTAAATAAAAGAGGGGTAGATCATTAGGACACACACAGAAAATGCACCCACCACTTTGCCAGCCTCCGAAGAAGGACAGGGTAATAAAGCAGAGACATTACCTGATTGTGCAGCCGCTCACTGCATTTATTCCAAACTGGACCGGACTGTAGGAGCAGGACTCTCCAACCAGAGACCGGAGTAACAACAGCTGCTGGGAGTCAAGGAGGATATATACACAACAGAGATCCAGAAGGGGGTGCCAGATAGCATCTTCTCCTTCCCCATATAGAATAATGAACTTGAGCCTAGGTTCACACTGACTGCGGGAATTAAATTATGCGAGTTCAGCTGAACTCGCACGTTTTCATTCCCGCATGTCAGTCCCGACTTCAGGGGAGATTTCAGAGACATCTGTGCGGGTTTTTGCACAGGTGTCAATGTAAATTGCACCCCCAAATCGCCAAAAGTGGTACAGAAACTACTTTTGGGAATCGGTGCAGCGACGCAAATGTGGCGTCACACCGATTCGGACGTTGCTATTGCTTGACGCCGATTTGGCATTTTGACATGCGACTTGACATGTCAAATCGCATGACAAATCGCATCAATGTGAACCAGGGTTGAAGGACACTTTGGGGGAGTTTTACTAAAACTGGAGCACACAAAATCCGGTACAGCTGTGCATGGTAACCAATCAGCTTCTAACTTCAGCTTGTTCAATTAAGCTTTGACAAAAAAACCTGGAAGCTGATTGGTTACTATGCGGATTCTGTGTGTGCACCAGTCTTAGTAAATCTCCCCCATTATGGGGATTGTTTGCAACACCTGTGTGAGCACTTGAGGTATTCACACAACTAATTTTTTTTATGTGTATTTTCTATGATGGTCAGCTCCATCTAGTGTGTATTTTCTATGATGGTCAGCTCCATCTAGTGACCAATCAGCTTCTAGTTTCAGCCTGTTCAATTAAGCTTTGGTAATAAAACCTGGAAGCTGATTGGTTACTATGCGCAGTTGCACCAGAATCTGTATGCTCCAGTTTTAGGAGAGCTCCCCCTTTTTGTCCTTAGCAGTAATCAGCTTCTCCCTTTCATTCTCCCCACAGCAGTACAGGAGAAACAAATCAGCGGCTTCGGGAAACAAGATCACCTATGTCCATAGTAATGAAAGCCCCCTAACTGCTATTCATACACAGTACAGCTCACAGCAGACTCAGAAGAGAAGCAATGCAAGCAGGGAAATCCTAAAGTGGAACTTCACTCAGTAAAGTAACTCCCCCCCCCCCCTCCCTCTTACAGAAATGTAAAAAAAATAAAAATGTTTACCTTTTTATTGTTTTTTGTGTTGGAAAGCAGCACTTCCTGCTTTCCAGCGCAGGCTGGGTCCCACTGCCTCCTGGGATAGGTGTTGTGATAGACTCAAATGGGACAGAGGCTTTAGGAAGGGACTGAATGCTAGCCTCTTGCCTACCGACTATGGGCCTTGGTATTTGAGGGAGCTGCAAGCATTGAGTCCCCTCCAAAAGCCTCTGTCCCGGGTGAGTCTATCACAGGTGTGACGTAACAATTCCAGGAGGCAGTAAGTGACTAAAGGCGCACACACGCAGCAAGATGCAGCACATGCGCAGAACAGACACACGGTGGATTTATGTGCATGCGCACAAGCACCGCAGACAGTTAAGCCTGGGTCAAAATTTTACCATTTCAGCAGTGATTGGATGAATTTCGATCTATGTATGGGTAGGCTGGTTGTACAGAAGTCAATCTGCTGATTGACTTCTGTACAACCAGACTGTCAGATTTTCCCCACTCAATCAGCTCTGCCGGCTAGTTGGCAGCGCTGATCAGTGTATTCTGACAGCAGGGAAGTGCTTTGGCTGTCAGAATACAATGGTACAGCGGGGAGGATTCCTCCATCCACCTCGAATGTGTGGATGGGGGAATGGGCTAATTGTTTGAGTAGTCAAAAGAAAAAAAGACTAATCTATGGACTGTTTTATAGTGTTCAGCTGCCAGAAATGGGGGCTCTTGTGCACACACACACAGCGGATTGCTGCAGATGTGCGCTGGTCTCTGCCAGGTCCCAAGGTCCGCCAGGTTGGCACATAGGCAGAGGCCAGCGGCTTATCTGCCTATGTGCCTGATTTTGAAAGATGGCGGCACGGAAGAGGAGCATGTGGAGGAGATTTATTAAGCGGTTGAGAGATAATTTCTTATGTTAAACCTAGCTCACATACCTCCAAAAACATAAACAACTGTACTCACAATATCCTATAAGAAGGTGAAAAAAACAAAAGAAAAAGAAGTTCAGTAATTTTATGGGCAATGCCTTGCAGCACTGGAGGCATGGGTTTAATTCCCCTGCAGGACCACAATCTATACCATGGAAAGTGCTGAAGATTTTGTCAGTAATATGCAATTTATTTAACAAGATGAACAAATAAATGATAAAAGATGAGGGGAGTTGTTTTCTGGGAAGGACGGTATTTTCACTCTAATACCCTTCCCATTAGAAGATGAAATAACTGCAATAGAAGAAATATTATGTCCGGTTCCATAAAGGGAAGCGTTTAATTAGGATACATTTCCATTGTTGCTCAGCACAGGGTATCCAGTGAGATAACCGGGATTCCCACTCCGAGTCTGGACAGAACTGCCAGCGGCTGAAGTGATGGACTGTAAGTAGGATTATGACATCATCATAATAGATAAAAAAAAGATAGGTGACATCACACTCAGCACAGGGAATCAGAATCATTACAGTACAATAGGACAGACTTGTCACAGGCTACAAGACAGAGTACAAGATGTCCTAACCTACCTTAAAAATGACGGTGGTATTCTGCTGTATGCTGGTACTGGTGATGGACACATTGCTGAGTGTAAAGTCAACACTTACACTTGAGATGCCCTGAGTTCCATTATACAGCACTGTGTAGGTTACCTGAAAAAAATAAGATGTTTGTTTTTTTATTGTAAAACCTCATACACACTATTAAAATTTTCTGCAGATTTTTGTAAAGGCCTGCCTGACTGCATACAAATTTAAACTCTTATGCCGCGTACACACGGTCGGACTTTTCAGCTACAAAAGTCCAACGGACGCTGACGGACTAAAGCTGGCTGGAAATCCGATCGTGTGTGGGCTTCTCCGGACTTTCAACTGAATTTTCAGCCTCAAATCCGACGGACTTTAGATTTGAAACATGCTTCAAATCTTTCCGTCAAACTCGAGTCCGGTCGAAAAATCCGCTCGTCTGTATGCTAGTCCGGCGGACAAAAACCCACGCTAGGGCAGCTATTGGCTACTGGCTATGAACTTCCTTATTTTAGTCCGCTGTACGTCATCACGTAAGAATTCGACGGACTTTTGTGTGATCGTGTGTAGGCAAGTCTGTTCGTTAGAAAGTCCGCCGCAAGTCCGTCGAAAGTCCGTCGAAAGTCTGTCGAAAGTCTGTCGGACAGGCTGTCGGACTTTTGTAGCTGAAAAGTCCGACCGTGTGTACGCCCCATTAAGGTTTGACCTCATATTATATGGTTTTGGTAAATCTAAAGACAAAAATTTGCAGAAAATCTAATAGTGTGTATGGGGCCTAAGAAGGTTATTTTTTTTCAAAAGTACCAGTAAAATGATGATAATACTAGACTGCAAATAAGTGCAATAAGGCTCCAAGGCTGCGTACGCATTACACTCCTCTACATCTCAAAGAAGAAAGTTAAAGCCAACCCTCACTCTCTTTTTGTAGATTGAATATTCTGGGCCCTCCCACTTCTTTTTAACACATTTTAAAAGTTTTCTTTTTTGGGTAGCAAGGATCTTTTTTCATAAGGTACCTGCTGCCACTTCCTTGTACCTTGCCTTGGTGAGGATGACATTTGCTGGATCAGCTCCCCTCCCGACAGCAGCCTCGTTTGATACATCACAAACCCCAGGAGGCTTCAGGGTAGACTCCTCCAATCCATGCATCTCACACATGCACAGTGGGCAGCCAGCTGTGACTGACCAGGAAGTTACAACCGCCTCCTGAATCCAAGATGGCGACGCAAAACCGAAGACAGCACTGAAGATATCGGGTTGTACAAGACAGTGCTGGACACCATGGGCAACCGAGTAACTGTTTTGTAAATGTTAGGAGCTACACTACTTGTAGCTGCTTACACACTTTTTGTAGTCATGGCTGCAGTTCCCCTACAAAATTAAAACATTTCCAGCAGGAAGGTTTTCATTGCTGTCTGTGACTTCATATGCCAGTAAGGGAGGTCATACATGATTCGTTTTTTTTTTTTCGTTCAACCAGTGGGTTGAATGCAAAAAAAATAAATAAAAATGAGCTGATTCTCCCATCCACACATTTGATGTGAATGGGGGAATCCTCCCGCCTTGCAAATGTATTTTGCTGGCGGCGAAGCCTTCCCTGCTGGCAGAATACGATCAGTTATTTATCAGTGGATCCGCGCTTCAGGATGTTTGAACGACTGTTGCCCCCCTATGTAAGTAGGGAACACCTAAGTGAAACCCCGAGAGAATGAAACCAGAAAATAGGGAGTGGCGCTGTGTTATGAAGGGGGAGTATCGGTATACAATTATTCTCCTTTCTAAAGTGACGGGTGCACCAGTGCGATGATTCAATCCCCTTGAGGGGATTGAATCATCGCACTGGTGCACCCGTCACTTTAGAAAGGAGAATAATTGTATAGGGATTGAATCATCGCACTGGTGCACCCGTCACTTTAGAAAGGAGAATAATTGTATACCGATACTCCCCCTTCATAACACAGCACCACTCCCTATTTTCTGGTCTCAGAATATGATCAGTGTTGCTGGCTATAGCCCTGATCATTCGGGAGAAACCCTACAGGTTGGTTGTTGGTTGTACACAAGTTGAGTGATAGATTGTGTACAAACATCTAGCCCATACATGGATCCCTGCTGAACCGGGCAAATTTTGATCCATGTATGGCTGGCTTAACCCTTTGTTTCCCTTATCGCGTTTCACACAGGGATAAAAGAAAAGCAGAACCATTTTCAATGGAGTCACAGACAGCAATTAAAGCTGAAGTTTAATCTGCTTATGTTTTCCTCCCTTGGTTCCCCCAACCCCAATTATCAACATGCTAATGGGATATTTAAATAAAACCTTTTCCTTTATATTACATTACCTTATTTAGGGTTTAGTGATGAGATTACGATGTCTCTGTGCAGATCATGGCTGGTGGGAGTAACTGGCATTTTGCTGTACATAGCTTTCTGAAAGCATCACAGCACCCTTTCTCAGTACTCCTCTCAAGAGCCCTCAGCCCTGATACAAGCAGTGGGAGGAGTTATTGGGAGGAGTTATGCAAATATAAAAGTGATACTAAACCCATTGATTTCAAAGTTTCAAAAAACAGTTACATTACCAGCATGACGGAAATGATAAGTGCCGGTTCACACTAGACGCGGCACGACTTGCAGGTCGCCTCACCGAGGCGACCTGCACACGACTGCCGGGGCGACTTGCAAGACGACTTCTGTATAGAAGTCTATGCAAGTCGCCCCCAAAGTAGTACAGGAACCTTTCTTCTAAGTCGGAGCGACTTGCGTCGCTCCGATTAGAACGGTTCCATTGTACAGAACGGGAGGCGACTTGTCAGGCGACTAGGTCGCCTGACAAGTCGCCCCAGTGTGAACCGGCTCTAACTGTCACGTTTGCTTGTGCTCTTAACCAAACTGGGAAAGCATCAAAAGGCTGGAGTCATAACTGATCACATGTGCAGCATCATGGCAGTTGCAGATCAAACAGAGGCCAAGATGGCAGCTTCCTTGGCTGAAAAGTATAGGGGGGGGGGGGGGGTTAGTTCCGTTTTAAAATGCCTTGATGGGCAGGGTTTCAGTCTGGAGAAGTGGGCATTCCTAGGCAGGCTTTATTAGCATGCAGAGGTAACACCCACATGTAATTCTGAACCTCTATGACTGAAAGAACTGAAATCCAATGAATGAAAGGGGCGGGCCAAGGACCGTCAGGCTGGGGCTAGATGATGATGGACGTCTTTCAGCCAGGAAATAAGGTGAGCTCTGTCTGTCTTGCTGCAGCTTCTAATGTACATTATGGAAGCTCACAGTGTGCAGTGGAATCTGAGTACAACTGTGCAAGACTGAAGGGAAGGCCGGAGATCAGATGTAATATCATGTGAACCGAATTCAAACCTCTAATAAATATAAGAATGAATAGTGGCGCTAATGTGCAAATGATGAATAGTAAGTGAAAAAAATGTGTGTATATATATATATATACATATGATAATATTGCTGGTAATGTGACTGAAGTAATATCATACCTGGGACACAACGTTGTTACACTGGTCCCCCAGTAGAATGGGCCTGTCTGTCACAGGGCTGGTTATTTGGACCTATAAAAAGGAAACGAATAACATGTAATTGTTCCAATTTTACTGTACATCAGGGGTCCAATCCATCCTCCTCTTACCGTCCTGGCTCCCTGACCTGAGACACCCGCCGGCACCTTCAGGGAAGAGAGAAAAATACATTTCATTGTACAATTCAGCTAAATCCGTCATCTGAAACAACATATTCCAAGACAACACTCCATAGAGATTTTAAAATAGAAATTCACTATCACAAAATAATACACAGTTTTTTATCGTTTGTAAAACTGGTTTGCATTTTTTTTTTTTTTGTGGGGGGAATTAAAAAATTAATTTTCTGCTTCCACTGTTCTCCACACCTGTGCACATCCCCTGGACTTCCTGTGGATCTGTGCGCACTCCAGAAGTGACTGGACATCACAGTTTTCCTGCAGAACTTGCCAGTGTACTATGCTTTGGCACAGCCATTTGTGTGCTTTTTTTCTTTTTTAAAAAAATATAAATATCTTAATATCTTTATTGTTAATATTGTTGTTCCATTTTACCATCTAAAAAAAAGTCCAAAAAAAATTACAATTAAATTGTTTAACTGTAGCTGCTTGTGTTCTAACTCAACCCGCACACTGGAAAGGGTGACAACACCACAGCTGTCAGGCAGTGGTGTCACTATAGGAAAGGATGTGTCTGTAGGTACATCTTCCTGGTAAGATCACTAAAAATGATATGGATGAAAGCAGGATATAGAAGAAAAACAATAAGAGCCCTTTCACACTGGGGCGGTTTGCAGGCGCTATTGCGCTAATAATAGCGCCTGCAAACCGACCCGAAAGTGCCGCTGCTTGCATTCCAGTGTGAAAGCCCCGAGGGCTTTCACACTGGAGCGATGCGCTGGCAGGACGGTAAAAAAAGCCCTGCCAGCAGCATCTTCGGAGCGGTGAAGGAGCGGTGTGTATACCGCTCCTGCCCATTGAAATCAATGGGACGGCGCGGCTATACCGCTGGCAAAGCGCCTCTGCAGAGGCGCTTTGCGGTGGTATTTAACCCTTTCTCGGCCGCTAGCGCGGGGTAAAACCGCCCCGCTAGCGGCCGCATACTGACGGTAAAACGCCGCTAATAATAGGGGCGTTTTACCGCCGACGCTGCCCCCTGCCCCAGTGTGAAAGGGCTCTAAACTATCTGCCATTAAAAACTTGGCTAAGTTTTAGTCTTTCTGGATCTGCACACAATTATGCCCCATCTGTGCTCACAATTCTACCTAATTCTATCGTCAAATCGTCAGGAAATTCTTCTGCTGTTATGCCCTGTACACACAATCGGACATTGATCGGACATTGATCGGACATTCTGACAACAAAATCCATGGATTTTTTCCAAAGGATGTTGGCTCAAACTTGTTTTGCATACACACGGTCGCACAAAGTTGTCGGAAAATCCGATCGTTCCGAACACGGTGACGTAAAACACGTACGTCGGAACTATAAACGGGGCAGTAGCCAATAGCTTTTGTCTCTTAATTTATTCTGAGCATGCGTGGCACTTTGTGCGTCGGAATTGTCCACACACAGTCGGAGTTTACACAAACGGATTTTGTTGTCGGAAAATTTTATAGCCTGCTCTCAAACTTTGTGTGTCGGAAATTCCGATGGAAAAAGTCCGATGGAGCCCACACACGGTCGGAATTTCTGACAACAAGCTCCGATCGCACATATTCCGTCGGAAAGTCCGACCGTGTGTACAGGGCATAAGTGTTCTTTTTCCACCTATTAGGTCTGTAATACCAATGGCAAGTTTACCTTGAGCACTGCGATATCCTGGTAATAGTAGGCTGGGTCCAGGGAGAGATCCGTCTCACAGCTGTCAGTCAGATTACTGAACACCCGCAGGCATACCGTGCTGCTGCTCCGCAGGAATTCTGGGAAATAAAACACAAGCGTCTGCAGACTGTGCTGGAAAATAAACTACTTGTATTATGTTAGTCAAATGCAGGGCTGCCATCAGGGGGGTACAGCCATCACAACTGTAAGGGGCCCCGGGAGCCCGAGGGGCCCGCCCGGGCCAGAAGAAGGCAAGACGGGTGAAGGGGAGCCGTGCTGTGCAATACAGAATCGATCTTGGCTCATTCTGCTCTCTGTGACATTGAGCTCAGACATCAAGCTCTTTACTGCCACCTCTGGCTACTATGTGCATGTACACCCCTCTTGTGATCTGTACTATGCTTCTCAGCAACATGTCAGCTTTGTGAAAACAGGCTGGGACTAGGTAGGAAGACCTTCTTTACAAGTAGGGGCTGTGAGGGAAAGGGAGGGTGCTGTTTGTGTACAGGGAGGGTCCAGAGCATTGTGTGTTTACAGGTTCATGTATGTAAGGGGCTGGCATATATACAGGTGCGTGTGTGGGGGGGGGCTGACATATATACAGGTGTGAGGGGGGCTGATATATACAGGTGTGTGTTTATGCGGGGCTGACATATATACAGATGTGTGGGGGGGGGGCTGACATATATACAGGTGTGAGGGGGGCTGATATATACAGGTGTGTGAGGGGGGCTGACATATATACAGATGTGTGGGGGGGCTGATATACACAGGTGTTTGGGGGGGCTGACATATATACAGGTGTGAGGGGGCTGATATATACAGGTGTGTGTGTGGGGGCTGACATATATATAGGTGTGTGGGGGGGGGTGCTGACATATATACAGGATTGGGGGGGAGCTGAGTGCGTACAGGTGAAGTGTGTGGATTCAGTAGGATGGCCGTGGGTAAGCCCTGGGAAATGTTGGCGGTCAGGCTGGGGGGGGGGGGGGGGGGGGGGGTTGGAGTTTCTCAACTCCAGTGCTTAAGAACCCTCAACAGGTCATGTTTTCAGGATTTCCCTCAGGTGAACTGGCTGTGGTAATTACTAAGGCAGTGAAACTGATCGAATCACCTGTGCAAAATAATGGAAAGCCTGAAAACATGACCTGTTGGGAGTACTTGAGGACTGGAGTTGAGAAACATTGCTCTAACACATTTGTTTTTTTTTCTCAAATGAATAGCTTTTTCTCAAATTTTGCCAGCTTGCCCCGTCCGCAACCTCCTAGGACACATCATACGTCCCAGGAGGCTATGAGATTAGACTCACAGCATTGCATGATCCTGCGCATGCACACTGGGCAGCTGGCTGTGAAAGAGCCTGAAATCACAGCCGGCTCCCAAATTCAAGATGGCAGTGCTATACTGTATTTATAATAATGTACATACCTAAGTATATAAGGCCTTGTACTGAATTTTTTAAGAACTTACAAGTCTCTGTGAATTCTGCCTTAGCATAGTTAATGCTATACACAGTAAAATATGTAGTCTTAAAGCCCACACTGCAAGGGTTAATTGCTTATCTATGTCTAAGGGACTTAAAAGAGATCTACTTACCAGATCCTCAGCTTCTCTGCACTACTACACCAGCCCTGGAGCCTCTTCTCCCCCATGCTCCAGCAGTTCAAAGTCCTGATGTTATCAAGACTAATGCAGGCCCTGCACTGGACAGGATGACCTCAAGGGACAGTCCACCACCAGAGCGTGGGGAAGCGCCATCTGCTGAGGAGCGGAGGACCAGCCAAGTTAAAGTGCTGTTCCTCACCCCCAGACTAAATGAGCACCTAAGCCATGCAGTGTGTGCGCAGCCCCAACTGCACGGAATCATTTTTATGTTTCCTGGAGATGGATAACACTGGATAACCATAAAGTGGTCACTAATAATGGTACTATGGGATTACTTATAGGTGGACACATCAGTATTCTCATATAGTTTCTGGGCAACTCTTACTTGCAGGACTGTTGTCTGAACAGAGATTTTGGGCCCCCACAGGGGCCGGCTGTCTCAGCACGTTTAGAGCATTGGAAGCAGACACTGTGAGGACAGGATCGCCAGCCTGGAGAGAAGAATGACATGTCAGAAATGTGTTTATAGACACAAGCGCTGCTACATCAGCTGTCAGCTAATCCCTCTCACCTTGTAGAAGCTGGAGAAGACAGGGACACTTTGTGAGGCAGCAGAGAAGGATGGGCCTTTGTATGGCTCACTGATAGACTGGAAGTTCGATGCGTTCACTGTCTGAGGGGTGACAAAGTAGTTCAAGGAGGCTGCAAAGACACAGAATATACACAGACCATTATGTCCCATACTGACCTATCACAATTCAGCAGCTGAAATTTTTGTAGAGGAGGTAGAGAGTGGAAGCTAATACTTGGCTGGATGCTAGGGGTATAAGCCAATTTCTATTTTTTTCGGTACAAGGGCATTTGATGATGTTTTTTTTTTCATGAGAGTGATAATGTCACTTAAAGCAGAACTGAAGGCATTTATAAAAAGTATGCAAGTAGGTAGGCTATTTATTGCAGAAAAGACATGGAATGTCTCTTCTGCAATAAAATACACCTAGTGAAATAATGAAGACAATGTATCCGCACTTGTGGAAAAAAAACAACTGACGATAATGTCAGTTGTGACGAAATACGTAGGGCGGAGCAATACAATGTGACGTCACCATGCTAATCAGAAGTAAGTCAAACCGGAAGTGTGTATTAGTTCCTCCGGGAACATGATTTTCTATACACAACTGTTACTTCATATATTTGTGTTTTTAATCTTCATTTAGCGATTTTAAACTATTGGGCTTTTGGCTCTTTTGGATCTCCTTTTTTCTATACTTACATCAGACAGGATGGGACTATGGTTGTTTGATGTTGAGGCATGATATAATTACAAGCGCTATTCGACCACTCTGATTTAAGGGGTGTCACAACTTTTTGGTACGTTCCCACTTTTTCCACGGTGGTGAGGAGGTTTCTGGTGTGATGTCACATGTTGTCTCTGAAGCTTATAGCAGCTTGCCACACACAACACGGAACCCTTCCTACCCCAGACTGACAACCTCTAACAACCAGAAGGAGCCGCGAGACACTTACCATCAGCAGAGAGAACGCAGAAGAGTTGAGTGGGGGGCGAGCCGACCAGGGTGGTGGTGTAAGGGGTGTTGTTGCGAAATATCAGCCAACTGTACAGACACACCAAACTCTCCGCCCTAAACAGAGATCACAGAGAAAGTAATAAAAAAAAAATCACATACATAGAAGGAGCTGAGCACATAAAGAAATAAAATCTTAATTGGAATAAAAATGTCTCCCTAGAACCCAAATAATGATCACTTTGTTCCAGTGTATGTGGGAGATAGCAGACAAGGGGCCTTACTTGGTACTGCCGGGGAGACAGGAAGAGAAGACACTGGTGGGATCACTTAGGGAGCAGTCGGGGTCACAGCAGCAGTTCAGGTCACAGTTCCCGGGTGAAAGATCACAGGAGCAGATTGTCACACCTGAGCAGAGAAAGAAACGCCTGATTACCGGACAGAAATGGACTCAGAATACATTTTGGGCTTTCAGAATATAAAATAGGATTTTCCTTGCAGGACTTTCTTCCCGCATTCTTTAAATCCTAAGATCCCTTTCACACTGGGGCCGCCTGTGCGTTAGCGGTAAAGCACCTCTTCTTTTTAACGGCGCTTTACCGCTGTTTGAGCGGCGCTTTTCGGTCGCTAGCGGGGCACTTTTAACCCCAAAGAAGGGGTTAAAAACGCCTGTTTTTAGCCCCTTCTCCTAACCGCTCCCAAGATGCCTTCATTTTAATGGGCAGGGGCGTTTTGGAAGCCGTTTATACAGCGCTCCCAAACCGCCCCAAAGATGCTGCTTGCAGGATTTTTTCTAACGCCCCGCAAGCGCACTGCCCCAGTGTGAAAGCACTCGGGTTTTCACACTCCGGCGGCTGGGAGGCAGCTTTACAGGCACCATTTCTAGCGCTAAAACGCCTGAAAACTGCCTCAGTGTGAAAGGGGTCTACAGAGAACAGTGCCAATTACAACCACATACTGCCTGCAAGGAACCGTGTCTACAGATCAATCTTTGGATCGCAGGTCCAGGCTGCACATAATGTCTTCAATGTTTCCAAGCTGAGATCAAAGCGGAACTAAACCCTCCCATCCTTTACAGTTGAGGAAGCGGCCATCTTGGCCTCTGTTTGATCTGCAGTTGCCACAATGCTGCACAAGTGATCAGTTATGACACCAGCCAGTTATTGGCTTGACAGTTTCGCTGAGAGCACAAGAAACTGTGACAGTTATCACTCATGGAATGCCTTGAATGTAACTGTTTTGGGAGCTGAACTCTGAGTACAAAAACTTTAATGTAAAGAACACTTCCAGCTTAAACCTAACTAGTCTTAAAATGAGTGATACCTACAACTCCACAGATGACAAGTCTTTTATCTTCACCAAATGAGTGCTTTACGTATCGCTGTATTCCCAATTATATCATTTCAGATGGAGGCGTCCTCTCCTCTCTCTTTGCTTAGCTACATGTGTAGCAGGTACTTAGGAGCTGGGAGCTGCCACCATCTGCATCTACTTGTTGTTTCCTCACATACCTGACCCTCTCTGTCATTCACTAGCATTTCTGTAGCGCCGTAGTTTTTATTTTATTTGTTCTAGTGCTCGATCATGGGACTGGATGGGAGCGGCCAGAAAACAGGTAAGTAAATGTACAGCTTTCTTACACAGGTTAGTGAGCATAGGTGTTAGGATGGGGGAAGGGGATATTTGTAGGACCAGTTAGATTTAGGATGGAATTCTACTTTAAATATATTCCTTAGTAGCTACAAAGGACAAAAATCCACTTTGTGTGCATTAAATGCCTTTGCAAACCCAGATATTAACTTGTAAACATATCAGTGACATCAACACTGGGCTTTACATAGCCTGTGCACAGAGTGGAGCTGTGGGAGGGGCCCAGCGAGCTCCACCCACAACAGGCTGCCTACGGAGACCTACAGGAGGGGGTGGAGACAAGACCAGTCCCCCTGCACAAGGAGAGAGAGCCGCAGTGAGCGGTCTTTATTACAGGAAATCTCACACTGGATTACTGCACAGATCTGGAAGAAATACACAAATCTCATCAAGATTCAAGAAGACACGATGAATGTATATAGACAATAACTGCTTATCCTGGAGTCCAGCTTCCTCCACACCACCATAGTACATCCAGCCAACCCTTCGTTTTGAAAATGTCCCCTGTAAACCACTGCACCCCCACCCCCTCCCACCATGCCTTTCCACAGCCCCCCCACCATCCCTTTCCACAAACCCCCCCCCCCATTATGCCTTTCCACAGCAACCCCTCCCACCATGCCTTTCCACAGCCCCCCCACCATCCCTTTCCACAAACCCCCCCCCCCCCGCCCATTATGCCTTTCCACAGCAACCCCTCCCACCATTCCTTTCCACAGCCCCCCCATCCTCCCCACTATGTCTTTCCACAGCACCCCCCACCATGCCTTTCCACACCACCCCCAACTCCCCCACCATTCCTTTCCACAGCACCCCCAACCCCCCCACCATTCCTTTCCACAGCACCCCCAACCCCCCTCCCACCATTCCTTTCCACAGCACCCCCATTATGCTTTTCCACAGCCCCCCCCACCATGCCTTTCCACAGAAACTCCCCCCACCATTCCTTTGCACAGTCCCCCCCACCTCCCCATTATGCCTTTCCACAGCCCCCCCCACCATGCCTTTCCACAGCAACCCCCCCACCATTCCTTTCCACAGCCCCCCATTATGCCTTTCCACACCACCCCACCATCCCTTTCCACAGACCCCCACATTATGCCTTTCCACAGCAACCCCCCCCACCATTCCTTTCCACAGCCCCCCATCCCCCCATTATGCCTTTCCACAGCACCCCACCATCCCTTTCCAAAGACCCCCCCATTATGCCTTTCCACAGCAACCTCCCCCCACCATTCCTTTCCACAGCCCCTCCATCTCCCCCACTATGTCTTTCCACAGAACCCCCCATTATGCCTTTCCACAGCACCCCCAACCCCCCCAACCATTCCTTTCCACAGCACCCCCAACCCCCCCAACCATTCCTTTCCACAGCACCCCCAACCCCCCCACCATTCCTTTCCACAGCACCCCCATTATGCCTTTCCACAGCAACCTCCCCACCATTCCTTTCCACGGCCCCCCATCTCCCCCACTATGTCTTTCCACAGCACCCCCATCCCCCCATTATGCCTTTCCACAGCCCCCCCCACCATGCCTTTCCACAGAAACTCCCCCCACCATTCCTTTCCACAGTCCCCCCCCATCTCCCCCACTATGCCTTTCCACAGCCCCCCCCATCCCGCCTTTCCACAGCACCCCACCATTCCTTTCCACAGCCTCCCCACTATGTCTTTCCACAGCACCCCCAACTAGGGTTGCCACCTTTTCTTCAAGCCAAACCTGAACACTTTTGCAGCACAGGGCAATTTCCTATTTATTTTTGCAGTATACACTATAGGATTATAAAAGACCTGGGACACATTTGGGTGCCCCAAGGAGAGTAGTAATGTAGCGCACAGAGCGTGCCAGTGGGTGTGGCCAAATTGCTCTTGCTGACATCATCACCCCACCCTTCAGTGATGCCAAAACCTGGCCCCAAACAGCCGCCCACAGCGGCAATAGATTTGTGTATGACTATCTTGGTCACTTGGGGAGCCACAGCCTGGTCTGAATAATGTGTCCGGGTTTCAGGTGGCCTGAAACCCGGAAATATGATTCAAACCCCGGACTGTCCGGGTGAATCCTGGGCAGGTGGAAACCCTACCACCAACCACATGTCTTTCCACAGCATCCCCCCACCCCTCCCCACAATGCCTTTCCACAGCACAGGGGGGACCACTTAGTGGGGTGCACCTCCATACAGCCTATCAGATCACTGGAAAGTGGTGAGGCTCCTCCTACACAGGGATGTCCGTTGTCACAGAGCTTCATTTTTGTGTCATCCTGTGTCACTGTGTGTAGGTGACAGGTCCGCTTTATTTATATCTGTAATGGGTTTAGTGTTACAGAGGAGACCCCTGCAGCTCTAAGGCACCACTCACCGCTCGAGGCTCCCCTCACCGGCCCGGCCTGACCCCACAAGGCGACAACAAACAGGAGAACCCGAGCGAGAGCCATGACAAGGCCGCAGCGTCACGTTGCCACAGCAACCTCCTCGTCTGACGTCATTCTTGAGCGACACCAACAGAGACGCAGCGCGGGGAGCCAATGAGAGCGCCTAACGTCACGCCCAGCGATCTCCCGCTCTCCAATCAGGTCGTACAGTGCTCTGTTGGTGATGGTGTTAGTGTCGCTAGTCACCAGCAGAGGCCGCTGTGGTACTTGTGAGTACTTCTCCCACAGAGCAGAGTGTCTCCATGGACACAGCACATACTGTGTAATAAATAAAATGAGTTTTTATCTCATCCCTCAGCAATACACGTCATTTATCATTAGATTCCACTTCACAATTCATACACCAGACATGGATACTCTTCCTGGAGCACAAAGTCCTTCAGAATTGTTTGTGAACAATGCTCACCTTCATAGTACTACTATTAATGTGTATGTTAAACCCAAACTTTTCTATTTTTTATCATTTGGATAGAGTAGGCATAGATCCCAACTGTCGCTGATTTGGAACAATGTCCCTCTGTCCCTCATTCCTCTTCATTTTTCCCTCATTTCAGTCTGATCTATATAGTTGTGTAGCGGGCACCTACTTTTAGGTAGGTGACCTTTCTTGTGAGTTTATTATATTAGGTAAATTTAGACAGGCTGATGCTATTTGCAGCAGGCCTGCATTGCTGATTTTGTCTATTTGAGTGACAGGTGTTTATGTGTTGGTCTCAGCCAATCATTAATTTGGTAATGCTGGGACTCTCATATAAAAAGGGGGGGTCACGTGGTGCCAGGGAGTGCAGAGTGCGAGTGCTGGTTCCAGTGCAGCCCAGCTCTGAGGAGCGGGAGAGCCAGCCTGGCTCCCGGAGGGGGGGTTGGAGGTTTCCCCTCCGGGGAGCCAACGGGGCTTCGTCCTAGCGAGAAGGGTGGAGATCCGGTCCTCATGGAGGAACAGATGACATCTTGCCACGTGTAGCCGTGGATGTCGTAGGCCGCCCCTGCGGGGAGGGGAACGGGCCACAAAGAGATAAAGGGAACTGAGAAACGTTGCGGATGAAGTAGCAACTAAGCGGAAGGAAACTGGGCAATTGATCATTTATGAGTGGCACATGGACTGTCGATCACGTGAGTGAAAGCCCAAAGGAAAGGTACTGCCAGAGACTGAGGGTTGTTGGTGCCCAAGACAGTGAGATGGGCAGTGATGGCCTATGACTTTGAGTTCAGCATTGCCCCGGGATTCCAAACAGTCAAGCGGGAGGAGTTATCCAGATTTGCTCTCCTTAGCTAAACCTGGAAGTACCATGTCGGTACTCAGACTGGACACCTCCACTCTGGGAAAAGACTCAGAGTCCTCTTTGCTCCCAGAATAAATCCAGTCTCCTAGCATGCCTCTCTGGGATAGGCTGGGGCTGTATCAATATGCATTCTGCCATCTGCATAGCTCCACACCTATCATTCAGAAACTTCTCAAGTTAACTGCAAAAAAATGGAGCTATCCAGGAGACTGGCAGCAGCAGAGCACACAAATCAGACCAGACTAAACAACTGCAGCTCACTGAGTACAGTGAGCCAAACTATGCTTTTGCCTAACCTAAATTTACAGCCACACTGACAAACACTGACACTTACCTAGCTATCCTAGCACCTTGTACCCAGGAGGGTGCTACACACGTATCAGGCCTCAGTATGTACACAGGTGTGAGTTGTCCTATTTTTTTAACTGTGTATACCCAAGACTAGTAATCCTGACCCTTTCCTGTTCTACCCAGGACTAATAATCCTGACCCTTTCCTGTTCTACCAAGGAATAATATTCCTGACTGTTCCCTGTTTTACCCAGGACTAATAATCCTGATCCTTCCCTGTTCTACCCAGGACTTTTATTCCTGACTCTTCCCTGTTTTACCCAGGACTAACAATCCTCAACATTCCCTGTTCTACCCAGGACTAATAATCCTGACCCTTACCTGTTCTACCCAGGACTAATATTCCAGACTCTTCCCCGTTCTACCCAGGAATCATAATCCTGACCCTTCCCTGTTCTACCCAGGACTAATAATCCTGACCCTTCCCTGTTCTACCCAGGACTAATAATCCTGACCCTTCCCTGTTCTACCCAGGACTAATAATCCTGACCCTTCCCTGTTCTACCCAGGACTAATTATCCTGAGCCTTCCCTGTTCTACCCAGGACTAATAATCCTGACCCTTCCCTGTTCTACCCAGGACTAATAATCCTGACCTTTCCCTGTTCTACCCAGGACTAATAATTAGTGATGCACTGAAATTTCGGCCGCTGAGACATATCGGCCGAAAATGGCCTTTTTGGCAAAATGCCAAAAATGAAATCTCGCCGGAAATGGGGGCAGGGCCCCGTCCCTGGTGCCGCCTGGCACCTTCTGGTGCGGCGCCCTGCAGTCCTCTCCTCTCTTCTCCTCCTCGTCTCCCCTCCCTCCCTCCTCGCCGCGATCTCCGTTGTGTCACAGAGCTTAACTACACAGACCGCAGTAACAATGTCCTGCCTCCTGTGACAGACGGCACACTGATCCAATGGTGGGACATTGAATCAGTGTGACGTGATTACAGGAGGCGGGACATTGTTACTGCGACCTGGGCAATTCAAATGTAGCTCCGTGACACACGGAGATTGCTGCTCTGATTCAGGAACTGGCAAGCTGCATGACGGGCACTGGCAGGCTACATGATGGGCACTGGCAGGCTACATGACGGCCACTGGCAAGCTGCATGACGGGCACTGGCAGGCTACATGACGGGCACAGGTGAGGCTGCATCTTATAGGCACAGGCAGGCTGCATCTTATGGGCACATGTGGGCTGCATCTGAGGGGCAAACGCGGGCTGCATGACGGATACTGGTGAGGCTGCATTGATCTCTTGTATCATGTCTGCAGTCTCTGACCCTCTCCTGTACTATGTCTGCAGTCTCTGACTATTTCCTCTACCATGTCCGCAGACTCTGACCATCTCCTCTACCATGTCCACAGTCTCTGACCATCTCCTCTACCATGTCCGCAGTCTCTGACCATTTCCTCTAGCATGTCCACAGTCTCTGACCATCTCCTCTACAATGTCCGCAGTCTCTGACCATCTCCTCTACCATGTCTGCAGTCTCTGACCATCTTCTCTACCATGTCCGCAGTCTCTGACCATCTCCTCTACCATGTCCCCAGTCTATGACCATCTCTTGTACCGTGTCCACAGTCTCTGACCATCTCCTCTACAATGTCCGCAGTCTCTGGCCATCTCCTCTACCATGTCTGCAGTCTCTGACCATCTTCTCTACCATGTCCGCAGTCTCTGACCATCTCCTCTACCGTGTCCGCAGTCTCTGACCATCTCCTCTACCATGTCCCCAGTCTATGACCATCTCTTGTACCGTGTCCGCAGTCTCTGACCATCTCCTCTACCATGTCCGCAGTCTCTGACCATCTCCTGTACCATGTCTGTAGTCCCTGACCATCTCCTCTACCATGTCCGCAGTCTCTGACCATCTCCTGTACCATGCCCCCAGTCTCTGACCATCTCCTGTAATGTGTCTGCAGTCTCTGACAATCTCCTGTATCATGTCTGCAGTCTCTGACCATCTCCTGTACCATGTCCCCGGTCTCTGACCATCTCCTGTATAAAAATATTTTTAAAAACAGTCACTTTCTGCATCAGTGCTGTTTCAGTATCGGTTTCGGTTTTCGGCCTAGTGTATTCTTCATTTTCGGTATTGGTTTCGACCTAAAAACCCATTCGGTGCATCCCTAATAATAATAATAATAACTAATAATCCTGACCCTTCTCTGTTCTACCCAGGACTAATAATCCTGACCCTTCCCTGTTATACCCAGGACTAATAATTCTGACCCTGCCCTTGTCTTCCCAGGACTAATAATCCTGACTCTTCCCTTGTCTACCCAGGACTAATAATTCTGACTCTTCCCTGTTCTACCCAGGACTAATAATCCCGACCCTTCCCTGTTCTACTCAGGACTAATAATCCCGACCCTTCCCTGTTCTACCCAGGACTAATAATCCTGATCCTTCCTTATTCTATCCAGGACTAATAATCCTGATCCTTCCCCGTTCTACCCAGGACTAATAATCCTGCTCCTTCCATGTTCTACCGAGGACTAATAATCCTGGCCCTTCCCTTGTCTGCCCAGGACTAATAATTCGGACTCTTCCCTGTTCTACCAAGGACTAATATTCCTGACTCTTCCCTGTTCTATCCAGGACTAATATTCCAGACTCTTCCCTGTTCTACCCAGGACTAATATTCCAGACTCTTCCCTGTTCTACCCAGGACTAATATTCCAGACTCTTCCCTGTTCTACCCAGGACTAATATTCTAGACTCTTCCCTGTTCTACCCAGGAATCATAATCCTGACCCTTCCCGGTTCTACCCAGGACTAATAATCCTGAGCCTTCCCTGTTCAACCCAGGACTAAAAATCCTGAACCTTCCCTGTTCTACCCAGGACCAATAATTCTGACCCTTCCCTGTTCTACCCAATACTAATAATCCTGACCCTTCCTTCTTATACCCAGGACTAATAATTCTGACCCTTCCCTGTTCTACCCAGGACTAATAATTATGACCCTTCCCTGTTCTACCCAGGACTAATAATTCTGACCCTTCCCTGTTCTACCAAGGACTAATAATTCTGACCCTTCCCTGTTCTACCCAGGACTAATAATTCTGCACCTTTCTTGCTCCATTCAGAATTATAAAAAATGTTTTTGCTGCAATTGAGATTTAAGGTGCATCTAAAGGCTAATATAAAAAATGTAATATAATATACACGCACGGGCCACTTTATTAGGTACACCTGTTCAATTGCTTGGTAACACAAATTGCTAATCAGCCAATCACATGGCAGCAACTCAATGCATTGAGACATATAGATGTGGTGAAGTCAACTTGCTGAAATTTAAACCAAGTATCAGAATGGAGAAGAAAGGGGATTTAAGTGACTTTGAACGTGGCATGTTTGTTGGTGCCAGATGGACTGGTCTGAGTATTAAAAAACTGCTGATCTACTGAGTTTTTTACGCACAGCCATCACTCGGGTTTACAGAGAATGGCCTGAAAGAGAAAATATCCAGTGAGCGGAAGTTGTGTGGAGGAAAATGCCTTGACCCGAGGTATGCAGAATACCATCTCTGAATGCACAACACATCGAACCTTGAAGCAGATGGGCTACAGCAGCAAAAGACCACACCCGGGGCCACTCCTGTCAGCTAAGAACAGGAAACTGAGGCTACAATTCGCACTGGATCACCAAAATTGGATAATAGAAGATTGGAAAAACGTTGCCTGGTCTGATTTGTCTCGATTTCAGCAGCAACATTCAGATGGTCGGGTTAGAATTTGGTGGAAACAACATAAAAGGATGGATCCATCCTGCCTTGTATCTATGGTTCAGACTGGTGGTGGTGTAATGGTGTGTGGGGGGGGGGAGATATTTTTTTGGCACACTTTGGGCCTCTTAGTACCAATTGAGCATCGTTTAAACCCCACGAGCTACCTGAGTATTGATGCTGACCATGTCCATCCCTTTATGACTACAGTGTACTCATCTTCTGATGGCTCCTTCCAGCAGGATAATGTACCATGTCACAAAGCTCCAATCATCTCACCACTGGACAATGAGGTCACGGTACTCCAATGACCTCCACAGTCACCAGATCTCAATACAATAGAAGACCTTTGGGATGTGGTGTAGAGAGGAGAGAGGGGAGGGAGATTCGCATCATGGATGTGCAGCCAACAAATCTGCAGCAACTGCGTGATGCTATCATCTCACTATGGACCAAAATCTCAGAGGAATGTTTTCAACACCTTGTTGAATCTATGCCAGGAAGAATGAAGGCAGTTCTGCAGGCAAAAGGGGGTCCAGCCTTGTACCAGCAAGGTGTACCTAATAAAGTGGCCGGTGAGTGTAAATTACCGTTTACCAGTCTTTAGATGTGGTGACAGCATGAGGTCTTTTTTTTAGGCTAAGTAAGGAAAAATAACCATTGATCCTGCCAAAAAAAAATCATGTGTCCTTGTAACTTCTGATGCACAGAAGTTAGATCTCAAACATGGTTATAAGCTTTCCCAGTTATTTTATGTGAACTAACGACCCCCCCATGTTATAGATGATAAACAGTAAGAGAGGGAAGAGGTGTTCTATACTCCCGTCCTCGGGTGACAACGCTGCTTCTCCATAAATAGAGTACAATAAGTGTTGTCACCCGAGGACAGGACTTCCCAAGACAAAACAACTATTGCAGCCATCACATCTAAGGAGGACTGACTGGTAAGCTGCAATTCATTACCTATTTATAACATTACTTTTTTGTATATTTAAAGCTGAAAATATAGTAGAGAATGGTTTATTTTTTTTGTTGTTGGCTCTGTCTAAGCCCGGGTTCACACCTATGCGAATTAGATGCAGCGTACACCGCATCTAATTCGCAGGACATTTTAAAATACATTTATATTATGAATGCATCTGGTTCACATATGTGCGTTGCATTCGCACTGCGCATTGCACAAAAAACGTGTGCGTTTTCTGGGCATTGCGGTGCAAATTACGAGACCCTTATCTTCTATGAGAACGCATCTGCTTCGCAGATGCATTGCGTTCTGAACATGGATTTTCTACTTCTCACTACACCTCCCCCTCTCCCCCCCTCTCCCTGCTCACTGATCCTGAGCTAAAACGCAGTGATTCCTTTGAACAGGAGATTTTTATCTCCCCAGTGAAACCTGAGCTTCAATTCGCACCGCACATGTGTGAAACCGGGCTAAGTGATATTTCCCTTTACTTCCTGTCCAAGAGACACAACAGGAAGTCAAAAGAAAACTGCTCTTAGTTGTTTTTGGTACAGGAGTCCTCATTGGAAGATTGCCCCAGTTACAGTGACAGCTGTAAAAATCAGGATTTCCCATTTTCTTGTGACAATAATGGTTATTAGGACTAATACAGAGTGTGGATGAGCAATAAAAACTGTACAGAGGTCCCAACTTTTCTAAAACTAAAAAAAAAAAAAAAAGTTTCTTGGGTCCTTTCATTTTTTTTCCCCTTATGACGTTCAGTCAAGCGATTAAGTGAAATTGTACATTTATTATCAATGATAAAAGTGATATTGTGAATTTTTTTTTTCAAAATACATTAAAAAAAGACAAAGATCGAAACACTTCCACACAAACAGATGCAAATGGAACAAGTCAATAAGTCGGCAACAAGTCAAAGCGGTGCAACATTAAAACAGCGCGGATTGCAACATTTTTACCAATGCGACAAATAATGAGTCTCAATGAATCTTCACGTTGAATGTGACATGTGACAAAGGAAATAGGAAAAACCCCCTATTTGCGACATTTCACAGAAATGTTGGGATTTATGCGACAAATAACTGAAAAGACTGCATATAATTTGGCACATTGAATTGGCACAGGTAGTCAATGGTGCAGTACTCCATATCAACTGTAAGGGCAGCACATTGGGTTATTGGTCAGGACATCTGCCTTGTAGTAATGGGGTCCTCAGTTCAAATCCTGGCCAGGACACTTATCTGCATGGAGTTTGCATGTTTTGTGTGCTTGCATTTCCTCCAGGCACATCGCTTTCTCCCCACACTTCAAGGACAGGCTGGTGGGCTAATTGTCTCAAAAATGGCCCTGGTGTGATATTCTGGCTGGCTCGCCAATTGTAGATAAATTGCCAAGAGTCCCCAGGAAGAAACGCTCTGTATAAATTATTTAAAACCAAGTTCACTGTGACATAATATACAATTTGGGACAATTGTGCAGATAAGTTCCATGTCCCTGTCAATTTCTCTGACCGCGCCACCAATTGTCTATCAATTGTCTCTAGTAGAGACATATAACCAAGCACAAAATAGGAGTTTTTGGGCCGTTCTAGCAGTAACCATGTGGTCATTTTTGGCCAAGAGGACATGAAAATGAAGAATCCATATGTTTCGAAGAGCTGGTCCTTATTTTTTCATTTTACAAAAGTTTATCGAAAATGGTTGTCTCCTTTTTGGGAAAAAAAAAGTGAAACGATGGGTTTGAATTGGTCAGCGCCATTGTTGAAAGCCCAACTGTGCTAAGACTGTGCAGTCCAATGACAGTTCTTCTTTTCATGCCACCAACAGTCCCCAATCATTAAAGGACAGTTGGTGGTTTTCCTCTTGTTTTCAATTACAACCAAAATTCCACAAGCCTCTATGGTCAAACATAAAGGAGGTCACATGATATCCACAATGTCTCACTATTGGTGGTCCATCCCTGATCCTCCAGGTGTCCCGTTATTCGCACTAAAAATGACAGGTATCCTTCATTCTAATGGCCATTGTAACATGTCAGTTTTCTTTCATTTTCACTGCACAGTTTACAGTCCATCCCTGCCATGAGGACTCTCAGAAGTTGTTGGCTTGGTAGGACAGGTAAAAGTCTCCATCTGCCAAAAAAAAAAAAGGAAAATGAGAAATTACATTTTATTTGACAAGTTTATCCTAGCCTTTCATACACCAGGCACTTGTACATCAGGCTTATCCCAAATATTCGTACTTAGTTGCTTCAGCTCGGTGCCGGTGAGCCACTCTTGCTCTGGTGAGACGTCTGCCATTTTTGGCCCTGTCTGTTCAACCCCATCTTCAACAGAATGGGCCAGAGAGTTGACGGAACGGTTCGGCTGGGAGTATAGGGGGGCCTGCATGTTCTCATAGGAATCAGCATCTACAGACACAAATAAAAGTAAATAGGCAATAAGGTTTTATGAAATGGAATCTTTATTGGAAAGTTAAAGGTGATCCCCCTCATGAGTTTTTGATCTTAGATCTCATTTAAGTCTAATGAGGGGGACATTTTTTTTGCACAAGAACAGGTCCAGAATTGTTTGAATGAGCATTTGGAACCATCAGGAACCATACAGAGCCCATTGCACACCTAAAAAAAACACAATTCCCCATTAGGATTTTACCAAAAAAGGTGAAACTTTATCAATATCTTCCAATTTTCACCAAATTCCTATAGATTATACTTTTACAGGTTCTATTGACATTATATTTCTTGGAGTTTGACCTTTATAGGGCATCTTTTATCATATGCATTTTGCCTGACATTTTAATATTACGGTGAGTAGCATTGTTCTTATATTAACAAATATCATTATTGTTATAATTTTTATTATAGTTTTCCTTTCTTCTTTTATATATATATTTTTCTATTGATTATGAACTTATAATGTATCTTTTATCATACAGTATGTATTTCATTTTTGTCTGCTGACAAATGTTTATGTATATGTTGAACCCTTTGTCCCTGTTGAAGGGGGACTGGTGGGCCTTCACAATGGGGTTGATTTACTAAAACCAGAGTGCAAAATCTGGTGCAGCTCTGCTTGGTAGCCAATCAGCTTCTAACTTCCGCTTGTTCAATTAAGATTTGACAAAAAAAAAAACACGGAAGCTGGTTTCTATTCAGAGCTGCACCAGATTTTGCACTCTCCAGCTTTAGTAAATCAACCCCAATGTGTTGACTATGCCCCACTTTGGCATATGAAAATAAACTGGATCTTAAACCTAACTGGGGTCTTATTTCTTGACCGTCTTTTTTGCATCACTACTACAGTGACCTCTTTTGGGTCCATCTGTTTTACAGAGAGCTGCCCTCTACTACATGTCTGCTAATTATACTTTACATTAATGTCCAGCACTCCACCTACACTCCAATCTCTTGACACATTTCATGATGCCATGGTTATTGGATTAAGGTAACTGAGTTGCTCACATGACTATTAATCCTGGGGTATGTTCCCGACATTCATTGGAATTAGGAAGATACTTGGGTGAGAAGTGAATCGTTCACACCTCCCATCATGTTCTTGCACAATAGCATCTGCCTTGGCACATTGCATGACGTTGCGGTCTTTGGATTAAGATAAATGAGTTGAGTTGCCCACGTGGCTATCAATCCTTAGGTATGTCCCTGATACTCAATGGAACTGAGGAAGCCATTTGGATTAAGGATAAAACATCTTTAACGATACAGAACAAGTCTGGATGAATGTCACCAACTACTACTAGCTATTTAAAACCAGAGCAAAGTTGTTGCTAGAGGAAACAAATTTCACGTCCCCTATTAAATCCATATGGCAGGACATTGCAGCTATAGTGACTTATGTTAAACATGGGAAGGTGGGTATTCTCTCTCTAGCAAAAACCTTTTGAAGTAAAAGAGAAACTTAAAAACAAATTTCCACCTTCTTCACGGGTCTTCTCTGGAATCAGAGACTGTCCAATCTTTGGCCCGTTCATGTCTTCGTAGGACTGTGAACCTATGGTAAAGGAATGTTTTCTACATTAGAAATAGAATAAACTTTGTAGTTCTGTCCGTTAACTTGATTGTAAATCTTTGTTTAAACCTCCCAACTTCTCTCAGACAAGAAGGTGGTTCACCTTTTAGCACCAAGTAAGTAGTACGAGGAAAACCCCTGCCATGTCTGTTAAAGTTGTTCTAAATGCAGAAGATTTTTTAGATTCTCTGCATTAAGGGAAAAACCTTCTGGGTGCAGCTCCCCACCCCCAGCCTTCCATTATACTTACCTAAACCCCATCTTGATTCAGCAATGCGCATGAAACCAGCAGTTCTCCTGGGTCTCTCTCTCCTCACTTTTTAACCAATATTCCCACTGATGCCAATTATGAGGGCACTATTCCTCCCACTGACACCAATGATGAGGTACTGTTCTTCCCACTTACACCAGCAATGGGGTACTACTTCTCCCAGTGACACCAAAGATGGGGCGCTATTTCTCCCACTGACACCAATGATGTCATTTTTGTATTACCACTGACCACCAAGCCTATGATAATGTTTTTTTCCCAATGATGCCAGGGCATTTTTTACTCCCACTAGCTACTGTCCTGTCCCCCTAAAGTGTGAAGGGCGTTAAACCGGCCCTTTGTTTTAAAAGTTTAGAGACCCCTGAAGTAGACCTTAAGGAGTTAATAAGCAAAAAATTATTGGTTCAAGGAAAAGTATGGCCAAAGCTTTTTTGGTCATACTTCTCTTCTGGGTCCCAGCAGTGCACTTGCCTGTGCTCTCCTGTGACCAAGAAGCAGTCAAATCAGCAGAAGTGACAGAGCTGCTCCAGGCTCTGAAAGGACACCGACCATATTGTTGGGATCAACCCAGCTGCCTGGTTTACAGTTGGCTCTGCCTCTCAGCACTCAGCTCAGAGCCAAAGCCAGTCGCACCCAGCTCCCTCTCCAGCCCCAAGCTTTTTAAGGTAAATTGTGTAATAATGTAGAGGTTGGGTGAAAGGTTTATCATAGTATAACACATGTAGTACTTAAATTGTACAATGGTCTACATGTCAGATCGAAAAAGAATTGGTTTCAAAAGAGGAATGGTCTCTTCAAATGATGGAAAGTTACGTCCACTCAAAGGGAACTCACACAGTGAGGGGCCTAGCTGTCTTGTTGATTGCATGGTTTTGACCCAGAACCAGCATCCGACAATCTAACACCCCCTTCTCAATATGCTTGTTTTGGGCGTAACTACCACCATAGCGACCCATGCGGGCGCTATGGGGCCCGCAGCCGAGTGGGGCCCAGTGAGGATAAGAGCACCGCTGGCACAGTCTCCCAGCCAGGGGAAGAGAGAGGAAAGGAAGAGGCGAGCTGTCCGTATCAGCAGAGAGCTGAATTGCCCAGTGTAAGAGCTTTCATTAGAACTTCCAGTGTTCCCGGGGCTCACGTCACATAGCTCCACCTTTTGGCCCGGTGCCTTTGATAGACAGAACGCTGATCCAATGCGGGACATGTGACGTCATCAAAGGCGTCGGGCCAAGAGGTGGGGCTATGTGACGATGAGCCCTGGGAAGACAGGAAATTCAAATGAAAGCTATTACAGCGGGCAATCCCGCTCTCTGTTGATCCGGGTGGCTTGCCTCTTCCTCTGCATAGGTGGGGTTGTATGGGGCACAGGCAGACCAGGCTGTATTGGGCACAGGTCACGCTGTATGGGGCACAGGTCACGCTGTATGGGGCACAGGTCACGCTGCATTGGGCACAGGTCACGCTGTATGTGGCACAGGTCACGCTGCATTGACACTAGGGCAGCTGTGGGGGGGGGGGGCTGTTTGCAGGGGGGCCCCATACAACATTTTGCTATGGGGCCCTGCTATTTCTAGTTACGCCCCTGATCCAAAGTAAAAAAGTAGACAGCAGCCATGACAGCCTTTGCATCTCTTTGACTCCATGTTTTATACAGATTATTTTTTGTTTGCTAAAGAGTTCCATTTACTGAAGAACTGAGCTTCATCAGAGAAGTCATGTTGGAGACCAATACAGAAAATTTAGTGCAAAATGGGCCAGCCTTTTACTGGTGATGAGCTAGCAAGCTCTGGCTAGTTACAGTTAAAACATTTGGTTGGTGCAAATCTCCTTGCTTCATTGTAATGAATAATCCAATTGAAATAAATGATCCAGTGTACCCTCTGATTATTACACCATCACCCAGTATAAGTTAAGAGGCCGCAAAACACAAACTGTATACCATCCACAACAGGATTCTATAAAATAGTTTCTAATTCGTTTATATCTATGAAGGTTTCCATTTATCCAAGTCATGGTATATCTAGTAGTAGTTGGTCACATTCAGCTGGATTTGTTCTGTGATGTTGAAGACTTTTTTTAGCTTCTCCAAGTCACTGCTGTTCTGAACTGAGCCGTTCTTAGAGACAGTTCAGTTAAATTTGACCAACTACTACTAGATAATTCATTCATGGTGAAATAATCAAACAGTTCTGGCATATTACTGGAGCAGAAAATATTTAAAATGAAGCTAGTGCAGTTGGTGGGAAGACTTTCCTGCACATGGTGAACTCGCTGTCCAATAATCCCCTAGGGGAAATCTTTGAACGATGGGGTGATATTTCTATAGTTTTCCCCCTTCGATGACAATATCTTGTAAGTTACACCTGGGAACATGGGATTCATTGTATTTTTGAGTTGTGTGAAGGATAAATGGGATGGGGCTGGTGGATCTACACGTACAAAGCAAACAGCCATATAGAGTGTTACTAGATCTACCTATTGATCCTTCTTTAATTTCTTCATTGGCATTCTCATAGCAGTCTACATCTGAAAAAGAATCAAAGGAAAGAAAGGTCAGCCATATTTTAACCTATTATGCCCCGTACACACGGTCGGATTTTCCGACGGAAAATGTGTGATAGGACCTTGTTGTCGGAAATTCCGACCGTGTGTAGGCTCCATCACACATTTTCCATCGGAATTTCCGACACACAAAGTTTGAGAGCAGGATATAAAATTTTCCGACAACAAAATCCGTTGTCGGAAATTCCGATCCTGTGTACACAAATCCGACCGACAAAGTGCCACGCATGCTCAGAATAAATAAAGAGATGAAAGCTATTGGCCACTGCCCCGTTTATAGTCCCGACGTACGTGTTTTACGTCACCACGTTCAGAACGATCGGATTTTCCGACAACTTTGTGTGACCGTGTGTATGCAAGACAAGTTTGAGCCAACATCCGTCGGAAAAAATCCTAGGATTTTGTTGTCGGAATGTCCGAACAAAGTCCGACCGTGTGTACGGGGCATTAGTCATTATATTCCTGTTCCCATATTCCCACTGCCTTGTGCCACCCCAGCTTGTACCCTAGTTAACTGGCTAGCCTTGTGGTCTGTGTTGTCAGACTTTGGGTTTGTGTTGATGGGCAAATGCAATGTGTTTGTGACATCAGTTTAAAATGCTTGTAAGGTCATTTGTAATTTATTGAGAGGTGCATCTGATCTGCAGTTGACCTCCTTTTGACCCACATTTGACATGCAGTTGACCACTTTCAGACCTGCAGTTGACCTCCTTCCAACCTACATTTGACCAACTTCTGACCTACATTTGACCCACATTTAACCTGCATTTGACCACCTTCTGACCTGCATTTGACCATTTTCTGACCTACATTTGACTTGCAGTTGACCACTTTCAGACCTGCAGTTGACTTGCAGTTTACCACATTCTGACCTACAGTTGACTTCCTTCCAACCCACATTGGACCACCTTCAGACCTACATTTGACTTGCAGTTGACCTCCTTCCAACCCACATTTGACCTGCAGTTGACCACTTTCAGACCTGCAGTTGACTTGCAGTTTACCACTTTCGGACCTCCTTCCAACCCACATTTGACCATTTTCTGACCTACATTTGACCCACATTTAACCTGCAGTTGACCACCTTCTGCAGCTGACTTGCAGGTTACCACTTTCTGACCTGCAGTAGACCTCCTTCCAACCAACATTTTAACATTTTCTGACCTGCATTTGACTTGCAGTTGACCACTTTCACATTTGACCCACATTTAACCTGCAGTTGACCACCTTCTGCAGTTAACTTACAGTTTACCACTTTCTGACCTGCCGTAAACCTCCTTTCAACCCACATTTGACCACTTTCAGACCTGCAGTCGACTTGCAGTTTACCACCTTCTGACATGCAGTTGACCTTCTAACCCAAATTTTACCTGCAGTTGACCACCTTCTGACCTGCCTTTGACCATTTTCTGGCCTGCATTTGACCTGCTTCAGTTGCTTTTGCATTTCTATAGGCTTATATAGGGATAAAACCAGTTCTGATGCGGACAAACACCCATTGTCACTGGCCCTAAGTATCACACCAACAAGATTAGACATCAAAGATACACCAAGGTTGGTGAAGGAGAGGCAATGGCAGATTGCCCACTGCATGTCCGTAGGCCTTTGACTAACAGATTATACAGTAGGGCAGATATTGTTGTGTTAGTAGTTCAGTCCTAGGTGTATGGAGGCAGATCGCATGGCCCATATGTAAACAGTACACTATTCCCCTAGCAAAAATACATAACCTATGTTGGGACAGCAACCACAAACACTCAGCTGGTTGTATTGGCCCCCTAGTCAACCTATTTATTATAAACTGGAACATGTTAATGACACCCAGCAACTGTGGGTGGTTATGTACTGTCCCTACCATTCTTAAGGCATCCCCCAAATGGGTTATTCCAAGATCTGGCCTTGGAGACTACTTCCCTTGTGAGTAGCTGGTATCGATCCTGGTCATAAGTAAAATAAAATCTATTCAGTGACTATAACCCCATCCTATATCTAGTCATTCATAGTAATATTAGAGTGTTGTAACCTGTCTGTCATCTATTAATATAAAACATTTACAGTTTAAGTGATACCTTTTATTGGCTAACCTAACGTGGACCTTTTAGTAACGTTACAAGTCTGCACAAATAAATTCCTGGCATCTCATAATATATAAATATATATATAAATATAGAATATATATATATATATATATATATATATATATATATACAGCAACAAAGTCATTTTTATCATTAAAAATCTATTTCTGGGCTCTGAACAGTGACTTTGCCTAGGCTGAGATGACATCATCAGTCTGCCGCAGGCAGGAAGAAGCATTTCCCTAGTCTCCTCTCCCTCCAGTGATCAGACTGTACATTGTAACTTTGTAAAAGGTCACACGTTGAGAAGCAGCAGCAGGGACTGATCTGTGTGAGACATTGGTGTAAATGGGTACCTAAGGAGCAACAGCGACTGTTGTATGCATAGACTTTTTCCACTGACCAGGCCAGGTAGAAGACCACAGGCCATAGCTAGGAGGGTCAACAATCCCAATGCCCCTGAGACATTTGCCTGACAATTTTTCTTTTAAAAAAAATGTAAACATTTTAGATATCTCACCATCCGATATTTGATCGGCTTCTTCCGGAGATATCGGTTCCAGGTAAGAATCTCCCCCTGTATAAAACAGACACATTTACCTTCATTACAGTACCTGAAATATGAATATGTCTAATTTCGCACACAACAGCCAATAACATGCAGATGTGCCGGCAACGGTGTGTGGACTGAGTGTCCCCCCCCCCCACACACACCTCTTCGGGACCCATCAACATGCTAATGAAATGTTTACATTAAAACTTCCCATTTTCATGACATATTTTATTGTAGACCTAGTCATCACTGGGTCTCTGCGCTCCTCTATGCAATGCAAGCAGTGGGCTGGCTCTTAGGAGAGATATAAAAATTCCTTGATGGGTCAGTCTGTAGAGGTGGGTGTTCCTAGGCAGCCTGCATGTTGGGTAATGCTAACAAGCGACGCTGAGCCTCCATGAACTGAAATCTAATGAAAGAAAGGGGGGGGGGTCCAGGAACAGGGGAGGAAAGAGCTAGATGATGATGGACACTCTCCAGACAGGAAATGAGGTGAGCTCTATCTAGCTTCTAAAGTACATTATGAGAAGCTCACAGTGTGCAGTGAAATCAGAGTAAGCCGTATCAGTACAGGAAAGGAGATTGTACAACCAGGGCTGGGACAAGGAGGTGGGCAAAAGGGGAGGCTGCCCTGGGCACTGTGGTATCATGTGAGGGGGGGGGGGTGCTGCAAGGAGATTTGGGGAGGGGATTTGAGTTGAATGGGGGAAATGATTCTAGGATAAGAAATTTGGGGGAGAGGGTGTGCTAGGAGTGGTGATTTAGGCAGATTTGTGTTGGAAGGGGGGGATGAGGGGAAAAATAATTGTGCTAGGAGGGGGGATGTAGGAGGTATTTGTGCTAGGAGAGAATTTTTTTTTGGGGGGGGGGGATTTGTGCTAGGAAAAGGGATGGGGCAGGGGGAACTTGTTCTGGGAGGGGGGATTTGGAGTGGGGGGGATGTAGAGAGGAGGGGAAATTTGTGGGGTAGAGGATTTGTGCTAGGAGGGTTTTGTTTGGGGGGGGGGGGGGATTTGTGCTAGGAAAAGGGATGGGGCAGGGGGAATTAGTGCTGGTTGTGCTGGGAGGGGGGGATTGGGAATGGGGGGGGGGTGTAGAGGGGAGGGGAAATTTGTGGGGTAGAGGATTTGTGCTAGGAGGGTTTTTTTTGAGGGGGGGGATTTGTGCAAGTAGGGATGATTGGGTGGTATTTGTACTAGAATGGGACATTTTTTGGAGGGGGGATTTTTGCTAGGAAAGGAGATGGAGGAGGGGGAACCTGTTTTCGGAGGGGGGATTTGGAGTGGGGGGGGGGGATGTATACTCAGAGGGGAAATTTGAGGATTAGAGAATTTGTGCTAGGAGGGGTCATTTTTTATTTTTCGGGGAGGGCAGCACATTTGTGCTGGGAGGGTTTGGGAGATGGGGGGGGGAAGATTTGTGCTGGGAGGGGGAATTTGGGGGGGGGGGGCAGATTCTTGGCACTGTGTACAACTGTACAAGACTGAAGGAAAGGCTGGAGGTCAGATTTCAAACCTCCTGCTTCGGTAAGTGCTGATGTGACTTGTTTTGTACAATCACAACGCCTGTGTTTTATTTTTCTCTCCAACGTGCGGAGACATTTGTGCTACCAAAATGTTTTTCAAGGCTCGGCTGGAGTCTGCGATGCGTGACAACAACACGCCGGAGGGAAACTGAATTTCATTTCCTCTTCTGTTCTGACTGTCCATGGTGTAACAATAAAAAGTACAGAATATTAACAACTGTTTATACTGGGAGGAGGGGTGGGGAGGTTCTGTAAAGGGTCCCCTAAATGATTATTAAGGTGACGCTAAATAATAACCTCTTTCTCCAAAAATAATCCATACTCATCCACTGCCCAACGGCCCTGTCATCTATTTTTTGGGAAAACCTTTCTTACTGTGTTTTTCCCACAGACTATGGGGAAATTTGGATTTTAAAGTGCCTTAAAGCAAATAACCAATGTACAGTGCTTTGAAAAAGTATTTTATACCCCTTAAAATTTTCCACATTTTTGTCATGTTGCAACCAAAAACGTAAATGTACAAAGTGACACATAATTGTGAAGTGGAAGTAAAATGATAAATGGTTTTCAAAATATTTTACAAATAAATATGTGAAAAGTGTGGGGGGTACATTTGTATAGCGCCCCCCTGAGTCAATACTTTGTAGAACCACCTTTTGCTGCAATTACAGCTGCAAGTCTTTTTGGGGATGTCTCTACCAGCTTTGCACATCTAGAGAGTGACATCTTTTCCCATTCTTCTTTGTAAAATAGCTCAAGCTCTGTCAGCTTAGATGGAGAGAGTCTGTGAACAGCAATTTTCAAGTCTTGCCACAGATTCTCAATTGGATTTAGGTCTTGACTTTGACTGGACCATTCTAACACATGAATATGTTTTGATCTAAACCAGTGGTTCTCAACCTGGGGGTCGGGACACCCTCGGGGGTCGAATGATGATTTGCCAGGGGTCACCGAATCCTGGGCTGTTCCTGAAGCCTGTACCGCTCTCCCAGCCATTTCGCGGCCGCCCAGCAGGGCTGTTCCTGGAGCCTGCGGCCTCCCACTCAGCTTCTTCCCGGCCACTCATTCAGTTCATGGCATGGGGGCAGAGACTGGAGGTCAGCTGACTGGTGAGGAATGTGAAGTGGGAGGAGCTGGAGGAGACCCTATCAACTGATTTTGTCATAGGTGTCACTGCTACAAGACACCACAAAGTCGGAGACACAGTGAGTAACACTACCTGTGATTAAAGTTGCCATTAAAGGTCCTCACTACAGTTCTCAGATCAGCAGATGACCTTCATCAAGAGCACCTAAGTTGGCTCATCAGAACTTCCTCCAGCACTGCCACTCATCCCATTCCCCCCACCAAGGAGTAAGAGAAGGAATAAAAATAGAGAGGGAGGAACAAAGGGAGAGGAAAAGGGGGGAGGAACAAAGGGAGAGGAAAAGAGGGGGAGGAACAAAGAAAAAGGGAGAGAAAGAATAAAAGAAAGAACAAGAAAGACGGCTAGAGAGAGGGATGGAGGAAAAAACAAGAAATTAGGATAGAGAGAGATTAAAGGGAAAGAAAGGAGAAGAAAAAGAAAGGAGTGGTATATCCTAAAATGTACCATAAGGGGTTTAATACTGTATGAGTGGAAGGGACTCAGGGAGTGCTAAATATCTGTGGGTTGGGGGCGCAAATTACTTGTCTTGCCTTGGGTGCTGACAACCCGCGCTGTAAAAATAATTTTACTGTTAGGGGCCCCCGCAACTTGGGAAATTTTATCAAGGGGTCACGGCACTAGAAGGTTGAGAACCAGTGGTCTAAACCATTCCATTGTGACAGTGGTCAACCCTTACAATACATTGTTTGTTAGTGGGAGTCAAGCTATGGGCGATAGCCATCAGGCTGACTCATTGCCTATTTTTACTAGCGGTTATCACTAAGTTGTAACTTTTATGTTGTTCCTTGTGATATTTGTGAAATTGACAATAAACACATTTTCAACCCTAAACCATTCCATTGTAGCTCTGGCTGTATATTTAGGGTCGTTGTCCTGCTGGAAGGTGAACCTCCGCCCAGTCTCAAGTCTTTTGAAGACTCTTTGGCTCCATTTATATTCCCATCAACTCTGACCAGCTTCCCTGTCCCTGCTGAAGAAAAGCATCCCCACAACATGATGCTGCCACCACCATGTTTCACGGTGGGGATGGTGTGTTCAGGGTGATGCGCAGTGTTAGTTTTTCCCCACACACAGCGGTTTGCTTTTAGGCCAAAAACTAAAATTTTGGTCTCATCTGACCAGAGCACCTTCTTCCACATGTTTGCTGTGTCCTCCACATGGCTTCTCACAAACTGCAAATGGGACTTCTTATGGCTTTCTTTCAATAATGTCTTTCTTCTTGCCAATCTTCCATAAAGACCAGATTTGTGGAGAGCACGACTAATAGTTGTCCTGTGGACAGATTCTCCCACCTGAGCTGTGGATCTCTGCAGCTCCTCCAGACTTACCATGGGCCTCTTGGCTGCTTCTCTGATGAATGCTCTCCTTGCCCAGCCTGTCAGTTTAGGTGGACGGCCATGTCTTGGTAGGTTTGCAGTTGTGTCATACTCTTTCCATTTTCGGATGATGGATTGAACAGTGCTCTGTGAGATGTTCAAAGCTTGGGATATTTTTATAACCTGACCCTGCTTTAAACTTCTCCACAACTTTATCCCTGCCCTGTCTGGTGTGTTCCTTGGCCTTCATGATGCTGCTTGTTTAGCGCAATAGCCCCTACAAACCGCCCCAGTGTGAAAGGGGCCTAATAAAACCTCAGAGAGCTTTACAGAACAGCTATATTTATACGAAGATTCGATTACACACAAGTGGACTCTATTTACTAATTAGGTGACTTCTGAAGGCAATTTTGTTTCACTAGATTTTAGTTAGGGGTATCACTGTAAAGGGGGCTGAATACAAATGTACGCCACACTTTCACATATTTATTTGTAAGAAAATGTGAAAACCATTTATCATTTTCCTTCCACTTCACAATTATGTGTCACTTTGTGTTGGTCTATCACACAAAATCCCAATAAAATAAATTTACGTTTTTCATTGTAACATGTCAAAATGTGGAAAATTTCAAGGGGTATGAATATTTTTTCAAGGCACTGTATATGTGTTATGTTGGCATGAAGGGGTTAAAGTGGCACTAAGCAATATCCTTATTCTCCAAAAATAATCTGTATACATCCACTACTTAATATCCCTGTAATCTTTTTTTCATGAAATAGTTCCTTACTGTGTTTTCTTGCCTCCTCGTAATGTCCTCCATGAGCTTCTGAACCTCTCCCCCCCCCCCCCACCTTCATTTGTTTGGAAGAAGCAGTGAATGTTAGTTGTGGTCATGTACACTTCTCTATGCACTCTACACATCCCACGCAGAGGCGACAGAGCACGTGCACGTGTCCATGTGTTTTCAGCACATTCCCAGCACATTCCCGCGTGCCATGTGTAGCGCAACCCATTCATTTCAATAGGCTTCCCTATGTTCAGTGCAAAAGAAGCCCCCGACCTTTTTGTAAATTCACGCTGCACTGAAGTGTTCTTTTTTTTGGGGGGGTGAACAACCACCCCCCCCCCCCCCCCGAGCAGCCAGTGGAACCAGCCCCTGGTCACTGTCTGACCGTTCGGTCCGGCACTTACCCCATCTAGGTGACAGGTGGTGGGGGGCGGACGGCGGGCAGCAGCTCCTGTGTCTTCTCTTCCATCATGGCGGCTTCCGCCATGCCTTTCCCTCTCCTCCTCCTAGGCATCCAATAGGATGTCCTTTCAGCCAATTGGTCACAGGTCTCAAAACCTTCCTGATTGGCCTGGGAGGAGGATCAGTGTTACAATAGCGAATATTCATTTGCTATTGTAACACACCTGGGCTAGTAGCACAGTGCTCTGTGCCCCAAGCCCACCCTATTTTGAAGCCTATTAGAGCCTCTGGCTCTAATTAGGTGCTTCAAAAAAACACCCCCCCCCTATTGGAATCCATGCATCAGGCATCCTGCAAGGGGCCGGACGTATGAATAGGGAGGGGTGGCGCCCTTAATGGACCGGCCGCCCCTGCACTGAACTGAAACTGCGCACGTTAGCAGATGTATGGAGGTGCTATTATGAATTATTGGCAACGTTGTGTGTCTGCTAAAGAGCAACGCGTTTCTGAGCATGTCAGCAGAGCGCACGTTCCCGACACGCACAAAGTCGCACAAAGCCTCTGTGTCTCTTTAAGGGGTTCCAGCAGAACCTGCTCAGCTGACGCACCTTCAGACACGTCCAAAAATGAGCTTTTGTTTGAGAAATGGTCGCCACTGATGTCCTTGGTTGGAGAGAAGTTCTGATACGGTTCATCCTGCTTCCAGTTCGCTATTGATTGGAGGAAACAGAAAAACAAAATCATTAACAGAAAACACACACATAAAAAAGTCATTTAAACAGATTCAAGCAAGGCTGGGGGGGGGGGAGCTTTGGCTGGAATTTAAGCATTGGGGGGTCTAGTTATTAATGCTCTTCCCCAGGAATCACAACACAACTTTCACACAAGAACCATTTTTAATTTGGATCACTTGTGAGAAATATTGGGTGAAAGCTGTGTGAATCCTGTGTGAAAACATTCATAAATCGACCCCCTCAGTCTTAAAGGGGAACTTCGGTCCCCTTTTCCTTTGGTCCCACCCCCTTCCTCCAGCACCCGTCAGGCTTTTCAACTCTGGCAGCCTTCGGCCATGTATGCACATGCATGCATAGCTCCCAACTGTCCCGGATTTGAAGGGACTGACCCTGATTTGGAGCAATGTCCCTCTGTCCCTCATTCCTCCTCATTTGTCCCTCATTTTGGTCTGATCTATATAGATGTATATAAAATGCACTTTTTATATATACTTTTTATTTCTAAATTGCTGCTTTTTTAAATTCCAAAAGCCAATATAAAGGAATAGTAGTGGTAAAAAAAGCACTTGTGGGTTTAACAAATCTTGTTTTTTTTACAATTCTCCTTTAAGGGGCGTGGCAAGGGGTGTGTCCTATGCCTGCATACTGTTGCTGGTACGTGTCCCTCATTCCCATCTCAAAAAGTTGGGAGGTATGTAATGGTCAGGTAGGTCAGTGCATGTGTCAGGTAGGTGAGTGTAATAGTCAGGTAGGTGAGTGTATGTTGTCTGAGCACAATGCATTCCTGAACCCTGCATTCTGAGCAAATGGCCGAATCGTACGTTTTTGGTCCCTTAGGGCTCATTCAGAGGGATGATCAGTCCCATCCTCTGTACAGAGCCGCTGGTAGGTTTAATTCTGTGTTGGCACTTTGGAAGAAATAAGTTGGTTTTGCGTCGCAGTTTGGACACTTGGGCTCAAAAAAGGTTCGCATCACATCACTATAGGAATTATACCAGACCTGGGACACCTTTGGGCACTCCAAAGAGAATAGTAATGCGGTGTGCATAGTGCCCCCCCCCCCCCTCACCCCCTGTCGGGCCCTGTTCCTGTCTAAATATCGTGTCCGGGTTTCAGGCGGAATGAAACCCGGACACATGATTCAAAACTGTCTGGGTGAATCCCGGACAGGTGGCAACTCTATATATTAGAGAGGGAAGAGGGGGAAGGCAGGGGAAATACGTTTTTATTTAAGGTGAAGATCTACTTTCAATTTCTGAACCTGTTCAGGTGTACAAATAAAGGTTTCACACTGACCTCCCCCCCTCTTACTTTGAGGCTTAACTCTTCAGCTTGGGAGTCAGAGCACAGAGGTCTAATAAGATCTGATAGGGGCTGCCCTGTCACCTGCCTGACCTCCACAGATAGCATACGTACATACCTCCCAACATTTTGAGATGGGAATGAGGGACACCTACTAACAAACGTATGTAGGCATAGGACACGCCCCCCCACCACACCCCTTAAAGGAGAATTTACCAAAAAAAAAGGTTAATTAAATCCACAAGGGTATTTGTTTACCACTACTATTCCTTTACAAAATTTACAAATGCAGCAATTTAAAAATTGGATGAAAGGTTTAGCACTGGGAAATACTATAAATAGTGCATTTTATATACATCTATATAGATCAGACCAAAATGAGGGACAAATGAGGAGGAATGAGGGACAGAGGGACATTGCTCCAAATCAGGGACAGTCCTTCGAAATCAGGGACAGTTGGGAGCTATGTACGTAATCAATCTTCCATCTCCTGAGTATGCATAACATTTTCAAACAACAGACCCCATGTTGTTATTTTATACTGTTATGCACACTCAGGAGCTAGTAATCAGCATCTGTTACCAACAAAAGGTTATGTAGTAGACAACAGTAGGCATCCTTTCTTAACTTTTACATGTTTAATAAATAAGAAAGTTATACTCATTTAAGGCTGGGTTCACACTATTGCGAATTGGATGCGGGTTCCATGCATCCAATTCGCAATAGCAGGAGATTTTGACCGGCTCTTTATGGAGCCGCTTCACATATCTCCGCTGCGGCTCAGGTGCGAATTTGCACCTTTTGGTCCATTTCAGGTCCAAATTCATCCCAAAATTTGGGCTGAAGTCGGACCTGAAACGGTGAACCAGGACGCACCGGACCCCTGCTGTGAGCCGCATCCAGCGATGGTGTGAACCCAGCCTTAGACATAACATTCAGTTTCTTGCATAAGCCCAACTATGACTGGTTCTCTTTCTGGCACCCTCAGAACAAGAAAAGAATACCGTGGCGGTCAGTCACACAATCTCACCTGGCTCCTGATTGATGGATTCCATATACAGGTTCCTGGTTGTGCTCACTTTGAAAAACCTGACAAGAAGAGGGAATGATCATTAATTACCCATGTTGTCACTTTGTGCTTGCACAGCTTTGCAGCATGCAACGTTTTCATTACATATCTCATTTTATAATGGAAAAATTCCTTTGTGGGGTTTTTTAGCAGCAAATAATTATTCAAAGGTCATTGATTAAAATTCTTTATTGTATCAAAAAGCAATTTGACAATAACATGAGAGTTGTAAAAAGTTTGAGCTCTGGCATTCACATGAAATTAACAAAACCATGGATCATGATGGAACTACATATCACTTGAAACCATGCTAAAATTGCATTTTACTGCAAAATTGTATATGATCTTCCATAAAAAAAAACCTACGCGTTTTGACCCTTCTAATTGTGGTCTTCTTCAGGGGGGAAATTATTCTATGCAGAAAGCATAAAAAACCCACAAGGGATTTTTTCCATTATATAAATATTTTGGGGTATGCAGCACCACTAGCTCACACATATGTGTTTTTCTATTCTACATATCTCATTTTATTTTCAGGCATGTCATCACTGGGTCTCTATGCTTCTCTGTGCAATGCAGGCAGATCATGGCTGGTGGCAGGGTGCTGTACATAGCTTCCTGACAACATCACAGCTCCCTGCCTCTGTACTCCTCTTATGATCCCTGGGCCCCAATGCAAGTAGTGGGTGGATTTATGCAAATATCAAAATATCTTAATGGACGGAGGTCCTGAGGTTATCTGAGACTGACTCTGGAGACGGGAGTTGGAGCTAAGAATTCTTTAATTGTCTGCTGTTTGCTGCCCTGATCCCATGAGGAGGACCCGTTCTGTTTTCCAGCCCTTGAGTTTGTCAAATCGTATAGCCATTAAGAGTTACATGTCTCTTTAATATGAGGCTTTGTGATTTGAGACTGTTAGGCAACTCAGGAGATGAAAGGCAGCATAAGGAAGTTGATAGAGCAACAACAGTCAGATCTCAGGGGGCCTCCCACCCAGCTCCAGCGCTGAATGACAAGTAAGGCTAAATAGGATGACAAACAGTATATCTCTAGTAAAGTAGTACGCATTACAAAATAAATAAATCCAATTCTTGTAAAATCCCAACAGTGACTGTTTTTATACCCCCTTACTGTCCTGCAGGCTGGTAGGTAGGTGTGATCACTGTAATTGGCTGTCTCAGTGGTCATGTGATTGAAAGCCTGTCCTACTAACTAGCTAAGCTGTCACTAACAGCACAGTCAAAGTGTTGGGGGCACTAAGTAGGCGTGCTCCCATATATTATTATTATTCAGGATTTATATAGCGCCGACAGTTTACGCAGCGCTTTACAACATTAGGGCAGACAGTACAAGTACAATACAATTCAATAGAGGAGGAATCAGAGGGCCCTGCTCGTTAGAGCTTACGCATGAGACGCCATTTAAGCCCACCGCCATGCTACCACTTTAATGCATTTGTTTGGCGGCATAAATTATGTTTCATTTTTGGCCCTGCAGAACCGGTCTGATACTAGTCAAGATTTTACAAATTCTTATTTTCTTACCGTTCCTGGGCTTTCCTCCGTCTTTCTGCTTTCCTTCCTGCAAAATAAAAGTTGTTACTGGTTGAATACACACATTTCTCCTGATATTTTGTATATGATTGTCGTGTTAGTATTCTGATAGAAAGAAAACAGGGAGCATACTGGCAAAAAGAAATGTTTTTGTTGCCGTTTCTTCCCTGTGATATACTGAATCCTGCTGAAAAGAACTCTATATATGGCCAAACTCAGAATGGCCTGGGTGCATGTAGCTTGTATAGAGAGCAGTGTAAATATGGGCACCGAGGAGTGAAAGATCTAGTCCTGGCCATCATTATCAAAGACACTTGTCATAAGAGAGATATGGAGGTTGACCTCTTCTGTTGAAAATGTGAGAACGAGAAATAGAGAAAGAGAAAGAAAGAAAGAAAGAAAGAAAGAAAGAAAGAAAGAAAGAAAGAACTAGAAAGAGAGATAACAAAAGAGAAAAAAAGCGAGGGGGGGGGGGGGGGTTGAGAGAAAGAGAGAAAAAGAAAAAAAAGAAAGAGGGACGGAAAGAAAAATAAATAATTAAAAATAGAGATCAAATGAAAGAAAAAGGGGGGGGGGGAGGGGGTAAGAGAAAAAGAGAAAGAGAGAGAGACAGGAAGAAAGAGAGAGAGATAGAGAGCTAGAGAGAGAGAAGGAGAGAGAAAGAAAGAGAGAAGGGGAGGGGGAGAGAAAGAGAAAGAAAGAGAGGGGGAGAGAGAAAGAGAGAGAGAGAGTAAGTACAAGAGAGAGAGAGAAAGAGAGAGGGGAAGAACGAGAGAGAGAGAGAGAGAGAGAGAAAATGAGAGAGAGGGAGGGAGAGGGGGGAGCGTGAAAGAAAGAAAAAGAAAAAGAGAAAAATGGAGGAAAAATTACAGAGAGAGAGAGTGAGAAAGAAAGAAAGAAAGAAAGAAAGAGGAGGATGGGGGAGAAAGAAAAAAGAGGGAAAAGAAGAAAGAGAGAGAGAGAAAAAAAGAAAGGAAGAAAGGAAGAAAGAAAGAGAGAGAGAGAGAGAGAGAGAGAGAGAGAGAGAAAGAGAGAGAGAGAGAGAGAGAGAGAGAAAGAAGAAAGAGGGGGGTGGGGGGGAGAAAGAAAAAAGAGGGAAAAGAAGAAAGAGAGAGAGAGAAAAAAAAAGAAAGAAAGAAAGGAAGAAAGAAAGGAAGAAAGAAAGAAAGAGAGAGAGAGAGAGAGAGAGAGAGAGAGAGAGAGAGAGAGAGAGAGAGGGGTTGTGGAAGGAGAAAGAGAGAGAGAGTGAGAATGAGAGAGAGATAAAGAAAGAAAGAAAAAAGACAGATGGATGGAGGGAAAAAGAAAGAACGAAAGAAAGAAAGAGAGGGGGGTGGAGGGAGAAAGAAAGAAATTCTAATTTTCTACTAGATCTCTATATATCATTTTTTTAGCCTTGATGAAGAGCCTCTGAACTCCTGAAATGCGTTGGCTTGTTTTTAATGGATTTTTGTGAAATAATTATATTTGGATTCTGTTATTGTCTCTGCAATCTCTTCTCCTTATACTTCCCTCACTCTGCTCTCACTATTTTAAGAGTAAAGAAAATTTAGGGAATAAAAACTGGTAGTTGAACACGTACTGCGTCTGATGGTCATGTAGCCGCACATCGCTGTTACACAAAATAGGATGTAACTCAACGCAGATACCACGATGATCCAGTACTTCTCATCAATGAATTTCTGGAAACCTGTCAGCAAATGGTAAAAAACAGTTACATTTGTAGTCAGAGACAAATTCACACGCTAGTTGTCAGCGGTCACTGGAACAAAGTGAGAAAATCTCTGGTTGTCAGTCACCAGGATCACCAGAACTAGTGTCCCCATTGGAATAACAAGAACATAAAAAAAAACAAAAAACGAAGAAAACCTTGGCACAACACTGGTATAAAAACACAAAGGAAGGGTAAACTGTGCGAGGGAAAAGATAGCAATACAGCAAATAAAAATAACCAAAAGCACATATACCACCCTAGTGACACTTCTTCTTTAACCACTTGCCGACCAGCCGCCGCAGTTTTACTGCGGCAGAATGGCACGGCTGGGCAAAACGATGTTATGTTACGTCACTTCGCCCTGTGGCCACTAGGGGCGCGTGCGCTGATCCCGTTCTCTGAGGGGAGTAGAGACTAATCGTGTGTTCATACAAAGTATGAACAGCGATCTGTCATCTCCCCTATACAGTCCCATCCCCCCTACAGTTAGAACACACACAGGGAACACAATACATGTAATTAGAGGGCAGGGACAGTTAACCCTTAGCACCACATCCCTATTAGATAGGTAAAAGAAAGAAGGGGGTTGATAAGCACCTTAAAAGACACAGGGAACACAGTTAACCCTTTGATCGCCCCCTAGTGTTAACCCCTTCACTGCCAGTGACATTTTTACAGTAATCAGTGCATTTTTATAGCACTGATCGCTGTATAAATGACAATGGTCCCAAAAATGTGTCAAAAGTGTCCGATGTGTCCGCCATAATGTTGCAGTCCCGATAAAAATTGCAGATCGCCGCCATTACTAGTAAAAAGAAAAATAATAATAAAAATACTATAAATCTATCCCCTATTTTGTAGACGCTATAACTTTTGCGCAAACCAATCAATATACGCTTATTGCGATTTTTATTACCAAAAATATGTAGAAGAATACATATCAGCCTAAACTGAGAAAAATATTAGCTTTTTTTTTAAAAAAAATGGGGATATTTACTATAGCAAAAAGTACAAAATATTGTGTTTTTTTCAAAATTGTCACCCTTTTTTTGTTTATAGCGCAAAAAATAAAAACCGCAGAGATGATCAAATACCACCAAAAGAAAGCTCTATTTGTGGGAAAAAAAGGACGTCAATTTTGTTTGGTTGCAGCGCGGCACGACCGTGCAATTGTCAGTTAAAGCGTCGTAGTGCCGAATCGCAAGAAATGGCTCGGTCATTCAGCAGCCAAATCTTCCGGGGCCGGAGAACACTGGACCTTTACTATGTATTCTGCTCCCTTTCATGCATTTTTTATATCTTGCATTAAACTGCGTGAGGTTATCATTATTTTGTAGTATGCTCACATCTAGTGGTAGTTTCAGGCCACTGCATCTTGTTTACTAATGAGATTTTGGTATCTTCCTCTCCCCACACCTCCAGTTTAGTGCAAGTTAGTTCAGACCCTCTTCACTTCTTCTATGTTCCCTCAATGTTAGTTATTCCCAGGGATGGGGCTTAGGATAGTCATTGTTTTCTTACACTTCAAAAGACTAGAAAAACATCCTCTGTGCTACAATTATCTGAAGTAAAAAACTGCACTGCATTCAACTTCTGTGTCTCATTGAAGAGTTAAAGCATAACTAAAGACAAAACTTTTTTCTTTAGTTTTGGATAGAGTGGAGAGAAATAGGAACCCCTATCAGTTTTTATTGCTGTCTGTGCCCCCGTTAAAGGAGAAGTATAGCCAAAGCTTGTTTGGCTGTACTTCTCCTGTGGACCTCAGAAGTGTAGTTCGATCTGTAATGTAATTTGTTCTGCGCTCCTGTGACCCGCTGTCAGCTGATGTCACAGAGCCGGTCCAGGGTGGAGTCGGGATCCGCCCACATGCCTGGAACCAGTGGCGGCTGGTGGGTTCTTCAGCACCCCTCCCCCCCCCCGCAGGCGGTCCGGCCCGGTACTTACCCGCTCGTGTGGCGGGGCTGTGGTCTCCCCTCCTGGAGTACGGGCAGCGGCCGCAGCAGCTCCAGTGTCCGCTCCTCCAGCTTCCTCCGCCGCATGTCTTCCGGTAAAGTACTAGGCATCCAATAGGATCGCCTGACGCTTTGGCTAATCAGAAAACAGGTCTCACAGACCTGCCTCCTGATTGGCGGGGAGGAACTTTAGTGTGCCAATAGTGAAAATTCATTCGCTATGGTCACACAAGCGAGCCACTGAGAGCCTGAGCCAGCCGCTCCCGCCCCCTCCACAGCTCAGAGTTTAGGAGGGGAGCAGAGAGTCGGTGACTGACAGTCAGCAGCTCTCTGCTCGGGGAGCTTAGAGAACTGAGCGATCGGCGGTGTTAGATCGCTCGGTTCTCAGTGTTAGAGCCGGCGGGGGAGAGATGCAGCATTGTAACCATGCTGCATCCACCTGGTTAAGTATGATTTCGAAAAAAAAAAATGAACCCCATACTGCTCTTTTAAGGAGATATACCCTCCCTTCTCTTTTGTCTTGTTATGGATCGTTAAAAGTGACAGTTAAAGAAAATCCCAACTTTTGAGTTGTCCCCAGAAAAGTAAAAGTAAAATAATCCAATGGGGACACTAGTTCTGGTTACCTGGGGGGGGGGGGGTACCCAAGAAATTACCTAATGCATAGGGATTTTCTCTCACTTCTTGTTTGGGACAGGAAGTGAGGGGAAATCTCTACAATGAGACACGGATGGAGGAAAAAATCTGACAGGGGTTATAACACTCTCTTGATCTATCCAAAATGAAAAAAAAAAGTTTTGAATATAATTCTACTTTAGGCTGGCTGTGGATGGTGACAAATCAGCAGGTGACTATACGGTCCAGATAGACTGGGTCTGAGGAGGACAATGCATAAAGCAACATTTAAAGCCAAACACTTTGACCTATCCATTTTAAGGTTTATTCAATATATATACACACTGAGCAAAATTATAAGCGCAACACTTCTGTGTTTTCCCCTCTTTATCATGAGCTGAACTCAAAGATCTACGACTTTTTCTATGTACACAAAAGGCCTATTTCTTTTAAATATTGTTCACAAATCTGTCTAAATCTGTGTTAGTGAGCACTTCTCCTTTCCTGAAATAATCCATCCACCTCAAAGGTGTGGCATATAATTATGCTGATTAGACAGCATGATTATTGCACAGGTGTGCCTTAGGCTGGCCACAATAAAAGTCCACTCTAAAATGTGAAGTTTTATCACACAGCACAATGTCACAGATGTCGTAAGTTTTGAGGGAGCGTGCAATTGGCATGCTGACTGCAGGAATGTCCACCAGAGCTGTTGCCCTTGAATTGAATGTTCATTTCTCTACCATAAGCTGTCTCCAAAGGCGTTTCAGAGAATTTGGGCAGTACATCCAAACAGCCTCACAATCGTAGACCACGTGTAACCATACCAGCCCAGGACCTCCACATCCAGCATTTTAACCTCCAAGATCGTCTGAGACCAGCCGCCCGGACAGCTGCTGCAACAATCGGTTTGCATAACCAAATATTTTCTGCACAAACCGTCAGAAACTGTGTCAGGGAAGCTCATCTGCATGCTTGTCGTCCTCATCGTGGTCTCGACCTGACTGCAGTTCGTCGTCGTAACCGACTTGAGTGGGCAAATGCTCACATTCGATGGTTCTGCCACATGGAGATGTGTTCTCTTCACGGATGAATCATGGTTTTCACTGTACAGGGCAGATGGCAGACAGTGTGTATGGCGTTGTGTGGGTGAGTGGTTTGCTGATGTCAACGGTGTGGATGGAGTGGCCCATGGTGGCGGTGGGGTTATGGTATGGGCAGGCATATGCTATGGACAACGAACACAGGTGCATTTTATTGATGGCATTTTGAATGCACAGAGATGCCGTGAGGAGATCCTGAGTCCCATTGTTGTGCCAGTCATCCACGACCATCACCTCATTTTGCAGCATGGTAATGCACAGCCCCATGGTGCAAGGATCTGTACACAATTCCTGGAAGCTGAAAACATCCCAGTTCTTACATGGCCAGCATACTCACCGGACATGTCACCCATTGAGCATGTTTGGGATGCTCTGGATCGGAGTATACGGCAGTTCCTGCCAATATCCAGCAACTTCGCACAGCCATTGAAGAGGAATGGACCAACATTCCACAGGCCACAATCAACAACCTGATCAACTCTATGCAAAGGAGATGTGCTGCACTGCGTGAGGCAAATGGTGGTCACACCAGATACTGACTGGTTTTCGAACCCCCCAGACCCCCCCAATACAGTAAAACTGCACATTTTGGAGTGGCCTTTTATTGTGGCCAGCCTAATGCCGCGTACACACGACCGGTTTAGCCGTCTGAATAAACTCCGAAGGTTTCTCAGACGGAATTCCATTCAAGCCGTCTTGCCTACACACGGTCAATCCAAAGTCCGACCAAAGTCCGACCGTCCAGAACGCGGTGACGTACAGCACGTACGACGGGACTAGAAAAAGGAAGTTCAATAGCCAGTAGCCAATAGTTTCCGTTTCGTACTTGCTTCAGAGCAAGCAATGTTTTTGGTCCGTCAAAACAGCATACAGACGATCGGTTTTCTCGATAGGAATTGGTTCCATCGGAAATATTTAGAGCATGTTCTATTTCTAGGTCCGTCAGGATTTTCGAAAAAAAGAAGTCCGATGAGGCACACACACGATCGGAATAGACGATGAAAAGCTTCCGTCGGACTTTTTCTGTTGGACATTCCGCTCGTGTGTACAGGGCATAAGGCACACCTGTGCAATAATCATGCTGTCTAATCAGCATCTTGCTATGCCACACCTGTGAGGTGGATGGATTATCTCGGCAAAGGAGAAGTGCTCACTAATACAGATTTAGGCCCCTTTCACACTTATACGACTTCAAAGTCGCACGATTTTACCGCGATTTTGCCGCGATTTGCCGCGATTTGGGAGCAGTACTACTTTGCCACGTTTTTGCCATTAACAAATGAAAACATACAGTAGTTGGTATGAATCATAAGGGGGAACTCCACGCTAAGTTTTAAATAAAAAAACTGGCGTGGGTTCCCCCCCAGGGGCATACCAGGCCCTTAGGTCTGGTATGGATTGTAAGGGGAACCCCCTACGCCGAAAAATCGGCGTGGGGGTCCCCCCAAAATCCATACCAGACCCTTATCCGAGCACGCAGCCCGGCCGGTCAGGAATGGGAGTGGGGACGAGCTGGCGGCCCCCCCTCCTGGACCGTACCAGGCCGCATGCCCTCAACATGGGGGGTGGGTGCTTCGGGGCATGGGGGGGCGCCCTGCGCCCCCCCCCACCCCAAAGCACCTTGTCCCCATGTTGATGAGGACAAGGGCCTCTTCCCGACAACCCTGGCCGTTGGTTGTCGGGGTCTGCGGGCGGGGGGCTTATCGGAATCCGGGACCCCCCTTTAATAAGGGGGCCCCCAGATCCCGGCCCCCCACCCTATGTGAATAAGTATGGGGTACATGGTACCCCTACCCATTAGCTAGGGAAAAAAGCGTCAATAAAAAACACAGTACACAGGTTTTTAAAATAATTTATTAGGCAGCTCCGGGATCTTCTTCCGACTTCGGGGGTCCTCTTCCGACTTCGGGGGTCTCTCCGGCGTCTCCTCCCGGTGTCCTGATCTTCTGCCGGCTCCTCCGCTTTCTTCTGCAGCTCAATTGCTAGCGGTGGTCCGGACTTCTGCCTTCTGCCTTCTTCTTTTCTTCCAGAGATGTTGACACGACGCTCTCTCCAGCTGGAATGGTCTCTGAACGCTCCGCAGCGGACTTATATAGGCGGTGACCCCGCCCCCTTATGAGGTCACTGTCCCGGGGCATGCTGGGACTGTGCCGTCATAAGGGGGCGTGGTCATCACCAGGTGACCACGCCTCCTAAAACGTCACAGTCCCAGCATGCCCAGGGACTGTGACGGCATAAGGGGGCGGGGTCACTGCCTATATAAGTCCGTTGCGGAGCGCACAGAGACCATTCTGGCTGGAGAGAGTGTCGTGTCAACAGCTCTGGAAGAGAAGAGGGAAGAAGACGATCCAGAGGTCCGGACCACCGCTGGCAAAAGAGCGCCAGAAGATAGCGGTGGAGCCGGCAGAAGATGCGGACACCGGGAGAAGACGCCGGAGAGACCCCCGAAGTCGGAAGAGGACCCCCGAAGTCGGAAGAAGATCCCGGAGCTGCCTAATAAATTATTTTAAATACCTGTGTACTGTGTTTTTTATTGACGCTTTTTTCCCTAGGTGAATGGGTAGGGGTACCATGTACCCCATACTTATTCACATAGGGTGGGGGGCCGGGATCTGGGGGCCCCCCTTATTAAAGGGGGCTCCCAGATTCCGATAAGCCCCCCGCCCGCAGACCCCGACAACCAACGGCCAGGGTTGTCGGGAAGAGGCCCTTGTCCTCATCAACATGGGGACAAGGTGCTTTGGGGTGGGGGGGCCACAGGGCGCCCCCCATGCCCCAAAGCACCCACCCCCCATGTTGAGGGCATGCGGCCTGGTACGGTCTAGGAGGGGGGGGCGCTAGCTCGTCCCCACCCCCATTCCTGGCCGGCCGGGCTGCGTGCTCGGATAAGGGTCTGGTATGGATTTTGGGGGGACCCCCACGCCGATTTTTCTGCGTAGGGGGTTCCCCTTACAATCCATACCAGACCTAAGGGCCTGGTATGCCCCTGGGGGGGAACCCACGCCAGTTTTTTTATTTAAAACTTGGCGTGGAGTTCCCCCTTATGATTCATACCAACTCCAGAGATAAAACGATAATTCTCCCGCTCTACAAGACTCTGGTCCGGCCGCACCTAGAGTATGCGGTCCAGTTCTGGGCACCAGTCCTCAGGAAGGATGTACTGGAAATGGAGCGAGTACAAAGAAGGGCAACAAAGCTAATAAAGGGTCTGGAGGATCTTAGTTATGAGGAAAGGTTGCGAGCACTGAACTTATTCTCTCTGGAGAAGAGACGCTTGAGAGGGGATATGATTTCAATTTACAAATACCGGACTGGTGACCCCTCAATAGGGATAAAACTTTTTCGCAGAAGAGAGTTTACCAAGACTCGTGGCCACTCATTAAAATTAGAAGAAAAGAGGTTTAATCTTAAACTACGTAGAGGGTTCTTTACTGTAAGAGCGGCAAGGATGTGGAATTCCCTTCCACAGGCGGTGGTCTCAGAGGGGAGCATTGATAGCTTCAAGAAACTATTAGATAAGCACCTGAATGACCACAACATACAGGGATATACAATGCAATACTGACACATAATCACACACATAGGTTGGACTTGATGGACTTGTGTCTTTTTTCAACCTCACCTACTATGTAACTATGTAACTATTTACTGTATGTTTTCATTTGTTAATGCCAAAAACGTGGCAAAGTAGTACTGCTCCCAAATCGCCGTCAAATCGCGGCAAAATCGCGGCCGCGAAATCGCGGTAAAATCGTGCGATTTTGAAGTCGTATAAGTGTGAAAGGAGCCTAAGACAGATTTGTGAACAATATTTAAAAGAAATAGGCCTTTTGTGTACATAGAAAAAGTCATAGATCTTTGAGTTCAGCTTATGATAAATAGGGGCGAACACAAAAGTGTTGCATTTCTAATTTTGCTCAGTGTATATATATATATAATTTCTAGTTTATGTGAACCATTAAAGTTCTTGTTACCCCAACACTTCATATTCCTGATATGTGTCTGATATGTACTAGTATGAGAAAGTATCCTGTTCTCTTTGTATTGCTTCCTTTGAGTGAAATCCCGGGTGTTCCTGCCAGCCCCTCTGCTTTCCTATTAAAAACTGACCACACTATGCAGGAGAGCACACCGTGGTAAGTTCTCTAGCTATGCTGGGAACTCAGTGTACTCTCCTCCAATGATCAGACTTGTACCAAGACATGCCCCCTCCGCACAGCCATTCACTGGGAAGCTCAGTGTGCTGCTGCTTCTCCTCCCCCAGCTCTTATTCAGCTGAGAAAAGAGGGCATGTGATCACCTATAAAAAAAGGCAAAAAAGGTATTTATAATGTTTTTTGTTTTTTTTATCTATACAAAAAAAGTTTTGCCTTTCATTTCTATTTTAAACTGAATGGGTTGTTTTACAAAGTGATCGTTTACAATGACTTTAATCTCACCTGTTGCAGATTTGCATGACAGCCGTGCGGTCTTCACCACTGGTTCTTGCTGGTTAGCTTCTGGTGTGATAATGGAGATGATAGAGATGGACAATGGCACTGTCATCACCACTCGGACATTAATCCTCGTCTCCTTTCTGATCACCTTCGCTATGAGATTACCTTGTTGAGACCACACAAGGGTAGTCCATTCAATGGAGGGGTTGCAGTATATATAATTATTTTTTCCTTGGTAAGTCGACACATCTCTAGACTCTACAAATGGAGGAAAGAAGGAAATTGGTGTTTCATCAAAGCTTTTTAGGGTTGGAATTTTACCAAAAACTCAACATCAGCCTCAAAAAAGAACCAAGAAAAGAGTGTCTGGACAGACAGCAGTTCACTATATAGTAATGTTTCCAGTGACTCCGCCATTGTTCAGATGAATGTTACATTTAGGGAAATACCCTGTACGCTCACGCGCTGGTAAATGCCAGTGCAGAAGTGATCAGTGTTTACATGAGTATGCCCGCCTAGCGCCATTCTATTGTATTGGCGTCTGTTCGCAGCACCTGCAGCTCCCGGGCCCAGGAATGAACTGGGAATTTTATGTTTAATCACTTCAACACTGGGCACTTTTACCCCCTTTTTGCCCAGGCCAATTTTCAGCTTTTAGCACTGTCAGACTTTGACTGACTCAGTCACGCAACACTGTACCCAAACAAATTTTTATAATTTTTTTTCCCCACAAATGGAGCTTTTTTGGGGGGTATTTAATCACCACTGGGTTTTTTATTTTTTAATTAAAAAAAAAAAAAAAAAAAAGTGTGGAAAATTTTCTTAATTTCTGTTCTAAAATTTTGCAAATAAATAATTATTCTTCATAAAGTGCACAAACTATGGTATATATCTTAAAATTGATCAATCCTGATGTACTAATGTCTGATCTCATTTCTTGAGGCCCAAAAATGCCAGGACAGTACAAATATCCCCCAAATTATGCCTTTTTGGAAAGTAGACAGGCCAAGGTATTTAGTAAAGAGGTATGGCGGTTTTTTTGAAGTTGTATTTTTTTTGTCATAATTTTTTAGGAAAATGAAGAAATTAGAAAAGTGCAGTACAGTGTCATCATATAATCGGTCTGGCGGTGATCAGGAACACTGACTGGTGACAGTACAAAAAAAAAAAAAGAAAGAAAGAAAGAAAAAAGTTATAATTGAAAAATAAATAAATAAATAGTATTATATATTTTACGGGTTTTTTTTAACACACTGTGACCAGAGCAATATAATGTTACCATAGTAACATTGTACTATTCTGGGGAATTTATCAGGATTTTTTTTTTTACATATTATGATTGCTTATAGCAGTGAATTAAATAGCATAAGCAAGCATTTTACTGAATGAAACTGAATCATTCAGTTTGTTTTGTTGGGATTAGCTGTGATTGGTCAAAGCTAATCATGCTAAGCATGCTGCACGGAAGGACCATTGTTCTCTGTGTGGAAGCAGAGGTCTATCTGCAAAGGTTTGACTAGACATGTGCGGTTTGTTTAGTTCCAAATTGAAATTCGGACAAAATTTTCGTTATTCAGATAGTTGGATGCTTCCAAATTTCCCAAATACAATAGTAACGAATTTAAACAAATCTGGAATAATGAAAATAAATTTTGTAGGAAATTTGAATCCAATTCGAAAACTAAATCAAATCTGAAAACAAATTTGAAATATAAACATATTGCTGATTATTCGAAATACAATAGAATATGAAAAAAAGAATAGATTTTAATGGAATAAAAATAAAATAGAAACAATATAGCCGTCTTCCGAAATTCACATTTAGAAAATAATAGAATAAAACAGAATAGAATTGAATAGAATAGAAAAGAATAGAGTAAAACAGAACAGAATAGAATAGAAAAAAAATAATAGAATAATATAGAATAGAAAAAAGCAATAGAAAATAAAATAAAAGAATAGAATATAATACAATAGAAAAAAGTAGAACACAATAGAAAGAATATAACTGTCTTTTGAATCCACTGGAAAAATTTTGAATCCGGTCAAAAACAAATAAACTAAACGAAAGGAAACTAATTTCATTACGAATGCAATAAAACAAAATAAGTAACTTAACGAATCGATCCGAAATGAAACACTTTTTTTCGTTCTGCACATGTCTAGGTTCAACAAACCTCCTGCTGAGTCAGAGCTCCTCAATCAGGAGGATTGGTAATTGCTGAGCTTTAGGGCACGCAACCTTTAAAACCTTTGTATTTTTTGCAAATAAAACATGCCGCAATGCCTTTTTTATTTTTTTATTTGTTAGGTCTGCCTGTCCTATGTCAAACCTAACCATCGCCACCAGCACACTGGAGATCCAGACCACTGCTCTCTGTGGGACAGCAACGGTTTTAGTCTCCACTGGTTTGACACGTCCCCTGCCCAGTCACAACTGCTATGCTCCAATCAGCAATGCTCACGCTTCCTGAGCAACATTGTTGATTGGATCACTGCGCAGGGGGCGTGTTGGACTGCCACAGTTTTAGATCACAGAGCACAGAGGTCCGGCTCTCCAGCATGCTGCCTCCACAGGGGTGTTTGGTATAGGGCTGCAGCAATAGCAAATCAAAAAAGAAACACAGGCAAAAACAGACTACTTCTTTGGTTGGCTAGTTGAATGTATTTTGCTGTGCAAGTTTTTGGAAAATGTCAGTTCTTTTTGCCAGGGACGGTGTCATGGGACAGTGACTCAGACAGTATTGAACCCACAAGGGTCATCATAATGTACATTTTCCAGAGAAGCTCAGCATTAGGCAACCCTCTTACGTCTGTCATTGCATTTTCAGTCATGTCTCTGCAAAATGTGCCGTCTGCAGCATTATGACTTCTTGCTTGCTGAATCATAGAGAAAATAGTCAGATTTGGGGATGTGAAAATGCCTGAAGCTGCTGACCTGACACAAAGACTATCCAGTATCACATCTAATAACCTCTCTGTAAATATGGCTGCTGTGTGCCAGTCCTGGGCTCTGCAATGTACAGAGATCTAGGTGAGCTTCACTAAAGTTATCAAGCACTGTTACAATTAATCAGGTGATGTGAAGACCGGTGGGATTCTTAAGCCCCCTTTACACTTTGGTGTCTACTGTATCCCTTAAGATAAAAAGAAAAAAAAGAAAATGTCGTTGCCGTGTGAATGTCTCAGCCCCAATAATCCCCATAAAAAGTCTGATATGTGTATTTCCTCTAATCATCATCTCCATCTAGTGGCCATAATGCGGTATTTTACTAAAATACCACAACCAGGGAAATACTGCATTATGGCCACTAGATGGAGCTGGCCATCATAGGAAATACACATTAACCCCTAGGCGCCGACCGCACGCAAATATGCAACCTCTTGGTGGCCAGGCCTTGGCGCCGAGGGGACACATTTTTGCTTGCATTAGTGGCAAAAGAGCTGTGCCGAGAGCACGCAGCCTGCACACTCCCGGGACAGTAACCGGCAGCTCACAAAAAGCTCCTGATCGCTTCTTACGATCGGGATTTTTCCAATCATGTGACCGCCGTGATAGCCAATCATGGCGATCACATGGTCACAAGCCCTGCCCTGCCTCACAGAATGCCAAACCCCTTAAAGGGCCGGCGGGAGCCAGTGCAAAGGGGTTAAAGAAAATTAGCTGTGTAAATACATCAAGCATGCACACAGGAGTTCCCAGAATAGGGGGAGATTTACTAAAACTGGTGCAGATGTGCATAGTAACCAATCAGCTTCCAGGTTTTATTGTCAAGCTTAAAGGGGTTGTAAAGATTCCTTTAAAAAAAATTAAAAATAAATAACAAACATGTTATACTTACCTCCTCTTTGCAAGGGTTTTGCACAGAGTGGCCCCGATCCTCCTCTTCTGAGGTCCCCCAAAGGCACTCCTGGCTCCTCTTCTTCTCAGGCGCCCCCACGGAGAGCCGCATTCAATGGGGGCTCTCTCGCAGGTGCTCTCCTGAGTCCTGCTGCGTCCATTGACACAGACAGCAGAACTCGGCCCCGCCCCTGGCTCCCGTGTCACTGGATTTGATTGACAGCAGCGGGAGCCAATTGTCTTTCCAACGAGGACCCGAGACAGCGGCTGGAGCTGCTGTGCTCGTCCCCGTCGCTGGAAAGATTGGGTTCAGGTAAGTAAAAGGGGGGCTCTGGGGAGGCTGCTGCACTACAGAAGGTTTTTCAACCTTGAGGGTTTGCAACCCCTTTAATTGAACGGGATAAAGGTAGAAGCTGATTGACAACTAGATGGAGCTGACCATCATAGGAAATACACATAAAAAAATAGCTGTGTAAATACTTCAAGCCTTCACACAGGTGTTGCAAATAAACGCCATAATGGGGGAGATTTACTAAAACTGGTGCACACAGAATCTGGTACAGCTGTGCACAGCAACCAATCGGTGTCCAGGTTTTATTGCCAAAGCTTAATTGAACAGGCTGATTTTAGAAGTTGATTGGCTACCATGCACAGCTGCACCAGATTTTGTGTACACCGGTTTTAGTAAATCTCTCCCAATATGTCTAATATGTGCGTATCCTATAATCGTCAGCTCCAACTAATGACTATAATGTAGCATTTTTCTGAAAACCCACAATTAGGAAAATACAGTTCTGTGATTTGCTCCTGGCACTGGAATTATGTTTCTGGCACAGGAAAGTTATTTATGACGGAAACAGAGGCTTGATTCAATGTGAAATAAGCAAACAAAATGAAAAAAAAAAAAGAATAAAAAAAACAACAAATGCAACAATGTGGGTCTTTTATGGCTGGGCAGATTTCTGTGAGCTGAAGAAAGTGTTCCATGGTGCCTCATTGATTGGTGGACAGGTTGGTTGGATTGGTAAAAGTTGGGTATTCTTAAAGAACATGGTTTATGTTGGCACACCTTTTCACAGCTTCCAGCTTCAGGTTCTTTTGTGGCTTTCTGCAGTTGGTCACATGACACCTCAGAACCACAAAGGACGTCAATGTTGGAGGACTTCCCTCTGGCGGGTGTTGTAATGGCAGGTGTGTACATGAAGCCAGTACTGTATCTATATAATTCCCATGCCCACCATGGGTCATTGACTCCAGGTACCGCTCTGATCATACAGAATGTCTCCACTCAGGACCACCAGCCCAACATATCTTATTAGAACTGGTCCATTGAGCAATAGCCCCCACAGCCCAGTTCTTCCCTGCTTGTAGAAGGGGGTCAGGTGCCAGCCTTATGCCAGTACCCTTCTTTCTGAGAGAAGAGGTGGGTGGCTTTGTACTGCTAGTCACTTTTTGTTTCTTTCAGCAGCGTCAAGAGTGCAGTCAGGTGACCGCCACTTTTGACTCTAGAGGGAGTCTAGCACAGGACCATTGTGTCCTCTTCTATGGGTTCCCAGCGCCATCTTAGGGAAGCTTGTTTCTAATTGGAAACTGTGTTCCCATGAGGGTTCAGCACCCATTTTTTAACATGGATGTGTGGCAAATAGCACAATGTGGGTCATTAGGGGTCCCTTTAGTGGGAGAGAAGATAGGAGCAGTAACCCATCTTGGATAGGAAGAGGCAGGTGCTGAAGAGTACTCCAGCCCTCACCTGGGGATCGAAATACTCCAGCTATCCTTTATATGGCCCACCTGCTCTGCTTTTGAAACTGGAAAGAAGATTCAATTTTCTGCTGTTGCTTCCTTCTAATGGGAAACTGAAAGTTTTTGGGTTAATAGTAAGAGACACTGTAAAAGTACACTTAGGAAGTTGGGAGGAACTTGGAGACCCTCAGGTTGTACATACATGTGGAAAAAGCGAAGACTCATATCCCAAACCTGATAGGGATGAGTCAAATGAACCTGGGTTCAGTTTGAAGTGGGTTTGGCAAACTTTACTAAAGTTCAGATGTCAAATTTGATCCCCATTGACATCATTGGGAGATGAATCTCAGAGATCAGTTTTGGCTATTTTCTAGTCTAATAGGCAAGGGATTGTCAAACAAATGTCAAGGGGGGTGGAACAAGCTACTGACTGCCCTTTGGGTTATGGTAAGTAGGGAGAGGAACTAGGGAGGAAAAAGATTTGGGCTGGACATACAGTTTAACTGATATTTTACACAGGCAAAGCATAGTGGATTTTCTAAAAAGACTTTTTAAATGTGTAACTCAATCTTTGTTTCACAAATAAAAATGTAATACGCATTGCACCCCTGACAATGGATTGAATTAGCAGCATAGCAGAAGCTGTTTGCCTTTAAACTGTCTGACTGAAACAGAAATAGAAACGTGAACAAGAAAAGGAGGAAGGCTTTTTTTTTTCAACAGTGCAGCTGAATGTAGACAGGTAAACTTATTAAAATATATAATTTACCTGACTAAAAAAATGTATAAAAAAATCAGTTTAGCAGAGAGCATTCTATTTTATTAATGCTTTTTTTTTGTAAAATTCTTTTTATTAAAGTTTTTTGAGACAAACAAACATACATTGAAAAAGGAGTGGTCCTGACACAACGCCAGTCCCTCCATGACCAACGTGGTCAACTTTGGACACAACATTTCAATCTACCTAACATAGGTGACTGGCTACGTGTACACTTGAAAACCCATCCCCTACCCTCTCACCCCCCTCCCCCCAACAACCCATAACTCAGTTCACCACAGACCTTGGATGAGAGCATCACCCTAGATCACAAAGGGGGCTATTTTATTAATACTTAAAGTGAAAATTTAGAAATGCAATATGCCTTGATTTAAATTTTCCCAAACTATACAAATTGAAGGATTTTGGAGCTGGAAACAGGCTGGCATTCTCTTTATTTATCGGTTATTTGATAACAATATTTTACTTCCCTGTCAGTCTCAATTTTAGTTACCTAAACAATAATTTTTCCAATATTTACAGCTCCGTCACACGTTGCAGGCACAATTTAGCACTGTTTCCTTCAAGTATATTCCATCTCAAGTGCTAACAATGGTTGCATCAGCAACATTAACAAAGAAGGGTCTCATTGGGGATCTTTATTCCGCTCTTATGACTGCTAATAGTGCCAGAGTCTGTTTGAGATGTGTTGAAAGCTGGAAACAAGATTTGGGCTCTTTGGATGAGGAGCAGTGGAAGGCAACTTCCAGATTCCAATAAGCCCCCCAACCATAGACCTCTATGACCGCCGGGCTAGGGTTATGGGTAAGAGGCCCTTGTCCTTATCAACATGGGGACAAGGTGCTTTGCCAGATGGGGTCTCCCCTACCAAAGTGTTGAGGGCATGTGGCCTGGTATAGTTCAGAAAGGGGGGCACTCTTCCCTGGCCAGCTGGGCTGTATGCTCAGATAAAGGCCTAGTATAGATTTTGAGGACTATCCCACACTTTTTTTGTTGTTCTTTGTGTGGAGTTCCTTTTTACTATCCGGTATGAAATTAGCCTTTTCTTTTTTTGCATGGGGTCACATTCGTTCTTTGTATTAAGGTAAAAAAACTTCTGGGTGCAGCTCCCTCCCTTGCCCCCTCTTATACTTACCTGAGCCCCATCTTGTTCCAGCGATGTGCATGAGAGCAGCGGCTCTCCGAGGTCTCTCTCTCATTGGCTCACACAGCAGTGGAAGCCATTGGCTCCTTCTGCTGTCAGTCACAGCCAGTGAGCCAATGAGGAAAGAGTGAGAGCAGGGCCAAGCCACGCTCCGTGTGTGAATGGACATGTGGCTCGGGAGTGAGCCTGCTCTGGTGCCTTCTATAGCAGGAGACTTGTTATTGGGGACATTCAGCAGGGGGAGGAGCCAGTGACTCTCCAGGGTCTGTCTCTCATTGGCTCACACAGCAGCGGGAGCTATTGGCTCCTGTTGCTGTCAATCACAGCTAGTGAGCCAATACGGAGAGAACGGGGCTAGGGCCAGGCCATACTTCGTGTGTGAATGGACACACAATCCTTGGCTTGGGAGCGAGCCTGCTCGAGTGCCCCATAGTAAGAGGCTTGCTATTGGGGACACTCAGCAGGGAGGAGGAGCCAGGAGCAGGGGACCACAAAAAAAAAATAGGATCGGGGCTGCTCTGTGCCAAACCATTGTACAGAGCAGGTAAGTATAATATGTTTATTATTATTATTATTTTATTAAAAATCTTTCATTTAGAATTACTTTAAACTGCTGGACTTTCTAAACAAAGGGCCTAAGAAAAGCTTTGACTCCTTACTGGTTTTAATATTTTTCTAGTGATAAAGGATTTCTTGGAAATGAATTGCTGAGGTGTGTTGCGTTTCTTACTTAGTCACACCCCGAGCGTCTACGGTTATGTGCTTGACAACAAAGGAGCTCAAGAAGGACTAAGCTTGTTTTTGTGGGAGGGTACACAAATACATTTACAGGAACAGCCTATCTGTGGCACAAAAGGAATCTTTAAAAAGAAAAATGGAGTTTTTTGCAATATGAAAGTAATAGAACAAGGTTTCTAAAAAAAGATAAAAAAGGAGAAGATGGTGGAGGTCACGTAATATAAGATGTTTGCTAAAGGTCAACTGCGAAAAACAAAATTACAAGAAAGGGGAATCAAAGAGGTTGCTAAAAAGCTGTTTTGAAACTCATTTCTTTTCCCGACATTTTATTTTCTATCCTTGTAGACCTTACAAATTCCCAACTCTGCTATTAATGTGATATGGTTGTAATACAGAACTATAACCCATGTAGGGGGGGGGGGGGGGGGGCAACATGTTCTCTTTAATGCCTCCAGCAACCGCTGGGAGCACAATGAAGAAACGCCGTGTAAGCTCTTGGTTATGACTTGGAGCTTACACAGGACAGAGGACTACAGGGCAGAGGTGGTACCATACACTTTGCATTCAGACATAATAACAGTATTGAGAATTACACCCAGCTTACAGGACAAGAGAAGTGGTACTGTGCACAATCCCTACATACAGAATAAGAATATATACTGGGAATTACATCCAGCATACAGGACAAGAGAAGTAGTACTGTGTAGAGTCCATTCATACAGAATAAGAACAGATATTGAGAATTACAGCCAGCATACAGAACAAGAGAAGTAGTACTGTGCAGAGTCCATACGAACAGAACAAGAACAGATACTGATAATTACACCCAGCATACAGGACAAGAGAAGTGGTGCTGTGTAGAGTCCATTCATACAGAATAAGAACAGATATTGAGAATTACACCCAGTATACAGGACAAGAGAAGTGGTGCTGTGTAGAGTCCATCTATACAGAATAAGAACAGATACTGAGAATTACACCCAGCATACAGGACAAGAGAAGTAGTACTGTACAGAGTCCATTCATACAGAATAATAACATATATTGAGAATTACACCTAGTATACAGGACAAGAGAAGTGGTGCTGTGTAGAGTCCATCCATACAGAATAAGAACAGATATTGAGAATTACACCCAGTATACAGGACAAGAGAAGTGGTGCTGTGCAGAGTCCATTCATACAGAATAAGAACAGATATTTAGAATTACACCCAGCATACAGAACAAGAGAAGTAGTACTGTGCAGAGTTCACCATTACAGACTAAGAACAGATACTAAGAATTGCATACAGGACAAGAGAAGTGGTAATGTGTAGAGTCCATTCATACAGAATAATAACAGTTATTGTGAATCACACCCAGTATACAGGACAAGAGAAGTGGTACTGTGTAGAGTCCATTCATACAGAATAATAACAGATATTGAGAATTACACCCAGTATACAGGACAAGAGAAGTGGTACTGTGCAGAGTCCATACAAATAGAATAAGAACAGAGATTGAGAATTACACCCAGTATACAGGACAAGAGAAGTGGTACTGTGCAGGGTCCATGCATATAGAATACGAATAGATACTGAGATATACACCTGGCATATAGAATAAGAGAAATCGTTACCTGTGTCGCTTTCCGAACTGTTAGAGGCATAACAGGAATGTGTTTGGGAGCCGTTCCTGGACAGGTATGGCAGGCTCAGGGATGGCTTTGTAGTGTTTATCTCCAAAAATGGTGAATTCAGCTCCAGCTCGACCAACAAATTATTTTTATCTTCCCCCATAAATACCTTCACCTTCAAGGGAATGAGCTTTGATTGGTCACAAGGCAGTGAGACGTTATCTGGGGGAGAGAAACATGTGAGACCTGGGAGAATACCTTCCATCGTATCCACCAAACCAACCAAGACTGGGGCAATTGCCCCCCAAATTGAGTAATCCAAGTGAAACTGACAATTAGTGCGCCAGACAGTCGTCATAAGAGTCCAAAATCATTTAATGTTGATAAAAATATGACAACAGGGGAATAAAAGGTGGCTGTTGCATTTTGGGGGCCAACAACCCCCTTCATGATTGTCAGGGAAGGAACATTCCTGATGCTCGTGCAGCTGCATGAGTTTTTCTAGCACATGTGTATTGTGACCACTAATGCTGGGCCCCGAAATGTGTGTCGGATACTTTTTTCTTTCTGTTGTCATATTGTTATCAATATTAAATTAATATGGACTCCTAAAAGACTGTCTGGCGTTCCTTTTGTCGATTTCACTTGAAAACTAGGAAGTGAACAACTAAGAAAGAGCATGATTACTTGGCAGTCTCAGTGCGGCAGTGGACTCTTAAGACATCTGACTGATGTTCTTTTTTCAATTCTACTTGGATTTCTAAATTTGGGAGGCCATTGTCCCCTTGGGGGCCCCTTGCATTGTAGTAGAGCTGTCAAGGTTAAGTAAAAAATGTCCAACCAATACCAATTAATTGATGGATGAGCCCAGCGCTTTCACATCTACTTTTGTTTTGGTTGCTTGAGTCAACAGTCACAAGAGAGCATGGTAAGCGGCAGTGGTTAAATGATTACTGACTTGTAAGAGGACTATCTAGAACTTTTTTAGTCAATTTCACTTGGACTTCTCAGTTTGGGAGGCCTTTGTCCCTTGGGGACCCCCTGCATTGTGGTAGAGCTGTCACAGTTAAGTCATCAGGGCCTGCTAATACCACCTGGTTGACAGATGGGTCCAACATCTCACATCTACTTTTATTTGGACTGGATGAGTAAACAACCAAGAGAAAGCATGGTTGTTTGCCAGCCCCTGAGCGGCAGTAGTAAATGGTTATGTCTTTTCAATCATTTTTATTGAAAGTTTGGTTATGGATTCTGAAGACGACTTTGTGATGCTCACATGTCAAATTTATTTTGATTTCTCAATTTAGTGGCCAATGGCCCTTGGGTGCCCCCCACTTCATGGTAGAGCTATCGCGGTAAGGTCATCAAGTCCAACCAATGCCACCTGATTGATGGAGTCCAGTGCCTCAAATCTACTTTTGTTGTTTGGACTGGTTGAGTCAACAGCCATGAGAGAGCGCCAATGGCATTTGTTTATGCCTTTGGCTTCTAGTATGCTTATTACTTGAATTCTCTTAGATGATTGGTCATCATACAAAATAGTTAAGGGACACTTTAACCCCATCATGTTGAAGGTATATTTTAGCAAAACTATATAACATCACAACTACTTCGTTTTTAGGAAAAATTGGGCTTTCAGTGGGCAGTAAATGGTAATGAATATGTTTTCTTTTTTCATTGTCAAAGGAAAACTGTCCCAAAAAGCAAAGAAAAAATACCCTTTTAAAAAAATTAGCTGCATAGAAGAGGGATCACTGAGATCTCATTCACATGCTTTGGCAGTGTCCCAGATTGCATCACTATTGGGAGTCAATGGTAGACACCTTTCATACTGTTTTTCAAACCATCGTAAAGTTAGACTTGAAACATTGCCTATTGGGAATTCTGGATGATGGTGATTTGTCTTCCTATCAGATTGAGGCATTATCCAAAGCGTTATTTCAGGCTTGTAAATTGCTTTTTCAGCAGTGGAAGCTGGAGACTCCCCCAGCTAGAGAGAAGTTGATACGTGCTGTAGGGAACTCTTTACCCTATGATAAGTTAATATACCTCCACCGTAGATGCCCAGCAAAATTTGAAAAATGATAGGAACCCTGGTTGGCTTCCCCAGGTCTGGCTCCACTGGATTTGGTGTTAGATAGATTACCGTAATTCTCTAAGCTGCTTGGGGGTAATACGTACTTCCCTGGAAGTTGAGCTCAAAACTGTTTATATCCTGAGCTGGCAATTCTTGAAGCTTATACACCCTTTAGAGATTGGTTCATTTTAGCTGATTTACTGTATGTACACCACTGTGCTTTATTGTGCCTCTTTTTGTACTGTACACTGCTTTCTCATGGCTACTGGCTGTATACACGGAAAAATTTCTGTTTTGTTTTCTTCCAAGCATTGTGTTTTCGAAAGTTCAATAAACTTTTACTTCCCAATTTAAAAAAAAAAAGCTGCATATTTCTTGCTATTACCATGACCACCACCAAAGCACAACCAAAAATAAATTCTACTCCTGATGATAACAGCGATACCACATATGTATATGTTATTTTTACCCATAGTAGGGCAAAGAAACAATAGTGCTTTTTTTTTTTTAATCCTACCTAAAACACACTGACACTAACTGATACTGATATTAAGTTTTAAAAAAAAACAAACGTCTTTCTTCTATTACTCCTACCTAAAATATGCTGGCCCTGACTTTGACACTGACCCTGACTTTGACACTGACCCTAACTTTGAAACTGAGCGTGACCTTTGACCCTAATCTTGATCCTAACCCTAATCCTGGCACTGACCTAGATCAAACCCTGATATAGCTATTTTATCTTTATTTTTATTATTATTATTATTTTTAACACACTTTTTTTTGTTTAAATCCTCTAGCAAGGAGAAAAAGATACAATGTATTATATGTTGTATCTCTTATTTATACAATGTATTATATGATGTATCTTGTATGTAATACAATGTATTATATGATGTATCTCTTATGTATACAATGTATTATATGATGTATCTCTTATGTATACAATGTATTATATGATGTATCTCATATGTAATGCAATTGGTGTTATTTACTAAAGGCAAATCCACTTTGCACTACAAGTGCGCTTTAAAGTGCACTGAAAGTGCACTTGGAAGTGCAGTCGCTGTAGATCCGAGGGGGACATGCAAGGAAACTAAAAAACAGCATTTTAGCTTGCACATGATTGGATGATAAAATCAGCAGAGCTTCCCTTCATTTCAGATCTACCCCTTAGATTTAGAGCAACTGCACTTCCAAGTGCACTTGCAGTGCACTTGTAGTGCAAAGTGGATTTGCCTTTCGTAAATAACCCCCAATGTATTATACGATATAGACTGTATGTAATGCAATGAGGTTGATTTACTTAAGGGAAATAGACTGTGCACTCTGCAAGTACAGTTGCTCCAGAGCTTAGTAAATGAGCAGAAGCTCTTCTGACTTCCATCATCCAATCATGTGCAAGCAAAAATGCTGTTTTTTTTATTTTTATTTGCTGGCATGTGATTGGGTATTATTTGCAAAGTGAAGCTTTACCTCATTTATTAAGGTCTGGAGCAACTGCACTTTGCAAAGTGCACAGTCTATTTGTCTTTAGTAAATCAACCCCATTGCATTATATGATGTGATGTGTCTCATATGTAATACAAAGTATTATATGATGTATCTTGTATGCAATACAATGTATTACTGTATATGATGTATCTTGTATGCAATACAACGTATCACTGTATATGATGTATCGCATCTTGTATGTAATACAAATTCTCATGTGCTGCCAAGCTGACATATATGTATCGATGTATCCATTATGTTCATGCCATGTGTGCATGTGTATGTATATATATGAAATACAATTTTTTACTTGTTTCATACTATTGTCACAAATAAATAATGTTTACTAACCACTCTACCTCCACAAGTCAATCGCCTCATTCAAAGTCCCACATTCCTTTCTAGCATATGTTTTATGTAATACAATTCATTATATGATATATCTTGTATGATATATGCAATGTATTATATAATGCATCTTATATGTAATACAATGTATTATATGATGTATCATATCTTTTATGTATACAATGTATTATATGATGTATCTTTTATGTATACAATGCATTATATGATGTATCTTTTATGTATACAATGTATTATATGATGTATCTTTTATGTATACAATGTATTATATGATGTATCATATCTTTTATGTATACAATGTATTATATGATGTATCTTTTATGTATACAATGCATTATATGATGTATCTTTTATGTATACAATGTATTATATGATGTATCTTTTATGTATACAATGTATTATATGATGTATCACATCTTATATGTAATACAATCAGGGAGATTTACTAAAACTTGAATACTCAGAATCTGGTGCAGCTCTGCGTGGTAGCCAATTAGCGTCTAACTTCAGCTTGTTCAATTTAACATTGACAATAAAACCTGGAAGCTGACTGGTTTCTATGCAGAGCTTCACCAGATTCTGAGTGCTCCAGTTTTCGTAAATCTCCCCCACTGTATTATAGGATGTATCTTGTATGTAATGCAATGGGGTTGATTTACCAAAGGTGTAGCAAGGTCTCTGGCCTCCTTCAGTCTAATAAGAACCTCCAGGGCCAGAGATAGCTGACATCCTTCTGTATGTAGTGGGTTGTAAGGCATAGTGGGTGCAAGGTGGATAAAGTCATTGGGCGCCAGACACTTCTTAGATGCAAAAGAGATGTTTATTTCTCTTACAAACTTTAATGCAGGAAAGAGGGTTAGGGCCAGGACACCCTTAAGTAGTTGCAAGTTCAAAAAGCAGACTCCGAGACTTCAATAGGAGGACAGCCGTGCAGGGAAAGACCTCCAACAAGACACCACATCTGCAGGTGCAGGAATGCTGTCTCCTATGGCAACGGTCTTTAACAGTTCCTAACACAAAGCGTAACTGTTCCTTCACTTTCAGTACAACTTGTCCTTGTAGTTCTTCAGCACACTGAGTCCCTGGTCTCTCATTAGATCCACTGATTCACTGCCACTGAATCCCTTGAGCTCCCACAATCTTCACAGTGGTATCTTCCTTAAGCGTCACCCCCGCTTCTCTGCTGGGTCCCTAGCTTGGCACTCCAGATACTTCTCAAGCTTCACCCCACTGGCCTACTTGGTCCCTAACTTGACACACAAGGCTGCTCTGCAAGCATCACCTCCGCTGGCTGGGTCCCTGACTTGATCACCACCTGAAGTTTCCAGATTCTTCACCGTCCCCGTTCGGTGAGAATACTGCTCCGGTACTTGCTTCAGTTATTCACTGTGGTCCCTGGTAATAAGGTGGTTGGTCCCTTAGTGGCGTCAGCTTCCCCTCTACCTCCGACCACGACAGGTTCTCTGGCCGTCAACTCTGGTTGGACTGCAAGCCGCAATCCCAACCCTGCGCTGCTCTCTTGCTTCTGGATAGGCCCTCAGTGCAGCCTAGCAGCCAGCTGCCCCCGGAATAGGCCCATTCTCCGGCCTAGCAGCCCGGGGCAATACAACACATGTCCACTCAGACAGCCGTCCAGGTGGCACAGAACATCGATCACCTGACTCCACCTGAATATATAGGCTCTCCCAACAGGCCAAGGGATCCAAGAAAACCCCTGCCCATTGGCTGAGATACCTCATACCCATAACCTGACCTTGGGTTGCCCTTCTCATATCTAGTACCACCAAATACCCGGCCACCTAGTGGTAGAAGAGACAAGCGAAATAAGGCCAAACTTAGGGAGAAATCAATGGATCTCTAACAATCAACCAGGATAATTACTCCTGGCAAGTAAATGTGTGCCTAAACTCCAGGGTGCTACAAAGGCAAATACACTGTATATAACTGCATTTTGCAAAGTGCATTTGCTCCAGAGCTTAGTAATTGAACAAAAGCTCTGCTGACGTCCATCATCCAATCATGTGCAAGCAAAAATGCAGTTTTTTTTTAATTTTCCCTGCACGTGATTGGGTACTTTTTGCAAGGTGAAGCTTTACCTCATTTACTAAGCTTTGGAGCAACTGTACTTGCAAAGTGCACAGTCTTTTTGCCTTTAGTAAATCAACCGCTCTGTATCTTTTTCTTCATTCAAGATGATAAAAAAAACACTGTGTCGGGCTGTGCAGTGACTGATCTTTGTTACAGCCAACCAGAGGCTATCACAGCAATCAGGTGATCAGGAACCCGTCCTCCCAGTTACTGATTGTTAGTACGAGGCCCACAACTGTCATTGACAGCTCAGTCTCTGTGTTGGGAATGCACTATGCAGCCTACACTCATCAAAAAACACAGAGGTGCATATATGAGGCCCAACCAACAAAGACCCACTTCCGCGATGCCCTATATATGCGTATGCTCAGTGGGAACACATTAAGGATATATGCACATGCACAGTTATAGACATTTATTATACCTCAGTAAGATTCCAGGCCCTTTCCTACACCCAGGGAACTACATGTGTTGCATACATACTGCAATACAAGTGAATAGCTGTACATGGTCGTACTCTTGTAAATGCTGTTACTTCTTTGCACCAAAGTTTACTCGTGAATTTGCACCCGATGTATTTCCTGAACACAAAACTTCAGGCTGTATGCAGCACCTCTGGCTTGCTTGGTGTCGGAAAGTGCTGGGAAATTAGAGTAGGCATATAAAATACCTAAAAAATCTCTGTGTGCATGAACCCTAACAACGGGATAGCTCCTGTATTGGTTTTTAAAGTTCATCAACAGTTTTCTCCAGTGTGCTCATCTTCTGTGAACCATCTTCTGCCAACTCCAACAGTGAGAACTCATCTTCTCTCTTAGCTCCATAATATTATATAAATAAAGGGTGCCAATTCAAGAGTACAGCAGAAGGTGGAGCTGGGAATCCTTGGTTCAGAGTTTTCAACACTAGATTTTTCTGAGCTCTACAGGAGATCAGTAGATGCAGTAGTGTATTTAGGGTTTGTGCTGCCCTAGGCCTTACTAAACTCATGCACCCTCTAATTTAAATATGACCCAACCCTTCCTGTCAAGGCCACACTCCTTGCTGTTTAAGACCCGCCCTGAAATTTTCGAGTGGGGACACTAGTTCTGAGGGCCTGGGGAGGGGGCAATGGATTCCCTTAATTTGCATAGATTTCCCCTCACTTCCTGTTTGGCTTTGGGGCAGGAAGTGAAGGAAAATATCTGCAATGGGACAGGGGTGGTAAAAAATAAACTGACAGGGGCTATAACCCTCCCTTATTCTATCCAAAATGAAAAAAAAAGTGTTGCCTATAGTTCTACTTTAACCACTTAAGCCCCAGACCATTTGACTGGCAAAAGACCAGAGCAGTTTTTGCAATTCGGCACTGCGTCGCTTTAACTGACAATTGAGCGGTCGTGCGACATGGCTCTCAAACAAAATTGACGTCCTTTTGTCCCCACAAATAGAGCTTTCTTTTGGTGGTATTTGATCACCTATGTGGTTTTTATTTTTTGCGCTATAAACAAAAAAAGAGCGAAAATTTTGAAAAAAACACATTATTTTTTACTTTTTGCTATAATAAATATCCTCAAAAAATATATAAAAAAACATTTTTTTTCCTCATTTTAGGCCGATACGTATTCTTCTACATATTTTTGGGGAAAAAATCGCAATAAGCCGTTATTTATATTGATTGGTTTGCGCAAAATTTATAGCGTCTACAAAATAGGTGATAGTTTTATGGCATTTTTATTAATATATTTTTTTTTTTTACTAGTAATGGCGGCGATCAGCGATTTTTATCGTAACTGCGACATTATGGCGGACAGATCGGACACTTTTGCTGCTATTTTGGGACCATTCACATTTATACAGCGATCAGTGCGATTAAAAATGCATTGATTCCTGTGTAAAAGACACTGGCAGTGAAGGGGTTAATCACTAGGGAGCAGTGAAGGGGTTAAGTGTGTCCTAGGGAGTGATTCTAACTGTGGGGGAGGGTCTATGTGTGACATGACACTGATCGCCACTCCCTGTCACTAGGCAGAACGGGGAAATCCTTGTTTACATCAGCATTTCCCCGTTCTTCCTCTCCGTGAGACGATCGCGGGTATCCCCGCGGACATCGAGTCCACGGGACCCACGATCACACTCACGGAGCTCGCCCTCAAATCGCTGTTTTAAGGGCAATGTACAGGTACGTTAGTATGCCTGTACGTGCCCTTCTGCTGACGTATATCGGCGTGAGCCGGTCGGCAAGAGGTTAAGCACAAATTTCTGATAATTTTATGGAGAGGACTAAGAAGATATAACCATGCCAATGGTGCAGCAGAAAACATATAGCACAGTAAGGAAGGTCTGTGGTCCTGGATGTTAGGACAGTCAAAATGAGAAGCGGCGCCCCCCACAGTTGCGGAATGCCGGCCGCCCGCATACCGGAAGCAGTGCGGCCGCTTTATGGGGGTGCTAGACTAATTTGCCTCTCAGTCCAGTTCGCCCCATAAGACTGGCGCTACACTAACAGTGTAGCGCAAGCCGGCGGGGACTCTTTCCATGCTGCCCCCCTGCAAAGTGCTGCCCTAGGCCTGGGCCTTATCGGCCTAGGCCATGATACAGCGCTGAGTAGATGGATGAGTTTTTGGTGGACTGAGCCTTACATAAAATCTGTTCCTGTATTCTCCGCTCCGATCTGTAGTAGGGATTGTAACCCAGATAGTAATGCTGCGGAACGGACTCCGTCGGACAATTCGACCGTGTGTGGGCTCCAGCGGACTTTTTTTTCCCAAAAGTCCAAAGGTCCTAGAAATAAAACATGTTTCAAATCTTTCTGACGGACTCGAGTCCGGTCGAAAAATCAGCTCATCTGTATACTAGTCTGACGGACAAAAACCGACACTAGGGCAGCTATTGGCTACTGGCTATAAACTTCCTTATTTTAGTCCGGTCGTACGTCATCACGTACAAATCCGTCAGACTTTGGTTGATAGTGTGTAGGCAAGTCCGTTCATTCGAAAGTCCGTCGGAAAGTCTGTCGAAAAGTCCGCCCGTGTGTACGTGGCATAAGGATAACTTGGCACAGATTATTGGCAGTGTTGAATTGTAAATTAACTTGCTGCACATTTTCACTGGCAAGTTGTACACTAGCAGAGCACTTAAAGCACAGGTTCTAGTTGACACGTTTCCAATTTGTAGCAAATTTGCAGGGCAAGTCCACTAGCAAGAGCAAAGTTGCAGTGGTCAGTCTACAGCAAGAGCTCTGCAAGTTTACAGCATGAAAATTCAGCCACAGTGACCCCTGTGGTGGGAGGACAATTGCACAACATAACTGAGCTTGCAGCAGACTTGCAGAATGTCTGCAACGAAAGTTGATCTGGAGTCACGCAATGCGGACTTGCTGCAATTGTGCAACAAACTTGTGAAGCCTGGCAAGTCTAGCAATAGCTTAGCAAATCATTTTCAAACTTGCGGCACAATTGCTTGCAATTTGGGAAGATAATGTTCCCGCAAAAAATGTTTAAGAAGGAACTTAGAAATCAAGAAGTGTAAACTTTAGTTCCTGTAAAAGAAAACAAGGTCTACACACATCTCTGATTGTGGATACAATGTATACGATAAACATCCTACTGTGTATCCACAAACAGCATGATTCCAGGAACTGAGTAGCCACTGTATGTAATATTGTATTAAAAATAAAATGAAAACTAATGTGGGTGACCGAGGTGGAAAGTGTAAGCTCCTCTTCTGGAAGAGAATAATATAGATTCCAATATAAATCGCTATATAGTAAAAAAAAGAAAAAAGGATAATATACAGTTTGTCACAAAAGTGTCACAATGTAAAGTAGTGAGTGTACACCTTGTATAACAGTGTAAATTTGCTGTCCCCTCAAAATAACTCAACACACAGCCATTAATGTCTAAATCGCTGGCAACAAAAGTGAGTACACCCCTATGTGAAAATGTCCAAATTGGGCCCAATTAGCCATTTTCACTCCCCGGTGTCATGTGACTTGTTAGTGTTACAAGGTCTCAGGTGTGAATGGGGAGCAGGTGTGTTAAATTTGGTGTTATCGCTCTCTCTCTCTCATACTGGTCACTGGAGGTTGAACATGGTACCTGATGACAAAGAACTCTCTGAGAATCTGAAAAAAAGAATTGTTGCTCTACATAAAGATGGCCTAGGCTATAAGAAGGTTGCCAAGACCCTGAAACTGAGCTGCAGCTCGGTGGCCAAGACCATACAGCGGTTTAACAGGACAGGTTCCACTCAGAACAGGCCTCGCCATGGTCGCCCAAAGAAGTTGAGTGCACGTGCTCAGCGTGATATCCAGAGGTTGTCTTTGGGAAATAGACGTATGAGTGCTGCCAGTATTGCTACAGAGATTGAAGGGGTGGGAGGTCAGCCTGTCAGTGCTCAGACCATACGCCGCACACTGCATCTAATTGGTCTGAATGGCTGTTGTCCCAGAAGGAAGCCTCTTCTAAAGATGATGCACAAGAAAGCCCGCAAACAGTTTGCTGAGGATAAGCAGACTAAGGACATGGATTACTGGAACCATGTCCTGTGGTCTGATGAGACCAAGATAAACTTATTTGGTTCAGATGGTGTCAAGCGTGTGCGGCAGCAACCAGGTGAGGAGTACAAAGACAAGTGTGTCTTGCCTACAGTCAAGCATGGTGGTGGGAGTGTCATGGTCTGGGGCTGCATGAGTGCTGCCGGCACTGGGGACTACAGCTCATTGAGGGAACCATGAATGCCAACATGTACTGTGACATACTGAAGCAGAGCATGATACCCTCCCTTCGGAGACTGGGCCATAGGGCAGTATTTCAACATGATAACGACCCCAAACACACCTCCAAGATGACCACTGCCTTGCTAAAGAAGCTGAGGGTAAAGGTGATGGACTGGCCAAGCATGTCTCCAGACCTAAATACTATTGAACATCTATGGGGCATCCTCAAATGGAAGGTGGAGGAGAGCAAGGTCTCCAACATCCACCAGCTCCGTGATGTCGTCATGGAGGAGTGGAAGAGGACTCCAGTGGCGACCTGTGAAGCTCTGGTGAACTCCATGCCCAAGAGGGTTAAGGCAGTGCTGGAAAATAATGGTGGCCACACAAAATATTGACACTTTGGGCCCAATTTGGACATTTTCATATAGGGGTGTACTCACTTTTGATGCCAGCGGTTTAGACATTAATGGCTGTGTGTTGAGTTATTTTGAGGGGACAGCAAATTTACACTGTTATACAAGCTGTACACTCACTACTTTACATTGTAGCAAAGTGTCATTTCTTCAGTGTTGTCACATGAAAAGATAGAATAAAATATTTATGAAAATATGAGGGGTGATACTGTATGTACAATATATATATATATATATATATATATATATATATATATATATAAAATCACTCCTTTCCTGTCCCTACATTTTTAGATATTTAGGCATCTAAATTACTGATCTAAACGACGCAGCCCATAGTTTTTATTGGGCCTGTACACACAGAGGCATAACATTTGCTGCTTGTAGATCAGTAAAAAAAAAAAACTGCCTCAAGAACAGCTACAAAGGATTTTTGCGAGAGTACACACATGTGCTATATAGCCCATCGTGCATTTTTTTTTGTCACCATTCCACGAGCGGGCGCAATTTTGAAGCATGACATGCTGGGTATCAATTTACTCGGTGTAACATTATCTTTCAATATAAATTTTTTTTTACTGCCGTCTTATTTTTTAATTTAAAAAAGTCTATTTTTTCCAAAAAAATTGTGTTTGTAAGACCGCTGCACAAATATAGTGTGGCATAAAGTATTGCGACAATGCCATTTTATTCTCTAGGGTGTCTGAAAAAAAAAACATATATATATAATTTTTGTGGGCTCTAAGTAATTTTCTAGCTAAAAAAAAAAGGTTTTAACTTGTAAACACCAAGTGTGAAAAATAGGCCCGGTCCTTAAGTGGTTAAAGAGTAAAGGCTTTTTTCTTTTGTATTTTGGATAGAGTGGGGAAAGGTTACTGTTATATAGGGCTCTATTAATAGGTTCCCTCTTCTTTCCTTTACAGGTGACAACAAAAAGAGGGCTATTCATAAAAAAAAAATGCCGTGTGAATGCCCCAAGCATTCTCATAGCTGTTGTTAATAGTTCCCACAATGTATTGGATGTATATTTTCTATGATCATCAGCCTCATCTAGTGGTCAAAATGCAGTATTTTTCTGAAAGCAGTATTTCAGGAAGATGCTGTATTATGGCCACTAAATGGAGCTAATGGTCACAGGAAATAGTCAAATTAGACAAATTACAAAGGCTTGGGACATTCAGACAGTGAATTTTAATAATGAGTAAACTCCTTTGTGAGGTCACCTGTACAGGAATGGAGGGAAAATCTCTCTAAAGGAACTCTGGATAACAGTAGCCTTTCCCTTGCTCTATCCAAAGCAAAAAAAATTAAATTCAGGTCTTTGTTTTACTAGTATACAGTAAGGTTTTAATTAAATAGACCCCAAAGTATGTAATCGGGACACAGATGGAAAAAAGATAACTGGTAGTCCACCCTTCCCATAATAATGTGCGGCGTTGTGCTGGGCTGGTGCCCAATGGCGACCCTAGGGGGGGGCCAGAGGGGGCCCTGACCCCCCCAACATTATGCTGGGCCCCACCATGTGCCCCCCCCCCCCCCCCCAAAAAAAATTTTTTTTTTTTTTTTAATTTTTTTTTTTTTTTTACAAAAAGGCAATTTCTTTTTGTTTGTATTTATATCGGATGTGCCGCATCTTACTCGGGCCACTGCTGGGGTAACACAGTCTCTATTGAGAGGGAGAACGTCCCCAGTGGGTGATTCCTCCCCCCTCCCTCTGCTCGCTGACACTGCATAATGCGAGCGATCACACAACCACGGCTGCCCGATCTGCTCCTTCCCCTGCATCCTTATTGGCAGGGAGAAGAGCGAGTTGCAGGAAGGACTCCACCAGGACTCTCGGTTACTGAAAAAACAGACTGAGGGCAGGGGCAGGACAGCAAGAGGAGGCTGGGGAACCCCACAGTGGCAGAACACCAGGGCCCGGTGGCAAGACAACCTTTGCAACCCTGATAGTTCTCCCACTGCTTTGGACCCTTATATTTTCTTGGTATGCTGGTGACATATATCTCTTGTTCTCTGTCACCCTGGGGGGGCCCCAATACAGTAGGAAGGGAGCTCACTGCGTAACATGTGAAAGGGCCGTTGTGGGATCGTAGTAAAGGGGTAAAGGGCCCCAGGATAGATAGATCTATCTATCTATCTATCTATCTATCTATCTATCTATCTATCTATCTATCTATCTATCTATATATATATATATATATATATATATTTGCGTTTTATATTGCCCCCCTATTTTTGTCCCTGTCCCCCCATGTGCCCCCCCTAAATATGAAAGCTGGAGACGCCACTGCTGGTGCCCCTTCTTGGAGGGTGGATGTTAATTGCCAGCTTACCTTGTGCAGCGGTAGAAGCTGATGTCCTGTCTGACAATGTTGTCACTAGGACAGCAAGTGAGGGAAATCTCTTTTACAGAGCCCTGGATAGCAGTAAAACCCAACAGGGTTTCTAATTGTTTTTCACTCTATCCAAAACTAACAAAAAAAGTTTTGGTTGGGATTACACTTTATTGTTTGAAGGAAAATAAAACATAATTCAGCAACCACTGCTGTTGCAAGAATATAACTTTACTTTATCCACTTGACCTTTTGGAAGATTTACCCCCCCAAGGCCATTTTTTACTTTTTGGCACTGCGTTATTTTAACTGACAATTGCTCGGTCACGCAACGCTGTACACAAAAGAAATTTGTATATTTTTTCCCCACAAATAAAGCTTTCTTTTGGTGGTATTTGATCACCACGGGATTTTTCTTTTTTTTTTGCTCTACAGTATCAACAAAAAAAGTCCAAAAAATTGTATTTTTTTACTTTCTGCTCTAAAACATATCCAATAAAATAAAAATAAAATGTCTTCATAAATTTAGGCCAATATGTATTCTGCTACATATTTTTGGTAAAAAAAAATCCCAATAAATGTATACTGAATTGATTGGTTTGCGCAAAAGTTATAGAGTCTACAAACTCTGGTATACAGTATATATACTGGAATGTAATTTTTTATATACTAGTAATGACGACGATCAGCGGCTTATAGCGGGACTGCGATATTGCAGTGGACGATCTGACACTAACTGACACTTTGTGGCAACCAGTGACACTAATACAGTGATCAGTGCTAAAAATATGCACTGTCACTGTACTAATTACACTGGCAGGGAAGGGGTTTAACATCTAGGACGATCAAAGAGTTAAATGTGTGCCTAGCCAGTGTTTTTGTGTGTACTATAGGGATAATTTTACTAAGGGATGTGCTGGATTTTATTCCCTGCTTTGCAGGGAAACGAAATCCAGCACGTCCCAGCTGAAAGGACAGAGCTCTACCTTGTTTACAGAGTTCTGTTCTGTCATTCTCCTTGCCGATTAGTGGGTGCCAGTGGTCATCTATTGGCCGGCAACTGCTGATCGGCTTGTGCTGTGTCTAAACACTGCACAGCCAGCGCAGGCGCGCCCCTACCTGGATGTACCCAATCACATACTAGGTACGTGCTTTGGGGCAGGAGAGCTGCTTTGCTGCCGTACTCCTACGTGAGGTGGTCGGCAAGCGGTCATAAATACAGAATGTATATGCTTTCTCTAGACTGGTCTTTGAGAACTTTTATTGGGTTCTCTAAATTGGCTGCCATGAAGTCCTTCTGTTTGCTGCCTGTGCTACCTGATGGTAAATTCTTGGATATGTACAAAAAGTTAATCTCACTTGAAGGTCATTTTCAAACATTGAATGCTTAAAGGCATCAGGAACAATCAACGCGTTTCAGAGGAAAGAAGCCTCCTCTTTTTTAGAGCTTGATCAGTCAACGTTAATAAACTCCCAACAGGTTGCACTACAAGACATGTGTTAAAGCTTGATGAACAAATGGGTTGTCACATGTTTTAACCACTTGCAAACCGGCTGTGACCGGAGTCACTTTAGGTGGGGGGCTTGTGGAACCCAGCTTACCTTGGAGAGCTCTGGAAACTCCTTGTCCAGCTCCCCCTCCTATGTGTAGCACCCTGGAGTTTAGGCAGGGTTGCTCCTCACAAATTTACTTTCCAGGAGTAGTTATCCTGGTTGATTGCTAGCGATCTATTAATTTCTCCCTAAGTTTGGCCTTGTTGCACTTTTCTCTTCTACCACTAGGGGGCCGGGTACTTGGTGGCAGTAGATACGAGAAGGGCAAAGGTCAGGTTATGGGTATGTGGGGTACCTCAGCCAATACGCAGGGGTTTTCTTGAATCCCTTGGCCTGCTGGGAGAACCTATATATTCGGGTGGAGTCAGGTGATCTATGTTCTGTGCCACCTGGACGGCTGTCTGGGTGGACGTGTGTTATATTGCCCCGGCTGCTAGGCCAGAGTTTGGGCCTATCCTGGGCACATCTGGCTGCTAGGCTGTCTGAGGGCCTATCCAAAAGCAAGCGAGTAGTGCAGGGTCAGGACTGCGGCTTGCAAAAGTGGCGGTTCTGCCGGCCGGAGAATCTGTCGTGGTCGGAGGTAGAGGGGAAGCTGTCGCCAGTAAGGGACTATCCGCCTTATTACCAGGGACCACAGTGAGTAACTGAAGCAAGTACAGGAGCAGCATTCTCACCAGATGGGGACAGTGAAGAATCGGGAAACTTCAGAGGGTATCAAGCCAGGGACCCAACCAGCGGAGGTGACGCTTGCAGAGCAGCCTTGTGTGTCCAGGGACCGAACAGGCCAGTGGGCAGGGGCGTAACTACCACCATAGTGACCCATGCGGGCGCTATGGGGCCCGCAGCCGAGTGGGGCCCAGTGAGGATGAGAGCACTGCCGGCACAGTCTCCCAGCCAGGGGAAGAGAGAGGAGAGGAAGAGGCGAGCTGTCCGTATCAGCAGAGAGCGGAATTGCCCGATGTAAGAGCTTTCTTTAGAACTTCCAGTGTTCCCGGGGCTCACGTCACATAGACAGAACGCCAATCCAATGCGGGACATGTGACATCATCAAAGGCGTCGGACCAAGAGGTGGGGCTATGTGACGATGAGCCCCGGGAAGACGGGAAATTCAAACGAAAGCTATTACAGCGGGCAATCCCGCTCTCTGCTGATCCGGGTGGCTTGCCTCTTCCTCTGCATAGGTGAGGCTTTATGGGGCACAGGCAGACCAGGCTGTATGGGGCACAGGTCACGCTGTATGGGGCACAGGTCATGCTGCATTGGGGCACAGCTCATGCTGCATTGACACTAGGGCAGCTGTGGGGGGGGGGGCTGTTTGCAGGGGGGCCCCATACAACATTTTGCTATGGGGCCCTGCTATTTCTAGTTACGCTCCTGCCAGTGGGGTAAAGCTTGAGAGGTATCTAGAGTTCCAAGCTTGGGACCCAGCAGAGAGGCGGGGGTGATGCTTGAAGAAGATACCACCGTGAAGTTTGGAGTAGCTCAAGGGATTCAGTAGCAGTGAATCAGAGGGTCTAGTGAGAGACCGGGAGCTCAGTGTATGGAAGAAGTTTTGAAGAAAAAAGCTCCTGTGCACAAGTGGGTAGCTGACCAAGCGGTATTGGAACACAGGCCTTGCTGCCCTCAAGGATGGGGAATCCTAGCAGACAATGAGAAACAAGAAAGAAAGGGCGCACCAGCCATGTGCTGTATTATCCTTAGGTAAAATTTATTATAGTATTAATAAAAAAGGAACTACTTACAAACAGTAGTAGAAGATTTCGAAAGTATAAAACAATCTTCAAATCACAGCATGTGGTGAAGGAGCAGCAGAGCCCACCAGAGGTGCCGGAAGAGCTCACAAGAATCACTGCTGGCTAGCCGCAGATGTGGCTTCTTGCTGGAGGCCTTTCCTTGCATGGCTGTCCTCCTATTGAAGTCTCTTTCCAACTAAGGGTGTCCTGGCCCTAACACTCTCCCCCCCCCCCCAAAATACAGTGTCTGGTGCCCAATGACTTTCACCATCTTTGCACCCACCATACCTCACAACCCACTGCATACAGAATGATGTCAGCTATCTCTGGCCCTGGAGGTCCTCATTAGGCTGAAGGCCTGGAACCTTGCTAAATATGTGTCTATTTGCTTGATCACCATGTGCCCCTAACAGACACAGGGTGACTTAGACATACCCTGTTTCCCTGAAAATAAGACCTAGCGTGATTGTCGGTGATGGCTGCAATATAAGCCCTACCGTCCAAATAAGCCCTAGTTAAAATCCTTGAAGGTCTTATTTTCAGGGTAGGGCTTATTTTCGGAGAAACAGGGTAGGGCTTATTTGGGGGGTAGGGCTTATATTACAGCCATCACTGACAATCACACTAGTTCTTATTTTCGGGGAAACAGGGTAAGAGGGACATGGGGGCTGAAACAAAGGTTTCCCAGTTCTCTCCAAAAGCCCCTGTCTTGGCTAGGTCTATCACACCAGCCATGGTAGATACTGTATACTTCAGCAGGGTGGCCGCTCTGCGCCAGATCACGTACCTAGTGCGTGATCTGACACTTCCCGGTCTGGGGCACACACACACGTGCTGCCGCCGGCCCACTCCCGCTGTGAAAACACAGGAGCCAATCGACTGGTACTGTGGACTCGATGTCTGCTGGCACCCACTGATTCTTCAGTACACAGGCAGAACAGCGATCTGCCTGTGTAACCAAGGCAAATTGCCGTTCTGTCAGTAGGGAAGGCGTTAATCCTGTGTTCCTGCAAAGCAGGGACACGAATCTATGTCTTCCCTTAGTAAAAGCACCTCCCTAACAGTACACAAGCACTGACTAGGAACACATTTATCCCTTTGATTGATCGTTTAGCCCCTTCCCAGCCAGTGTCATTAGTACAGTGACAGTATATTTTTTTATCACTGGTCACTGTATTAGTGTCACTGGTCCCCCAAAAAGTGTCAAAAGTGTCGCTTAGTGCCTGATTTGTCCGCCGCAATATCGCAGTCCCTCTATAAGTCGCTAATCGCCACCATTACTAGTAAAAAAATAAATAAATATCCCCTCTTTTGTAGACGTGACAACTTTTGCGCAAACCAATCGATATTCGATTACTGGGATTTTTTTTTTTGTAAAAGAATATGTAGCAGAATACGGAGCGGAGTTACGAACGTCTTTGCGTCACTTCCGGTCAGGGACGTGAATAGGATTTCTTATGGCGCCTGTTTGTTTTTTACTACATGCTTGTATATTCTTACTAAAATGTGAGTATATCTAGCGTTTTTAACACAAATAAACGTTTTATAAAACGGAATTATGCTATGGGCATAAGGAAGAAGAAAAGAATTTACCCAGGTACAACAATGATGTCACAAGAGCTGATTAGCTCTGATTGGCCACAGGCAAAGTCACCTGTCCTGGAGGCGACTTAAAGTCGCGTTGTAAGTCGCGCTGAAGTCGCCTCCAAGTCGCCTTGCAAAGTCGCGCTGTAAGTCGTGTTGCCCCTTTGCGAACCGGCACTTAGAGGTTGTTTCCAATATATTAAATTTTGAGGGCAACTGTTTTTTTATGGTTGCATCCGGCTGTGGGTACAACACACTAGTGCGAATTTATCAATTTAAATCCTCATTTTTCCATACACACGTTTACACACCGTTTTAATAAATTTTCAATAGCACATATATCATTATCATCAAATGTTTAAGGCACACATCATTTCTAGTGCTGCACCTTGCAGAGGGTGTAACACACCAGTGTAAGTACCTTTTAATAAGGCTAAAGTATATATTTATATATTTAAATGTTTGTCTTTGGGCATCTATTAATTAAGGCACCCTAAACCCTCAGTGCTGCACCCCAGAGGGTGTAACACATTTTGCACTAGTCACTTTAATATAGGGTTAAGTTGGTATACACTTAATCTTTTGCCGATTTGAGATTCATTATTGGCAACTGTTGAAGGCAATTATACCTTTGAATGTTTTACTCTGCAGAGGGTCTAACACACCACCACTAGCAAAATAAGAACAGCGCCACACCCACATCATTTCCAATTTCGAATTTATATTGGCCTAAATTTGTGAAGAAATTTGATCTTTTACAATTTTTTATTGAATGTTTTTTATAGCAGAAAATAAAATGTATTTTTTTCCAAATTAGTCTTTTTATGCTTATAGCCAGGGTTGCCAACCGCCAGTAAATTTACTGACAGTTTGTAAAAATCAGTGATTTTTTTCTTACAACTGCCAGTAAATATCAGGGGCTCATAATTTCATGCTGTGTTGACTTTTTAAATGTAAATCAAGCAAATGACTTTGTTATAGTTATTGTCAGCGTTTTCATATCATGTTTATACTGTTATGCCCCGTACACACGGTCGGATTTTCCGATGGAAAATGTCCGATCGGAGCGTGTTGTCGGAAATTCCGACCGTGTGTGGGCTCCATCGGACATTTTCCATCGGATTTTCCGACACACAAAGTTGGAGAGCAGGAGATAAAATTTTCCGACAACAAAATCCGTTGTCGGAAATTCCGATCGTGTGTACACAAATCCGACGGACAAAGTGCCACGCATGCTCAGAATAAATAAAGAGATGAAAGCTATTGGCCACTGCCCCGTTTATAGTCTCGACGTACGTGTTTTACTTCACCGCGTTTAGAACGATCGGATTTTCCGACAACTTTGTGCGACCGTGTGTAGACAAAACAAGTTTGAGCCAACATCCGTCGGAAAAAATCCTAGGATTTTGTTGTCGGAATGTCCGAACAAAGTCCGACCGTGTGTATGCCCTATTAGAATATTCACTGTGTTAGTTTTCAATAGGAGTTCTGTAATTACTCAGGTTGCCAGTAAAAAAATGTGCTCCGCCAGTAAATTTTCCATGTTTTGTCAGTAAAAAATGCTGCAGGAGGTTGGCAACCCTGCTTATAAAAAAAATAAAAACCGCAGAGGTGATAAAATACGTCAAAAAGAAAGCTCTATGTGTGAGAAAAAAAAAGAACATACATTTTATTTGGGTGCGGTGTTTTATGACTTGGCAATTGTCAGTTAAAGTAACGCGGTGCAGTATCGCAAAAAGTGGTCTGGTCAGGAAGGGGGTAAAACCATCAGGAGGGCAAGTGGTTAAATTGTCTTCACCGCTATCCCAGTGGTGACTCTGAGGTCGCCCAGACAAGTCCACATATCAGGCTTTGCACCTCTCTCTGGCTGCTGATATGGATCCACATTGTGATGCTGCAGTATAGCACCCTACAATTCTTTTACATTATAACATGTTTTAAACAACATGTCTGTCTAAGACTGCTCTGTCCAAGGGGGTGACAATGCTGCTGTGCTACTTCACTGCATAACAAACATGGTTTTCACATGTCCATCAAGACTACAGTGTCCTCAGGGTGACAACACTGCTTTGTGATTTCACGGCAGAACAAACAACGTTGTCACCCTGTTAAAGGAAGTGGAAATGTAATGTCTATACTGGCAGAACCAACAGGTAATAAAACTCTTTCACAGATCACAGAGGGGGACTCACTACTAATAGCCTGCACCATTCATGTCATTTTTTATTTTGTCCATAGTTCCACTTTAACTTGGCATTTTTTCTTTATGTGGCATGGCAATCTTACAATATCCAACAAAATATAATATAATGTCAGATCTACAAAATTAGATTTTTTTCACCTTGCTAGTTAGTCATGTATCTGTTTGTATCAGTTAGTAGAGGAGAACATTTCTAACTGAGGATGTGAAATGTTAAGGGAATTGAGTGTCCCATAACTGCCGTGTTTTGCTGAATGTCAACAACAGAATTTCTTTTTGTTGAAGAAGGCAACATGGCAGCTTAGAGGCTGTCTGCATTATCTGACCATCTCTTGCATCATGTCTGCAGTCTCTGACCATCTCCTGTATCATGTCTGCAGTCTGACCATCTCTTGTATTCTGTCTGTAGTCTCTGACCATCTCCTGTATCATGTCTGGAGTCTCTGACCATCTCTTGCATCATGTCTGGAGTCTCTGACCATCTCTTGCATCATGTCTGCAGTCTCTGACCATCTCCTGTATCATGTCTGGAGTCTCTGACCATCTCTTGTATCATGTCTGGAGTCTCTGACCATCTCCAGTATCATGTCTGCAGTCCCTGACTATCTCCTGTATCATGTCTGCAGTCCCTGACCATCTCTTGTATCATGTCTGGAGTCTCTGACCATCTCTTGTATCATGTCTGGAGTCTCTGACCACCTCCTGTATCATGTCTGCAGTCTCTGACCCTGTCTTGTATCATGTCTGCAGTCTATGAACATCTCTTTTTTAGAATGTAAGCTCTAATGAGCAGGGCCCTCTGATTCCTCTTGTATCAAATTGTAATGTAACTGTAATGTCTGCCCTCATGTTGTAAAGCGCTGCGCAAACTGTTGGCGCTATATATATAAAACCTGTATAATAATAATAATAATAATAATCTCTTGCATCATGTCAGCAGTCTCCGACCATCTCTTATATTGTGTCCACAGTTTCTGACCATCCCTTGTATTATGTTTGCAGTCTCTGACCATCTCTTGCAACATGTCCACAGTCACTGACCATCTCTTGTATCATGTCTGCAGTCTCTGACCATCTCTTGTATTATGTCTGCAGTCTCTGACCATCTCTTGTATCATGTCTGCAGTCTCTGATCATCTCTTGTATCATGTCAGTCCCTGACCATCTCTTGTTTAATGTACATAGGCTTTGACTATATCATGCTGTGTGTCTGCTGTCTTTTATAATGAATATTCACTGATTTTTATGTGTGCCCCTTTGGAGGTGTTGGGGGTTGCACTTGATGCTCCTCATATCAAGAAGGTTTACCACCACTGCTCTAAGCATTCTATAAAACACAATGTAATATCAGCTTCATCCTACATAGTATTCAAAAGCCAAGAGTTGAAATAATCCAGACTTGTTTTGTTATATATGATTTCTTTATGTTTGTGTTTTACAGTATAATTTATTATATTTTTGCCCCATTGGGAGTGTGCAGGATTGGCTCATTCAAATAGGCACCTAGCGTGCTATAACTATCTTAACTACTTTAATCTTGAGTACCATTTTAAAAGCACCGGGACTCAGCAAGTCTGTCGGGTTCTGACTGGCACTTAGCTGATCTCAGTGACATAAAAAACACATTTTTGTGATATTCTTTTAATAAGCAGAATTTGATGGTTATATTATAGGGGTACATATTGGGGGCTGTGCTGATTACGTAATTGTTGCATTGGGTAGAAATACAGGAATGTACTTTTTTTTCACAGTTTCTTCCTAATTAAAACCTAGAAAAAAAAAAGTTTATGTATTCAAGTCTGCATTAAAATTCTATCCTGTTCTGTCCCAAGAAAAAAAGTGTATTTTAGTGTAGACTCCAAAACCTAAATGAGATGCGAAACCAAAACTTTCCCAGGGGAATCATGAGTGTTATAAGGAGAAATGGTCCGGGGATTCTGGACTCAGGAAAAGCAAATCTTTTCCCATGGGCGTACAATAGATACTTCACAAGCCAAAAAATACACACAATGAAACAAAATTCATTAACATTGTAATTTACAAGATTGTTGGTTTACAAAATTGTTGATGTTTATGCCTTTTACGAAAACTTTGGGTTAGAATTCTATGTTGACTGGCTAATCTACGTACATTAATCTACGTTCCCTTACCTTCAGCTGAAACTGTGATAAACTCAGAGTCCTGTGAAAGGACAAAGTTGGCTCCGCAAAAACAGAAGAGCAGAAACACCAGCATGGTCCGAGAGAGGTACAAAGTGTGCAAGAGATGTCGAAGACTGGAGAGTCACTTCAGCGTAAACTTCTCGGCAGCCTCAGGCACCCATGGGAGTTGGCCTGCACCTGCCGGGTGGGCGTACGTAGGAGGAAGAGGGTGTCCGAACTTCTCAGCAGTCAACTCAGCACAACACCACAAACTTTTATCTCACAAAGATCGCTGAGGGAAAACGCAAGTACAAAATAGGGAACTTAACTCTTTAAAGCTCCACCAGAGTATTTCCTCTCAGCATTGGGAGGATTTATGTAGCAGGAAAGGGCACTGTGTTCTCATTATCAAAGCTGAACTCCAGGTATGGATTTTATCGAATAGTAACATTGGTACTGTTTGGCACAACATAAATACGCATATCCCAAACCTGTGGAATCACTGATTTTCAGGACTTGATAAACCCTTACCAAAACCAAATCATCAGCAGTCAATGACCCCTTACATTGGTGGTCAGTGGGAAGAATGTCCCTTACATTGGTGATCAGTGGGAAGAATGTCCCTTACATTGGTGATCAGTGGGAAGAATGTTCCTTACATTGGTGATCAGTGGGAAGAATGCTCCTTACATTGGTAATCAGTGAGAAGAATGTCCCTTACATTGGTGATCAGTGGGAAGAACGCTCCTTACATTGGTGATCAGTGGGAAGAACGCTCCTTACATTGGTGATCAGTGGGAAGAATGTTCCTTACATTGGTGGTCAGTGGGAAGAATGTCCCTTACATTGGTGATCAGTGAGAAGAATGCTCCTTACATTGGTGATCAGTGAGAAGAATGCTCCTTACATTGGTGATCAGTGAGAAGAATGTTCCTTACATTGGTGATCAGTGAGAAGAATGTTCCTTACATTGGTGATCAGTGAGAAGAATGTTCCTTACATTGGTGATCAGTGGGAAGAACGCTCCTTACATTGGTGATCAGTGGGAAGAATGTTCCTTACATTGGTGATCAGTGGGAAGAATGCCCCTTACATTGGTGGTCAGTGGGAAGAATGGCCCTTACATTGGTGATCAGTGAGAAGAATGTTCCTTACATTGGTGATCAGTGGGAAGAATGTCCCTTACATTGGTGATCAGTGGGAAGAACGCTCCTTACATTGGTGATCAGTGGGAAGAATGTTCCTTACATTGGTGGTCAGTGGGAAGAATGTTCCTTACATTGGTGATCAGTGGGAAGAATGTTCCTTACATTGGTGATCAGTGGGAAGAATGTTCCTTACATTGGTGATCAGTGAGAAGAATGTTCCTTACATTGGTGATCAGTGAGAAGAATGTTCCTTACATTGGTGATCAGTGAGAAGAATGTTCCTTACATTGGTGGTCAGTGGGAAGAATGGCCCTTACATTGGTGATCAGTGAGAAGAATGTTCCTTACATTGGTGATCAGTGGGAAGAACGCTCCTTACATTGGTGATCAGTGGGAAGAATGTTCCTTACATTGGTGATCAGTGGGAAGAATGCCCCTTACATTGGTGGTCAGTGGGAAGAATGGCCCTTACATTGGTGATCAGTGGGAAGAATGTCCCTTACATTGGTGATCAGTGGGAAGAATGTCCCTTACATTGGTGATCAGTGGGAAGAATGTTCCTTACATTGGTGTTTAGTGGGAAGAATGCTCCTTACATTGGTGGTCAATGGGAAGAATGCTCATTACATTGGTGGTCAATGGGAAGAATGCTCATTACATTGGTGATGATCAGTGGGAAAAATTACCTGTTTGCAAAATTGTATAATAAAGTATAATTTTTTTTTTTTCAAAATTTTCAGTCTTTTTTCATTTGTTTAGCAAAAAAAAAAGCAAAATTCAGTGATGATTAAATACCACCAAAAGAAAGTTCTATTTGTGTGAAAAAATTGTAAAAAATTCATATGGGTACAGCATTGCCTGACATTGTGTGACAGCGCTGAAGACTGAAAATTGGCCTGGGCAGGAAGGGATTAAAGGTGAAGGGGGTAGGCAGGTGGTTAAAGTGGTTGTAATGGCTGAAGGTTTTTTACCTTCATGCATTTTGTGCATGAAGGTAAAAAAACCTTCAGTATGCAGCTCTGCCCTCAGCTCCTCCCTTATACTTACCTAAGCCTGGTCATGATCCAGCGATGTGCACCAGACCCGAGGCTCTCCCGAATCTCTCCCTCCTGATTGGCTGAGATGCAGCAGCAGAAGCCATTGGCTCCAGCTGCGGTCAATTACAGCCAGTGAGGCGGGAGCGGGCCTGAGCCGTGCTATCTCTGTCTTATGGACGCAGAGAGCTGGCTCGGGAGTGAGCACCCACAAGTTCCCCCATAGCAAACGGCTTGCTATGGGGGCACTCAACAAGGGGGAGGGGACAGGGGACCTGAGAAGAGGAGGATTGGTGCTGCTCTGTTCAAAACCACTGCACAGAGCAGGTAAGTGGAACATGTTTGTTAATTTTTTTTAATAACATTTTTTTCCTTTACAATCACTTTAAGATGCCTTATGTTCCGCTCAAAGCTTGATGAATTAGGTCAGTAGCGGTGAAAGAGAGAGGAACTAATGCGCAAAACCAAACTCGCTCAAATATACAAAATAAGGATATGAGAAGCTGCCACGATATAAAAGTGTTCCCACACAGAAAAAAATGAATGAATAAAAAAGTATGTGGCGCTAACTAAAAGTACTAAATAATACAAATAGATAAAAATAACTTCCAGAACCGTGCTGCAACTAATGTGCTAAATAATCAAGTGCCAACAATCTTCAGCATAATGAATAATAATAAACATCAATAGTAATAATAAAACGCAAGTAAAGCAATAAAGTGCCAAAGGTACTTATAAAGTGCGGGTAGTGTAATCAAAATCCAATAAGGTCCAATATTCTCATGAAGTGCAAACAGAGCAATAAAGTGCAAAAAATAGTCCAAAAATGATGAAAGTGCAATCAGAGTCCAATAAAGAGGGAACAAATCTCCATATTACAGTTCATAGAAAAAGAAAAAAGTGCATGTGTAATATGATCGAACGATAACCACTTCATCCAATTACTATCACCACCCGTGGTGCGCCACTCGTTTCCCCCAGCCTCTCACCTCATATGAAGACCCCTACAGGTCAAGTCAGGCCTTGGTATGAATAAAACCAGGATGCTCAGCAATCGATCGACTCCCACAAATGTCCACAGCACTACCGATACTAGGGTGGACTTCAGGCTCATCCGGTGTGGTAGGGTCGTGCAATAAAGGGTGGGGGCTCCATAGTGCAGTATTTCAATCAAATTTATTAAAACAAAGAGTAGTAACTTACAATTAAAAATCCTAGGTAAAGCTATGAAAGGTACTTCAGGTCTCGGCCGAGACCGGAAGTGACGACACCTGGCTCCTCCCTGACACGTTGCGTCACTGAACATGTGACTTCATCAAAGGGTCATCTATAAGGGTGCACGGGCGCCGCCCCCCCCTCTCCAGCCATCCCCTCTATGACCAATGGATAGATTCATGCATTGCATGAATCTATCTATGGCCGCCGCTGCCACTCCCTATTCAGCCGCCCGGCCCCTTTTGGGGTGCCGGGCACCTGAATTACTTTTTATTTTTGAAGCACCTGATTAGAGCCATAGGCTCTAATAGGCGTAAAAAAAGGTGACCTGCGAGCGCCATGCTTGGCGCTCGCAGTCCACCCAGGTGTGTTAGAAAAGCGAATGTATATTCGCTTTCCTAACACTGAACCGCCTCTCCGTCAATCAGGTGCTCGGGTCTGCTACCCATCACCTGATTGGCTGAAATGACAGGCGCTGTGATTGGACGCATATCAGGAGGAGAGGACGGGAGGAGACGCAAGGAGGACACCACTCTCCACCGTCACCTGCTGTCCCACCGAGACAGGGTAAGTGCCGGGCAGATGGCGAGCGGGAGGGGGGTCACAGTGGCGGCATTCAATGGCACAGTGGCAGCATTCGATGGGCACAGTGGCGGCATTCGATGGGCACAGTGGCGGCATTTGATGGGCACAGTGGCAGCCTTTGATGGCACAGTGGCAGCGTTTGATGGGCACAGGGGCTGCGTTTGATGAGCACAGTGGCTGCATTCAATGGCATAGTGGCAGCATTCGATGGGCACAGTGGCAGCATTCGATGGGCACAGTGGCGGCATTCGATGGGCACAGTGGCGGCATTTGATGGGCACAGTGGCAGCCTTTGATGGCACAGTGGCAGGGTTTGATGGGCACAGGGGCTGCGTTTGATGGGCACAGTGGCTGCGTTTGATGGGTGCAGTGGCAGAATTTGATGGCACAGTGGCAGCATTTGATGGCACAGTGGCAGCATTTGATGACACAGTGGCAGCATTTGATGGGCACAGTGACAGCATTTGATGGCACAATGGCAGCATTTGATGGGCACAGTGGCAGCAGTTGATGGCACAGTAGCAGCATTTGATGGACACAGTGGCTGCAATTGATGGGCACAGCAGCTGCATTTTATGGTACAGTGGCTGCAAATGATGGGCACAGTGGCTGCGTTTGATGGCACAGTGGCTGCAATTGATGGGCACAGTGGCTGCGTTTGATGGGCACAGTGAGGCTGAAGTTGATGTTTTTTTTTCAGAATTTTTAAATTTGTTTGCGCCCCCCCAAAAATTTTGAGCACCAGCCGCAACTGAATCAGGGCTTATGAAATTAAATATCCCTTTTTGTTGTGTTTTTGGAGAGATTTCCCCTACACTGTTCCATGCCTGCCCTTTCATAGAACTAATGTGAATTTTTCATATACAGTATATCAAAGAAGAAATGAAAGAAAACTACTCATCTGTAACGGGGAACTCCAAGTGGTACACAGTTGTTTTTAAACAGTGCAAACGTTCCAAATCTAGAACTTTTTACGGTAATGCATATTTTATGAATATTTAGGATTCTTGTGGCAGGAGACCACGACCGTATGGCGCCCTTTCTGTATGTGTGGTCTGGGGGACATTGTATTGTGACCTAGATGCATTTAATTCTCCCCAGGGGTGACTATGGATTTAAAATGGGGGCCAAAGGTATCCTTCTATGCATCAAATACATCCTGGTTTGTGTTGCCTATCTTTTTGCTGTACACCCCTATGCACTTCTCGTCTCTGGCAATAGCAATCTATAGAAGACCATTAGGTCTTTATACAAGCGGTAGTAAACCGCCCGGTGATTCTTTTTTATTTTATCTGCAAGGCAAAGTTATAGTGTGTTAGTATGCATCGCACTCCGGCTGTGGGAGTGGCCGGAGCCGCAATGACGTCACTCCCGCACTTGTCCGAGTGGCTGTTCCTTCAGAGCGCATGCACCGGTCACGTCAACAGCTGCATCTACAGTAAATACCTCCTAAATGGTGCACGTTTAGGAGATAATCACAATAACTTATTATATTGTTATTATTATATTGACCCCGGATGACGTCACCTATGACGAAACGCATAGTGTGGTTGACGTGCTAACGTCACAAGGATTGTGGAAACCTGGAAAGACGAGTGCTGTATGTGTTCTGGCCGGCGCTTTTTATTTTATGGGCGTTTCAAGAATTGACTTGATGTAAGTGTGATCTTAGTAGCCTTTAATAAATCGTTTATGGCTTTACGCTATGTGGAGCTCCTCACAGAACAGGCATTTGTGTGTTTACACACACACACACACATCCCTGTTCTGCCTCTCATGCCCTCAGTCGCGCGTGGCCGGCGGTCATCGCGACCGCCGGCCACGCGCATTGGCACCCCCGCAGTGCAGCCGGCGCTCGCGTGCCTGCTGTCTCGCTTAGAGGGACCGACGTACAACTACGACAGTTCGCGGGATCGTGCCGACCTGCCGCTGTATAATGACGGCGGCTGGTCGGCAAGCGGTTAAAGGCAAAATTTAAAAATACAAACATGTTATGCTTACCTGCCCTGTGCAGTGGTTTTGCACAAAGCAGCCCGGCCCCGGATCCTCCTCTCGGGTTCCCCACTGGCACTCTTGGCCCCTCCCTCCTGTTGAGTGCCCTCAGACCAAGCAGCATGCATTAGGGCACCCAAGCAGGCTCACTCCAAAGCCGCTGCTCTGCCTAACCATTCAGACATGAATGGGGGAGTTTACATGACATGCCTGGGGCCCCCTCTCTCTCCTCATTGGCTGTCTGGCTGTGATTGACAGCAGCAGAAGCCTATGGCTCCCATTGCTGTCTCAGCCAATGAGGAGGGAGAGTCGCCGGAGAGCAGATGCTCTCATGCACATCACTTGATCGAGATGGGGCTCAGGTAAGTATAGATCTTCTGCCAGCTCTACCGGCAAGAGCCTGCATTCAAGCAGAAAATACACATATGCTCATGTGACTGGACCCATACAGTTCAGTGATGATGGCAGGATGCTTGCTCTTCACCTCGTCCATTCACAAAACATCTTGTATTCTTGTCATTGAATACAGAGTGACACAGACAGAAACAAAAAAGCTGAGTTTCCAACCCTTCCCCACTCTAAAATTTTTCAAAAAAAGTTTGTAATTTAGATACATTTTATAGTAGAACTCCAGCCACATATAACAAAGTAAAAATGAAGAGCTCATTAAAAGAACAAATAACAAAACAAGCTTTTTTCTGAAATACTTACCTTCAATTTAGAGATTACCCCTGCAGTACTTCTTTCTGCCACTTGATGTCCTCAGTCTGATGGCGACATCATTCAACCTATTTCCTCTGAGCCCAGGTCATCAGGCTCCCAGCCTATGACAGGACAGTGAAAGGAGAAGCTGCATAGTAATAAGCTTATATCTCAGTCACTCTGCTCTCTCCCCCTATCAGCATGCTTATTGTCAGCACAACTGACTGGCTCCTTGCACTGCTTTTCCCTCTTACACAGGGCCGGTGCTAGTATTGCCCAAGGTGCAGGTTACTACAACAGGGAACAGGGTCAAACAGAGCAAACTCACCGGGCAGGATAGTTTTGCCTATGTCCGGAGACCTGACAGTGCCCGCCTCGTCTGGCTCCCTATTGTCCCCCACCTCCTCAGCTGTGCCCGCCTCACCCCGTCCAGCCCCTCACTATCCCCAGCCTTCTCATCTGTGCCCGCCTCGTTCCGTCCGGCTCCCCACTGTCCTCCGCCTCCTCAGCTGTGCCTGTCTGGTCCTGTCCGGCTCCCCACTGTCCTCCTCCTCTTCAGCTGTGACCACGTTATCCTGTCCGGCTCCTCAGCTGTGCCCGTCTCATCCTGTCCAGCTCCCCACTCTCCTCCGCTTCCTCAGCTCTGACCGCCTCATCCCATCTGGCTCCCCACTGTTCTCCGTCTGCTCAGCTGTGCCCGCTTAATGCCATCCAGCTCCCCACTGGCCTCTGCCTCCTCAGCTCAGCCCACCTCGTCCCATCTGGCTCCCTACTGTCCTCCACCTCCTCAGCTGTGCCTGCCTCATCCCGTCCAGCCCCTCACTATCCCCAGCCTTCTCGTCTGTGCCCGCCTCGTTCCGTCCGGCTCCCCACTGTCCTCCGCCTCCTCAGCTGTGCCTGTCTGGTCCTGTCCGGCTCCCCACTGTCCTCCTCCTCTTCAGCTGTGACCACCTTATCCTGTCCGGCTCCTCAGCTGTGCCCGTCTCATCCCGTCCAGCTCCTCACTCTCCTCCGCTTCCTCAGCTGTGCCCGTCTCATCCCGTTAGGCTCCTCAGCTCTGCCCGCCTCATCCCATCTGGCTCCCCACTGTCCTCCGTCTGCTCAGCTGTGCCCGCTTAATGCCATCCAGCTCCCCACTGGCCTCTGCCTCCTCAGCTCAGCCCGCCTCGTCCCATCTGGCTCCCTACTGTCCTCCACCTCCTCAGCTGTGCCCGCCTTGTCCCACCCGGCTCCTCAGCTGTGCCCGTCTCATCCCGTCCGGCTCCCCACTGTCCTCTGTCTCCTCAGCTGTGCCTGCCTCATCCTGTCATGCTCCTCAGCTGTGCCCGCCTCATCCCGTCTGGCTCTCCACTGTCCTCTGTCTCCTCAGCTGTGCCTGCCTCATCCTGTCGTGCTCCTCAGCTGTGCCCGCCTCATCCCGTCTGGCTCTCCACTGTCCTCTGCCTCCTCAGCTGTGCCTGCCTCTTCCCATCCGGCTCCCCACTGTCCTCCGCCTCCTCAGCTGTGCCCGCCTCATCCCGTCAGGCTCCTCAGCTGTGCCCCCCTCATCCTGTCAGGCTCCTCAGCTGTGCCTGCCTTGTCCCGTACGACTCCCCATTGTCCCCCCGCCTCCTCAGCTGTGCCCGCCTCGTCCCGTCTAGCTCCTCAGCTGTGCCCGCCTCATCCCATCCGGCTCCCCACTGTCCTCTGCCTCTTTAGCTGTGCCCACCGTACATTCTTCAGCCCCTTGTTTTCCCCGGCCAGACTAGAGGGGAATTCAGCGGCCGTGACTGCACCCCCTAGGCAGCAGTGCGCCCTAGGTGGCTGCCTAGTTCACCTAGCGGGAACACTGGCGCTGCTCTTACACTCCAGTGTCGTAGAGGGGACTGGAAAAGGCTGATACCAGATCACACTATTTAAAAAATGCATTTAAGGCTCCTTGACCCCATAAGGTGCGCCTAAGGACCTGCGTTTCTGTGCGCATTATCATGAACTGTGTTTAGGGCAACGCGTTAATTTCAGTGGGCTGGTCTATGCCTGTGAAACGCGTAAAAAGTAGTGCAGGTAGCATTTTTAAACTTGCGCCACACCAAACAGCATGGTACTGCGGTACAATGCATTTTGGCGGCCGCTAATGTAAGTGTGTATGTCAGATGCAGGGGGTGCCAATTAATGGTACCGGTATGCTTATGCAAAAGGCAGAACATTTTTGTGCGGTCTCGAAAAACGTGATTTTGTGCATGTTCCCGTACTGCACCTGATGGTAATGATTTCAGAGCTTATTCATTTATGTCTTTAATTTCTGCCCAGAGTTCAGCCTTAAAGTTGAACTCCAGCCAAACCTTTTTCTTTTCTTACCTATGTCAGCTTTTTACTTCTGCCTGTGTCTCATTCAGAGCTTTCCCCTTACTTCCTGTTCCCATTTCTAAAAATGAAGGCATGCTGGGATTTGCAGTGCTACAACAGCTGGATTGCTGGCTACACACACACACAAGCCAGATAGGAAGTCAGTGAAGTGTGGAGGGTTTTCCTCTCGGCTCTGCCAACCGCGGCTGCATCCTGTTTCTTGCTTGATGTGGAGGATGTTTGTTCAGCAGATGATGAATAGTGCGGCCTTCTGTTAGGAGGGGGGTAAAGTGGACCTGTCATTGAAATACACACTGCATAGGAATCAATGCAGCACATATCCTGCATCACCAAATTATTTTTAATTTAAAAGTTATTCTTTCTTACCTGTGAATAAAAATAAAAAACGTGGCCAAGGTTGCTTGTGACCACATGGTCTGTCCTTGACTGCACATCATTGGGTCTGTTTTCAATGGGTCAGGCCATTTCTGGTAGATCTGCACAGAGAGAAGAGGATCAGCAAACCATACCCGGAGTCTGTATATATAATGAGCCAATATGACCATCCTTGTGTACACAGGGCCGGATTTCTATCATTGGGGCCCACAGGCTCGTAGGCCAGATGCAGCCTGGTGCGGCGGCAATAATTCACACAGTCAAGTGCAATAATAAACTTGTATTGAATTAGTGTAGCAACAGCTCACAATAAACCTGGTGGGACAGCTACCAAGCCAGGCACACTTGCAGTTCCCAATGACATGAAGAAGCAGGTTCCAGCCGAACCGGCAGCGTCTGTTAAGAGGGAACAGAACACGGCCTGGATGTTTTGTTCCCAATCAGGAAGGTGTCCAGAAAGATGCGACCCTAAGCTTTCCCTCCTCATCAGGAACCTTTCCCTATCTCTAGTACTGTTGCTCACAGATGGGGTACCTTTCTTTACTCTACCCACTCGCATAGAGTGCACCAAACCCAGGGGCCAGGGTCTTAAATAGACTCTGCCACACCTAAGATGGCCTCCAGAGTCACATGGGTGGCCAGCATCCAATTGGAACGCTGCCCCAGTGACTCAGGAAACCATTGAGTACCCCGGTTCCTCTTGACTTCCTCTCCCTCTGCATTGCCACTGCAGGTGAGCACCACCTGCAGTGGAGACAGCAGACTGCACCTACCTGCAGGCTTACAGCCTTTGACACCAAGGGGATCCTCCACTGCTAGGATCTCCACTCCTTCACCGAACATTGTCCTGTTTAAATAGTCAGCTGAAAACACTATGACAATGTGTGAATAAGGGCTGGTTTACCAATTCTATTCCACTATCTTCATCCAGTGGATTAGCTTCTACCACCACATAGGGACTCGGTTGATCCCATGATAGTTTAACAGTGGCCTTCATGCAGGTTCTTTCACCAGGCTGTAACACCTTTTCTTGTGTATCCAACTGCCATAGTCTTCCTACTCCTTCCGCAGGGGGCCTTCTTTTCCTGCAGCACATGCTGAAAAGCTTGCCTCAATTTAGAATGGATCTTCCCTCCTGGAGCACCTTCCAAGGCCAATGGGGTGAGCAATCTCCTCACCAGATTGGTGTTGGTACCTATCAGTAGAGAATTGCGGCCTGCTCCAGGAGGTCGAGGACGAACAACAGCCAAGGTGTCAAAAGTTTCTGGTTTTCCCACCAAGGAGGTATCAAAGGTTATCTTGATAGGGATATACCCGTCATATGGGCACTTTTGAGTACCTAACCCCCAAATCTCCAACTGTTCGAGTTTACACAAAGGGATGTGCTTTAGGTACTTGTTGTAGAAGTCCCGATACAGCAAAGTCACTTGAGCTCTTGTATCCAGCAAAGCTTGAGTATAGATACCTTCCACTTGTATCGAGACTATAGGAGAAGGTCCAACTAAGTTCTTTGGCAGATTTCTGGCTGGTGACTCTATAGTCTGGGCCCTAATCTGCTTCTTTGAGTGTGGTGCAGTTGGTTTAGTATCTCAGTCAGAAGGGTGTGCATTGATATCTTACGTCTGTCTTTCCCTCCATGAGGGTCTGTTTTTTCTTTTAACAGTCAAGGGGGGGGGGGTAGGGGTGAGTAGTCGGGGATGGATTCCAGCCTTGGGGCATTCAGCCCAGAAGTGTCTAATTTCCCCACAACTATAACATTTCTTTTCTCGCACTCGGGAAAGCTTTGATCCCCCTTGATGGAATCCCTGTTCTTGGGCCTTTGTTTGGGTTTCCATTACTCGCATTAAAGCATGATACATCTGAGTTTGGGCTTGGGCTACCTGGGTCATCAATTTAGCCAGTCCAAGTTCAGCAACCATCTTGTTAGTGTCCGGGACTGCCAGCCCAGCCTGCTCTGACTCGGTTTCACTGTCCTCATCCGAGAAACCTGCTCCAACATGGACAGTTCGGGCACTTACTTTCTCCCTCTTAGTAGCAATGGAGCTCAATTCTCTTGTTCCTTGACTCTTTTCTTCTAGTAGAGCTTCTTCTTCCCGTACTTCTCTTATCAACTCAGGACATGTGGGTACCACCTTGGTTCTCTTCAGGAGTAACTTTAAGACAATAGGATGGTTCGGTCGGGCCCCTTGCAAGACTGGATCTAAACGAGCTTGGTCGGCATCCTTGGGATCTATGCCCTTTTAAAGAATAATCTGGTGTAACAGTCTGTCTACTTGGGAGATGTATCCAGAGAGGTTCTCTCCCTTCTGTTGGTGGGTGTCATTGAATTTGTACATAAGATCTGCAGTTGTTTCCACTTCGAACACAGCATACAAGGCATCTATGTAGACCATAGCAATACAGGTTCTCTTTCCCATTCTCACGTTACGGATTACATCAGCAGCAGGGCCTCGGAGGCTCTCACTGAGCCGCTGTCATTTCACAGCCTCCGGAACACTCCACTCCTCCATAGCTTGAATGGCATGATTAATCCAGGTCTCTCGTCTTCACCGATAGGTGTGGCAACTGCCCTGAGAAAAATCTGAGTCTCCGGTAATGCTGATTGGCATTCCCCGATCCATTCTTCACTAAGCTATCAACTAGCCGGTTCATATCAATGTAGAAGGAAACGGGGGGAGCACCGGCCCCAGTGGAGTCTGTCCCAACAAATCCTAAGCCCCTCGCTTTCCACAGTCTCTCCCCCCACTTTCAGTAGGATCACCCTGGCAGTAACCCCTGTGGCCAGGCGTATCTCTTCTTCCTGGAAGCACACAGGTAGCTCTTCCTGCCACTCCAACAGTACCCTGATTTGATCCAGTTCGTAGTCAACTTCTACATCCAAGATGAAGGCCCTCTGTCCTGGGGCTAGAGCTCTCGCCCACTGCTGAATCTCCTTTTCAGTGCATTCACTTCCTGAGATCTCTAGTACAGTGCTTCACTCTACTCGGGCTCCCTGGGCCCTACCCCAAGCACCCGCAGCCATAGAAGCTGCCTCACACGTGGATCGTGGCTCTTGTCTAGGTTGGCTAGCGCCGGCTGCAGGAAAGGTCCCGGAGGAGCCCCCAAATGTAGCACAACCCCCTTGGGGACTGCTTGGATTTACCTGTTCTTCTGCATCGCCATGACCCTGTGAACATTCCAACCCACCTGACACTCTGGGTTCAGACATCTTCCACAACACCTTTTAAATGACACGTCACAAAAGTCAAATGTGTTTATAGTATATACACTTTTACCACCCTTCCTTAAGCTCCAAGGCAGTCGATGGGGGAGTTCACATGCCACACCTGGGGCAAATAATTATCAATAATTACAATAATTATTATATTATTTTTCTTTGCCCTGAAATTCACTTTTTGATTTTTTTTACAGAACACTTGCGTGCTCGCAAATATTATATAAAAATTGTAACTAGCCCCATGTTTAGGAAATATATTTCTAAAGGAGGGGCGGGGGGGTTAACTAATCTTTAGGCTTAAGCATGAAGGAAAGGGGAAGGGGGTTTGGCGGGACTTTAAATGAGGCACATATTCTCATGTGCCTCCATCCCTAAATCAATTAGTCGAACAAGAAGTTTGGGACTTTGAGTGAGGCAATTGACAGACAGCTATGAATTTTAAAATATGACATGTTTATTGTCTCTGGAATTCATATAGCATTTCACAGAAAATTTAAAACTATTTCATACATATACATACATGGCAATAAAATCCATTTCCTATACAGTGGGGAAAATAATAATTTGATCCCCTGCAGATTTTGTAAGTTTGCCCACTTACAGAGAAATTAAGGGTCTATAAAATTCAAATATGAGTAACACTGACGATGGTCAAGGTCCATACCAAGTGAGGTGTGAACAATTAAGGAAATAATGAAAAGGAAGGGAACATATGACTGAAATGACAACTATAACCAACTGTTGGTGAGACCAAAGTGAACCTATATATAAACCATTAATTGACGATAACCACCTCAAGGGGGTAATGAAAACTGTGTGTGTCCAAAATGTACCTAATATGTCTGCATGGTAGCATGGTCCATGTGAATTGAAGTGTGCAGATAAAAACTGTGACTCAAGGGGGTGCTTTAAAGGTCGACCGCCACACCCACAGGTTCCTCCCAGCATCATGCTGGCGTTGTGGCAAAGGGGATGGCCCCCCCATCCAGGACGGCACCCGCCGTCCCTGATTGGGCGCCGACTAACTCCCAATCCAATTGACCCAAAGTGTGGAAAGAGGCGCACATGTAATGACGCCTATGGCGTCACACGTGTAGGGCCTGTACGGTTTTGCGTGCTTTCATACAGTGTTTCCAGGTAATTTTGAGCTTTGGTGGTTTTTCTTATTAGCCAATAGAAAAAACTATCATCTATTGCATCATTTGTTGGTAGGTTTTTTACAGCTTTTCCATTATCTTTTTTTCTTTTTTATTATTGATATTCATTTATTATTATTATTTCTTTTCACTAGGGTAAAGGGTTAGAGTTAAAGGGGTTGTAAAGGTTTATTTTTTTAAAATAACAAACATGTTATACTTACCTCCTCTGTGCAAGGGTTTTGCACAGAGTGGCCCCGATCCTCTTTTTCTGGGGCCCCCCAGTGGAGCTCCTGGCTCCTCCTCTTCTCGAGTGCCCCAACGGAGAGCCGCACTCCATGGAGCCAATGGCTCCAGCTGCTATCAATCTATCTAATGAGGACCCGAGATAGCGCCTGGAGCTGCTGTGCTCGTCCCCGTAGCTGGAACTATTGGGTTCATGTAAGTACATGGGGGGCTCTGGGGGGCTGTTGCACTAGGATGCATTAAGGTGAAAAATCTTGAGGGTTTACAACCCCTTTAAGGTTAAATCGGGGTTAGGATTAGGGCTTATGGCTTGGGTAAGGGGTTAATATTTTATTTATAAAAGGAAAAATCTTGCGAGCCACAATAATCCAATGCCTTATGAAGAACCAACTTAAATTAAAATACCCAGCTGCAAATGCAGATCACGTATTCATGGCCGTGCACTAAATATAAATAAAAAATTGCGCTGCGCTTAGGTGTGCTTCATATGTGTCCATTCACCATGGTGATACCATAAAATAGAAAATCTACGTAAAAATACATATAAATTGTAATTAAAGTATGATGAGCAAATACTCTTAATCTATAATGAGCCCCGCATACATAAATAAATACATAAATATATCAAAAAAAGTGCAAAAAATATCTCTCCATGAGATCAATCTATAATAAATAGGAAAAAACGTGCACTAAAAACAACATACAGCATAAAGTGATACATGCAATAGACTCAAATATATCCATATAAGTGATAGGTGATAATTAAATCCACGTGATCCTTGTTTGTGAAAAAGTCCTCCAACAAGACTTCATATGCCAGTGTTCAAAGAAGAAAAAAAAAGTTCCAAAGAAGGTCTTTATGTGCAGAGTGTTCACAAGATAAACAAACATCCAGTGGCTAAGTCAAAGTGCCATAAACATGCCGTGATGTGCCTCGGTGACCCCCAAAGTGGTTGCGCTCACCTTAGAGCGTGTGACACAGTGTTCAGCTGCGTCAAAACACGCTATGGAGCCACCCCTTGGCTCAGTATGGTAAGTAATAAAACGACCTCCAATCAGGCTCTTTATTCTTCGGCATAATGCAAACTACCGGCTGTGTGGATGTATCAGAGCGGGTGGATCAGGTTCCCGGGCGGGGGCTGAGCTCGCTGATATCGGCTGTCCTGTAACTTGCTTCACCAAACACCCAGAACCGACCAGAACGGACCTTGCTTCACCAAACACCCGTTCTGGTCGGTTCTGGGTGTTTGGTGAAGCAAGTTACAGGACAGCCGATATCAGCGAGCTCAGCCCCCGCCCGGGAACCTGATCCACCCGCTCTGATACATCCACACAGCCGGTAGTTTGCATTATGCCGAAGAATAAAGAGCCTGATTGGAGGTCGTTTTATTACTTACCATACTGAGCCCAGGGGTGGCTCCATAGCGTGTTTTGACGCAGCTGAACACTGTGTCACACGCTCTAAGGTGAGCGCAACCACTTTGGGGGTCACCGAGGCACATCACGGCATGTTTATGGCACTTTGACTTAGCCACTGGATGTTTGTTTATCTTGTGAACACTCTGCACATAAAGACCTTCTTTGGAACTTTTTTTTTCTTCTTTGAACACTGGCATATGAAGTCTTGTTGGAGGACTTTTTCACAAACAAGGATCACGTGGATTTAATTATCACCTATCACTTATATGGATATATTTGAGTCTATTGCATGTATCACTTTATGCTGTATGTTGTTTTTAGTGCACGTTTTTTCCTATTTATTATAGATTGATCTCATGGAGAGATATTTTTTGCACTTTTTTTGATATATTTATGTATTTATTTATGTATGCGGGGCTCATTATAGATTAAGAGTATTTGCTCATCACACTTTAATTACAATTCATATGTATTTTTATGTAGATTTTCTATTTTATGGTATCACCATGGTGAATGGACACATATGAAGCACACCTAAGCGCAGCACAATTTTTTATTTATATTAATATTTTATTTAATGTCTTATTATTATTTATTTATTTATTTTGTTAGGGTGTTAATAAATATATACTACTAATACCAATAATAATTAAAAAAAACGAATAAATAAATGTAAACTAAATACACAATTAAATAAAAATAAATATAAATAAATACAATAAATGATTACTATGTATAAGTATATAAATAATTAATTAATCCTAACCTTAACCCGCTAACCCTTAAAAAAAAATGGAATAAAATAATAATAATAATAAACACCCTAACCCTAATACATAATCAATAAATTATTGTTATTAATATTAATAATAATAATAATAATAATAATAATAATAATAATGTAAGTATTATTTATATTATTATTATGATTATTCATAATAATAATTGTTTTTAAGTTTTTTGGTGTTTATTTATAACAATAATAATAATAAGTATTATTATTATTTATATTATTATTATTGATAATATTTTTTTTCAGATTTGGGTGTTCAATTATTATTATTGTTAATATTATGAATAATTTACTAAAAATATTTTTTTAAGGTTAGGGTTTATTTATTATTTATTTATTTATTATTACATATTATTAATTTATTTTATTTATTTACAATGATTTTTAGGTATTTGTGTATTTATTTTTCATTTATTTTTTCATATATTATTTCATATTATTTTAATGTATTGTTAATTAAATATTAAATATTAATATTATTATTATTGTGTATTATTAATAATAACTTATTAAATATATATTTTAAAGGTTAGGGGTTAATTATTATTTATTGTTACATATTAATAATTTATTTTATTTATTATTTATTTACGATGATTATTAGGTATTTGTGTATTTATTTTTCATGTATTTTTTTCATAAATTATTTCAATTCTTTTTTTTTTTTAATTTTAGCAGAAAATCGCACAAAAAAATGCGCAAATTGTGCATTTTCATTAATTTCGATGGCAATAAAAACATGCCAAAAACGTACAAATCTGCCCAATTTGAGCTACCAAAAAAAAGCTCCAGAAGAGCTGCGAACCAATAAATTTGAAAAAATGGTCAGTGACTTAATTGGCGCGTTTCTCGCCTGTGCTCACGTGACGCACGGAAACGCACGCGCTCAGTCGTTTTTGTGCACATTCACAAAACACCCAATGGGAACGCAGCGTTAGATGTGCCCAGCGGAGACTCATCCCCCCCCCCCCCCCCCCTGTACAGATCACACAGACAGGAATATCTCCTGTACAGGGCAGGTCAGGTCTAGGACAAGTCACGCAAGGCTAACAATGACAGGCTGTCTTTGGCGGAGATCGCCGAAGTCTCAGCACGATAGCGGAAAGAGCCGAAGAGCCGAGTGGGCGGCGGAAAGAGCCGAAGTCAGCGCTGCTAAGGGGGCGGAAAGGTAGCCGAGCGGAGCCGGAGTTTGCCGAGCGGATACGGAAACGTGTCCCGTGCGGATGCAGACAGGGAGCTGCTCGGGAGGAAAGTTGGGGGTCGGCGGAGGACGGAGAGAGGATCCTGAATACCGAACAGGTGCCGAGTGATCCCGAACCCCCCCTTCTCTCCGCAGGGTGAGTGGTACAGTCCGATCTCTGATTACATACATTGTATTCAATATTACAACATCTGTTATCTCTATAGAAGTTCTCTGTGTACAGAGCGGGATCACTGGAGACACGCACACAACGAGACAGTATGGAGTGTCACTGATCGCTGTATACACCCTCCATGCAAACAGGTGGAGGAGAAGGGGCAGCATTTAAAGGATACCCGTCATTAGAAAGATGGGGGGTGATACTACTTACTGGGGGGGATCATTACACTATGAATAGCCATGATGCACAGCAGAACAAGCATGCAGCCAGTGAAAGCAGAATTCCTGATGAGCAGCTTTATTCCAGGTCCTATAGACTCCTATGGCTGTGAGATCACTCAGGATGATGTATGACAGATGTGTGCACAGAGTCCAGTTCTTGGAGAGGGGGGCATCAATGGGTGTCCCCCCCCCCCCCCCCAGAACCACGCCCCCTGGGGGGCGCACATCCGGTGCGCTCTGTGATCTCTTTCTCCTCTGGACACAGCTGATCACAGATCGTGGTGAAGGGCCAGTCACAGCGGCCCTTTACCTGGTAATCAGCTGTGTCCAATCACTGTTGATCACTTGTACACAAACTTGCTGGTTTGCTGCATTCCTTTTCTCACGTACTCCATCACAGCGTGAGGAGAGGAGAGCCGGTGTTCTGCCGAGAAAGTTCCCCTCGGCGGATAAGGACCCCCCTCTACTGCGCAGGCGCAGCGCTTGCGCAGTAGGAGCCGGCGCAAATAGCCAAAGCCGAATAGAAGAGAAATCAGCTGTACACGGCGCCTGTAAGAGGGCCCCTCGCGGGCTCACTTCGTTTGCCACGCTTCGGGCACGGCCTCGCTTCGCTCTGCACTTTTTTATTCTCCCTCTAGGTCCACTTGGATGGTGGGGCTTGAACCTGGACCCAGGGCGCAGGCGCCGTGTACAGCTGATTGAAGGTTTTCAGCTTCGGCTATTTTCGGCGGCTCCTTAGTCGTTCGTACTGCGCAAGACACCGGTAACCAACAATTCTGACAGGTGACATTAACACTGATATCAGTACTTATCGGTGCCCATCAATGTTGCCCATCAATGCCGCCTATCAGTGCCCATCAATGCTGTCCATCAGTGCTGGCTATGGGTGCTGCCCATCAGTGCCCATCAATGCTGCCTATCAATGCCACCTATCAGTGCCCATCAATGCTGCCTCTCAGTGCCACTGACAGTATCAGTGACCATCAATGCTGCCTCTCAGTGACCATCAATGCCACCTATCAGTGCTGCCCATGAGTGCCCATCAATGCTGCCCATCAATGCCACCTATTTGTGTCCATCAGTGCTGGCTATCGGTGCTGCCCATCAATGCTGCCTATCAATGCCACCTATCAGTGCCCATCAATGCTGCCTCTCAGTGCCACTGACAGTATCAGTGACCATCAATGCCACCTATCAGTGCCCATGAGTGCCCATCAATGCTGTCCATCAGTGCTGGCTATCGGTGCTGCCCATCAGTGCCCATCAATGCTGTCCATTAATGCCACCTATCAGGGCCATCAATGCTGCCTATCAGTGCCACTGACAGTATCAGTGCCCATCAATGCTGCCTCTCAGTGCCACTGACAGTATCAGTGCCCATCAATGCTGCCTCTCGGTGCCCACCAATGCTGCCTCTCAGTGCCACTGACAGTATCAGTGCCCACCAATGCTGCCTCTCAGTGCCCATAAGCGCAGCCTATCAGTGCTGCTTATCAGTGCAGGAGAAAAATTATTTATTTGCAATATTTTATAACAGAAACTAAGAAAAACATTTTGTTTTGTGGGGGGAGACCCGGGAGAGCCTCTGCTCTTATGTATGTCACTGGAACAGGCGGGATTGGGCTCAGGTAAGTATAAGGGAATCTGGGGGGGGGGGGGCAGCTGCCCCCAGAAGTTTTTTTTTTACCTTGGTGTGCATTAAGGTAAAAAAAAAACCTTCTGCCTTCAGAACCACTTTAAGGTTAAAAAAAAAAACTTTCACTATTTGCTTCTATTGGAGCCTTTACAATCACTTTAAGACAGATATAAAAGATACAAATTATTGTAGATCTGTAATGATTAATACATCATTAAAGTAGAACTATAGACAAAACCTTTTTTTCACTTTTTTTTTCATTTTGTTTTTTTCTTTTTGAGTAAGGGAGGGTTATAGCCCCTGTCAGTTTTTTTTTATTCATCTGTGTCCTATTGTGGAGATCTCCTTTGCCTTCCTGTCCCATAGCCAAACAGGAAGTGAGAAGAAATCTCTCCAAAGTGAGGAAATCCCTGGTTGTCACCAGAACTAGTGTCCCTATTGGAAGATTTTCCCTCTGTCCCTGTTCTTGTGACAAAAGTTAGGAATTTCTTTTACTTTCATTTTCAGTTTTAATGATAAACAGGTCAAATAGAGAGGGAGAATCTTTCCAACAGGGGGCACAGACAGCAATAAATACCTGACCTGCATTCCAATCTCTCTCCACCCTACCCAAAACTAAAAAAGGTTTTCTTTTAGTTATACTTATTTTCTCCCTTCGCCTTTCAGGACAGCACCTTGGAGAGAGCGTAGCTCCACCTCTTAGACAGGAAACACTGCGTGACAACGCCCCTTTAAAAAGCAGCTGCTTCCACCATGCCATCAGTTTTAGTGTTTCCTCCGCCATGGTGGAAGCACTGCTTGGGGAACCAGAGGGGCTGCGCTCTCTCCAAGGAGAGGGTTTTGGCAGGACCTCCACGTTTTGATACTCAGACCAACCCAGCTCCTTCCCTTACGTGAGGAGGGTGCTCCGGTGTCCCTTCCTTCTCCGGCTCACAGGAGTAATGGTCTGCCGGAAGTTTTCCACCCGGGGTGTTCGGGGGGCCGCGGTTGTGCTCAGTAAGAGCGTCCATGCCAGGCCTCTGCATGGCGGCGCCGAATCCCGGACAGCAGGTGATGTCAGTTCCGGTGGGCGGATACTTCCGGCGGGGCGTAGCAGCGATTGGTTCCTGCTGCTGGAACGCAGGAGGAAGGGGCGGGTCCTCTGGCCGGGACTTCCTTTTGTTTGGCACATGGAGCCTAGTACACAGTGCAGCAGCTGCGGATTGCACTATGGAGACAGCGGAATCGTCAGCAGCAATGGCGGATGCAGGCGCCCATCCCGGCCAGGCCCAGGTAGGAGAGGTGCGGTGGCACCTCTTTCCTTTTATATCACTGGGTGTTTTATCTTTGATGTGGTTATTTAAAACCTGCTGCTGTCTGCTTTGGGGTAACAGTTTCCATTAGCAGTTCAGCAAAGGAGTGAGACTCTGGGCACTTAGGGTGTTGGCTGGAGGTACTACTTTTCTCTGAAGCCTTAGTTCTAAAGGACCGGGGTTTTTTTCTTGTTTCTCTGTTTCAGAAAGCTACTGCCAAATCAGAGAGAACAGGGAGAAAGTGCCCCTCATGCAAAAATCCTTTAAGGGACTCTTGGCCCAAACCACTGTGCAAATCCTGCATTGTGGATTTAGTAAAAGAAGAATCCTCACAAGAGTGCAAAGAGCTCTTATCTTCTGTGAGGAAGGAGTTAGCAGAGGCCCTAGGGACAGTGTGTTCCCTTGTAAAGCACGGCCAGAGTTCCAGCCAAGAGCAGAGTTCTCACTCCAGTTTCCCTCAGTCCACTTCCAGACAGGTGGAAAGTGAGTCGGAGGAGGAAAGGGAAAGCATTCCACCCTCAACCATTGATTCTGAGGAGGAGGAGGTGGAAGAGGAGTCAAGATCATCTAGATATAAGCTGTCACTTGAGGAGGTGGATGAATTACTCAAGGCAATTTATACTACCCTGGAGATCCAGGAAGAAAAGGCTCAGCTGTCTGTGCATGATAAGATGTACCTGGGGCTGGAGGAAATTAAACACAGGGTGTTCCCTGTGCATAAAGTGTTAACAGACACTATTAAAAAGGAATGGAAGAACCCAGAGAGAGGACAGTTTTTTTCTAAAACCCTCAAAAGGAGGTTTCCTTTTGAGGAGAATGAGGAACTATTGTGGAATAAAAAACCAAAAATAGACGCTGCCTTTTCTCAAGTATCTAGGAAGACTGATTTAGCTTTTGAGGACATGGGTATTCTCAAAGATGCTATGGATAAGAGGGCAGATGGGCTACTGAAGAAAGCCTGGGACTCATCTCTAGCTAATCTTAAGCCAGCAATGGCGGCTACGGTTGTGGCTAGGAATCTGGAGTGCTGGTTAGAGCAACTTAAAAATCATGTTGTGGCAGGTACCTCCAGAAAAGACTTATTGGAGTCCTTCCCTACCCTGCTTAAGGCAGTAAAATATATGGCAGATGCCTCTGCAGAATCTATCAGGATGTCAGCCAGGTCCTCTGCGCTTGTTAACTCAGCAAGAAGAGCACTCTGGCTAAAGACCTGGTCAGGGGATTCAGCTTCTAAAGTAAAACTGTGCGGAATTCCCTTTTCAGGAGACCTGATGTTTGGGCCAGAACTAGAGACTGTCCTTGACAGGACAGCAGACAAGAAGAAAGCTTTCCCACAGAAGAAGAAAACGGTACAGCAGAGGAAAAATTTTCGTCCTTTTCGACAAACCGATAAGGAAAAGGACCACACACGGAAGAGACCCTGGTCTTCTCAGAGAGGAAGAGGTAGAGGTGGGGTACTCTTTAGAACCCCAGAACAAACCCCTAAAAAACAATGACCATCTAGTAGGGGGGAGACTACAGGACTTCTTACCAATCTGGGAAAAAACAACAAAGAGTCCTTTTGTTCTGGGGTTAATCAAAAAGGGTTATCAATTGGAATTCTCACAAAGCCCCCCAAGTCGGTTTTACATCACAAACCTGCCAAAGGATCGGGAAAAGGCTCTGGCCATGAAGTCTCTGTTACAGGAACTGATGCAACAGAAGGTCATTTCCCAGGTTCCGAAAGATCAAGAGGGGAAGGGGTTTTACTCCCACATTTTTATGGTCAAAAAGCCATCAGGAAAGTTCCGCCTGATTCTCAATTTAAAGGTTCTAAATCGATCCATAAAATACAAAAAATTCAGAATGGATACGATTTTCTCAGTAAGGAATTTGCTAACCCCCAAATGTCATATGGCTTCCATCGATTTGAGAGATGCCTATCTCCATATACCAATAGCGCCCCCATCACAAAGGTTCCTGCGTCTTGCAGTCAATCTGGGGGGAGGGGAGATTTGGCACCTGCAGTTTCGGGCTCTGCCTTTCGGTCTTTCCTCTTCTCCCAGGGTATTCACAAAAGTGATGGCGGAATCTTTGGAGCCCCTGAGACTGAAGGGGATTTCAATAGTACCCTATTTGGACGATCTGCTACTGTTTGCAGACTCAAGGGGTCAAGTAGAGGTCAACCTACAGACAGTTCAAACACATTTAAGAAGTTTGGGATGGCTTCTCAATCTTCAGAAGTCAAACTTAATTCCATCTCAAAGGGTAAGGTTTCTGGGGTACGAAATAGACTCGATAGAACAGAAAATTTTTTTACCCCAGGAGAAAATAGAGAAGATGCAGTTGACCCTGATAACACTTCAATCCAACGCAGAGATCTCTGTAAGACAAGCCATGTCTGCTCTGGGTCTGTTGACAGCAGCAATTCCTTCGGTACAGTGGGCCAGGTTGCATTCCCGTCCTCTGCAATCGGATATCCTGATGAATTGGTCATACCAGGAACCTCTGGAGAAGAAATTCAACTTGGGGGCAAGAGCAAAAAGGTCTCTCTGGTGGTGGAGGAACCTAGGAAACGTTTCAAAAGGGCTTCCTTGGGTCTTTCCGGTAACCAGAAGGCTGACTACAGATGCCAGCGCCGGGGGATGGGGAGCTCACCTGGAAGAAAAAACGGTTCAGGGAGTTTGGACCAAACCAGAAGCAAGAAGATCTTCAAATTGGAGAGAGTTAAAGGCTGTTCACTTAAGCCTCCTCTCCCTCCAGGAATTTCTAGTGAATCAACATGTCCAAATATTGTCAGACAATATGACGACAGTATTATATTTAACAAAGCAAGGGGGCACAAAAAGCAAAACCCTAATGGGTCTAGCGCATCAGATCCTAAGATGGGCAGAGAACAATGTGGCCTCTCTATCAGCAGTCCATCTAAAGGGGACGGAAAACACCTTAGCAGATCTCCTCAGCAGGAAAGAAATAAGGGAAGCAGAGTGGTCTCTCAATCAGGAATTATTCGAAAAGATTTCCAAGAGTTGGGGTCATCCCCAAGTGGACCTCTTTGCAAAAGAGGAAAATGCAAAAATACCAGTCTTCTTCTCTCTTCAGAGACAGGATCAAGCTCTCGGAGTAGATGCGTTAGCTCACAAATGGAACTTCCATCTGTCCTACGCTTTTCCCCCGTTCCAACTGATACCAAAGGTGTTAGCCAAATTCAGATTGGAGTCCACGGAGCTAATATTAATAGCTCCTTATTGGCCAAAAAGACCCTGGTTTTCAACCTTGATGAACCTCTCAGTGAAACCTGCTTGGAGATTACCAATCAGGGCAGACCTGTTGAGTCAGGGCCGAATTCTCCATCCAGATCCAGCTTACCTCAAACTAACAGCTTGGTTTCTGAAGAACAAATCTTAAGACGGAAGGGTTTATCAGAGAGGCTTATTTCTACCCTTCTTGCAAGTAGAAAAAAAGTGACGAGAGACATTTACTTTAAAGTCTGGAAGATCTATAATTCTTGGTGTTCCAGTAAAAACTTTGATTTTCGTACCACATTTTCAGTTTTGGAATTTCTTCAAGAGGGATTGGAGAAGGGGTTAGCAGCAAGTACGCTCAAGACGCAGGTAGCTGCTTTATCAGTTTTTTTGGAAAGAACCCTGTCAGGGGAACCTTTAATAATCAGATTTTTTAGGGCAATGGCAAAAGTAAAGCCTAGACCTGTTGTTAGTTTTCCCAAATGGGATTTATCTTTAGTTCTTCAGGGTCTAACTAGGGCACCGTTTGAACCCATAGAAGAAGCATCATTACGTTTCTTGACGTTAAAGACTATTTTATTGGTAGCAGTAACTTCCGCACGTAGAATTAGTGAGTTACAAGCCCTTTCAATTAAAGAGCCCTTCATGAGATGTCTACAGGATAGGGTAGTCTTAAGGACGGATCCAGCATTTCTACCAAAGGTGGCTTCAGTTTTTCACCGTACACAGGAAATCATTCTCCCTACTTTTTGTCCTTTACCTTCGGGAGCAGGAGAAGAAGCTTTCCATACCCTTGATGTCAGGAGGTGCCTGCTTAAATATCTGGAAAGAACAAAGGAAATCAGAAAGTCATCCTCACTCTTTGTTTTAATGGAAGGTACTCACAAAGGAGGTAAAGCTTCCAAAAGCACCCTTGGAAGATGGTTAAAGCAGGCCATCAAAGAGGCATACATATCTTTGGGTCTGGAACCTCCGGAAGGGGTATTACCTCATTCTACTCGAGCAGTGGCGGCATCATGGGCAGAAAGGGCTGGGGCATCTCCTGAGCAAATCTGCAAGGCTGCCACATGGTCCAGTTTTTCGACCTTCATAAGGCACTACCGCTTGGATCTACTATCAGCCTCGGACCAATCATTTGGTAGGAAGGTTTTGCAGGCAGTAGTCCCACCCTGAAGTAAGTTTCTCGGTTATCCTCTCCAAGGTGCTGTCCTGAAAGGCGAAGGGAGAAAACCTTAGTTAGACTTACCGGTGACGGTATTTCTACGAGCCTTTCAGGACAGCAGCCTACTTCCCTCCCTTGGTTATCATATGTAAAGTATAATTATAGGACCTGGTAATTGTCTGATTATATTTTCCAGCATGTCGGAGGATTTCTCGGTAACAACTGATGGCATGGTGGAAGCAGCTGCTTTTTAAAGGGGCGTTGTCACGCAGTGTTTCCTGTCTAAGAGGTGGAGCTACGCTCTCTCCAAGGTGCTGTCCTGAAAGGCTCGTAGAAATACCGTCACCGGTAAGTCTAACTAAGGTTTTTTTTTTTAGTGCAATCTGTGTAAGTAGTGAAATACAGTATGCCCTGGCCTCTAGCAGACCCTATACAGCAGGGCTGGAGTGTGACAGAAAGAAGTAGCACAAAGAGCCAGTCAGTTCATGTTCTGACAAGAAGCATGCTCATAAGAGGAGAGAACAGAGTGACACAGAGATGAGCTCATCACTGTGCTGCTTCTCCTTTCACTGTCCAGTCACAGCCTGGGTGTCGGGTCCAGGATAACCTGAACTCAAAGGTTTAATTATGTGGGCATCAGGCTGAGGACATCTTGTGGCAGAAATAAAGTACTGCAGGGAAATCTCTGGACCAAAGGGGAATATTGCAGAAAAAAGCTGCTTTTTATTATTTTTATCATTTAAATATCTATTTGTTTTAAATTTTGGTTGGAGTTCCTAAACTGTTTTTATTTTAAATAGTAATAGTATATGTAATGGATGCTGTCTTGCATTGCCACTGAAACAATTGTAAAATATAATCCAGCCTCCTTGTATTGATTGGCTTGAATCAACACTTTGCTTTCCCCAAACATTGGGCCAAGGCAGTTCTCTGTAAAGTATTGTAATCTCCGTATCTTATCTGTATACAGGAAGAACAGCCGTCTGGATGTCTCAGCCTGATGATGGATGTGCTGGGCAGGAGCCGCTCTCTTCCTCCCCGGACAGCAGCTCGGATGACTCTGAGCTCCTGGTGGCAGCGGAGACCTTTGCCCGGGGCTATGACTGTGTCTCCATCTCATCCTACCCTGGAGAGAGACTGATACAGGGGCAGGAGGACACAGCATCCCTGGTGTCTACAGCAACCCTGGTGCCTGAGTGTATCTACCTTCCTCCTTCTGGGTACCAACTGATGTCTGACCAGGAGGTAATATAGAAGGGGCACCATGCTTCCCAAATACCTACCTCCTGGGGAAGAGGAGTGTCTTCTAATTCTCATCTTCTACCTCTCCTCCAAAGCATTTCTCTGTGTATTCCCATATACTGGTAACATACAGCTATCAGAATGATACATGGGGTTCTGGTTTACCATCTCATGACATCACCTCCTTATTCTGTGTCCCCCTGTTAAATCCTAATAGATTGCAAGCTCTTCCTTTTTTTTGGATCCTTCCCATATACCCTAAAAGACTGCAAGCTCTTCTACCTTCTGTACCATCCTGTATATTTTAATAGATTGTAAGCTCTTTCACCTTCTATATCATGGATTGTACCCTAACAGACTACATGCACCTCAACCTTCTGTACCCTCCCTTATTCCCCCAATAGACTGTAAGCTTTTCTACCTTCTGTATTCTCTATACCATAATTGATTGTAAGCCCTTCTACCCTCTGTATCTTCTCTTATATCTTAAATAGATTGTAAGCTCTTCCACCTTCTGTATACTATAATAGATTGTAAGCTCTTCCACCTTCTGTATACTATAATAGATTGTAAGCTCTTCCACCTTCTGTATACTATAATAGATTGTAAGCTCTTCCACCTTCTGTATACCACATTAGATCGTAAACTCTTCCATCACCTGTATACCATACTAGATTGTAAGCTTTTCCACCTTCTGTATATCATAATAGATTGTAAGTTCTTCCACCTTCTGTATACCATCATAGATTGTAAGCTCTTCCACCTTGTGTATACTCCCATATATCTTATAGGCCATAAGCACGTATCCTCTCTTATAGCCTAACAGATTGTAAGCTCTTCCACCTTCTATATACCAAAATAGATTTTTCACCTGTTTACCATACTAGATTGCAAGCTCTTCAACCTTCTGTATCCTTCTTTTATATCCTAATATTTTCTTTGCTCTTCCACATTGTGTATCCTCCCATATATCTTATAGACCATAAGCACTTCTACCTTCTGTATCCTCCTTTTACTAATGGATTGTAAGCGCTTCCTCCTCCTATATACCAAAATAGATTGTAAGCTTTTCCACCTTCTGTATACCATAATAGATTGTAAGCTCTTCCACCTTCTGTATACCATAATAGATTGTAAGCACTTCCACCTTCTGTATACCATAATAGATTGTAAGCACTTCCACCTTCTGTATACCATAATAGATTGTAAGCTCTTTCACCTTCTGTATACCATAATAGATTGTAAGCTCTTCCACCTTCTGTATACCATAATAGATTGTAAGCACTTCCACCTTCTGTATACCATAATAGATTGTAAGCTCTTTCACCTTCTGTATACCATAATAGATTGTAAGCTCTTCCACCTTCTGTATACCATAATAGATTGTAAGCTCTTCCACCCTCTGTATACCATATTAGATTGTAAGTTCTTCCACCTTCTGTATACCACATTAGATCGTAATCTCTTCCATCGCCTGTATACCATAATAGATTGTAAGCACTTCCACCTTCTGTATACCATAATATATTGTAAGCACTTTCACCTTCTGTATACCATAATAGATTGTTATCTCTTTCACCTTCTGTATACCATAATAGATTGTAAGCTCTTCCACCTTCTATATACCACATTAGATCGTAATCTCTTCCACCTTCTGTATACCATAATAGATTGTAAGCTCTTCCACCCTCTGTATACCATATTAGATTGTAAGTTCTTCCACCTTCTGTATACCACATTAGATCGTAATCTCTTCCATCGCCTGTATACCATAATAGATTGTAAGCTCTTCCACCTTCTTTATATCATAATAGATTGTAAGCACTTCCATCTTCTGTATACCACAATAGATTGTAAGCTCTTCCACCTTCTGTATACCATAATAGATTGTAAGCTCTCCCACCTTCTGTATACCACATTAGATTGTAAGCTCTTCCATCACCTGTATACCATAATAGATTGTAAGCTCTTCCACCTTCTACTGTCCTTATCCTACCTTATACCCTAATAGACTGTAGGCTCCTCAACATTCCATGTCCCTCCCTTTATGCACCCCAAAATACATTTATCTCCGGTTATGTACAGTACTGTGGGTCTATACTGGACTTCATAGACTGCGTGTTAAACTGCTCATAGCTGAAGAATGTTACTGATTTGTAGATGCTGATTAAGTGAAATAAAAAAAAAAAAAAGCTTGTGTGGCAATATAATGTATTACTTTTAAAGTTCCCCTTCCAATCTGCAGCCACTATGACTTTCTAAACCTGGCAAAGATTTCAGATGTTGGCGACCACACTGGGGCAATCCGTGTACAAACCGCCCCCAGGACCCCCATTTCCTGCCCTTTTGGTTGCTGCTTTCCCCATTGTTAATTGATCGGCATCCCTTGCATTCATAGTTTTTGCTATCATTTAACCTCGGTGAATTACTTGGGTCTTGAAGGGATACAAGGATGCAGATATTCTCTGTTTACACCTCAGGGAATGTTTGGTGTGATAATAGCAGGCAGCCCCGTCCACTTTTCAGCGGGGAGGTTACTAGAATGACCTGACCCTGTACCTCCAGAGGATAAGCAGGTATGAATCTAGGGTGACATTTGTACAATAGTCTCATTACTTGTAATCATCATCCCATTATCCTTATTTGTGAATTTAGTATTAGGAATTCTGCCAATATAGGAGGAAAAGACCTTGCTAACAAATATCCATTCTCTGCATTGTGTGCCCTTGGTGGGCAGTTGAACTCTGGGTACAGAGATCAGAGTTCTGTATGACGAGGGTATTCTGACTGAACAATAAATAGGATGGGGGGGGGGGGGCGCGGGGAATGTGCCGCCATGATCAGCATGTACTGTGTGTAGGGCAGCCAATGGAGGGAGGACTTGATTGTCTTTTGATGTTTAACGACATTGTGATTGGAGTTTTTCTTGGCAGGATTTCAGTTTCCTTTGTAATGTTTCAGCAGTATAAACTGCATCCTGAGGCAGCTGTGGGATTATGCAGATCGTTGCCATTGTGGGTTTGAAATGGTTTCTAACAGCATTGGCACGTCAATATATAGCCGCTCGCTATAGAGGAAGGGCCCTGGAAGCTTAGACTCCCAAGTCTGTCCTGCAAACTGTTGCTTCCTCATTTGATTGACAGGCCAGGAGACTCCAGGTCTGTCCCACCTACCTTGACATCATATCTTGATTGAGTCTGTCCCACCCACTCCTAGTCTGCTCTGCCTACCATGACTGACAGGACAGGAGACTCCTGGTCTGCCTCACATACCATAACATTATACCTTGATTGAGTCTGTACCACCTACTATGACATCATACCTTGACTGACAGGTCAGGAGACTCGTAGTCTGTCCCATCTACCATGACACCAAGCCTTGACTGACAGGTCAGAAGATGCCTGGTCTGTCTCGCTCACCATGACATAATACCAGCATGACTGACAGACCAGGAGACTCCTGTTTCCCCCCCCCCCCCCCCCCCTACAATGACAACATACCTTAATTGAGTCTGTGCCACCCACCATGACATCATATCTTGACTGACAGGTCAGAAGATTCGGGTCTGTTCCGCCCACCACAACATCATATCTTGACTGACAGGCTAGGAGACTCCTGGTCTGTTATGCCCACCATGACATCATACCTTGACTAACCAGACAGGATACTTCTGGTCCGTTTCATCTACCATGACACCAAGCCTTGACTGACAGGCAAAAGGGTGCCTGGTCTGATTCGCCCGCCTTGACTGACAGACCAGGAGACTCCTGGTCTTTCCCACCTACCATGGGATCATACCTTGACTAACTGGGCAGGAGACTCTTGGTCTGCCCTATCGACCGTGAAACCAAGCCTTGACTAACAGGTCAGCAGATTGCTGCTCTGTTCCGCCCACCACAACATCATATCTTGACTAACACATTAGGAGACTCCTGGTCTGTCACATCCACTGTGACATCATACCTTGACTGACAGGTCAGGAGACTCCTGGTCTGTCATGCCCATTTATTTAAAAAACCTGCCCACATTCACGCACATTGAATTAACTGATTCTCATTGCATGGTGGAAATTGTAGTATGGTAGAGTGGCAATGAACAGTAAAAGGAAATGTCATTGATGTTTAATCGATCCCTCCTCACCGTTCCCAGACATAGCTGCACTGTTCCATCTAAAGAAATTATGTCATGAGCATTTATAAGGTAATTAACACTAGAACTATGTACATTTACCATTAGCATGCTCATTGTATTTGAAAAAAATAAATAATAAGGGCCCTTTTTGAAGCTATCTCAGAATTCAGCTTTAAAACTGGGGTTTGCATCTTTTATTTGACAAATGTACCCCCTCGATTATCGTTCCTGAGCTCCGAAACCCCCCAAAAGATATACCAACATAAAATCTGTTTGAAAGTTTATTTGCATCCATCTACAGACAGACCCCATACACAGAGATCTACTGAATCAGAACATTCTCAGCAGTTTGTGTCCCTATCAGCAATCGGCGATCGTGTCTGTGTATATGGGTAATAATTAATGAGCAGAGATAACTTCTCTCTTTTCGGGAGTTTCTTAATTCTGTGTCCCCTCTATAGAAATTAAATAGAAATTAAAGCTGCTGTTTATTAAAATGTCATCTGCTTTGTGTTTTTTTTTTTTTTTTGTTTTTTTTTTTTTTTGTGCTTGTAGGTTGCCCAGCAGAAGGCAGCTCTAAAAAGTACAGCTGAGCGTCTAGATAGGGTGACACAGGAGAAGGAGACCCTGCAGGAGGCACTACGGTGTAGCTCAGAGGACTGCGCTAACCAGGTGAGTCATGTCTAATCCTAGAGGTTGTATCAATCATTATTGTTTTTTTTTCTAAGCTTTGTTTTTACATACAGTATATTAAATGTACCTTTTAAATGCAGCTAGTACAAATACAGTATCTGTATTATTCTTCTTTATTTAAGTAATCCTTACTACAATGCCCACCGAGGGACAGTCAAGGTTGTAAGCCAGATGAGTTATACTGCATTTTGCAGTGCTTTCAATGTAATGCTGGCATCTTACTGATTGTGGGAGAGAGCAGAGTGATGACCTCACTGGGGGTGGATCAACGACCGAGCTATATTCTAGCTGCAATGGAGAAAAATACGCTCACCAATCTCGTTGTCTGCAAGGGTGTCTGAATCACAGGACTGGCTGAAAATATTTTATCAGATAAAACATTTTGCATTATGTAGGATTGTGAAAATCCCCCACCTTTCGTTCACCCACCACACATTTATTTTCCTTTTAAATATACATACCTTTTATTCTAAGGGTCTGACAACTAGTATGTAGATATTAAGGGTCCTTCCTCTTCTCCTCTGACAGCATGTGTGGTCATTATTCTTGAACTAAATGGCGCACGTGTAATATGTCTGACCCCCAGAGGGCGAGTCCATGACAGCCTAGATTTAGAAGAAAGGGGTTTACCAATGTTGGCTGTCATTTAACCTGTAGAACTGAGGACATCTGCTGGCAGTTAAGAAGTACTGCAAGAGACCGCTCCACATTGAAAGTATTGCACCAAAAGCTGTTAGTTTTTTCTATTTTAGCTTTTAATAGATTATTATGTTATTCCGAGGACTTGTGTTTAAATAACAATGTGTCATTTTCTGGGACCACAGCTATCCATGTGTGATTGTTTTACAACTCTAAAAACAAAAAGTTCCCTAAAGGTCTAAAAAAAAAACTCCCTAAGCATGAAATTCTGAAATAATTTGGAGCCTTGACTCCGACTGGAGACCCTGTTTTATATGCTGATGACTAGTAGCACATACAGTATATAGTAATCCTTCTCTATCTCACACAGGTGAAACAGCTGCTGGATCAGATAAAGAATTCAGAAGAGATTTTACAGAGCCTTCAGAGGAATCTGACCGACACCCAGCAGAAGACTTCAAGGAAAATGGTGAGAACCATCTACAAGTCCCAAGTAAAAGACTAGAATTCTGAAAATGCTAGTCGACTGGTGGTTAGATGCTGCAGAGGAATTACATAGAAGCCAGAACCCAGATTATGATATTGTCTTCCCAGCAGACATTATTTCTTCCAGATTGTAGCAAAGTGGAATAACCATTTCTCTATCTAGATCTCTCTCTCACCCACTGTCCTGATCCCTCTCGCTATTTTGCTATCTTTCTATCTTAATCCCTTTCTTGATCATACTATCTTGAACCCTCCCTTGATCTATGTTGATGCCTTGCCTTGATCTATGTTGATGCCTTGCCTTGATCTATCTCGATGCCTCGCCTTGATCTATCTCGATGCCTCGCCTTGATCTATCTCGATGCCTCGCCTTGATCTATCTCGATGCCTCGCCTTGATCTATCTCGATGCCTCGCCTCGATCTATCTCGATGCCTCGCCTCGATCTATCTCGATGCCTCGCCTCGATCTATCTCGATGCCTCGCCTCGATCTATCTCGATGCCTCGCCTCGATCTATCTCGATGCCTCGCCTCGATCTATCTCGATGCCTCGCCTCGATCTATCTCGATGCCTCGCCTCGATCTATCTCGATCCATCTCTCTGTCTTGACCTCTTTTGCTGTGTTGATTCATCTCTCTACTCTTTCCTGACCAATCCTCCTGACCTACCTCTCTATCTTGATCCCTCTTTCTATCTTGATCCATTATTTTTAACCTGTTACCTGTTGTCCTCTCTCAGGCAGCTCTGACAGCCTCCTTCAGTCGCTTGTACCAGGAAGTGAATTCTCTCAATGACGAGAATGAGAAGCTCAGATCGCTAAGCTCAGAGGTGACCCCTGTTGGACAGGGTGTGCAACAGTCTTCTCAGCAGGTATGCCCATAGACCTCATAGCGAAATGTGCACAGTGGCAGGCTCCTCTGGTGACAGCCAACAGTAAATGTTTGTGAAACTTTTATATATGTTTGTTCTAGCAAAGAGAAAAAAAAATTCCAGGGTCTAAGGTATTTCGTAAGATAATTGTAAAACTGACATCTAATATGAATATCAGTGGGAATACATTTGTGTAGGATAGCTGATATTTTTGGAAATTATCTTTCATCACATTGGAATAATAAACAATTAGAAGGGTGTAAAACTCCAGTAAGGGTAACATTCACATATGTATGAAAAATGCCAATTTCTATATAGAAAATGAGATCTTCCACAATAATGTAACTGTACTGGGCAGCATGTTACACTTTACTGGACAACAATGCTAGAACAAGGTCCTGGGGCAACCATAAGAAATAGGCCAAAATGCACTTGGAGTGGAGAAAGATGAAGCTTGCCTGTCTGTGCAAATATTGGCTAGACCAGCATAGATATGACCCTAAAATTACCATGTTTTGGTCCATGAGAAACAAAATAGGATGGAGGAGGTGCTGTGACATTGTTAGATTACTGAGAACTAGTCATAATAAGCACGGGATACAGAACCAAGATTTAATTTACTTAATCATAGCCAAAATCCATTATGTTTCTGGCACAAAGCATTTTTAAAGCAGTGCTACAAAACAAACAAATGCAATTTTACAGATGAAAAAATAAGAGCTTTAGGAAGAAGGTGATCAGGGGGTTATTAAAAAGTAGTTAGGATTAACAAGGGGTTAAACTTGCATTTTCAAAGTGCCGGGGACAGCCGGAGAGCAGAGGCAGGAGGGGCAACTGCGCCAACTGCACCTTCTCCGCCATAGTGTCAGAGTCATGTGCTGTACCTGCCTATGGGTTTGGCCAACCCATAGCAGCCCCAATTCCTGCACCTTCACAGGTCAGATCACCCCAATTCCTGCACCTTCACACCTCAGATCAGCCCCAATTCCTGCACCTTCACAGCTCAGATCACCCCAATTCCTGTACCTTCACACCTCAGATCAGCCCCAATTCCTGCACCTTCACAGCTCGGATCAGCCCCAATTACTGCACCTTCACAGCTCAGATCACTCCAATTCCTGCACCTTCACAGCTCAGATCACTCCAATTCCTGCACCTTCACAGCTCAGACCCCCCCCCCCCCAATTTCTGCACCTTCACAGCTCAGATCACCCCAAATCCTGCACCTTCACACCTCAGATCAGCCCCAATTACTGCACCTTCACAGCTCAGATCACTCCAATTCCTGCACCTTCACAGCTCAGATCACTCCAATTCCTGCACCTTCACAGCTCAGACCCCCCCCCCCCCAATTTCTGCACCTTCACAGCTCAGATCACCCCAAATCCTGCACCTTCACACCTCAGATCAGCCCCAATTCCTGCACCTTCACACCTCAGATCAGCCCCAATTCCTGCACCTTCACACCCCAGATCACCACAATTCCTGCACCTTCACACCTCAGATCACCACAATTCCTGCACCTTCACACCTCAGATCCACCCCAATTCCTGCACCTTCACACCTCAGATCCACCCCAATTCCTGCACCTTCACACCTCAGATCCACCCCAATTCCTGCACCTTCACACCTCAGATCAGCCCCAATTCCTGCACCTTCACACCTCAGATCAGCCCCAATTCCTGCACCTTCACACCTCAGATCAGCCCCAATTCCTGCACCTTCACACCTCAGATCAGCCCCAATTCCTGCACCTTCACATCTCAGATCAGCCCCAATTCCTGCACCTTCACACCTCCAGATCAGCCCCAATTCCTGCACCTTCACACCTCCAGATCAGCCCCAATTCCTGCACCTTCACACCTCAGATCACCACAAATCCTGCACCTTCACACCTCAGATCACCACAAATCCTGCACCTTCACACCTCAGATCACCACAATTCCTGCACCTTCACACCTCAGATCAGCCTCAATTCCTGCACCTTCACACCTCAGATCACCACAAATCCTGCACCTTCACACCTCAGATCAGCCTCAATTCCTGCACCTTCACACCTCAGATCAGCCTCAATTCCTGCACCTTCACACCTCAGATCAGCCTCAATTCCTGCACCTTCACACCCCAGATCAGCCCCAATTCCTACACCTTCACACCTCAGATCACCACAATTCCTGCACCTTCACACCTCAGATCACCACAATTCCTGCACCTTCACACCTCAGATCAGCCCCAATTCCTGCACCTTCACAGCTCGGATCAGCCCCAATTACTGCACCTTCACAGCTCAGATCACTCCAATTCCTGCACCTTCACAGCTCAGATAACTCCAATTCCCGCACCTTCACAGCTCAGACCCCCCCCCCCCCCCCCCCATTTCTGCACCTTCACAGCTCAGATCATCCCAAATCCTGCACCTTCCCACTTCAGATCAGCCCCAATTACTGCACCTTCACAGCTCAGATCACTCCAATTCCTGCACCTTCACAGCTCAGACCCCCTCCCCCCCAATTTCTGCACCTTCACAGCTCAGATCACCCCAAATCCTGCACCTTCACACCTCAGATCACCACAATTCCTGCACCTTCACACCTCAGATCAGCCCCAATTCCTGCACCTTCACACCTCAGATCAGCCCCAATTCCTGCACCTTCACATCTCAGATCAGCCCCAATTCCTGCACCTTCACATCTCAGATCAGCCCCAATTCCTGCACCTTCACATCTCAGATCAGCCCCAATTCCTGCACCTTCACACCTCAGATCAGCCCCAACATTTAAGCTGGGTACACATACAATTTTTGTTCAATTTCCTTAAAAAAAAATTTCAACTGTGTAGTATAAGGGCCTGCCTGATTGCATTCAATTTGAAAGTGTTTAGGTTTGACCTCATATTATATGGTTTTAGTAAATCCTAAAAGAAAATTGGACAAAAATTGTATTAGTGTGTAGCAAGCTTAAGACTTTTTATATCAGTACTGTTACACCTTTAGATCAGGCCCAATTCCTGCACTTCCGGACTCCAGGCCAACCCCAGGTAATGAGCCTCCACACCTCAGATCAGCCTCAAACAATTCACATTCTGACTTCAGATCAGCCTCAAACAATTCACATTCTGACTTCAGATCAGCCCAGATTAAGGCCTCAATATGCCCCAATTGCTGCACTTTTAGAAATGCAGGGGTTTTACATACCTACCACTTACAAGAAGAAGAAGAAGAGTGTAGACATGTGGGTCAGCTACTTTCTTGCACTGACAGCCTACTGAGCTGCCAGTTACAGCAGAAAGACAGTGAAAATGGCGATGTGTGCTTACCCAGGCGTTCAGGCTCAGGGGTTGCAGTCCCTTGGTATATAGATGGTGAACAGAAAGTTTTTTTTTATATATATATATATATATATATATTTAATATTTATTTAATAGTGTGTGTGTGTGTGTGTAATTAATATATATATATATATATAAATATATGTAAATATATATATACATTTTTTAAATAGTAGTATATGCAGGAAATGACAGTGTACATGTATCAATATGAATGCTCGTCTTTAAGTATAACCATATTGTGTCCTTTCCAGAGAACGGAGCAGCACAGGCAGGAGCGTCTATGTATAGAGATTGTCAGTCTACAGGAAGAGCTAAAAGCAGAACAGGTGGCTAAGAAGGACCTGGAGGAGCAGATAAGGAGACTGGAGGAGACACAGGCTGAAGAGAGAGGTGAGAGAAGACAATACATGTATTAAAGGAAATCTGTGCTTGGAGAGACTATAGGTTGCCATTGCCGATCCTCTGGTGTTTGAGTCGCTGACCTTGAACAAGCATGCCACAAGTGAATTCAGAACCTCTGATCTTCAGGCTTATTCTTGGTCAATCATTTAAAAAGCATATAAAGCACTGAAGCCAGAGACAGTCGGGCAACCACCATTTTCAGCTATTAAGAAGAGGTCAGCTATGGCAGCCTACCTATTTTCATCGGTACAGGTTTACGTTAAGCTGATAAAGCAAAAAAAAAAAAAAAAAAACAGGATTGCTATTTGAGATGCTCCGTGTGCTGAATGGGTCATTTATAGTTTACCTGCCCTGCCACCTGCTGGTGAAATCTGGTGTTGCGGCACAATGAGACAGACTTCTCCAGAGTTTGCTAACTGTATTTGCTCACACTTATATTAAACCAATCAGGACTTAAAGCCATATTAAACTCCAAAACAGACATTTATTATATTGCAGTTTATTAATTCTTAGATGTGATGGCTGCATTCGTTTTCTTTTTAGGCTTTTTTTCTTCTGTTTTTCATCTAGTGATTCAGCCAGCAAGTCTGTTTTTTTTTTTTTTTTGTTTTGTTTTTTTAAATAACAAGCTCTCCAGCAGAAGGTATTGGGTACAGAGATGAGACAAGCCATTTAACACTGGCAGGGGTGCTTACAATGATCAACTTTTATTTATTTATGTAAAACCATCCTAAAAAGCAAACAACTGTTTGCTGTAACTGCTTATAAAGTATTATCTGGAGTTCAGCTTCAATTTGTTAGTGTATTTAAATATGCTATTACATCTAACACTCCCCTCCCCCCCAATAACACCTCCTGTATTAGAGTGCCTCCAATCTGGATGAAGGAGCATTGGGGGTGGGGGGCATATTTGGCAGCCCGTCCATAGAGGGCGCATGGGCGTCACCTCCCCTATCCATACGTCCGGCCCCCTGATCTACATATTTGTGGCGCTGGACCATGGATTCCAATGTGGCGGGGGTGTTTTTTTTTTTTAAGCACCTGATTAGAGGCTCTAATAGGCTTCAAAAAAGGGTGAGCTCGGAGCACAGAGCATTGCGCTCCGAGCCCACCCAGTTGTGTGACCATAGCGAATGAATTTTCTCTATTCGCACACTAAAGTTCCTCCCCAACAATCAGGAGGCAAGTCTGTGAGACCTGTTTCCCAATTGGCCAAAGCGTCAGGCGATCCTATTGGATGCCTAAGGCTTTGGTGGAAGACACACGGCGGAGGAAGCTGTAGGAGCGCACACTGGAGCCGCCGTGGCCGCTGCCCGCACTCCAGGAGAGAACACTAAAGCCCCACTACATGAGCGGGTAAGTGCCGGACCGGACGACCCGTGGGGGGGGGGGGTCTAAGGAACGGTTCACACCACATGCAGTCCAGTGTGGTTTTTTTTTTTTTTTTGCCATCAGAAACACATGGATAGTAGGTTCTATGGTTTCCAATGGCATGGTTCACACCAGTGCAGTCAGTTCCAGAAAAAAAAGTAGAACATGCTGCATTTTTTTTTCAGCATTGAACTGTACTGGAATGCAGTAAAACATATCAAAAACGCACTGTCCCCATTTATGATGAAGAGAAAATGTGGGGAAAAATTCACTGAAAACACATCAAAATGCTCATACAGAAATGTATCTTGAACGCACCTGGACTGTGTTTTTATGGTGTGAACTGGCACTAAAAAAAGAAAACGAATGCAGCCACCACATCTAATGAACGGTAAGTGGCAATGTATCACATTTTTTGGTTTTGGGTCTAATACCACTTTAGCGTATCTACTCCAGAACAAAAATACTGCAGCTCGCCAGTCTTTAGATGTGGCAGCTGCATTCATTTTCTTTTCCTTTTTTTTTTTTTTTTTTTTTTGTAAGCTAAGTACATTTTCTGAAAGTACAGAAAATACCCGTTGATCCTGCCATAACTCCAGTGACATTGTAACTTAACCTGTGTTCTAAACTTATATCTTAATTAATGTTATTACCTTTCCCAGTTCTCTTACATGAACTACAAGATGCATCTTCCCTATGTAATAGAGGGGGAGGTGTTCTGTAGACCTGCCCTATAAGCGACAACACTGCTCCCGCAGAACAGTGAGTGACTGAACATTGTCACCCTAGGGAAGGATAAGTTAAATAAAGAAAAAAGACTTAAAATTGGCAAACACATTTCAGCTCACCCATCCTTAGATGTGGTGGCTGCATTAATTACATTTGTGTTTTATGGGTTTAAATACACTTTATAGCACTCCTGTCCTGTCCTCAGGACCCACTAACAGGCCAGGTTTGCAGGATAACTGAAATACATCACAAGTATTATCATTTGCTCAGTGATTGCAGTATTCTAGTCTGCATCTCCCCAAGGTAATGCTTAAAATCTTGCCTGTTAGTGGGTCCTGAGGACCGGAGTTTTGAACCCCTGCTTTAAGGGGTCTATTTGTAAAGAAAAAAAAATGCATAGTCATGTGTCCAGCGAATCTGCATGTACAAATGTTCTTTAGGCTATTTTCTGCTCTGAACATATGCGCTTTTATAAAGGGCAGTAGTAAAATACTGCATTATGACCACTAGATGGAGATGAGGAGTATAGGAAATACAAAAATCTTTGTATTAGGGGATACAATGTAACAATTCTAGAGAACACTAGAGGCAATTGGCAAATAAGTTAGGGAGCGACCGATATTGTTTTTTTCGGTGCCGATATGATACCAATATTTCGGCCACCTCTCAGGCCGATAGCTGATATTCTGTACATTTTTAAAATTTTTATTTTTACCCTTTTTTTTTTTTTATCACTATTATTCCTGTCACATGGAATGTAAACAACTCTTGTGACAGTAATAGGCATGTGAGAGGTACTATAAGACCCCAAACCCCTCCTCTGCACTTGAAAGTATTCAAAACGTCAAGATCGGCGTTTTTGAATACTTAATTTTTTTTTAAGATGCCAGTAATCCAGGAAGTGATGTCATGACGGGTTACTAGATTTGAAACCCGAACGAAGCATCGGCTTTGTTCAGGTCTTTGGCCAGCCGGCAGACGTGCCGGCTGGTTGCTCAGCCCACCCAGTGGGACAGGAGAGCCCGGGCGAGCGGGAGGGGGGCGGTCCCCCCACTGCTTGTAATAACAGCCGAGCGGCTGCAGAGCCACATCAGTTGTTATTACAATAAAGCCGATTTGTCCGCTCTAAAGAACGGTACCGGGGTGATACATACAGCTGCATGCATCACCCCGGTAAAACCCCTTGAAGCAATATCAGTGTCAGAAACCATCAAATCAGTGTACTCCAAAGACATGCTGGTAGGTTAATTGGATCCTGTCTAAATTGTCCCTAGTATGTATGAATGTGAGTGAGGGACCTTAGATTGTAAGCTCCTTGAGGGTAGGGACTGATGCGAATGTACAATGTATATGTAAAGCGCTGCATAAATTGACGGCGCCATACCTGAAATAAATAAAATTCACACTTGTTTAATAATAAAAGTAAAAAGAACAAACTTAGTCAAAACATAGCCAAAGTTCAGTAACCGGAATGGATAGTCAGACAAGCCAAACGTCAGGGATCAATGTAGTGGAACAGCAAGCGGGATCTGGAGCCAGAAGGGATGTCGGCAAAGCAAGTCTTGAACAGGATCGCAGGAGATCATTTCTGTGATGTTGACCAAGGTGAAGGCAGAGCTCCTCTGGACTGGACGGCTTAAGTAGCCAGGACTGACGAGCAGGATATCATCAACAGCTGAGTAACTGTGGAGAGAAAGGAGCTGGCAATAAGCCGACAGCTGAGCGGGCAGCTCAGAGAAGGAAGGGCTGAGCCCAGTCCTGACAAACGGTAATATCGGTTTAGTTTGCGACCGATACCGATTTTTTTGGAAAATGCTGATATCGGCCTGCAATAATGGTCCTTACCGATAATCAGTCCATCCCTAAAATAAATGTAACCTTTTTTTCTATGCGCCACAGTTCCATCTATTGGCCATAATGCCTTTCCCTACAGCCCATAATAAAGCGATATTCATTCAGGAGAAAAGATAACCTAAGAACATTTGTTTTTGCCCAATTTACACAGAACAAATGTACATGTGGATTCATTGAGTGAATGGTTATGTGAATTGTTTTTTTTTTTTTTTTTTTTTTTTTTTTAATGTAAATGGACTCCATTTGGGTTCAGCATTTGCAAGTGTTTTCATATAGTACAGCTAGTTAGATGGTTTTTATTTGTCTATTCATACAGCATAAAGTCTCCCCCGTATTTTATAATGTAGAGGAGATTACTTTTTATGTATTCATTATCAATGAGTATAATTTATAATGAAACCTAAATACCACACCGTTTTTGACTTCTTATCAACCTTTTTTTTGTCTCTTCCCTTCTTCTTCGGTCATCTACTCTCTCTCCTTGGGATTGCAGAGATTATGGAAGGTATGTGATATAGGATGGGGTATAAATGATAAAGGATTTTTTGCAGAATTGCTCGCATTTTTTTAAATTTATTTAAAAAAAACAATTATAAAGCTTTTCAGGAACACAATCTAAAGAGCAGCAGTGATTTCCAGAGTTTAGTTATCCATAATTGACCAATAAAATTGTACTTAAAGCGATTGTAAAGGTGAAATTAAAAGAAAGAAAAAAACCCAAACAGGTCTATACACACCACCCACGCTCCTAGCCCCTCCTCTTTGTCCAGTGGCCCCATGGGATGTGTATGCTTGCTCCAGAACCCCCACTCCCTTGTCACTGGCTTTGATTGATAGCCAAAGGCTCCCGCTGCCCCAGCAAAGGCAGCGAGACACTTCCTGGATTTACACAGACACACAGAGGCACACCTCCAGTTCTCCATCTCTCATTGGCCCTCTTATAACTCCCCCCCCCCCCCCCCCCCCCCGGCAAACTCTCGTGAGAGAGAAAGCTGTGCATGATGTCATAAGCCCTAGGCTAATGACCAGACAAGAAATGGGAAGTTGGCTGTATAAGGGATTTACTGGCAGAAAAAAAATGTTTGACTATCCAAAGTTAAAACAACAAGGGCAGAAGATTTAATGGAAAGATGAAAAAATGACTGAAGGTCCCAAATAATTTTTTTGTATATAATTGTTTTTCTTTACACTGTATGCAGTGAAGTTACCTGAATTTGACTTTGTATCAACCTCTTCCTATCCCCTGTACAGCAGAGCTCAGAGTGTGGTAGGGAGAAGCAGTAGAAGGAGCCACTCGGCTGTGCTGCAGTGCTCATGTACTAACCAGTAAAATGCTGATATTAGGAGAGGCCAGAGTAACAGTGGGATGACCCTATCCAGTCTTCTGCTTCTCCTTTCACTGTCCAGTCACAGTTTGGGGAAGGGACATGACCTGTAAGTGTTACAGCAATTACAACTCTTCTTCCTCCTCTCCTCTTCCTTTCTACGTTGAGGTCCCCCAAGTTTCTGTTCTTGGACCTCTCCTCTTCTCAATCTACACCTCCTCCCCTGGGTCAGCTGATGGCTTCCCATGGCTCCCAATACCATTTCTATGTGGATGACACCCAAATCTATCTCTCCACCCCTCAGCTCTCTCCATCAGTCTCCTCACACATCACCAGCTTACTAACAGACATAGCCTGGAAGTCACACCACTTTCTCAAACTCAATCTATCCAAAACCAAGCTCATAATATTTCCTCTCCCACGTGCCTTTTCCCTTGATTTCTCTGTCAAAATCAACGGCTCAACTATCAACCCATCTGCTCGCCAAGGTTCTAGGTGTTATCCTGGACTCCTAACTCTCCTTTTGGCCCCACATCCATTCACTGTCCAAATCTTGCCGCCTGAACCTCAGCAACATGTCCAAGATACGCCCCTTTCTAACCAATGAAACCACAAAGCTTCTAATCCACTCTACGGTTATCTCTCACCTCGACTACTGCAACTCCCTCCTCATTGGCTTACCTTCAAATAGGTTATCCCCCCTTCCGTCCATCATGAATGCTGCTGCCAGACTTATCCACCTTACAAACCGCTCAGTGTCTGCTACTCCTCTCTGTTAATCTCTCAATTGGCTGCCACTCACCCAATAAATTCAAGATACTAACAATAACTTACAAAGCCATTCACAACTCTGCCCCCATCTACATCACTAACCTAATCTCAAAATACCAACCTATTTGTTCCCTTTGTTCCTCCCAAGACCTCCTGCTCTCTAGCTCTCCCATCACCTCTTCCTGTGCTCGCCTCCAGGACTTCTCCCGAGCCTCTCCCATCCTTTGGAATTCCCTACTCCAATCTGTCGGGCTATCTCATACTTTGTCCACTTTCAGACAATCCCTGAAAACTCATCTCTTCAGAGAAGCCTATCCTGCCCGCACCTAACAACTGTACTTTTTATTTTATCAATCAGCACATCCCCACAGCTATTACCTCTTGTATCACTTGACCCTCCCTCCTAAATTGGAAGCACTAAAGAGCAGGAACCTCTTATTCCTCCTGTGTTAACTGCTTGCCGACCAGCCGCCGTCATTATACTGCAGCAGGTTGGCACAGCTGCACGAATCGCCGTAGGTGTACGTCCGGCACTTTAAGATCGATAGGGGGCGTGTGCTGCCGAAACCGATGCTCATGTGCCGGCCACCCGTAATCGCTCCTCAGAGAGCCAGAACGGGGATCTGTCAATGTAAACAGACAGATCCCCATTCTGACAGGAGAGTATAGAGAGATCTGCTGTTCCCAGTGATCAGGAACAGTTCGTTCTTTCCTTTCCTTTCCTTTCCCTTCCCCCCACAATTAGAAACACCTCCCTAGGGAACACTTAACCCCTTGATCGCCCCCTAGTGTTAACCCCTTCCCTGCCTGAGACATTTATACAGTAATCAGTGGCTATTTTTAGCTCTGATCGTTGTCTAATTGTCACTGGTCCCAAAAAAGTGTCAAAAGTGTCTGATCTGTCCACCGCAATGTCGCAGTCCCGCTAAAAATCGCAGATTGCCACCATTACTAGTAAAAATAAACAAATGTAGAAGAATACATATTGGCTTAAACGGATGAAAAAAAAATGTTTTTGTTTTTTTTATGTTTGGGTATTTATTATAGCAAAAAATAGTGTGAGGTTTGATTTTGTTTTTGTTTGTTTTTTAAATTGTCGCTCTTTTTTTTTTTTTTTTGTTTATAGCCCAAAAAATAAAAACTGCAGGGGTGATCAAATACCACCAAAAGAAAGCTCTATTTGTGGGAAAAAGGGACATACATTTTGTTTGGGTACAACGTTGCATGACCGCGCAATTGTCAGTTAAAGCGACACAGGGCCATATCGCAAAAAATGGCCTGGTCATTAAGGGTGCAAATCCTTCCAGTCCTTAAGTGGTTAAAGTGTATTGTAATTGTACTGTCTACTCTCAAGTTGTAAAGCGCTGTGTAATCTGTCGGTGCTATAGAAATCCTGGATAAAAATAATTTGGCAAGTAAAACAGCTTCCCATATGTATTTTATCTGTGTATTTAGCTGTCTGCCTTAAGTTCGGCTTCACATTTTCCCAGAGAATTAACAATTCAACAATTTAAAGTTGTTTGGGAATAAATAAATCTGTCCAGTTAACACAGGTAGAGAAGATACAGCCATGGATATGAGTTGTATAAATTTGCCTGTCTTGTGTTATGTGTGACGCCTCTCTCTTTTAATTCACTCAGCGACACTTTCCAGTATGAGGACAGAGATGGAGCGGATCCAGCAGGACAGGAAACAGGTGGGACCGATGGGAAATGGAAAAACTTTCATTTCCTTCCTTGTCATTCTTCACCTTCAGTTCTTATTGTGACCAATTCGGTCGTCTTTTTACTTGTGATTCTGTTGTGCACTAAAAAGCTCCTGTGATAGCGGTGGACATAATGCTGTGAAGAAAGAGGATTATGGAGTTAAATACTATAGCTGGTTCTTTCAGAGATAAGGATTCTGAAATCATTTGGCTTGTTTTGGCCCTTTCTCAAGGCTTATGTGCCTTTTATTAACTCTAGGAGGTTAGGTTGTGGGAGTTAGGTGTGGTAGGTAGAGCTGTTTCTCTGGGAAAGAGATGGTGCTTTAGCGAGGTGACATGAGATGTTCCTGTTCGAGCTCCTGATTCTTCATCCAGTTTCCGCTTTGTACTATAAGACAATATAACCCTACAGGTTATGGTTAGAAGGGAGGAACGGAATCAAAAAGCTTTCCAAGTGAGGGTTATGTGATGGAATGAGACTTGTAAATGCTTACATTTTTTTGTTTAAAAAGTTTTTACAGTTGTAAACAATGATTCAGTTGGAGGGTTTTCGATGACTTTAGCTCCTTCTCACCAAATCATGTATGGCTCTACTGTATTTATTGGTCTTAAGCCCTTTAGTCCCTTCTCACCATAACCGGTATGGTTATAATGGCTTTGTAAGTCCCAGGCTCTTTAGTCCCTTCTCACCATAACTGGAACGGCTATACCGTCTTCTTGGGTCCCAAGCAGACTAGTCCCTTCTCACCATAACCAGTATGGTTTTACTGTCTTGTTTTACTGAGTCCCAAATCTGTGTGCCTTTTAGTAACACTAGGAGGTTAGGTTGTAGGACTTAGGTGTGGTAGGCAGAGCTGTTTCTTTGGGAAGAGAGATGGTGCTTTAGTGAAATGATGTGAAATGTTCTGGTTTGAGCTTCTGATTCTTCATCCAGTTTTCCCTTTGTGCTGATACAATATAAACTTATAGGTTATGGTGGGAAGGAAGGGAATCAAAAAACCCTCCAACTTAGGAATGTGTGATGGAATGAGACATGGAAATATTTGTATATTTTGTTCTAAAAGGTCTTTGCAATTCTATGCATTAATTCAGTTAGAGGGCTTTTTGATTCCTTTAGCCCCTTCTTACCATAACTCATATGGTTCTACTGTCTTGTTGGATCCCAAGCCCTTAAGTCCCTTTTTATTGTTACAGGTATGGTTATACTGTCTCGTTGGGTTTCAAGGCCATTAGTCCCTTCTCACCATATCCAATATGGCTATACTTTCTTGTTGGGTCCCAAGGCCTTTAGTCCCTTCCCACCATTACGGGTATGGTTATACTGTTTCCTTGGTCCCAAGCCCTTTAGTCGCTTCTCACCATAATCGGTAAGGCTATACTGTCTTGTTGGGTCCCAAGGCCTTTAGTCCCTTCCCACCATTGCAGATAAGGTTATACTGTCTCCTTGGTCCCAAGCCCTTTAGTCGCTTCTCACTATAACCGGTATAACTATACTGTCTTGTTGGGTCCGAAGGCCTTTGGTTACTTCCCACCATTATGGGTATAGTTCTACTGTCTTCTGGGGTCCCAAGCTCTTTAGGCGCTTCTCACAATAACTGGTATGGTCATTCCATCTTGTTGGATCCTAAACCCTTTAGCCGCTTTTCACAATACCGGTATTCCGTCACGTTGGGTCCCAAGCCCTACTCCATAGAGGCCATAGTTTCTATACACTACACTAATGAAGACCAAATTCACTTTAACCACCTCAATAACACAGGCGTCATATGACGTCCTGGGCTTTGAGCGGGTATATCTGAATGATGCCTGTAGTTACAGACATCATTCAGATATTGCCGGTTTCAGCCGGCGAATCTCTACACCATAGGAACGATCATAGCGGCCGTTCCACTGCTTGATCGTTCCTATGGGAGGCGAGAGGGGACCCCCCCCTCCCGCCGCCCCCCAGTGCTTGCTCCGACTCACCGTTACGATCAGTGAGGCGGAGAGTGGATCCGCCGGCGCCGGATGTAGATCATAGAGATTTCCGGCGGACCAGATGGTCCCCGGAGTCTCTATGATCGTCGGAGGCCGGGCGCGATGTTATGACGTCACGCCCGGCCTCTCCATTCAAAAAAACGGCGCCGCTTCGGCTGGGAAGCGGCGATCGTTTTATTTTTTTTTTTTATTTCAGGCTTCCCAGCCTAGTGGTGAGATATGGGGTCTTATTGACCCCATATCTCACTATTAAGAGCACCTGACATGTCATATTGCTATTACAAGGGATGTTTACATTCTTTGTAATAGGAATAAAAGTGATCATTTTTTTTTTTTTTTTTCAAAAAAGTGTCAAAATAAAAAAAATAAAATATAATTAACAATAAAAAAAAAAATAATGTTTTTTTAAAGTGCCGCTGTCCCCGTGTGCTCGCACGCAGAAGCGAACGCATACGTAAGTCCCGCCCACATATGAAAACGGTGTTCAAACCATACATGTGAGGTATCACTGCGAACGTTGGAGCGAGAGCAATAATTTTGGCCCTAGACCTCCTCTGTAACTCAAAACATGTAACCAGTAAAAAAATTTCAAGCGTCGCCTATGGGGATTTTTAAGTACCGAACATTGGCGCCATTCCACGAGCGTGTGCAATTTTGAAGCGTGACATGTTAGGTATCTATTTACTAGGTGTAACTTCATCTTTCACAAAATGCAAAAACATTGGGCTAACTTTACTGTTTTTTGTTTTTTTTTTAAACACAAACCGTTTTTTTCCCCAAAAAAATGCGTTCGAAAAATTCCTGCGCAAATACTGTGTGAGATAAAAAGTTGCAACAACCGCCATTGTATTCTCTAGGGTCTTTGATAAAAAAAACATATATAATGTTTGGGGGTTCTATGTAATTTTCTAGCAAAAAAATGATGATTTTTACATGTAGGAGCAAAGTGTCAGAATTGGCCCGGTATTGAGGTGGTTAAATCTCTATACCTCCTAGCTCATGATTTCCTATCTGCTGATAAATGTACATTGAACTGGTGATAATCCACGATGAACCAATCGTGCTGATTATACTGGGTAATAATAAGCCAACACAGATTTGATGCTCTCTTCTCCTTCCCCTACAGACAGAGCTGCAGTTGCAGGAGTCGGAGACTCAGGTCCAGAAGCTGTGGGAGTCTCTGGGTGAACAAGAGAAGCTTCTTCAGAATGAGAAGGAGGAGAAGGTATGAAGACTTCCATGGTGAAAAAAGGTCACATGCTGTTTAGCTTATCTCTTCTCAGAGAGGCAGATAAAAGTTTTCAACTCATAAAAGATCATAAGATCTGTGGGAAAGCTATCCTCTCTACTGCTAGCAAGCATAGTAGGGAGCACAACAATTAAAATGATCATTACAAAAAACACTTTCTCTGAAGGTTCTGGGCCCTATTTCTGGTCTTCACTGTGTCTCACTAACTTGTGTCTTCAGGCTTCTCTTGAGCAAACGCTGAGCGAGGAGAGGAACAAGATTGGCAGACTGCAGACTGAACTGAACACCAGCGAGGAGGTGCAAAGGGACTTTGTCCGGCTATCCCAGCAACTGCAGGTGATTCCAAGTTCATTCTATCTAAGTTATCTAAACCTGTGTGGTTTACAGAAATGTATACATATATACCTTCATACGATTATTTTTAATTTAAAGTTCCATCCAGCAGATGTAGCTGTAGTCTACTTTTCACATGTTTTGTCAGGCTAGCTTTCATTTGTTTTCCTGGAAATAAAAAAATGCTTACTTGGAGAGCTTACTAGCTCAAGTTCTAATTTACACACACAATTGATTAAAGCCTGGTACACACCACTAGTTTTTTTTCGTTCAACCCGGAAAAAAAACTGACAGCTGCAGTCGGAGAAGCTGACAATCCGATGTTAGTACAGCGATCTTCCCTGCTGTTCTATTGTATTCTGACAGGGGGATGGCCCCCCGCCAGAACACTCTGGTCAACGCTCTCAGCCATTGGCTGAGAGAGCTGATTGGGAGCAGGTCGGCTGCTGGTTTTCCAGCATGCTCGCCCGACAAACGGCCGGCTTCTGTTGGACCGGCTTCCATACACATGGGCCAAACGTTGGCCAGTTTCTATTGAACTGGCTGATGTCACCCGGCATTCGGGCAGTGTGTACTAGGCTTAAAACGGAGTTCCAACTATGTAAATTTTTTTTTTTTTTTTTTTGTACGAATATGTTATTTGAATGCTATTATTTATGTGACTCACTGTTTAGCGATCGACGTCCGCTCGATTGCCGATTTAGATTAAACGATGTCTTTGATTTTTTTTATCCCTGGCATGTTCCATTTTGCTTGTGGGCATGTGAAGCCCACAAGCACTATCTTCCTGGTTACGGTGCTGCTGCTGGACCAGCATGCACCGCCCCGTTCTTGCGCATGTGCAGTAATGCGCCGTAGTGGCACTGTAAAGTATACATGTTGCCATAACAACGGCGTCATCGTGGGAAGTGCCCGCCCCGTTGTTATGGCAACCTAGCCCTTGGCGCAGCCCACTGACTCCTGGGAAATTATGACACACATCTCCCAGGAGCAGTAGCGAGCGGAGGCTCCGAGGGAAGTGACGTCAGGAGCCGAGGTGATGAAGGAGGCAGATTTTGAGGGACCACATAGCATCAGGCATAAAAAGGTAAGTAAAAAAAAAAAATTTCTCCAAATATTTTTTTCTTTAGTAATTTCATGCACATTAATGACTTTTTTTTTTGGGTGGAACTCCACTTTAAGGCCTGGTTCACACCTATGCATTTTCTAGTGTGTTTTTAGTTTTGCAGAAACACACTACAGTCCATTTAACATGGTTTCCTATGGGTTACGTTCACATCTGTGCATTTTATGGAAAGGGCCAGGGACTTTTTTTCTAGTTTTTGGTTCCATAGACTTCAGTGGATCAAAAACGTGTATTGAAAAACGCAAAATGCACCTGGAATATGCAAACTGCACCCTGCATAGGTGTGAACCAGGCCTAAGTGAGAGTGCAATCCCTCCCCTCTATGAACGGTAATCACTAGAACGATAGCACTCAGAGGACCTCCACAGATTTCTTAGTGATTATTGTCCAATCATTGATATAGTCCTTCGTAGGTAACAATGGAAGCAAATGCAGACTTGCAATTATGTTAATTTAGTTTACTAAGTTAGTTTAGCAATTATGTCATGCCCTCTCCTCTCTCCCTGCTTTGTACAGCACCATATAGTTATTCAGATAGTGAGAGGTAGTCTGAAAGTAAACGGCTTTTGCTTGAGTCTATGCTTTAGAACCGCATTTCCCAACCCTTTTTCAGTTGTGGCTCTGCCAGTGCACCCTATTCTGAAATGTAAAAATATACATTTTTCTTATCAGTGAGAAACCTGAGCTTGGGACACGGCAACACAGCTGCATTGGTGACAAAACGGTAGTAAAGTCTTGTGGAAAAAAAAAAGTTTTCTCCTCCAAGGCAATATCATAATGTGCTAGTATGCTTACCTTGAAACAAAGCCCTCCAGCAGCATGCTGTCACCGCTGCATGAGCTTCCATCTTCACCTAGGTCTTCCTTCCAGGTTCGGGGACTCCGTCCCCCGGACTGGATGAGACACGATGACGTCACTCCCGCACATGCATGGCACACAGCTGTGCAGAAACGGCACGGGTATGCCGTTCCTTCAGAGCTCATGCGGCGGTGACGTCACCAGCTGCTACTCGCCTGAATATCTCCTAAACAGTGCCTGTTTAGGAGATGTTCGTTTTACCTACAGGTAAGCTTTATTATAAGCTGTAGGTAAAAATAACAAATGAGAGTTTACTACCACTTTAACTTCCCATCAAAACCCCCCTTCACATCAGAAGTCACTCCATCCTATAAGAGGTCCCCCTCCACATCGGACGTCCCCCATGATGTCAGAAGTTCGCACATGACATCGGAGTCACCCCTTCACATTAGAGGCCCCCCCCATACATAAGAGCCCCTCATCAAATCAGAGTTGCCTCTTTACTTCAAAGGCCTCTTATACATGATTACCTTCATCGCCACATAGTCCCCCTTTACAGAGCCCCTTCCCTGCATCACAGTCACACCTTTTGGCTCCAGTAGCGTAGCAGAGGGCAGTGGTGGAGGAGGTGTGGAGGTGGACTTCAGTCTTCTCCTGCATGCTGTCTGCCCTGGATCAGAGTCATGCGTTGCCATAGTGCAGGTGAGCTAGCTGCCATCACCAAAGCAAAGCAACAAATGACACCTTGTGTCCAGGCCCTGGAGCATCTTTGGTTGTTATGTGGCTGGTGGCCAGCCTGCCTGCACAATGGTGCAACTCATGATGCTGATACAGGATAAATTGGGTCCCATGCTGATGGCAACCTGATTGAACCAAGACAGCACCCCAGGGTGCCCTGGCACCCTGGTTGAGAAACACTGCTTTAGAAAAACATAGTCCAGTGTGTGTACCCTATAATGAATGTTCATTTGAAAAAAAATATTCGATTTTGTATAAATAGGATTGCTTAAGTGATCAGATGATAGATCATTAAAGCTCCTTGGACTCTTTCATCTTGTAGTCTGGCATACCCAACCAAGGGGATCCTTACTAGAACCAGTTCACTTGTTAAGCAGTTTTTTTTTGTTTTGTTTTTTTCATTTTATTACAGGAATAGACTTTCAAAGTCCCAGCTCTTCTTGGATATGTCTTTGTGAAATTAAAAAAATCTGACAGAAGGTCCAACTCTTCCTTAATCTATACAAAAACACATTTGGGCCAATGTTGGGCTTTAAATATTCCTGTTACTGCATATTTTTTTTCTTATTGACATATTTTTTTGTCTCGGTGTATCGCAGGTCAGCCTGGAGAAGATCCGACAGGCCACTTCAATAAAGGATGTACAAGAAATTTTAGAAGGCACCCGGTTTACAGACGTCAGTCCGTCAAATGACACCTGATCATCACAGCCCTAAATGATGTGTCCACTAGATCTCTGGTGGCTTTAATTTGGACGGTGCAGGACCTATGATTTTTGCCGAACTCATTTCTGCCTACCTTGCTCCTGTGCTTCTCACCAATGTCTTCCAACCCTCCAGTTTGATTTCTGTTACCCTGATATACAGCACAGACTCCTGTACAGAGCTGAGCGTTATCTCAGGTCAGCGGAAATAACTCCGGCTTTTAAATAAAGCCAAAACCAAAAAAGCAATAAATCTGCAAGATGAGACCGTAAATGAAGGTCATCTCAAGGAAGGAACCCTGCTATTGGTGACTTGTTTTTGCAATGTAAAGCTCCAGTGCTATTGTCCTTAAAGTGGATCTTCACTGCACCTGAGCGCCACAAACCAAAAACACTATTTTATATATTCAAAACAAACTCCCCCATCCATCCATGTCTCTATGCTTTAGTTTGTTGAGACACCGCTTTCAACCCCCCCCCCCCCCAGCATTCTGGCTGAAGCCATTTTGAGTAAGGGCAGATGATTCATGTAGCATTTACTTTCTGGAATCCATCTGCCCTTAGTTCAAGCATGCATGCGGGAGAGTGTTTTTAGCTGAGAAAACACATCCTCCTCTCCTGAAGACTCCTGGGATGTATGAGAAGAACGGGTGTAGATCGTGCTGGACTGACTCTGTCAGTCAGTGTTGTAGATTGGTAGGGTGTGGGCAGAGGGAAAGAATTTGTTTCCAGAAGTCCATGCCCAGTTTGGAAAAAGGTGGTGATGAGCCCTGCTATAGGCTTGGGCTGCTACCTCGGTGTGCATCCTCACGATCGACTCTGCGTGTAATGTAGAAGAAAGGATAAAGGAGCGCCCGGTAATCAAAGAGGTAATTCATTTGTATTATATTTGAAGTTTCAGCAATAAAAAAAAGGGGCCAACGTGTTTCGGGGAACTAGAGACTCCCCCTTCATCAGGGCTGCTAGTACAAATAGTTATGGAATGATCCTGTTGGAGGGTGCCTTTGGCACATGGATCTGGACAGTTGGAAGTCCTCAGTGCTGGCTGTGTGTTCAGAGCACACAGCCAGCGCTTAGGACTTCTAACTTCCAATAGGATCATTCCACAACTATTTTTACTAGCAGCCCTGATGAAGGGGGAGTGGCTAGTCCCCCGAAACGCGTTGGCCTCTTTTTACTGCTCAAACTTTAAATAAAATACGAATTCATTACCTCTTTGATCACTGGGCGCTCCTTTTTATCCTCATTTCTCCTGGGATGTATGACATAATTTGTCTAGGCAAGACACCAGAAAGTAACTGAAGAAATGCAAAAAAAAAAGTTTAAAGCAAGTAAATATGACATATTTTACGATCTATTTAGGAATACTCGCAGCATGAGGATTAAAAATAATCAATTGTAATTGGGAGAGTGAAGTTCCACTTTAAGGTCCTTATCAATGGGCCTTTGTTCATGTCAGAACTGTTCCCCCAGCACCCCCATAGAAGTCAATAGAAATGCAAAGGCAGGTTGATGGAGCTTAGTAGGAGGGCATTCACAGGTCATAATGATGTCAGCTGCAGGTCACATGACCCTGTCAATGAATTCTATGCTCCCAGAAGAATCTCAGACTTGGTGTCAAGTACAAGTGGAATGCACCTGGAAGAAGTTGCCATTGTTCATTGGCACAAGTCCGAAGCGCGTAGACCAGCCTTTCTCAACCTTTTCAACACAGAGGAACCCTTGAAATTATATTCTGATCTCAGGGAACCCCATCTAAAAAATACTATATCTGCAGTTTATGATACATTAGTGTGAGGGTCAGTGGGAAGAATTACCCCCTTACAGATAGCTAAAAAGATCAATGGTGTCAGTGGGAAGTTATCTGAGAGGCAGAAATTTCTCATTGCTTAAGGAACCCCTAGCAACCTCTGGAGGAACCTTTTGGATTCCATAGAACCCTGGTTGAGAAACTCTGGCATAGACACAGGCCTTTATCCTTACTACACTACCTAGCTAGTCAATGACCTAGAACAAGCATGCAGCCAGTAAAGTATCGGCAACCTATCATGCATATGCTTGCTTTATAAGCGACTGCTAAATGCTAAAGCAAGGATAAGGATGCCACTGACAGAATTTGCATCTTCCAAGCCAAGCTGGCAATGGACACTTCCATATAGCTATGCCAACAAGTTCCTGAAGACTTCTGACACTGGAGAATGTATACTGTGTATATATGTTAAATATGCAACACTAACACTAATGAAGGACACTAGAACTCGGTGCTGGTGACACCATATCAGTGTGGAATCTACAAGGATGGAATATTGGAGGAACACTGAAGGATGAAGATGCCATTCTCAGATACAACACAATCTCAAAGGTTTTCTAAAGCGGAACCAAAGCTTATTTTTTAGGATGGACCAATCCTTATAGAAGATTCAGCCTATTCGTTCTCTAGATGTTCTCAGATTCCAGGGAGCCGATAGGACAAACAATATTGCTGTCACTGTAATGGGAGCTATAAGTGCACTTATAGTGCTGTACAAGCTTGTTACTAATGAATACTAAACATTGTTACGTTTTTATTAAAGTTTTCTTTTATATCGGTTATGATCTGTGTGTTTTTGTGTGCGACTTCAAAATTGTGCGATTTTGATTTGTGATTTTACCCTGCGACTTTGGATGAGTGCGACTTTATGACTTTGACCAATGTGATTTTTTTGTTTGTGCTCTACAAAGTCATTAGACACGTAGAACGGAAAAAAATAGTTTAGTTTAGTTTCGGTTTCTTCTCTAAGGAATTCCAAATATTCAGATCGATTTGAATTCACATCGCTGGAAAATTGATAGTTCTAATTCTGTGTGAAGAATAGCTTGTTGTTAACCACTTAAAGACCAGCCTCGTTTTGGATTTTAGGTGTTTACATGTTTAAAACAGGTTTTTTTGCTAGAAAATTACTTGGAACCCCCAAACATTTATATATGTTTTTTTTTTCCTAACACCCTAGAGAATAAAATGGCAGTTGTTGCAATACTTTTTTTTGCACCGTATTTGCGCAGCGGTCTTATAAGCGCACTTTTATTGAAAAAAAAAATCACTTTTTTGAATAAAAAAATAAGACAACAGTAAAGTTAGCCCAATTTTTTTTATATTGTGAGATATAATGTTACGCCAAGTAAATTGATACCCAACATGTCACGCTTCAAAATTGCGCTCACTCGTGGAATGGCGTCAAACTTTTACCCTCAAAAATCTCCATAGGCGACGTTTAAAAAATTCTACAGGTTGCATGTTTTGCGTTACAGAGGAGGTCTAGGGCTAGAATTATTGCTCTCGCTCTACCGGTCGTGGCGATACCTCACATACCTCAAAAAGACCTCAGATCTCATATTTACACTAAAATGCAATAAAAAAAAAAAAAAGTCATTTAAAAAAAATGACATTGAAAAAAATATGCCTTTTAAGAGGCATGGGCGGAAGTGACGTTTTGACGTCGCTTCCGCCCAGCAGTGTCATGGAGACGAGTGGGCGCCATCTTAGCCTCACTCGTCTCCAGGCACAGAAGAGAGAAGGACACGATCGCCTCCACCGCTACCGACGGCTCCGGTAAGCGGTGGGAGGGGGGGGGGGCCCTCTCCCGCCACTGATTAAAAGTGATCTCGCGGCGAATCCGCTGCATGGACCACTTTTATCAGAAAGCCGCACGAAAACGGGGATACTGGGGTTATGGCAGCTATCTGCTGCCATAACAACGATATCCACCGTCAAAGTTTGGACGTACATCGGCGTGCGGCGGTCCGGAAGTGGTTAAGGAGCGGGGCCGGGAAGCCGAGTGCCTCGTCCTTAACCAATGACTCATCAGCTGTCAGCGGGTTTCCCCACTGAGAGCTGAATGTGAAAAACAGAATGCCGACAACAAAAAATAAATGAGAAAAATGGTGTGGGGTCCTCCCCCCCCAATGCATTTCAGACCCTCATCTGAGCGCGCAGCCCGGCAGGTCAGGAAAGAGGGGGGATGAGCGAGCCCCCCCCCCCCCCGAACCATACCAGGCCACATGCCCTCAACATGGGGGTTTCAAAGTCACATGACAAGTCGCACAAGTGTGAATGGGGCCTAAAGCTAAACTCCAGGAATTGCCTAACTTGGTCACATATACTTCTTCATATCTCACCCTTGGAGGGCCTCTGACGATGCAGAAAGTCACTGTAGTAGCTTGTGTTTAAGAGGTTGTAGACCCTCACATATACCCAGTGAAGCGACTGGCTTCAGGTGATGCAGAGAGATGAAACAAATCTTCCTACATAAGTTGTACCTGTTTTATCTACAGCCCTATATCTATTTGAAGTGCAGAATTTATACATGATCTCTCAGCTCTGTAAAGTAGAGGACGGGGAGCTGGAGTTACCTCAGCGAGGAGAGCTCTGATTGCAGATTGGAGGGAAGGTACACACCCCCTTCACACAGGAACAGAGCTAAGGCTGCCAATCTGCTGGAGCTCCCTCCCCTGTCACCATTTTTCTCTTGGTGTCAGGAAAACTCATCAGAAGTGATTCATGCTAAAAAGCAGAGGAACGAGGCAGCAGAGAAAAATGACACTTCGTGCTCTGGATTGAGACAAATACACACTATAGAGGGAATATACTTTGTTCATATTTCATGTCTGAGGTTTACAACCAGTTTTTTAACCACTTCCCTGGGGTGGACGTCATATGACGTCCTGGACATTAAAGTGATTGGAAAGTCTTGTTTAAAAAACAAAAAAAAACAAACGTTTATACATACCTGCCCTGTTGTAGTGGTTTTGCACAGAGCAGCCCGGATCCTCCTCTTCTCGGGTCCCTCTTCGCTACTCCTGACCCCTCCCTCCTGTCGAGTGCCCCCACAGCAAGCAGCTTGCTATGGGGGACACCCGAGCCGAGCTGCAGCTCTGTGTGTCCATTCAAACATGGAGCTGCCATTCGGCCCCGCCCTGTCTTTCTCCTGATTGGCTAACTGCCTTTGACAGCCGCAGAAGCCAACAGCGCTGCTGCTGTGTCTCAGCCAATCAGAAGGGAGAGTCAGAGACGGCCGAGGGACTCGTGGACATCTCTGGACAGAGATGGGGCTCCGGTAAGTATTGGGGGGCTGCTACACACAGAAGGCTTTTTATCTTAATGCATAGAATGCATTAAGATAAAAAAACCTTCTGTCTTTACATGTTTAAGTGAAGATATCTGGATGATGCCTGCAGCTACAGACATCATCCAGATATCTTTCCTTTTTCAGCCGGCAATTGCCAATGTTGTAAAAGCAAGCCTAGCGGCTGATTAGCTGCTGCATTGCTTTTACAGGCTGTGCGATCAGGGAGCTGGAGATCTTATCCAGCGGCGGCACTGGTTTACCATAGAGCTAGCTGTGGACTAGATGGTCCCTGGCCATCTCTATAAGCCAGGGAGGCCGGAAGCAATGTCATGACATCACTACCGGCGCTGGATAATGTAAACACTGCCAGTTTTTTTGCTGGAAAGCCTGAGATCGTTTTTCTTTTTTTGATCTCGGGCTGTTTAGCACAGACTTACAGACCTGAGATATCTCCATAAAGATAACCTGTCATGCTTTTCCTATTACAATGGATGTTTACATTCCTTGTATTAGGAATAAAAGTGATCAAAAAATAAAATTTAAAGAGAAAAAAAATAAAGGATTAAAAAAAAAAAAAAAGAATTTAAAGGACCCTCGTGTTCGCACGCAGAAACTAACATGTGTGCATTAAAATTAATTAAAGTGTATTTAAAAAAAAAAAAATTTAGTTGTGCTGTGTGACATAAGAAATTGCAACAAGCGCTATTTTAACCCCCTTGTCACCTTCTTCCCTTTGCTTAATTTTTTTTTTTTACAATTTTATATGTAAAGTTGCATGCATTTGTTTGTAGCATGGCGATGTTTTGTGCTTCTGTTAAGTGCCTTTATAAAAGGGACAAATCACAGAATAAAATGTCAAAATACCTTCATTCCCAGATGGAAGAATCAATTTTGGTTATCATTTTAATGAAATTCTGGTTTTGTCTCCCTGTGGATAAAAATAATTACCACCGCTCCGGACAAATCAATCTGACATCTCTTATCTTCCACTGTGCAATGAAGGAGAGAGCACCAGGTGCTGGCGATTGCTGGTGCAATTGTATTCCTCGTGAGTAAGCGCTCAGCCAGAGCGTGAAACGCGTCAGCGGCCAAGCTGTATTGCTCCAGCGGTGTCATGTTCTGTATTATTTCGAGTTTTGAATAAAGAAGATTTTACTTTGTCCATCTCAGGGTGCGGCTGTCCAGATCTTTTCCGCAGGAATACATTTGTCTCCCTGTGCTTATTGTGACTAAATAGCAATCTAACCATGCTGCAACACCTGGCCTAGTCTGCTTGGTTTCCCATGGAGCAAAACATGGTAGTCTTAGGGCTGTCATATCTGTGCTGGCCTAGCTAATATACTCACGGACGTGCAAGCTTCGTCTAACTATGCTCCTTTTGGGGGTGCACTTGAGGGTTTGCCTCTTCACCATGGGTGCCTCAGGAGGACCTTGTCCTCTGGCATTGTATGTAAGGACCTCCAAGGGAGCGCTTCCTTACAGAGTAATGTATAGCACAGCAGCAGGTGGAGGGATCAAGAGGTCTAAGCCAAGTGGACCAGGAGCTGGCTCACAGTGTTGCTGGGAAATCCTAGAAGAGCAGAAGTGCTATAGCTTGGCTGTTAGATCTGACAAGTTCTCCCAGCATTTGGAAAGGCAAGTAAGCCTGGCACCCTCTGCTGTAGTATTCATAACATGGATGGTCAAAAAGCATATTCAGCTGCCATCCTGCTGCCAAATGTCCAGTCCCCACACTACCATCGGCCTACTTCCACTATGACCCATTTATCGTGTAAGCTGCTTAAAGCGTTTGTTACTCCAACACTTCATATTCCTGATATACTCCTGCTGTATCATGTACTTGTATGAGAAAGTCTCCTGTTCTCTTTGTATTGCTTCCTTTGTGTGAAATCCCTGGTGTTCCTGCTAGTCCCCTTGCTTTACTATTAAAAACTGACCACACTAAGCAGGACCGCAAACCGTGGTCAGTTCTCTTGCTATGCTGGGAACTCGGTGTACTCTCCTCCAATGATCAGACTTGTCCTGATATGCCCCTCGCTGCACAGCCATTTACTGGGAAGCTCAGTGTGCTTTTGTTTCTCCTCCCCCCAGCTCTTATGCAGCTGAGAACAGAGGGAATGTGATCATTTAAAAAAAATGGCATTTATAATTTTTTTTTATATCTATACAAAAATATGTTTTGCCTTTCATTTTTATGTTAAACTGAATGCGTTATTTTATAAGGTGATCGTTTACAATCACATTAACTTCCGGATTATTCAGGGACTGAGGGTCCAGCCACATCTCTTTATGGGGAAGGGGGTGGGAAGTTTGTAGGCAGGTGCAGTCTGCTTCCTCCACTGTAGGTGGCGCCCGACTGGAGCGGCATCACAGCTTGGAGAGTAAGTCAATGGAAACTCAGTTTCTCTGTGGTTTCCTGGTCCATGGAGATAGTGTTTTGGCTGGCTGTGCTGCATCCAGGTGAACTTTGGCGACTATCTTGGGTCAGCAGAGACTTTTTAAGTCCCTGCGCCCCAGGCTATGCCACGCATGCTCGTAGCAAAGCAGCAATGTAGAGCGGGAAGGAAGTTTTGAGGAACTTATTTCTTCTATGACTTCCTGAGGCCAGGGGGACACAGCTGTCCAACTGGAAGTGGTGCCTCATGTGACCATCTTGGATCAGGCAGAATCTATTTAAGACTCCGGCTCCTGGGTTTGGTGCGCTTTATGTGAATGGCTAGTGTAGGGACAGGTCACCCGTCTGTCAGGAACTGTATTAGCGGCAGGGAATGGTTCCAGAAGAGAAGGGAAAGCTTAGGGCTCACAATTGCCTTGGACATCTTCCCGTTTGGGTACGAGATAGCCAGGCCACATTATGCCCCTCCAAACAGATGCTGTCAGTTCGGCTGATACCTGCTCCACTACAGGCTGTTGGCATTCGCGGGTGCTCCCGGTTGGGTTCTCTCCCACTCAGTTTGTTGTGAAGTGTCTGCTTTTTTGCAAAACAAGTTCTGCCTTTGCTAAAATACAAGGTATACGAATTGCACCTGGACTGTGTGTGAATTATTGCTGCACTCCCAGCCCTCACTCTGTAGGTCACCAAGCCACTACCTGCTGCTGGGTCATGGCCTCCTTGTCAGACCATGGCTTTCTGTCTACAGCTACTGATATAAAATCTCATACGGCATAGCAAATCACAAGTGCTGTAATTAAACCATAAAATTCTGCGCTCAAACACCCTAAAATCCTTATTAACCTCTATAACTATAGAAGATACTCAAAATATGAAAACAATAATAAAAGCATTATAAACATAGAACATTTAAATAATAAGATATATGCCTACCACCACACCTCCCAACTTTCTGAGATGGGAATGAGGCTCACCTATTAGCAAAAGTATGTAGGCATAGGACACACCCCCTGCCACACCCCCTTAAAGGAGAATGATACAAAAAATGATTAGTTAAACCCACAAGTGTTTTTTTTTTTTTAACACCACTATTCCTTTATATTGGCTTTTGGAATTTACAGATGCAGAAATTCAGAAGTTGAATGAAAGCTTTAGCACTGTAAAACACTTTTGGACAGATAAATAGTGCATTTTATATACAATTATATAAATCAGACCAAAAATGAGGGACAAATGAAGGGGACAGAGGGACTTTGTTCAAAATGAAGGACAGTCCCTCGAAATCAGGGACAGTTGGGAGCTATGCTTAATACTATAAACAGTTAATAATTACCTCATGCGCAAAAATGCTTACATACATAAAATGCATGAACAAAATGAAGTGCGAATAACTGACTAATATGCAAAAGTCCACAAAAAAATTCATTTACACACATCCCTGGGATTCCCCCACTTCGGAGGGAGGATTTTCTCTTATTTCCTGTTTAGGTTACAGGGCATTAAGTGGAGGGAAATCTCTGCAATGGAAAATGGAATGGAAAAAAATAAACTGACAGGTTACAGCTCTCCCTTACTATATCCAAAATGAAAAAAAAAAAATAAAGTTTTGCCTTTAGTGACACTTTGATGCTTTATACTATTGCGCTATTACGTGCTAGATTGCATATTTTGATATGAATTTTTGCACATTACGGGATGTGTATTAATTCTTTTTTGGTGGGTTTTTGCATAATAGTTGGCTATTTGCACTTTATTTTGTTCATGCATTTTATGTATGTAAGCATTTTTGCGCAGAAGGTGATTATTATTCATATTTAGGCTCCATGCACACTAGCTTTTATAAGCTTGAAGAACGCAAAAAAAACAAAAAAACAAAAACGCTTGATGAAAAATGCTGATACTAGGATTTTGAGTCAGCTTTTAGTAGCGTTTAGAAGCTTTTGAGAGCATTAACATTTTATTAGCGTTTTTACAGTACATGAAGAAAAAAAAAAGCTGTTATGCCCCGTACACACGGTCGGACTTTGTTCGGACATTCCGACAACAAAATCCTAGGATTTTTTCCGACGGATGTTGGCTCAAACTTGTCTTGCATACACACGGTCACACAAAGTTGTCGGAAAATCCGATCGTTCTAAACGCGGTGATGTAAAACACGTACGTCGGGACTATAAACGGGGCAGTGGCCAATTACTTTCATCTCTGTATTTATTCTGAGCATGCGTGGCACTTTGTCCGTCGGATTTGTGTACACACGATCGGAATTTCCGACAACGGATTTTGTTGTCAGAAAATTTTATATCCTGCTCTCAAACTTTGTGTGTCGGAAAATCCGATGGAAAATGTGTGATGGAGCCCACACACGGTCGGAATTTCCGACAACAAGGTCCTATCACACATTTTCCGGCGGAAAATCCGGCCGTGTGTACGGGGCATAAGGAGCGTTTTTTTAACATTTAGGAGCGTTCAGCATTTTTTTTCTGCTGGAAAAACAACTAAAAAAACTCTAACAAAACTATTTTTTTCTGTGTCTAAACGCTGAAGCTCAAAAAATGCTAATGGGATAATGTAGTGTGCATGAACACATAGGATAACACTATTTGGCTTCTAGGAGCAGAAAAAAATGCTAATAACAGGTTCTAGGAGCTTAAAAAACGTTGGAAAAAACACTGGTAATGGCTTTTTGTAGTAGCATTTTAGCAGTGTTTTAGGAGTGTTTGTGTTTTATTAGCATTTTTTCAGTGAAAGAAAAAAATAGGGTAAAAAACGCTATTAGTAGCATTTAAGAGCGTTTCTGCTGGAAAAAACACTCCAAGAAACTACAAAAAAACTATTTTTTTATGTTTTCTAGTGCTATTATGGATTCTAAACAACTGCTGTAATACCCTTTTGCAGCCACTAGATGGCGATCTGTCCCCACTAATCAAGAGCTCTATATTATTACTATGCACTTACTGGGCCAGTGCTTGCCCTCCAGGCCAGTGGATCCCCCAGCAGGGGTCACCGTAGGGCCAGTGTTGTGTGCAGAGGTGCCAGTACTTGGGGTGAGCAAAAGAATTCTGAGTTTCAGAGTCAGGTGCTCAGTGTCCACCTCTGTGTGTCCAACTCCAGTTCCGAAAAAAAGAAACTGTAATGCCGCGTACACACGGTCGGACTTTTCGTCTACAAAAGTCCAACGGACGCTGACGGACTAAAGCTGGCTGGTAATCCGATCGTGTGTGGGCTTCTCCGGACTTTCAACGTACTTTTTTAGCCTCAAATCCGACGTACTTTAGATTTGAAACATGCTTCAAATCTTTACTTCGTAACTACGACGGACCCCGAAATCCGCTCGTCTGTGTGCTAGTCCGACGGACAAAAAGCCACGCTAGGGCACCTATTGGCTACTGGCTATGAACTTCCTTATTTTAGTCCGGTGTACGTCATCACGTACGAATCCATCGGACTTTTGTGTGGTCGTGTGTAGGCAAGTCCGTTCGTTAGAAAGTATGCCGCAAGTCCGCCGCAAGTCCGCCGAAAGTCTGCCGGAAGTCTGTCGGACAGGCTGTCTGACTTTTGTAGACGAAAAGTCCGACCGTGTGTACGCGGCATAAGAGTTCGCCCAGACTTTGGGAAGGCAAGTGTGTCCGGGGCTCTCTGATGTAGAATTCATCACATAAAGGAAGAACCCTGAGTGCAAGCTCCGCTGCCACGTGGAAGAGGCACTGTAACCAAGTTTGTGTCGGCTCTGTTGATATATAGTCCTTGGTGATTGTTTCTTACCTGTTCCAAATTTCTGCTGAACTTTGTCACTTTTTCAGAGACTCTGACTTGACCGCCTGGCCTAATCGTCCAAGATGTCACATATACATGACTTTCTCTTTGTGTGGTTTTCTTGTAGTTTTAAAGAAAAATTGTTTTCTCTTTAACTGCTAGGATTCTGTGCATGGGCTGTCTCCTGACATGTAATGTATTGACACCCTGATCCTCAGTTTATGTACTCTATCCATTCAGGAAAGGTAACCAGGAAAGAGGAGACTGAGGAAATGCTTCCAACTGCCTGCAGCACACTTATCACATCATTTCACCCTCGGCAAAGTTATTGTCTGGGGCTCAGGGACAGCTTTTTAATGGTAAAAGGATTTATCTTGAAAAATGATATTGTTGCTGTATCTGGAGACGTCAGTGATTTATTCATGCAGACTAGACTGTAAAATATATATCACAGGGAGTTACAAGCAACCAAAGAAATTCATCCTCCTTATTGTATTTAGGTGCGTATTTTATATTTCACCACAAACAGCGCCTATTCTATTTATACTGACTAAACTGAGCTGCCAGTGCCAGAAGGTCCCTTAGCATCCAAGGTGAAAAGACCAACGTGTGTCCCCCCTCCCCTTCCCATTTGGCCCAGCACCAGAGGCGGCTCTAGGCTTTGTGAGGCCTTAGGCAAAACTTACACATGAGGTCCCACGGACTGGGATGCTCCGTGATGAGGCCGCTATTCCTCAGGCTGCGGGCAGTATCTGATTTGTCCGTCAGCTCCTAAGCCACAGAGTCCCAGTGGGGGTAGGCGGAGCCGCCGGCGTCAACTTCAGTGATTGAGAACAGGCAAATTAGGCGGCCGCGAGGCCCCTGAGATTGCGAGGCCTTAGGCGACCGCCTAATTAGAGAGCCGCCTCTGCCCAGCACTTAATGTGTGCGTGACAGGCATAAGGTGCGGTAAATGAGAGATAGAGTTGCATGACTTTGGTTAATCCTATTTCTGAAAACAGCTGTTTTTAAAGAGGAAGTAAAGCCTCTGAAAAAAAAAAATACACCCTGCAAGACAAAGGCATAATGAGCTAGTATGCATAGCATATGAATTACTTACCTGAGATCGAAGCCCCCACATCGGCCCTCGTTCGCCTCCTCCGACGGCGCCATCTATCCTGGAGTGACTTCCGGGTATCACGGCTCCGGCGCTGTGACTGGCCGGAGCCACAATGACGTCACTCCTGCACATGCGCGCTGGTGCCGCCACTAGCGGCATGATCGCCGTTAGAAATGGCACTCTCAGTGCGCCTGCGCATGAGCTGTAGACATCGGTGCCGCTATTTCTGCAAATATCTCCTAAACCTTTTAGGTCTGGGAGATGTTTCTTGCACCTACAGGTACGGTAAGCCTTAATCTAGGCTTACCTGTAAGTTAAAGTGGTAGTAATGGGTTATCAACCACTTTAAGTTCATGGGCTGGCCTAACCAGAAGGACCAGTTTCTAAAGCTGGCCATACAAGGGGTAGAATTTCGTTTTGAAAGTAAAACCAGAAAGATCATGCGTCAAAGCATTGGATAATGTACTGATTGAAGAGACAAATTTCAAATGCAAAGCCCAGAAAAATGGGCATGGGTTGGCCATCGTCAATGGTCACTGTTGCCTTAAGCCTCGTACACACGATCCGATTCTTGGCAGGGGATTGTCTGTTGACAGACTGTTGTCCTAAAATCTTACCGTTAGTGCACTCCTTTTGACAATTGTTGTCCAACTTTCGGCCAACAAATTTTGGATGACAGGCTAGTAAATTTTCGGCGTTTTGACGTCAGATTTTCGTATGGTCTGTACACAAATCCGTCACACAAAAGTCGAAAGTACAAACACGCATGCTTGGAATCAATGCTCACCAAACACGACATTAGCAGAAGGGACCTAAGGGGGGCCCTCAAGAGCTGAAATTCCTCGTAGTACGTCACTACGGTCGTGTTTGTGGCATGACAATTGTGTACCGTTAGTATGCAAGACAAGATCCTGGCACACGCCCTTTTGACAAAAATCAGAAGCTCGGTTGGCCAACAATCGTACCGTGTGTACCAGGCTTTAGGAAGGGGTTGCTTTATGCTCCAAAACATTCCTGTTGTCTTATGTGACTGATTACATTTTCCCATCTTTTTAAAGGGAAGGGATGGGAAGTTCACTCTTCCAGCCCTCACTTTTTAGGTCAGTGGTTCTCAGTTATCAGGCCACAGCCTACTGCCAGGTCATGACCTCCCTCCTGCCAGACTGTGGATTCCTGTCTACTAAGACAGCTACTGCTGTCACACAGCGTAGGAAGACACAACTGCTGTAATTCTAGTCTGCAGCCATTAGATGGTGCTCTGTCCCTGCTAATCAAAATGGGCCTAAGCATTCCCCGGACTAGTGCTTGTCCTCCAGGCCAAGTTTGAGTGGAAGACATCCCTGAACTGGTGCCACTCAGGGCTGCTTAGCGGCAAATTACTGTGTGGAAGGTATAGAAGGAATTGCTTCCAATGGGTTTTATCCCAATTGTAGGTGGTAAGTGATAGACTCAGTTAGGGTCTAGGGCTGCTACCGTTCTGATAACAGCAATGGGGGTGTTACCGCAGTGAACACTTGGGTGATTAGAGAGGAGCGCCCGATGTCCAAAAAGAAGAAGGTCTCACTTGATGAATTGGAGAGGAGCGCTCGATACAACTATCAATCATCGAGTGAGACCTTCTTCTTTTTGGACATCAGGCGCTCCTCTTCAATCACCCAATTAGATCGTCCAGTAAGGGTTTCTGTAAGGACAGGCTCTGTGCAAAGTTGCCAGGTAAATTCTAAGCTTCAAGAGTCAAGTGCATATATAAATACGTATTTTGCATATTTATACTTTTATTATATGCGTATAAACCTTTTTTTTTTTTTTTTTACTTTTGGAGCATAGAACATTTTGAAAGAAATTACAGTGCCCTGGTCTCAGGTTGGTTCTATAAGAGTTGCCATACACACTAGAATCTGATTGTACAACTACAATCCCTGTACGATCTCATTTACATTCACCAAAACTGTGTAATATGAGGACAAACCTATACAATCAATCTCTATCCAATGGCACAGGCCCCTATATTGCATAGTTAGTAGATTTAAAGGGGATTGTATAAGCCCTCTGCGCCAAGCTTATCTAAATATGCGGCCCCACTGGACTGAGCGTTTTTCTGTGGGGCTGCATAATTGCGTATCATCACAACTACTTTGTGCATCCAGGTGGATCATACTTTGATTTTTTTTTAGGACAAATTGGCCTTTCATTTGGTGGTAAATGGTAATGGATATCTCCTGATTTTTCTTTTATTATCAAAGAAAAACTGTGCCAAAATAGTAAAAAAATATTTTTTTAGAATTTAACTGTATGTTTCTTGCTATTACCATAACCTCCCAACAAAGAACAACCCAAAATACATTTATCTGCTCCTGACAATCCCAGTGATACCACATATGTGTATATTAGTTGTTTGTACCCGTAGTACAGCCCAGAAACAATGGTGTGCATTTCACTTTTTTTAAAATCTAAAACACACCGACACTGACTGACGCTGATACTAATTTTTTTTTTTTTTTTTTTTAAATCCTGTCCAAAAAATACCGACACTGACCTTTGACTTTGGCCCAAACACTAATGCCGAGTACAGACGATCGGACATTCCGACAACAAAATCCATGGATTTTTTCTGACGGATGTTGGCTCAAACTTGTCTTGCATACACACAGTCACACAAATCTTGTCGGAAATTCCAAACGTCAAGAACACGGTGACGTACAACACGTACAACGAGCCGAGAAAAATGAAGTTCAATAGCCAGTGCGGCTCTTCTGCTTGATTCCGAGCATGCGCGAAACTTTGTGCGTCGGAATTGTGTACACACGATCGGAATTTACAACAACGGATTTTGTTGACGGAAAATTTGAGAACCAGCTCTCAAATTTTGTGTGACGGAAATTTCGATGAAAAATGTCCGATGGAGCCTACACATGGTCGGAATTTCCGACAACAAGCTCCCATCGAACATTTTCCGTCGGAAACCGTGTGTACGGGCATAACCCTGGCACTGACCTAAATCAAACCTTACATTTTTTAAAATTTAATTTACGGTAATTGTTTTAATTATTATTATTTTTTCCCCTTTACTCTCCACTCGTCTCCCCTGCTCTCCATCCTTCCTTCTCTCCCTGTTCTTCCTTTCCTCTCCTCCCTCCCTGCTCTCTCTTTACTCTCCTCTCCTCCCTGCTCTCTCTTTACTCTCCTCTCTCCCTGCCTTATTTTCCTCTATACTCAGCTCCCCCTTCTCCCTTCTCTCCCTGTTCTTCCTTTCCTCTCCTCCCTCCCTGCTCTCTCTTTACTCTCCTCTCCTCCCTGCTCTCTCTTTACTCTCCTCTCTCCCTGCCTTATTTTCCTCTATACTCAGCTCCCCCTTCTCCCTTCTCTCCCTGTTCTTCCTTTCCTCTCCTCCCTTCTTGCTCTCTCTTTACTCTCCTCTCTCCCTGCTCTCTCTTTACTCTCCTCTCCTCCCTGCTCTCTCTTTACTCTCCTCTCCTCCCTGCTCTCTCTTTACTCTCCTCTCCTCCCTGCTCTCTCTTTACTCTCCTCTTCTCCCTGCTCTCTCTTTATTCTCCTCTCCTCCCTGCTCTCTCTTTACTCTCCTCTTCTCCCTGCTCTCTCTTTACTCTCCTCTCTCCCGGCCTTATTTTCCTCTCTGCTCAGCTCCCCCTTCTCTCTTCTCTCCCTGTTTTCCATTTCATCTCCTCCTTCTTTGCTCTCCCTCCTCTTCTCTCTTCTTTCTCATGTCCTTTCTCTCTTTTCTCCCTTTCCTCCCCCTCCCTCTCTCTTCTCCTCTTTCCTCTCCTCTCTGCTCTCTGGACTTCTCTCGTTCTTTTTCTACTTCCTCTACCCCCTCCCCTCCCGTTTATTATAACATTTAGTTGGTGCATTGCTTGAACTTATTTTCACTTTCAGTTTGCGCTAAGATTGAAAAGACGCTTACTTTTCTTTTGTCCCATTGTGCCATCTTTTATTGGTCACATCATGTCTGCGGCTTCCGAAAACCTCCTAGAGGACATTAAGAGATATGTCCCGGGTATCAGGGCTGACAACTCTGAGCATGGTATTGAACGACTCATTATACTGCTGTTGGGGTTTGCAGGACATGGAAAGTCGTCCCTCATCAATTCCTGTATGTGTGTGGTGAAGGATGAGATATATCGGAATTTGGCTGGAGCCGGGGCAGATGAAGGAGGTAAAACAATGAAGAGGACATCACACTCTCTCACCAACACTATTTGGATAACTGACAACAGAGGGTTCAAAAAGATGAAGCCGGGGGAGATTTTAACCGTGTGTGCTCAGCAAAGTAAGTAGAGTACAGCAATGCTAGCCATTTACATGCAAGCTTGGTGATAAATAAAGGTAGAATGGGGCCTTAACCCTAGTGCACACGGGCTGAATGTCGGGCAACATCAGCCAGTTCAATACCATCCAACATTCGGCCTGTGTGTATGGCAGCCGGTCCGACAGAAGCCGGCTTCTGTCGAACGAGCATGCTGGAAAATCAGCAGCCGAACGAATCCTGATCAACACTCTGACTGGAGTGTTCTGGCGGGGGGGCGGGGGGGGGGGGTGACCCTCTCAGAACACAATAGCACAGCAGGGAAGATATCTGTACTAATATCAGACAGTTAGTACAGCGACTCTGACCTGAGCTGTCAGTTTTTTTGTTCAACCCACTGGGTTGAATGAGAAAAAAACTAGTAGTGTGTACCAGTCTTTAGGCAGGGTAGTGGCTTTGCCCACCCCATCCCTTTAATTCACAATTATAAGGGTTAAATTAAGCGCATATAAACCGTTCATTAGCATTGTTTGTACCGGCAGCTGCACAGCTTTACCAAACTATTCTCCTTTTTAACTGCAGGAACATAAAGGTTGTAGATGCTGCCTTTGGCCATCCACCAGGCTGTAGGCTTCTGCCTAGGTTGCCTTGTGAGTGATACAACTTGGGTGAATCTGCTACTTGTGTCACTTGAGAGTAAAAGTAGAGTGATGGCAGAGACTACAGTGTCTCAGAATGTGGAGGTCCTCCACACATTGTTCCTACACTACACAAGGCCTAGGTTGCCTTGTGTGCAGTGCCGGGACAAGGTTACCTAGAGCCAAAGGCAAACATACCAAACTGGTAAGATGTATGAGCATTATGTCAACAAATCCCCCCCCCCCCCAAAAAAAAAATCAAAAAATGTAAGTACTAATATGCATGCTTACCCCCTAAGCAACAAATTCCCCTTTCACCCATGAAAAATCTGCCTCCTGCTAAAATCCCCCCTCCAAGCTCAAATCCTCTCTCTCTCCAAACCCCCCCGAAAAAAATCACCCCTCCTAGCACAAATCCTTTACCCGTCAAACTTCCCCTCAAAGCACAAATCCTCTCCCCCCACTCTGAATCCCCCCTCCCAGCACAAATTCCCCCCCAGATGTCCCCTCCTAACATAAATACAATCATCCCTACTAGCACAAATCCCTCATCCAAAAAAAATTCCCCTTCTAGCACAAATGTACCATATCACCTCTTCTGGCACAAATCCTCCTCCTAACACAAATCCTATTCCTCCAACCCCCCCCCCCCTCAAAATACAAAGCCCCCCAAATCACCATTCCTAGCACACCCCCAATTTCCCCTTCTAGAGCAATTCTTGTCCCCTGCCCCCCTCCTAATTCCCCCTCCCAGCACAGATCCCCCCCATCTCCTCGAGGAGCTCCCCCACTTCACATGATACCACAGTGCCCACCCCTTGTCCCGGCCCCGCTTGTGCGTGATACTGCTTGGGTGAATCTGCTACTTGTGTTACTTGAGAGTAAAAGTAGAGCGGAGGCAGAGGCTACTGTGTTTCAGAATGTGGAGGTCCTCCACACATTGTTCCCACACCCGGAAAGGTTCCCCACTGTGGCTGTGAGCAGAGGCCTCATTCAGGGGAAATGGTGTGGAGACCCTGGTTCCCAGCTCCACCAATACCAAGTGAGCTTTTTTTCTTGAGTTCTTCATTTATGTCACATGCAGGATAAATTTAGACATTGTGTGTGAAGGAACAATCAAGAACTACAGCGAGAAAAATGGGAAATTCCCAAGACATGGGAAATTCCTAAGACATTCAAGATATTGGACCGGCAGCAGCCTGTAATTTCTGTGTATATAAAAAAGTAACAATAACTGTAAGCGCAAATACAGTGCATGCAGAGTAATCACAACTATTGTGTCATTAGTCCATAGGAAACTCAGATAGTTCAAGGGTTAAAAATAAAATAACGGCAGGGCAACCGCGGCTGCTGTCCTCAGAGAGCTGGCTCTGTGTATAGGGAGACATGTGTATAGGCTGAGAGGGGTGTCAGTCCAGGCACGTGGTGGATCCAGACTTTATTGTCGCGATGACACGGTGCCCATGGTGATTCCTGTGACGTCAGCAGTTTCTGCTGAAAATGGGGTCACAGGAGTGCAAAACTAAGGAGAAGCCCAGCCAAACAAGCTCAGGCTGGACTTCTCATTTAATAATCTTATGGTCATTGCCTTCTGGTAAGTGGCTTTTGATCCCTTTTCTGCACGGAAGGTGGATTAACTCAGAAGCTCTTCAGGTTTTTCACTTGGGATACATGCTATTTTTCTTCCTTATTTGGACTATTACGTTTGCACTTTTACGAATGTGCATACAGTGGGGAAAATAATTATTAGATCCCCTGCAGATTTTGTACGTTTGCCCACTTACAAAGAAATGAAGGGTCTATAATTTTTATCACAGGTGCATTATAAATAATAGAGACAGAATATCAACCAAAAATCCTGAAAAAACACGATACAAATGTTCTAAATCAAGTTGCCGTTCAGTGAGTAAAATAAGTATTTTATCCCCAAGCAAAAAGTGACTTAGAACTTCGTGGAAAAACCCTTGTTGGCAAGCACAGAGGTAAGATGTTTCTTGTAGTTGGTTACCAGGTTTGCACACATCTCAGGAGGGATTTTGGTCCACACTTCTTTACAGATCTTCACTAAATCCTTAAAGTGGATGTAAACCCAATGTCATCCTTTCTAAACTACTGCCATATGGGTTATCTATAAGGATATACACGCCTCCTGCATGTATCTTTACCTGTCAAATGTCTCCCCTCTGTCTGTTATTAGACCCGAAAAACTGCAGATTCTGTGGGCGGGTCTGTTGTCTGGAGCTCGGTGGGTGGAGTCGTGATGTCAGTAGACTCCCCGCCCACCTCTACACTTCCCTTGTCAATATGCATTTCTCCTGTGTATTTCTTACACTGAACTTCTGCTATGATCTCTAATATCCAGTGAAAAGACAGGAAAGTAACCACATGACTTCAGCATGCCAAATCATGCTGAGGTGTGGAACAGCCAATCCTTGCAGAGCTGCTGAAGAAAGGAGTGGGGGGGGGGGGAATTAAAAATAATGCATGTCTTAGGCTAGTGCACAAGATATGTAAATCACCTGTCACTCACAGCAAGGGGGAGGATTTGACAAAGTTTTTCTCTGTTTGTCAAGATTTATCTCACTGAACAATAAAAGAGAATTGTTTAGAGATGGATTAACTCTTTGTGGCAAGACTGGGCTCAAATGATAGGAAATCTTATACTCTACATTATGACATACAAAAAAAATTCAGGTTTACATCCACTTTAAGGTTTCTTGGCTGTCACATGGCAACTTGAGATTTCAACTCCCTCCATACATTTTCTATAGGATTAAGGTCTGGAGACTGGCTAGGCCACTCCATGACCTTAATATGTTTCTTCTTGAGCCACTCCTTTGTTGCCTTGGCGGTAAATTTTGGGTCACTGTCATGCTGGAAGACCCATCCATGACCCATCTTCGATGTTCTGGCTGAGGGAAGAAGGTTCTCTTTCAAGATTTTACAATACATGGCTCCATCCATTGGCCCCTCAAAGCGGCAAAGTCGGCCTGTAACTTTATTAGGGGCTTTATTAGCCCCAAAGCATAATGTTTGCATCTCCATGCTTGACTGTAGGGATGGTGTTCTTAGCGTCATAGTCAGCATTTTTGTTTCTCCAGAGTCAAGTTAATGCCAAAGAGCTAAATTTTGGTCTCATCTGACCACAGCACGTTCTCCCAATCCTTCTCTGAATCATTTAGATGTTCATTGGAACACTTCAGACGGGTCTGTACATGTGCCTTCTTGAGGAGGGGGACCTTGAGGGAGCTGCAGGATTTTAATCCATGCTAGCGTATTGTGTTACCAATGCTTTGTTTTGTGACTGTGGTCCCAACTGCCTTGAGATCATTTACAAGCTCCTCCCATGTAGTTCTGGGCTGAGCCCTCACTTTTTTCCTGATCATCCTTACCCCATGATGCAAAATCTTGCATGGAGTTCCAGACGGAGGGCGATTGATGTTTATATTGTATTTCTTCCATTTGCGAATAATCGCTCCAACAGTTGTCTCCTTCTCACCAAGCTTCTTGCTGATGGTCTTGTAGCCCATTCCAGCCTTGTGCAGGTCTACAACCTTGTCCCTGATGTCCTTTGACAGCTCTTTAGTCTTGTCCATCATAGTAAGGTTTGAATGGAAGAACGAGATTCTGTGAACAGGTGTCTTTTATACACATAAATTATCATTAGGAAAATATTCTTAAAATGACAGGACTAATCTGTGTACCACATGAACACTTACTGTAGCCCGTCTGTTGGAGCCAGAATTATTGTTGGTTGCTTGGGGATCAAATACTTATTTTACTCACTGAACTGCAACTCAAATTATAACATTTATATCCTGTGTTTTTTCTGGATTTTTGGTTGATATTCTATCTCTATCATTTAAAATACACCTATGGTAAAAATTATAGACACTTCATTTCTTTGTAAGTGGGCAAACTTACAAAATCTGCAGGGGATAAAATAATTGTTTTTGCCACTGTATATGAACTATTTCCACATATTAGACCCGCCCTATGTCCACCCAGTTTGTTTATTCCCTGTTGTGGGTGTTCATTCACTTATCACTATAATCATATTTTCTTTACAGGTTTTCACATTGGCATAGTGCTATCTATATCAATCTTATATACTTGTATATTCTGCATATGTTGTATAATTCACCTATTATTTTCATTGTTGATACCTATAAGGTATATATTGGTCATTTTACTCTGTGCTACCTTAGATTTACTACCGTATATCACTGTGATCAAGTGTCAGCTCTGTTGATACATATTCACTGGTGCTTTTTTTTATCTTGTTCTACATTTCTGCTGAACTTGTTGCTTTTTTAGAGACTCTGACGGACCATCTGGCCTAACTGTCCAAGAGATCACATAGACATGCCTTTCTTGTGTTTTTTAATTTTAGTTTAGTTTTAGGGGGAAAAAAAGCGTTCTTAACTGTAACTATTGTGCATGGACATGTAATTTTACATACCAGGATTGATGCCTTGAGCTCCAAATTAAAGCAGAACTTCACCCAGTGTTGTGCAAATTAAATGTAAATAGCTATAATGGCTGTAGCTGGTGACTTTAAGAAAACAGGTACTTACCAGCCCATGGAGTTCAGTGATGTCTTCCCCGCAGATGAATCTTCTCACCTCTGCAGATCCCTGGCACCATCCTGGATTTGTGAATCGGATGGGATTTCCTGATGTCTCGCAGTCAGCTCCTCACTAGGCACGTGCGAGACTGTGTGGCGCAGGGTGACTGGTCCTGCAGTCTCCTGGGTTGTGTGACTTTATCCCAGGAGGCAGTGGGCTAAGGGTGAGATGAGGCAATGCAATCCCCACCCCCGCCCCTAGGTGAAGATTGAAGAAGTGGGACCAGGTACCGATCGAAAAAGGTACTCTCTCTCCCCAACCTCCCTACCCTTTAAAAAAAAAAAAAGCTGCAGCTCAATTAGAAGTACTTAACTTTTATGGTAACATTCCCCTTTAGGTACTCTAGCCTAAGAGGATTTTACTGTATGAAGAAGATTCAGGAAATAGTTCCTCCTGCCTGCAGCACACTGATCACATCTCAGGCTAGGATAATCACTGACGGGCTTAAAGTGGAGTTCCACCCATTTAAAAGTCAGCAGCTACAAAAAGTGTAGCTGCTGACTTTTAATAATCAGACACTCACCTGTCCCACAGTCCAGCGATGCGGGTGCAGGAAGTCTCGCTCCTCTCCCCCTCCTCTCAGAGGAGCCGACATTTTAACTGTGGGCTCCGGGGGCCGAGCCGAGCCGCGCTACGTACTGTGAATAGCCGGGCAATCTTCTGGGACCTGTGACGTGTCCCAGAAGATTGCAGGGAGGGAGGGGGGAGAGGTGAACTTCCTTCCGGCGCCGCGGAGCCCGGGGAGGAAGTGGGAGCTGGGTGCCCATAAAAACAGGGTACCCGCTCCTATCCCCAAAAAATTATGAAACATGTGGCATGTCAGGGGTCACCTGCATTTAAAGCAGAAGTTCCATTTTTGGGTGGAACTCCGCTTTAAGGATGGATTTTTAATGATAAAATTATTTTTTTTAAATTATTCTATTGCTGTCTATGGTGACATTCAAGGTATGTATTCATGCAGACCTAAAAAGTTATTAAAAGGTCCATTTTAAATGTAATTTTTTTTCTCTTCCAGGAAACTTGCGGCTAGAGGGAGATGTTGAATGGGAAGGAGACAATCTACAGGAGACTATAAGATGTATCCCATTGGTCAATAAACATCCAAAGGAAATCATTCTTCCCGTTATTGTACACAGGTTTGTCATTTGGCATGACGTGTATTCTATATCATGATAACCAATACATTTTCACATACTGTATAAAGAACTAAACCTAACAAAAGGGCTACTTTATGTAGAACAGTGGTTCTCAACTCCAGGCCTCGGGACCCACCAACAGGCCATATTTTAAGTATTACCTTGGGGAGTTGCAGACTAGAATACTGCAATCACTGAGCAGCAAGTGATATCACCTGTGATGTATTTCAGCTATCTTGCAAACCTGGCCTGTTGGTGGGTCCCGAGGACAGGAGTTGGTAACCACTGATGTAGAAGAACTACCAGTGCCAGGACAAGGTCCTTAGCACTGAAGACAAGAAGGCCAAAGTGCACCCCCCCCCCCCATAAGCTGTGAACTACCTCATCAGTATTGGCTACAGGTCCTGTCCTCTTTGTCCCCCCCCCCCCCCCAACTCCTCCTGCTGAAGCACCCAAGGCAGCCTCTTCTGTTTCCTACTCCTTGACCTGGCTCTGCCAGAGCCTATACTGCCCACTGAAGTTTAGCTTTTCACAGTTGAATGAGGAAAACAGAGCATTCTCTTTTAGGGCAAAAATCCATGTACAGTCTTGGTCTGTGATCCAAGGGGCTCCACTGAGAAACAGAGATGGATTTGAGACCAACATAAATACTTGTAGGCACCACTGCATGCCAAATGTCAGTCCTGTTGTTACATTTGAAACTTCTTAGAATCCAAATTCCATATTTGGATTCTAAGAAGTTCCTTTTCCAAGTGGTTGCCCAGGTCACTTTCACACATGGTAGGGATCATCAAATTGTAGGATAGATGAGTAAATTACAGACCCTTCCCTAGCGGAGTGTCCGAACACTGGTGCACAAAGGGCGTTATGGACAATTTTGAAGATGTGTGTTTTTTTAAATTGTGTTTTTATTAAAAGATTTCAGATTACAAAAGGAAAGGAAACGTCAAACATTAATCATAGCGTAATACATACAATCAGTTTGTGAAGCATATAACATAGGTCTGAGTCTTAAGGGTAGGGCTACAATGCTATCAATTTAACAAGAGCTCGCTATGGTAAATGCATGGGTTAGGAGGGGGAGATAAGAAAGGGGGGGGAGACCCGCGGAGAGGGCGGCGTAGACTAAACGACAGTTCACACAATAAGAATTATTGCTCACCAGGTCTAAACTTAGTGGGGTCTCAGGAGTGCCTATACCAGTCAAAGGCACACCATGGGAATCCCACCTAGGGAGGGGGGAGCACCATGGAATCCTTAAAAAGGGTATGTCAGCGGAGTTGAAGCATTCAATTTATACTATTAAGAAGGAGTTATAATGCTGGGAGACAATAGAGTAGCACCAGGGTTAAGCTCTGAGTGATCCCACAGGTCCCAAACCTTCAAAAATTGAGGGAGTGTGTCATGAATATGCTGTAAGGTGTTCCATTCTGTGGATCTGTTTCAATATTTGTAATACCTGTGAAAGGGTGGGTGGAGAGGGAGACAACCATCTCGAGGGTATAGCCCGTTTTGCAGCCAGGAGAATAAAACTAGCCAGTTTCTGAGTATGCTTGGAGATGCCGGGAAACTGCAGGCCTAGAAGAAATTGTATAGGATCTAATGGGAGGTCAGTTTCAAAAAGGTTTTGTAAGTTAGTATTAATTGAGGACCAAAAGGGTTGAATAGTGGGACATTCCCAGAATATATGGAAGTGAAAGCCAATGTCCCCTCGGCATCTCCAACACATCTGGGGAACCTTGGGATCATATCTGTGCAAGATCTCTGGGGTTCTGTACCAAAACAGCAGTATTTTATAGGTCATCTCCCTTTGCTCCACGCATCGTGAAGATTTAGAGGCAGTCTCCCATATCTTTTGCCATTGAGGGACAGATATAGGTCACTTGACAATCTGGGACCATTTTTCCATGTAGGCGTGGTATGTGTCAGTAAGTGAGGAAGCTTCATGTAAGTATCTATAGATGTCTGGGATAAGGTGGGTTTGGTACAGGCCCTGAGAGCAAAGGAGTTCAAAAGGAGTGGGCTTGTCTAGGGTGAGAGTGGGAGATTTAGAATGGAAGTAGTGTTTGATTTGAAGATAGGAGTAAAATAGTTGTTTAGGGATCTGATGTTTTCGTTGAAGTTCATCATAAGGCAGGAACGTATGGGTAAGTGAGTGTACAAGGTTTCGGAACTGGAAGATTCCAGCTTGTGTCCATGGAAGCATTCGGGTATAGGACAGACTATCTGGTATATCAGGATTGAATAGCACATTAAACTGAAGTGGACATGGGGATGAGAGGGAAAATTTTTGAGAGCATTTCTTCCATATTGAAAGAGTAATAATCATCGGGTGCAAACAAAGTTTCCTAAGCTGAGTTATGGAAGTTTTAAGATCCGTCCAAATCATAAAACAGGGGTGGACTGGACTAGTAATGCTCATTTCAGTTTCCGACCAGGTGCTGGATGCCATTCTGGACAACCAAACAATGATTGGTTTTAGATGAGTCACGAAATAATATTTAATGAGGTCTGGGGCTCCCAACCCACCTCTGGACCTAGGGATTGATACGACTGAGCTAGCTATACGGTGTGCCTTATAGTGCCAGATAAAGTTAAGGAAAGACCTCTGGGTAGCTTTGAGCTGCGGCATTGGGATGGGGATCGGTAAAGTTTCGAATAGATAAAGGAGTCTTGGCAGAATAGACATCTTCAGGACATTGATGCGACCCAAGAGGGAGATGGGATAGGTATCCCACTGCCGCAAGAGTCGGTCAATGTCACGGAAAAGAGGGGGGAAGTTGGCCTGGTAGAGGGTTGAATATGAGGAGGTTAGATTGATCCCTAGATATTTAAGGGAATTCGGGCACCAGTGATAGGAGTAGTTCTGTTGTAGGACAGTAAGCTCTGAGGGTGGAATAAGTATTGGTAGGGCTTCTGTTTTGCTTGTGTTGATTTTATATCCTGAGAGAGAGCTAAATTCCTTAAGCAGGGCTTGTAGGAGGGAAGTGTTGGGTCTAGTTAAGGGAAAGGGTAGTGATAGGTGAGAGGATAATTGGACTTGGGAGGAGGGTCGAGAGTATAGGGAGTGTAATGCAGCTATGAAAGGGCCTTTAAAACCATAGTAGGAGAGTGTGACAAACATAAAAGGCCAACTGAGCCTATCAAAGGCCTTTTGTGCGTTGAGCCTGTATCGGGGCTGGGCGGGATATTTTGTTTAACAGGTCTATGAGGTCAATGGTCATGTCTGGCAGTCACAAAGCCTACCTGGTCTTTGTGTATTAGTTTAGGTATTAAATGGGATAATCGGTTCGCTAGGATCTTTGTGACAATCTTATAGTCGGAGTTAAGAAGATCAATGGGTCTGTAGTTGTCTGGGATAGAGGGGTCCTTACCAGGTTTTGGGATCACGGAAATATGGGCATGGAGGAATTGGGGTTGAGGTTTATTACCTTTGAAAAGGGAGGCATAAAGGGAAATCAGATGTGGGCTTAAAATTGGTAGAAAGGTTTTATAGTATGAGTAGGGCAGGCCATCCGGACCAGGGGATTTTTGAGTTGGAAGGTTTTTAACTACTTCAGCTAATTTCTCGGGAGAGACTTCAGAGTTCAGAGATAAGAGGTGGTGAGGAGAGAGTTTGGGTAAGTGTAGGGCATCAAAGAAGGAGTCAAATTTCTCCTGTGTAAAGTTGTAGTGGGGATCTGTTTGTAGGCAATTGTACAGTTTGTGATAGAATTCCCTGAAAACTTTAGTAAAAGGAAAGTCGGTAGGAGTACCATCAGGTTGCCTCAAAAAATCTGGGGATGAGTGAAAGGGACGGGGTTTCAGTTTATTTACCAACATTGTGTGGGGTTTGTTCGAGTACTCATAAAATTTCTGTTTGGACCAGAGAAGGGATTTATCATTTTTTTTCATATCTAGTGATCTGATTTGATTTTGCAAAAAGATAATGGCTCAGTGTCCAGCCACCGTGGGGGAGGAAAGTAAACATTTCTCAGCTTTGCAGAGTTTGGACAGGATAGAAGAACGTTGAAAAGACGTGTCTTTCTTCAAGCGGGAACCTGTAGCAATGCAATGTCCCTGAAAGACGGCTTTATGTGCCTCCCACAGGGTGGAGTGCCCCGAGACCGTGTTTATGTTAAGCTGGAAATATTAAGCAAGACTTTTGGATAGGTGGTCTCTGGTTTCAGGGATTCGGAGAAAAGTTTCATTAAGGCGCCAATGGCAAGTCCTAGGGGAGGCGGAGGACAGGGCCAGATCTAGTTGTACTGAGGAGTGGTCTGACCAGGTTATGGGATTGATTTCAGAAGAAACCGCGGGGGTCAGAAGGGGTAGGGAGATAAAGAAGTGATCTAGTCTGGAGTAGAGTTTGTGATGGTGTGAATAGAATGTGTATTGTTTGTGTATGGGGTGTTTGATCCTCCAGATATCTAAAAGATTTTTGACTCTGAGTTTACGAAATGATTTGGAGAGACGATCAGACTTGGATAGTGTTGTGGACGGGATAAGTACACGTCTGTCTTTACTGGGGGACATGGTCATATTGAAATTCCCGCCAATCACTATGAAGGGTTGGGAGAATTTGTCTAGGATGTCAAACATGGTGGTAAGGAAGTGGACCTGTCCAGTATTGGGAGCATATACATTAACTATAGTGAGAGATTGAGAGAGAAGCAAGCAGTGCAGGATAATAAATCTGCCCTGGGGGTCCAAGTGTGAGGATTTAACTCGCAGACGACAAGAGCGATTAATTAAGACCGCTACACCCGCTTTCCCAGATTAATCGGAGGCTATGAATGATGTCGGAAAATGTTTGCTAGCAAATTTAAGGGAACCCCCAGGATGGAAATAGGTCTCCTGGACCAGGATTACATCAACTTTAGAAGCTTTAAACTCTTTCAAAGCTAGCCATCTCTTATGAATAGAGTTTAAACCTTTTACGTTACAGGTAATGAATTTTAGTGCTATAACAACTCGACCTGCTGAGCAAGCATGTTAACCTTAGCATAGTGTAGATTAGGTAGGGAATTCCATGGTGCAAGGGAAATATATCTGAAAAAAAGTAGTGTAACAACATGTTAAACAGTAGCAGCATTATAGCATGAATATAACCAGTCTATGAGATGTAGCAACCTCAGGTCAAGAAAAAAGACACTGAAAGTAAGGGTAAAAATAAAAATAAAAAATATCAAAAAGAAAATGAAAATGGAAAAAATAAATGAGAGTCTAAAAGTCATCCAAGAAGAAACCTGGAAGGCCGGACGCCTCCAGGAAGGCCAGGTCTGAGCCTTGGGCTAGGAGAGGGAGCATGAGGACCACCGGACACAGGGGGGAGGTGAGGGGGTCCCCCACCGTCTTCCAGAATGGAAAGGCCTGAGTCACAAAATCTAGAATCCATACTGAAAACAGAACAAGTGAACCAGGACAACTTTAGAGAGCAACGGGTGTCGCACTCCATAGGAATGTAGGTGTATGAACAGACCCCCTAAGGGGTTATTGGCCAAAGAGGAACATCAGGAGGCCAAACAGAAGAAAAGACAATCAAAGCCGCAGCCAGGCTGAGAGGTTATCAGGTTGGAAATCTGGATGGTGGGCGCCTCTTAGGAGTGAAGTTGGACTTGAACGGCTTCTGCCACACTGGGGTCCAGATGCGGCCCGGAGCTGTTGGTGGCTTGGGAGTGGCGGGAAGAGGTACAGGATCCTCATCCGGTAGGGGTGGTAGGCCCAAGTTACGTAGAAAAGTGTCACTTTCTTAGAGGTCACGGAGGGAGTATTGTATGCCCTCTCGGGAAGCAGAGAGGCGGAAAGGAAACCCCCATCGGTATATAACTTTGTGGGTTTGGGGGTGCAGTGTTAGCGGGCGGAGGTTTCTACGTCTTGCCAGGGTGATAGGCGAGAGATCGTTGAAAATCTGAATCCTGGCCCCTTTGAAGTCAAGCCTAGATTGATTGCGGGTGACGATAGTTAAAGCCTCTTTGCTGTCGTAGTAATGGAATCTGACAATCGCGTCTCTCGGGTTGGCTCCAGCTGGGGGTTTGGGGGCCAAGGATCTGTGAGCCCTGTCTAAGCGCCAGTCAATATCAGGGATTTTAGGGGCAACCACATTAAACAGGCTCAGAAGATGTCTTCTACTGCTTCAGGGATACCTCTGATCCGCAGGTTTTGCCTGCATTCTCTGTTTTCAAGGTCTTCTTGTTGTGCCTGAAGCTGAGTGACGGAGTGTTTAATGGCGACATTGTCATCCTCTAAGACTTGGACATATTGCACCAGCTCGTCAAACTTAGATTCCAAGGTGTCAGTGCGGTCTCCTAATTGGCCTATCTCCACTCTCAACTCCTTAGCAAGTTTACCCACTTCCAGAACAATGTTATGTGTAATGGCCTGAAGCAGGGATTGTAGTTTAGTGTCAAAATTGTCTGGTGTTAGAGGGGGGGAAGGCCCCTGTATTGGAGTGTGGGTGAGATCAGTGAGCATACCGGTCTTATGTTCAGAACGCTCTGGAGGGTCCTGCGCATTGTCCCTGTCACTTGAGACTGTGGATGAGGGCCTATGCAGGAAGCGTTCCATGGCGGCGGGGGCCCGAGGGTTAAAGACTGGTGTAATTCTTCCTCTGGTCTCCAATCTTTCCCATGGGGTGCAGGTTCGCCGCAGGAGATCGTGGAGGTGACTCCCGTGGCTGGCAAAGCTGCGGAATGGTCAGCGGGAGTCCCGGAGAGGCGGCGGGGGACCGAGCTCCAAGCCTACCCGTCCGCCATGATCAGAAGCTGCGCATGCGCCTCTATGCGGCCATCTTAGAAGCCGCCGTACATGCACCTCGGGCCATCTTTATTTCTAGGCCAAACTCCCAGACAAACCTCCCATATAATGTGGGTGAGGGCAGGGGATGGTGTGGTATTGTCTGGAAGAAGGATGTAGAGGTTATACCTGTCAGGGCCCGAGGATGGAGCTGGATGGAGTTAAAATGGCTGAGGGGAGAGCTGTCTGCTGCTTTAGGCCTATTACTTAGGGAGTCCTCTGGAATGGTGGGGAGGTAGGCTGGAGTGGTGCTGCCAGGATGGAGGATGGCAGGTATGTGTCCCTCTGAGCACGAGGATGGCACCGGGATCGGCCGTAATGGCGGCAGGCCACGGACTAGGCCTGAGGCCGCGATGTGTACTGAATCGGCACAATAGTGGTATGGGCAGGGGGTGAAGCCCAACAGATCTATGGGGTCCAAACCTGTTCTAGGCTTTTTAAGGCTCGGATGGATGTGGATGGAGATTCGGAATCCCTGGAGCTCCTTCCTGAGGCGTCCTGCGCGGCTCATTTCCGGTCACGCCCCCCCCCCCCCCCCCCACGAAGATGTGTCTTTAAGAGCATTTTGGACAGTATTTTTGAGCTGTAGGTAGAGAAAGAATTCTGATGGGGGGACTTTGAGGGGACTTGGAGGAAAGGGAAGAACCTAAACCAGGTCTGATTCAGCCTAAACAACTAGAACATCTAATGTTAAAGTGAACAAAAAGCCAACTTTGGTAATTGCACAATATTGGCCGATTGTCAGTCCATTCATTCCGGCTCCAATAAACACTTTGGATGTCTTTTAGTGATTAATTGCTGGTAAAACTTGTGACAGGAGAGGGGTTAGGGCATGGGATACTCGAAAACTGTTAGTACTTAGCAATTAGAGGACAACCTTCTTCTTGAGCAACTGTGAATATTGGACAGTCTAAGGCCTCACAGCTGGGGACCATGAGGTAAGTCTCTTTGGCATCTGGTTACCCTGCACTACTGCACAGCTATTGGTAACCAGTGCCATATCAGGAACACTGCACAGGAAGGGAATTTTTCTCTAGGTTTACAGTCCAGGACACTGCTGAGGATGGGGAATGGCCAGTATCTCAGACCCTATGAGAACAGCCTCAGTCAGAACAACGTCTGATACTCACATAGTTACATAGTTGGTAAGGATGAATAAAGACACCAGTCCATCCAGTTCAACCTGTGGTGTGTGTGGGTTTATGTCAATATTAAATCTCATATCCCTGTATGTTGCGATCGTTAAGATGCCCATTTAAAAGTCTTTTGAAACTAGCGACACTCCTTGCTGATACCATTACTTGTGGAAGGGAGTACCAAATCCTACCGTTCTGACAGTAAAGAATCCTCTACACAGCTTAACCACTTAAGGACCGAGCCACTCTTTGAGATTTGGTGTTTACAAGTTAAAGTCATTTTTTTTTGCTATAAAATTACTTAGAACCCCCAAACATTATATATTGTTTTTTTTCTAACACCCTAGAAAATAAAATGGCGGTCGTTGCAATACTTTGTCACACCGTATTTACGCAGCTGTCTTACAAGTGCACTTTTTTTGGAAAAAATACATTTTTGAATAAAAAAATAAGACAACAATAAAGTTAGCCCAATTATTTTTTTATATTGTCAAAGATGATGTTGAGCCGAGTAAATTGATACCCATCAATACCGTCACCCTTCAAAATTGTGCCTGCTCTTGGAATGGCGACAAACTTTTACCCTTAAAAATCTCCATAGGCGACGTTTAGAAAATTCTACAGGTTGCATGTTTTGAATTACAGAGGAGGTCTAGGGCTAGAATTATTGCTCTTGCTCTAATGATCGTGGCAATACCTCATAAGTGTGGTTTGAACACCGTTTTCATATGCGGATGCTGCTCATGTATGCTTTCGCTTCTGCACGCGAGCTCGGCGGGACGGGGCATGTTAAAAAAAAATATTTTAATTATTATTTTATTTAAATTTTTTATTTTTACACTATTCTTTTAAAAAAAATGTGTCACTTGTATTCCTATTTTAAGGAATGTAAACATCCCTTGTAATAGAAAAAAACATGACAGGACCTCCTAAATATTAGCTCTGGGGTCAAAAAGACCTCAGATCTCATATTTACACAAAAATGCAACAATAAAAAAAAATGTTGTTTGAAAAAAAAATAAAAAAATGTCCCTTTAAGAGCTATGAGTGGAAGTGAAGTGAAGTTTTGACGTCGCTTCCGCCCTGCAATGGTATGGAGCTGGGTGGGGGCCATCTTCCCCTCACTCAGCTCCATAGCACACACGGAGAAGAACCCGGTCACTTCTGCCGCTCCCGGCGGCACCAGGAAGCAGCGGAGGGCACTGGAGCGCAGCAGGAGGGGGGCCTCTCCCGCCACTGATAAAAGTGATATTGCAGAGAATCCACCACAGAGACCACTTTATTCTGAAACCGGACCGCTCACTGAAGAAGAGGATACCTGGGTTATGGCAGCTAGCTGCTGCCATAACAACGATATGCCTCTTCAAAGTACCGACGTATATCGTCGTGAGCCGATCCGGAAGTGGTTAAGGTTAAAAAGCTTCTCTTCCAGTTTCAATGAATGGCCCTGTGTTTTTTTTAAACTCCCTCCCACTGAAAAGTTTTTTCCCTATGCTAGGGTCACCAGTAAGATATTTGTATATCGTTATTATATCCCCTCTGAAGCGTCTCTTCTCCAGAGAGAATAAGTTTAATGCATGTAGTCTTTCCCTATAACTGAGGTCCTCCAGCCCCTTTATAAGCTTTGTTGCCCTTCTCTGGACTTTCTCCAGTTCCAGCACATTCATCCTGAGGACTGGTAACCAGAACGAGATACTCAAGATGTGGCTGGACCAGAGTCTTGTAGAGTGGCAGAATTATTGTTTTATGTCTTGAATAGTAAATAAATAAATGTAGCGCTATGTGTAAAATTATAAATATAAAGTGTAACTCTCTCTAAAATAAAAAAATCCTACATATAAATGAATAGTCCATAAAATGAAAAAAATGAAGAAATAAAACATGAAAAACTCTTCTTGTGATCAGTGTATCCACACAATTCCACCACAGTGATTGTTCGTCCTCAAAAGGAGTGCACACCACCACCAGTAAAAATGCTCACCTCCCAGATGAGTCAAAACCCATAAAAGGTGTTCTACTGAGGAAGGTCTGTGATTGGCCGATATGCGTCTAGAAGGGAGGAGCTGATAGCCACGTTCAGCCAGGCACTGTGTATGTGGACACGGCGTTGCTACTCTGGAGGCTTTTATGTGATTTTAAAAGTTTTTATTTTGTAAGTGCAACTTGTCTTTTGGGGGGCTTTCAATAAATTTGTATACGGAGAACACTATGGTCTCTATACTTATTATTTACATGTCCTGAACTCTTGGAATCTTGAGCCAAGCTGGGAGATGATCCGTTTCTTTGGATATTAATGAGCTGAGTTACCATTAAGAAAAGAGCCATCTGGATTACTCACCATCGATTGGGAAGAAGAAGTGAGAGCAAAGAGCTCGTGGAGAGATCCGCATATGAGTTTTGACTCATCTGGGAGGTGAGCGCGCATTTTTACTGGTGGTGGTGTGCACTCCTTTTGAGGACAAACAATCACTGTGGTGGAATTGTGTGGATACACTGATCACAAGAAGAGTTTTTCATGTTTTATTTCTTAATTTTATGGACTATTCATTTATATGTAGGATTTATTTATTTTAGAGATTTGCACTTTATATTTATAATTTTACACATAATGCTACATTTATTTATTTACTATCCATTTTGAAATAACTGTGGTGTACCACTTGGAATGTTTAGCAGCTGTGCACATTTATTATTAGGTTATCTTATTTAAACATCACAATATTTTTTACTTGTGGCGCTGATTGTTTGATCTCATAATTATGTCTTGAATACATCCCATTTTTAAAAGGGAAGTATGGGAATTTATTTTATTTTTTTTAGAATCGTACTTACCTAGGTGGATGGCACATTGGTCATCTGTCCCCTGCCAGCTCTAAAACTGAGAATCAAGTGATCAAACACTGCTCAGTTCTTAGTGCTCCATGAGCAAAGAGAGGGTGACTCTCAGTCACCACCTCTCTGCTTTACCCTCCCCCACCACACCCTGTGCTCACTGGAGTGCTGGGCTGCGGAGGAGGCGGGAGCATCCGGCTCAGGATTTCAGTGGCTCTGTGATGTCAGCTGACAGTGGGCTTCAGCTTACTGTCAGCTGAAAACGGGTTAAAGGAGTGCAAAACAAACTGCACTCCTGTGATCCACAGGGGAAGTAACGAAACAAGCTTTGGCTGTACTTCTCCTTTAATGCATGCTAATATTCTGTTGACTTTGCTTGCAGCAGCTTGGCATTGCATACCATTGCTGAGTCTGTCATTTACTATGACCCCTAGATATTTTTCCATCCTGGATTTCCCCAGAGGTTCTCCTCCTAGGGAATAACTTGCATTCCTATTTTTATCACCCAAATGCATGACTTTACATTTTTCAACATTAAACCTCATTTGCCATGTAAATGCCTAACCCATTAATTTGTTGAGGTCTTCCTGCTGTGAAGTTATTTCCCTACTTATTTTTGTGTCATCAGCAAACACTGAGATTGAGCTATTTATACCAACCTCTATATCATTTATAAATAAATTAAACAGAATTGGTCCCAGGACAGAGCCTTGGGGTACCGCACTTACCACTCTAGCCCATTCTGAGTACTCAATATTTATCACCACCCTTTGGACTTGCCCCTGTAACCAGTTTTCTAACCAGGTACATAACCTATGGTTCATGCCGACAGACCTCAGTTTACAAAGTAAAAGTTTATGGGGAACTGCACCAAATGCCTTTGCAAAATCCAGATATACCACGTCCACAGACCTACCTTGATGGCAGGTCACTTCTTCATAGAATGTTAATAGATTGGTCTGGCAAGAACGATCCTTCATGAATATATGCTGATTACTACTAATGATTAGGGACGAGCTTCGAGTTCGAGTCAAACTCATGTTCGACTCGAGCATCGGCTGTTCGCCAGTTCGCCGAACAGCGAACAATTTGGGGTGTTCGCAGCAAATTCGAATGACGCAGGACACCCTTTAAAAGTCTATTGGAGAAATCAAAAGTGCTAATTTTAAAGGCTTATATGCATGGTATTGTCATAAAAAGTGTTTGGGGACCTTGGTCCTGCCCCAGGGGACATGGATCAATGCAAAAAAAAGTTTAAAAAACGGCCGTTTTTTCGGGAGCAATGATTTTAATAATGCTTAAAGTGAAACAATAAAAGTGTAATATCCCTTTAAATTTCGTACCTGGGGGGTGTCTATAGTATGCCTGTAAAGGGCCGCATGTTTCCCGTGTTTAGAACAGTCTGACAGCAAAATGACATTTCAAAGGAAAAAAAGTCATTTAAAACTACTCACGGCTATTAATGAATTGCCGGTCCGACAATACACATAAAAGTTCATTGATAAAAACGGCATGGGATTTCCCCTCAGGGAAATGACGTGGGGGGTCCCCCTAAATTCCATACCAGGCCCTTCAGGTCTGGTATGGATATTAAGGGGAACCCCGGCCAACATTTAAAAAAAAATGGCTTGGGGTCCCCCCTTAAAATCTATACCAGACCCTTCAGGTCTGATATGGATTTTAAGAGGAACCCCGCGCCAAAATAAAAAAAAAACACGGTGTGGGGTCCCCCCAAAAATCCATACCAGACCCTTATCCGAGCACTCAACCTGGCAGGCCGCAAAAGAGGGGGAGATGAGAGAGCGCCCCCCCTCCTGAACCGTACCAGGCCACATGCCCTCAACATTGGGAGGGTGCTTTGGGGTAGCCCCCCAAAACACCTTGTCCCTATGTTGATGGGGACAAGGGCCTCATCCCCACAACCCTTGCCCGGTGGTTGTGGGGGTCTGCTGGCGGGGGGCTTATCGGAATCTGGAAGCCCCCTTTAACAAGGGGACCCCCAGATCCTGGCCCTCCCCCTGTGTGGAATGGTAAGGGGGTACAAAAGTACCCCTACCGTTTCACGAAAAACTGTCAAAAATGTTAAAAATGACAAGAGACAGTTTTTGACAATTCCTTTATTGAAATGTTTCTTCTTTCTTCTATCTTCCTTCGGTTTCTTCCTTCATCTTCTTCTTCTGGTTCTTCTGGTTCTTCTGGTTCTTCCTCTGGTGTTCCCGTCCGGCATCTCCTCCACGGCGTCTTCTTATCTTCTTCTCCTCGGGCTGCTCCGCATCCATGATGGCATGGAGGGAGGCTCCCGCTGTGTGACGCTTCTCCTCCCCATCTTTTTCTTCATCTTTTTCTCTTCATCTTCTCTTCATCTTCTTGTCTTCATCTTCTTTTCGGGCTGCTCCGCATCCATGATGGCATGGAGGGAGGCTCCCGCTGTGTGACGCTTCTCCTCTTCTGACAGTTCTCAAATAACGGGGGGGCGGGGCCACCCGGTGACCCTGCCTCCTCTGACACACAGGGACTTGACGGGGACTTCCCTGTGGGAATGCCGCAGGAAGTCCCCGTCAAGTCTCCCCTGTATGATATACAGTGAAGCGTAATGGGCAAAAAAAGGCAAAAAGAAAAACAAACAAAACAAAAAGTGAGTCCATATGACATGTAATGTCATAAGAGAGGGGAGAGAAAGATAAGGAGAGCGAGGGAGAGAAAGAGAAGGGATAGGGGGGAGAGGGGGAGAGAGAGAGAGAGTGAGAAAGAGGGGGGAGAGAAATATAAGGAGAGGGGAGAGAAAGATAAGGGGAGAGAGAGGGAGACAAAGAGAAGAGAGAGGGGAGAGAGAAAGAGAGAGAGAGAAGGGGGAGAGAGAGAAGAAAGGGGAGAGAGAGAAGAAAAGAGAGAGAGGGAGAGATAAGGAGAGGGGAGAGAAAGATAAGGAGAGAAAGGGAGAGAGAGAAGAAGGGGCGAGAGAAAGGGGGGAGAGAGAGCTCCGAATGTATACAGCGGAGAGGGGAGGGGCCCCTGACCCGAGCATGAGCAACAGTGTTCAAGTAGAGTGAAAGTGAAACTGATACCTGCCGGGTCAGAGGCCCCTCCCTTCTCCTTTCCACTGTATACACTGACACTCGAGAGAGTACTACAAGCCCCAGGGAGATCCCGCCGCCCACACAGGCACCATAGAGCTACCGATCGTCGCCTTCTACCTCCTCCCACCTCTCCCTACTGCCCTCTAAACGGCCAGCCAGAGGTGCAGGGGGATACTGGGTCTTGGGGGCCCCACGCAGCTTGAGGGGCCCTATGCAGCTTGCGTAGTGAGTGTATAGGGCGGATCGGCTCTGCCAAAAGTGGTAACCATGAGCCACAGTATCCTGGTACAGTTACTTGTCCCTACCATCCTGCAGTGTCCTTCCGCTGTATCCTCCGCCCGATGTATCAGTGTTCCGGGCTCCGTTCCCTGCGAGCGTCGTGACGCATGGGGCGGAGCCCAGCGGCAAATTAAAAAAAAAGTACAAAAAACATAACATACACACAATACATTCTTATCTGTTAGGATTACATTACTGTATCAAACCATTTCACCTCAGTTTTGTCCCCAGTGCTTTGTCCAATGCCTTGCTTGCACTTTTAGCATTATTTCTGCCATGCTTTCTGCCTGGAAACTTGAGAATGTCCATGGCATCCAAAAAGCATTCCTCTATGTCAAAAGCGGTTTTAGGCCAGCTAGAAAACAGCAATAGTGAATTAGAATCACTTGCAAAATTGAGCGATAGTGATTCGTGGGGAAATTCGTCATCAGACACTGAAAGTGACGATAGCGATGATTCTGCGACTGAGCTCAGTGATCTGCAAACCTGGTGCTCTATTGACTGTGATAGGGATCACGCAGCACTGAGCTCAGCCGCAGGATCGTCGCTGTCAACGAATTTCCCCACAGATCGCTATCGCTCAATTCTGCAAGTAATTTTAATTCACCAGCGCTGTTTTCTAGCTGGTCTAAAACCGCTTTTGACATAGAGGGACACTTTCCATTGTCCTGATTGTGATGTCGGACTTTGTGCAGTCCCATGTTTCAAAATTTTTCATACCCAGGATGTTTACTAAACCAATATGCAGTGTTTATTATTACAGTGACTAATACTATTGCATCCTTGTTTGGACAATTTCAGTGTTTTTGATCTGATTACATTATTGAATAAAATGTATTATTATTATATTATTATTTTTTATAATTATTTATAGTTATTTATTATATTATAATTTATGATTTTGTGTTTCAAACTTTATCATACCTGGGATGTCTACTAGACTATTGTTTGGACAGATTTAGGTGAATTATTCCTAACAATTATAGGCCTACAATATAAAACAACAAATTTCCATGCAAAACAATGTGCTGCTTTGACATTCAAAAGTCAGACATAATCAGACCGCCAGGGAGGTTAAAGTTGAACTCCAGATATGGATTTTATCACATAGTTACATTGGTCCAGATTGGAGCAATGTTAATTTGCATATCTCTTAAAGTGGTTGTAAACCCTTACAGACCACTTTCACCTACAGGTAAGCCTAGATTAAGGCTTACCTGTAGGTGCTTGAAATATCTCCTAAACCTACACAGTTTAGGAGATATTTACTATTTCCCCGAACAACGCTGTCTTCTGCGCATGCGCCATTGTATTCAGCGCATGCGCAGTCTTGAAAGGGCGCGCTATGCCATTTCAAGCTGGGGTCATACCGTGACTGGTGGCTCCCGCGCGCATGCTTGTGATGTCATGCGATTCCGGCCAGTCACAGAGTCAGAGTTCGCTGCCCCGAAAGGAAGAGGGGCGAAGAATGGACGCACGCTGCCAGTGAGGAAATCGGGGACATTGCAGGCTCCTGTGTCAGGTAAGTGACACATAATGGGCTACTACGCGATGCATAGTAGCCCATTATGCTTTACCTTTGCAGGGAAACAAAGAGGAAGTAAAACCCATCAGGGTTTACTTCCTCTTTAACTGTGGGATCCCCAGAAATCACTGTAGTAGTTGCTTCTACTACAGTGATTGTTGCTGTCTTCCAGGTCCCGTGAAAAGCGGTTGCCCTGCTGCATAGTTCTGTGATCGAGTGAGGTGGAGATCATGACATCATTACTCCATCTTGACCAATCAAAGTATGTCTTATGCCGCGTACACACGAGCGGACTTTCCTGCATACTTGGTCCGGCGGACCAGAGTCTGCCGCACAATCCGATCATGTGTAGGCTCCGGCGGACTTTTTTTTCCCAAAAGTCCGCCGTACCTAGATTTGAAACATGTTTCAAATCTTGGTCCGCCGGACTCAGTTCCTGACGGAAAGCCCGTTCATCTCGGTCGTCTGTATGCTGGTCCGACGGACCAGATACGACGCAAGGGCAGGGTATTGCATCTCACGCTCGCTGCAATAGGAAAAACACATTTTCCTATTGCGGCGAGCGCGGAGCATACCAGGCCCTTAAGTCTGGTATGGATTTTAAAGTGGACCCCCTATGCCGAAAAAACGGCGTGGGGTCCCCCCCCTAGAATCCATACCAGACCTCGATCCGAGCACGCAGCCCGGCCGGTCAAGAAAGGGGGTGGGGACGAGCGAGCGCCCCCCCCTGAACCACACCAGGCCGCATGTCCTCCACAGAGGGGGTTGGGTGCTTTGGGGAAGGGGGCGCCCTGCGGGCCCCCGTACCACACAGCACCTTTTCCCCATGTTGATGAGGACAAGGGCCTCTTCCCGACCACCCTGGCCGTTGGTTGTCGGGGTCTGCTAGTGGGGGGCTTATCGGAATCCGGAAGCCCCCTTTAATAATGTTGGGACTGTGATGTTTTAGGGGGGCGTGGTCAACATCACCCGGTAAACACGCCCCCCTAAAACGTCACAGTCCCAGCATGCCCAGGGACTGTGACGGCATAAGGGGGCGGGGTCTCTGCCTATATAAGTCACATAGGAGCGCTCAGAGAGCATTCCAGCCTGAGAGACCGTCGTGTTAACATGGGAAGAAGAGAAGAAGCCCAGAAGCCCAGAAGTCCGGGCCTCCGCTGGCAAAAGAGCAGCATGAAGACAGCGGAGGAGCTGGCAGAAGAACTGGAACACCGGGAGAAGGGGCCAGAGAGAGCGGAAAAGAACCAACCGGACGCCGGGAGAAAAGGAACCGGAGGGACCCCCGAAGTCAGAAGAAGACCCCCCAAGCCGGAAGACTTGCCTACACAGGACCGGACTTTCCGGCAGGCTAAGTCTGCCCGTCTTTCCGACGGACTTTCACCGGAGTTACGGCGGACTTTCAGAATGAATGGACTTGCCCACACACGGACAAGTCCGTTCATTTTGAATGTGACTCGGGTACGATGGGACTAGAAAAGGAAGTGAATCTCGCCGGTTTTATCAGCGAGATTGACACCTTGCGAGCCCCGTCGCGGGGCATACCAGGTCAAGGTAGCAGGCTGATGATATCATCTCATACTAGGCAATGGGCTCCATTCGCAAAAGCAGATTGCGATCCTGAAAATGTCAATTCACTATTGCTTAATGTGGTATTTACTGCATTCAGCAAAAACGTCTGTTAAATACCACATAAAACAGCACTAAAGTATATTCGCAAAGGGAAATATATAAATAAATGCATGCGGTAATTAAGTAGTGGTCCAGGCATGCGATAGTTAAGGAATGTGTTTGATTTAATTGGTTGGTAAGGAGCCAGCGCCAGATTCCGATAAGTCACCACATCCACCAGGCCAGGATTGTAGGGAAGAGGTCTTTGTCCTCATCAACATGGGGACAATGTACTTTGTGGAGGGGAAACCCCCCATGTTGAGGGAATGTGACATGGTATGGTTTAGGGGGGGGGGGGGGAGCTCGCTCACCCCCCTCCTTTCCTAGCCTGTAAGACTGCATGCTCGGATAAGGGACAGGTATGGATTTTGTGGGGGACCCTACGCCAATTTTTTTTTACTATTTATATGCCAGCAATTCTTTTGTTTACACTCTGCTGTCAACAGGGAAACCCAGCTGACAGCAGATGTGTAAGAGCCGGTTCACACTAGAACGACTTGTCAGGCGACTTAGCTGCCTGACAAGTAGCGTCCCGTTCTGTACAATGGAACCGTTCGCTCCGACTTAGAAAAAGGTTCCTGTACTACTTTGGGGGGACTTGAGGCGACTTGCATAGACTTCTATATAGAAGTCATTTTGCAAGTCGCCGCTGCAGTCGTGTTCAAGTCGTCTGAGGCAGTCGCACTGGAAGTCGTGCTGCCTCAGTGTGAACCGACTCTCATGGTTGTGAAGGATGCAGCAGCCACCCACTCCTTAACAACCAGCTACTTACTGCTTATTAACGTACCACAGGCTTTCACTACTAAAATACTGCATCACTTAATAAATTAGAACATGCAGTATTTTAGTAGCGTTTCATAGTAATTGAATTTTTTTTTTTTTAAATGCTAAGTAGTATTTTACAGCATTTCTGAAAGCATTAGATACCGTTTAGTAAATGGAGCCCATTGGCACCTAACTGGAGCTTAGTGACATATTTTTTAATGATAAAAGATGGAGCTTCACTGAAAAATTTTACTGTTGTCTTAAATTGTGACATGTCTGGAATCTATTCATGCATCATAGAGAGGGATTTACTAAAATGGTTTCACTCAAAATCTGGTACAGCTGTGCATGGTAGCCAATCATCTTCTAACTACAGCTTGTTCAATTAAGCTTTAGCAATAAATCCTGAACGCTGATTGGTTTCTATTCTGAGCTGCATTCAATTTTACATGCTCCAGATTTAGTAAATACCTCCCCTATGTATTTCAGCTTTGTATTGTTTTCAGTTCTTTGTCTGGTGTGGAGCTATATAATACTTTGTATAATTGATGTTACTGATTATTTCTTTTAGCTGTCTATATAATCTCAAAGTTGATGAAGAAAATTCAATGAAAAAGCTAATAAGCAAATGCCAAGAAATCACAGGTAGGTCCTGTTTAGGATGATGTGTGATGATCATGAGCACATGCAAAGATTTCCCCTACTCTGTGCAAAATGGAAAAAAAAACTTTACTTTAAATCCCAACACCAGCCAAAATGTTTTATTTTGTTTTGAATAGAAAGGTGAGTGGTTAGATCCTCTGTCAGGTTCTCATTTCCACAAAGAATAGAATCAATTGAAGGGTCTAGAATGTACCAATCAACATAGCAAAGCTAACATGTTTCAGGGGCTGCAAGTCCCCTTCATCAGGGCTGATGGTAGTTCTGCCGGTGTTTCTGCCAGTTTTTATAAGCAATAGAGATTCCCCACAATAATAGCGCTCAAAGCAGTCCAGGTGGAGCCACCTTCATTTGCATGCTCCTGTCAGTCACTATGACTGAGTCTCATGCATCCATAAAAACAACCCTGGTAGCCAGTCCCCCTCCTCTCTGCGCCTGTGCGGTCCCAAGTTCATTGTGTGTGTGAAGCACTTAGAGAGTATGCTCAACCTACCAGAAGTTCAGTGAACTCGAATGTGCAACCTGGAGCCAATGGTGGTGAGAAGACAGTAAAGGAACTGTTTGTGTCCACATTTTAATAGAACTGAGTAATGGGGAAATTTTAAGAGGTTACTTAGTGTGCATACATAAAAAAATTGAGCATTTATTGCTTTTTTTTTTTAATCAGAAAAAAGATTTATTTTTGTCATCCACAATACAGAATATATGCCATTCAGTACACAGTAGAGAAAAGGAACATAGCATTGGTATTAAAAACATAAGAAAGTAAAGTAAAGTTCTCATACAATAATATACTGCCGGTCAATATAGTGCATACAGAACCATGTAAGCCAGAATTACAAAGATTAACTTATGTATGAAGAGATAGTGCAACCAAAAAGAAAACTATCAGTTTAACATATCCAGATCCTCAGAGCCCTGAAGGTAAACTAAGAAAAAAAACAAAAAACAATCACGACCCACCAAAGTCGCCAGTGCCACAAGGAATCTTGTGTAGCGTATGACCCAGTCAGCCACTATTCTGGACTTTTTACATCCTTTTCCCCCTGTAGGTGCCTGTCCCTAATTAGCTGATGTGGAGCCAAACCCGGGACATTCAACCAGGTCTGCCACATTGAGTAGAATTTACGTGAAACATTTCTATGTTGGTACGTCAACTTTTCCCGTATCAATAGTTTATTGACATCCTCTATCCATTGGCACCTGGTGGGCACCCTGGGAACAATCTAAAATTGTGCAATCAGTTTACGCACAACATATAGCAGTCGCAAAACAGCAGTATGAGCTTGTGAAGTTAAGGACTCCTCATCCAGGGCACCCAACAGGCACACAACTGGGTTTCGTGGGATATTAAACATGAATACCTGAGAAATCACGCCAAGGACCTCCTTCCAGTACCGAAAAAGCTTGGGGCACTTTCAAAGCATATAAATGAGGTTGCCATGATCTCTCTCGCATTTCAAGCATAGGGGGGTATTGCGAGTCCCCCCATTTATGAAGTTGTACAGGTGTTCTGTATACCCTGTGTAGCAGATAGAAAATGAGATAATTTTTGAGAGGCAGATACAGACACCAAAGAAGCAGAGGTCAGGCAGAGATCCCATGTCTCTCCATCTATGGCAACTGCATCCCTTTCCCAGCCCCGTCTGCATGGTAGTTTGGAGGAATCCTGTATAGCATTAAGGAGGATATTATAACTTCTAGAACTCATTCCCTTTTTATCTTCTTCCATAAGAATCCCCCGTATTAAGGTATGATCAGTTAACTTAAGTTGAGCACATCTTGATTGCATCTGTAGGGCGTGTCTCAGTTGTAGGTATTTGAAGTAATGGTTACGTGGGATGGCAAACTCTGCTTGTACCTCCATAAAGGATATGAGGGTTGGCCCATTATATAGCTTTGAGATAAAGCGTAGTCCTGCCCTTTCCCAATCTCTAAACCCCCTGAGTTCGCCATAATGGAGTGTGTGTGTTAGAAAACCCTGTATTCCTAGCATTCATTTAACATATGACCATAAAGTCTTTAATAGGGTCACTGTGGGGGTCCTAGGATTTAAGTGCATGAGTCCCACCTCCAAACACGCAAGGGCGGAGACATCATCACCTGGTGGGATTAGAAGTCTACGAATAGGGTCCGTTAAGTCCGCCATTCCCCAACTGCCCCCCAACTGTTGTAGCTGGGAAGCGAGGTAGTAGGCTCTAGAGTGAGGGACTGCCAGTCCCCCCTAATCTTTTCTATATTGTAATGTTGACAGACAAATCCTAGCCATCTTTTTATGCCAAATCAGTTCCCTAAATTGGGAGTCTATCCTGGCAAACCACTGGCGGGGAACCCAGACTGGGGAGTTATTGAATACATATAACAATTGTGGTGCCCAGACCATTTTGATGAGGTTGATCCTCCCCACTACTGATAATGGCAGTTTACACCAAATAGTAAATTTCTCACGGAATTTACGGAGGAGGGGATTCAATATAGTGAGATGGGTCGAGGGTAACCTGAATGCCCAGATAGCGAAAGGAGGATACCACCTGTACCATTTCCGCAGAGTCAGGGAGGGGGGTGGTTATAGGATCTAAAGGCATCAGTACCGACTTGTCCCAGTTAATGGAAAAGCCTGATGCCTCAATAAGGGTAATGACGGTCCGCAACATACTCTGGGTATCGAAGAAAGAAGGAAGGTGGGACTTTGTGTGAGGCATGCATCCCTGGAGATAACAAGATAGCAATGAATATGGCAGGTACCTAAAATAGTAGAACTAAAAACGTTGCATGAAAGCATTACATAACATCCATTGGCATTCAATGGTTTAATTATTATTATTATTATACACGATTTATATAGCGCCAACAGTTTACGCAGCGCTTTACAATGTAAAGGGGGGACAACACAATTACAGTACAGTTCAATACAAAAGATACAGGAGGGCCCTGCTCGTAGAGCTTACATTCTAAATGGAGGGGGTGGTGGTACAAAAGGTAATAGCTGCAGAGAATGCTTTGATGGGTGTGGCTCGGGGACAGTTGTTAGGTGGGTGTGGAATAGGCTTCCCTGAATAAATGAGTTTTCATTGATCTCCTAAAGGTGGACAGGGTAGGGGCTGATCGGACATACTGGGGCTGGGAGTTCCAGAGGATGGGAGAGGCTCTGGAGAAGTCCTGAAGGCGAGCGTGGGAGGAGGTAACAAGGGAGCTAGAGAGCAGGAGGTCCTGGGAGGAGCGGAGGGGACGATTTGGGCGGTATCTGCAGATGAGGTTGGTGATGTAGATGGGAGCGATGTTGTGAATGGCCTTGTATGTTATGGTTAGCATTTTGAAATTTACACGGTGGGGTAGGGGAATAAACAAAGATAGTTACCACCGCTCTAGGCTGTTCAGGTTCAAATCTCCTGTCCTCCACTTGTGAAAGGGTGAGAGCTCCAGGTGCTGGCAATTGCTGGTACAATTGTATACGTGCAGGAAAAAGATCTGGACAGCCGCACTCCGGAATTGACAAATAAAATCTTCTTTATTCAAAACGTGGCATAAAATTAGTACATGACACCGCTGGAGCAATACAGCTAAGCCGCTGACGCGTTTCACGCTCTTGCGGAGCGCTTACTCATAGCTGGCTTACATATAAGTGATAACCATTTTTATACATAAAACATCCATGTCACGTGATCTAGCGTTAATGAGATAATGCTGGGCAGCTGATGGTTTGGCTGCATGAGATCTCAATGCTTGTTTGACTAGGTTTAATGACATGAAGTGGAATCACATTTAGTACAAATGTAGAGTATGAAAATACAAGCATTAATAAATAAATAAACTGCAGGGTAAGAGAAAAGTTTTAAAAATAGAAAAAATGGAAAAATGAAAAAATGAAAAATAAAGATAGTGAAAATAGATGACCTGTGTGTATTACCTATTATTGAGATGGAATCATAACGTATATTGAGGTGCAATAGTGAAAAAAAAACTGAATAAAAAAGTATATATATATAAATTGTAAGTGACGTGAGACTAAAATATCTAAAGGAATTTTTTAATGTAAACCAAATATAAATACATGTGTGTGAAGTGAAAAGATGAAAGAATGAGTGAATAAATAATTTCACATATATAAATCAGGGGCTTCCATGTCGTTTAATAAGCATGTATGTACATATATGTAAATATTAAATGTACATAAATATGATATAATACACTGGTTTAGCTCCATAGAAATATATGTGTATATAATTATAATACACTATTATGTGAACCTCTTACAAGGAGTGAAATATTGTATATGAAGAGTGAATTGATTGTTATTAGTGAGTATGCATATTGTGAAATAATTAAAAAATATAAGACAAAATCACGATGTAGTGAACTGAATATAAGAAAGGAAAAACGAGTACTGTATAGAGTGCATGTAAAGATTGAACAATGTTCAAAAGACTAATGCGATGGGGAACAGAACCGCGGTTAACATCCGCATTGTCTCTATACAACCCGACCAACTGCACTAAGATCTCAACCAGCAAATACAAAATGTTGTGCAATCGGTCTAGGCGTGTATGGTCTTCAATCACCAATCACAAAGTCTGAAAACAAAAAACATAAACACAGCATATATCAATACTCTCACGGTACTAACTCGTGTATATACACATGTAAGCAATCTCACATAACATCAAATGCGCTCTTCTTTTCTCCTCCTTCCTTAAGCACTAAGCTCAAAGCTATCAGATACTTTATCGCACAATAAGAATTGCTGCATGTTTAAACTATTTTTAAAACATAAGAAATATATAAAGTGAAATAAATAAAACTTAGTTTCCAAGTCTACATTGTTGCTATTTCTGTTATAAAGTGTAGCAATGAGAATGAAATATGAGTGAGTAAGTGAGTATATAAAACAATTCTACACTAAACAAACTAAGACTGTCAGGAATAGTTTTTGATGCAAATCGTAAAAGTGACTGTATGTCATACTTGTGACAAGACTATGATATACAACAAAAGTATCCTGATATTTATATGGCTACCGTAAGGACTAATGGCCTGTTGGAATCACTACGAAGAAAAGACTTAAAAGGTGGTGAGAAAAGAAACTGATTTTTCGGGACAAATTTATGAATTATGTCTCCATCCACATATAAATGTGTGTATGGTTGCTAAAAACATCCACATACACAAACCGATAAATAAGTGAATAACTCGGAAAGATATATATTTCTTGGACATGACAAACTATTAGGATTTGCGCTGGATGTTTCTATTCATAAAAAATGGGAAACATCCCATTCAAAGTTTAACCCTGACGGGATCCTAGTGTCCAATAAAAAAATCCAGAGGACTTCACGCTTGCACAGTAATCTGTCGCCCCTTCTCACTGGTGTCATGATCCTGTCAATACCTTGGATAGCCAAGCTAGAGGTGTCCTTATGATGTGTGAAAATCCAGTGTCTCGCTACATTAGTAAAGTTGTCTTTTTCAATGTCGTGCAGGTGATCGTACAACCGGTCCCTGAGGCGCCGTGTTGTGCGACCAACATATTGTACCTGACAGATCGTACATGTGATAACATATGTGACAAACTTGGTGTTACAATTTATAAAGGCTGAGATCTGGAACTCTTTCTTATTGCTGCAAGATTTAATATGTTTGCCTGTTTTAATATATCTGCAATAATTGCAGGTTTTGCTTCCACATCTAAAGTTACCAGTGAAGCTAAGCCAATTAGGTTTGGTGCGGTTAGTCAGAAACAGACTAGGAGAGAAGGAGCGACCCAAAGTAGGTGCCCTGCGGGAGACTACTTTAATCCCTTTAGACAGAATATTGTTATAGATAGGATCATTGTATAGAACAGGAAGGTGTTTATTTATGATTTTCTTAATTTTAATGAATTCTGAGCTATACGATGTCGAGAAAACTGGAGCATGAGGGGACATATCTGCTTTTCGTGTGGTTTTCATATGTGACTTTTTCTTCAAAAGTGAGGATCTAGGGATAGATTTTACTGTGTCAAATGCTTTATGGATAAGTGTTTCTGTATAGCCTCGAGCTCTGAATCTGTGTGCCATATTATTGGCCTCAGCTTCAAAGACTTCTGGGGAACTGCATAGACGTTTCAGTCTTAGAAACTGTCCATATGGTATCCATCTTATTGTATGACTGGGATGTGCGGAATCAGCCCTGAGTAGGGTGTTTCCACTTAGAGGTTTTCTATAAAGACTGGATTGAATTATACCTTCCGCACCTTCCAGTTTCACATCTAAGAAGTCAATGGATTTGATTTGTAAATTACCTGTGAATTTCAGATTTAGCAAATTGTCGTTAAAATATGAAAGCCAGATATTTAAATTTGCTTTTTCATCAGATGTGATGAACAACAAGTCGTACGATCACCTGCACGACATTGAAAAAGACAACTTTACTAATGTAGCGAGACACTGGATTTTCACACATCATAAGACAGATTTCAAATACTGTGCAAGCGTGAAGTTCTCTGGATTTTTTTATTGGACACTAGGATCCTGTCAGGGTTTAACTTTGAATGGGATGTTTCCCATTTTTATGAATAGAAACATCCAGCGCAAATCCTAATAGTTTGTCATGTCCAAGAAATATATATCTTTCCGAGTTATTCACTTATTTATCGGTTTGTGTATATGGATGTTTTTAGCAACCATACACACATTTCTATGTGGATGGAGACATCATTCATAAATTTGTCCCAAAAAATCAGTTTCTTTTCTCACTACCTTTTAAGTCTTTTCTTCGTAGTGATTCCAACAGGCCATTAGTCCTTACGGTAGCCATATAAATATCAGGATACTTTTGTTGTATATCATAGTCTTTTCACAAGTATGACATACAGTCACTTTTACGATTTACATCAAAAACTATTCCTGAGAGTCTTAGTTTGTTTAGTGTAGAATTGTTTTATATACTCACTTACTCACTCATATTTCATTCTCATTGCTACACTTTATAACAGAAATAGCAACAATGTAGACTTGGAAACTAAGTTCTATTTATTTCACTTTATATATTTATTATGTTTTAAAAATAGTTTAACCATGCAGCAATTCTTATTGTACGATAAAGTATCTGATAGCTTTGAGCTTAGTGCTTAAGGAAGGAGGAGAAAAGAAGAGCGCATTTGATGTTATGTGAGATTGCTTACATGTGTATATACACGAGTTACCTTGTTTCCCCGAAAATAAGACCTAGCGTGATTGTCGGTGATGACTGCAATATAAGCCCTACTCCCCAAATAAGCCCTACCCGATTTCCCCGAAAATAAGCCCTACCCTGAAAAGAAGACCTACAAGAACTTTAACTAGGGCTTATTTGGGGGGTAGGGCTTATATTGCAGCCATCACCGACAATCACGCTAGGTCTTATTTTCGGGGAAACAGGGTAGTACCGTGAGAGTATTGATATATGCTGTGTTTATGTTTTTTGTTTTCAGACTTTGTGATTGGTGATTGAAGACCATACACGCCTAGACCGATTGCACAACATTTTGTATTTGCTGGTTAAGATCTTAGTGCAGTTGGTCGGGTTGTATAGAGACAATGCAGATGTTAACCGCGGTTCTGTTCCCCATCGCATTAGTCTTTTGAACATTGTTCAATCTTTACATGCACTCTATACAGTACTCGTTTTTCCTTTCTTATATTCACTTCACTACATTGTGATTTTGTCTTATATTTTTTAATTATTTCACAATATGCATACTCACTAATAACAATCAATTCACTCTTCATATATTTCACTCTTTGTAAGAGGTTCACATCATAGTGTATTATAATTATATACACATATATTTCTATGGAGCTAAACCAGTGTATTATATCATATTTATGTACATTAAATATTTACATATATGTACATACATGCTTATTAAACGACATGGAAGCCCCTGATTTATATATGTGAAATTATTTATTCACTCATTCTTTCATCTTTTCACTTCACACACATGTATTTATATTTGGTTTACATGAAAAAATTCCTTTAGATATTTTAGTCTCACGTCACTTACAATTTATATATATATATACTTTTTTATTCAGTTTTTTTTCATTTTTGCACCTCAATATACGTTATGATTCCATCTCAATAATAAGTAATCCACGCAGGTCATCTATTTTCACTATCTTTATTTTTCATTTTTCCATTTTTTCTATTTTTAAAACTTCTCTCTTACCCTGCAGTTTATTTATTTATTAATGCTTGTATTTTCATACTCTACATTTGTACTAAATGTGATTCCACTTCATGTCATTAAACCTAGCCAAACGAGCATTGAGATCTCTTGCAGCCAAACCATCAGCTGCCCAGCATTATCTCATTAACGCTAGATCACGTGACATGGATGTTTTATGTATAAAAATGGTAATCACTTATATGTAAGCCAGCTATGAGTAAGCGCTCCGCAAGAGCGTGAAACGCGTCAGCGGCTTAGCTGTATTGCTCCAGCGGTGTCATGTACTAATTTTATGCCAGGTTTTGAATAAAGAAGATTTTATTTGTCAATTCCGGAGTGCGGCTGTCCAGATCTTTTTCCTGCACGTATACAACGGTGGGGTAGGGGAAGCCAGTGAAGGGATTGGCAGAGAGGGGCGGCAATCACAGATCGATTAGTGAGGTGTATTAGTCTAGCAGCAGCATTCATAATAGACTGAAGGGGGGATAGCCTGCCTAAGGATAAGCCATTAAGGAGACAGTTGCAGTAGTCAAGGCGGGAAATAATCAAGGAGTGAATAAGTTGCTTTGTTGTGTCATTAGTCAGGAAGGGTCAAATTCTGGAGATGTTGCGGAGGTTAAGGCGGCAGGATTTAGCCAGTGATTGGATACGGGGCTGAAGGAGAGGTCAGAGTCCCAAGAAATGAACTACATTTATAGTGGGAAGGTGTGGGGGGAAGATTCAAAATTATTAAATTAGAAGCTGATAAAACCAGGCTGGGGGGGGGGGGTCAACTGGCCTGGACAGAGTGCAGTGCAAGAGGGGGCAACAGAATAAGGTTAAATGTTTGATCTTGTTCAGAGCAGCATAATACAAAATAAGTGACACTTTCAAAAACAAACAAGTATAGACAGTAGTTTCAAATTCTTAGTAAGGCAGAATTAAAGTTCAGTTAGGCAATGTAGTCCAGTGTTTAAGAGAAGAGTGGAGTCTTTGCAGTTATCAGAGGGTATGAAGAGTCAGGTGGAAATTCGCAGACAGGTAGAGCGACTTTTGTGTTGCAGGGAAGATCAGTGCAAGTACCAGAGGGTATGAAGAGTCAGGTGGGAAATCGTATTTGTATATAAAATGTAACAATAATAATAACATAATACAATAACATAATAAATTCATACTGTAAGCATTATAAAGGACCAAATTCATTAAGGCATGTCTTCATAACAAATAACTGTAACCCTGATTAGTTGGTAGAATCCAATTGATATATGAAGTAATAATGCAATTATAAAAATAATGAGGGGACATCTATTGGCTCATAATCCCATAATATAATAACATAGTTAGTTCATATTGTAAACATTATAAAGGACCAAATTCATTGAAACGTGTCTCCATGATAAATAACTGTAACCCTGATTGGTTGGTACAATCCAATTGGTATAAGAGGTATTTGATGGTAATAATGCAATGTATAAGCGAAAGGGCATCTATTGGCCCTACGTGTTTCGTGGCGATTGCCCCTCTTCAGGAGCAAGTATGAGGTAGATGTCTATAAATATTAAAACATATATTAAAAGAGAAATTGTACAATAGGTCTATCTAGAGGTAGAGGAGAGGGGAAAAAAGCGATTTCCCAAAACTACTTACAGATATGCCTATGAATCTGGGCATAGACGTGGAGAGCTGGAAGCCGAACGAAGGAATGTCAGCCCCCGGGAGCTGAGGTGGACTAACCCAGATGTACAATGATGGAAATCCAGTAAGAGCCAATAATCCCGGGGGATGAACCCCCATAGATTTCAAAATTGGTGTGATCCACGTAATTATAGCCATCTATGAAAAGATGGGGTATATAGTAAAATATAAAATATAATGTGTGTGACTAATAAAGGAAAATGTACTAGTGCAGGAACCAATCAGTGGTTGGGAAGTAAAACAGAGTGTAGGATAAATGCAGAGTAATAAGGATGATAGAGTGTACAACATTGTGATGGCAAAGGTGAGTGGTGAGTGGAAATATAAAACAAAACCCAAACTCTGAGGTATTAAACCAAAAGCAGAGGGGGAGTGGGAATAAATCTAATTAAAATAAGATTGTCAAAAAGAAAAGGTTTAAGGTGAACCAAAAAGATTACCTAAAAAATGATGTAGACAGTGGAGGTCCGGTGGTGCACAGTGACCACGGGGGTAACAGCCCTGAGGGGGGGTATGAATCCACTGGAGGGAGTATAAATACTCCAATGTGGTCGTGGGTGTCCACCAATGACACGCTGGTGGACCAAAAGGAGGAGACGGCACCAAACAACTGAGCAAAATGAGCTGCTCGCCATCCGACGCCAGTTACCTCGTGAAGGACGCCAGAATCGAATCAACAGCGTCGGCGCGCCAATGTCACATATGGTGATGCAGCACGTGCGGCGCCAGTAGCGTGAGGTCGATGTGCAACTAGACGTAGCGAACTCGTTCTGTGCTCGTAGGAGAGAGGTTTGCTCTGCATTGTTTTTATGTGAGTACATCTACTTAAAGATTTTTAATAAAGCATTACTTGGTTAATACATACTTCACTATCAAGTACCTTTGTCCTGCATATTCCTGTACATACATACCTGAGATGTGGAGGCTGAGCTAGGATCCGCGCTGGTCCAGGACCCCTGATAGGACCATAGCCACTTGTAATCAGCTGCCATTAGGATAACCCAACACCGGCAAGCGTGGATATAGGGACGCGATGGAGGCTCAGGACCTGGCGTTTTAGCTACAATTCATGCGGTTGACCTAGCACCGCTAGGTAAGGGGCCACTGCTTACATTAATGTTTTATGCACGAAGAGGACACTGAGTGAATTGCATCCCAGACACCCCACTGTTGTTTTATTGAATACACCAGAACTTGCTTTTGCACCTTCAATGACTTTTACACTGGCACTTTAAGTTTGCTGCACTTACTGGCATGTCATTGGTCATTTGTTTCGCAGGCCAGCACAATATATTTTATATCACTATTATTGGGACATTTATTTATATTATTTATTATCCATATTGTGTTGGATTGATGTGTTTTATTTGCGATATCTAGATCACCTTTTAAGCACTGGCACTTTGTACGTTTTGCACCATTTATAAGGATATGTTTTTGATGGTTATTTCTGATTTATTCTATGTATTTTTATTTAGAATTATTCACATGAAGTAGTGTTTATGTCCCTTTGTGCACCAACACATGATTATCTAGATTTATATGTTTTTAGTGTCAACACTTATTTATGCGATTTAACATGCGATTTTTTTGTTATTTAGTATATACCAATTGAAAAGGATTTTTTATGCACTTTTTTTCACATACACATGATGCTGATTATTAAGACTTGAATGTTTTTTAGTGTCAATACTTATTTATGCGATTTATTATGCGATTTTATGTCATTTTATTAATTGACCACAGACAGAGATTTATAGCTTTCTTCTGGTTAGCGCAGCACCTCCCCCCCTATATCTCCAGGGATGCATGCCTCACATAAAGTCCCACCTTCCTTCTTTCTTCAATTATCGGGGATGGAGGCGCTTGGCTTACATGCTATGCGCCTCATACAAAGTCCCACCCTGTTGCTCTATTTCTATCTGTACTCTGGCACTCTGGGTATCACCCAGGTAAAGTAGGGTATCATCAGCGTACAATGACACCACATCAGTAGCTGTACTGCGTCTGAACCCGGTTATATTGGCCTCCTCGCGTATCCGTGATGCGAGGGGTTCCATTACCACTTTTTTTTTTACAAAATTGTTTTTTTTATTTGTTTTGGTAGAAAATAGTTTACAGGTTCAGATAGTACAAATGCATCCATAAAGAAATCTCTTTTACAAAATATAAAAGTAAGTGTAATAGCCCAACGGGGGCCAACTGTTAAAGTTATACATCATATTTACCAAATTCCTCAACGGAAGAATGAAGTATACCACTGGTCACATAAGGGTAATGAGTGTGGACCTCGTATGGCACCACAACCTAAAATCACAATGCTATATACAGCAGGGATATTTCCATGAACTCAACATCCACACCATACATGCACCCATCTATACTCATTCACACAAAAAGGCAAACCTTGTTCCATTACCACTTTAGTTCCATCAACTGATGCCCCCTATTCCCTAACCATAGCACTGGCCCCTAGTAATGTACTGACTATGCTGACAGCAGGTATTTTGCAACTGGCCCTGATTCAGACATACTTTATGTTAAGATAAATGACAGTAGGGAGGTCGCCACTGGGTCCCATCAAAATTTTGCTACTAGGCCCCTTGATCAGTTATTCGATTCAGGGTAAACTGAGCCAAGTCACTATTATTTCCAGTAGACCAGGCAGCTAGATACACGGCCTCCCCAACTATTCCCTTGCAGTGGATAGATACCTTTAATTATGTAGGGGTGGTATTCTCCCACCAGGCCTCAGATTTCCTTCCCCTAAATTTGCTTCCAGTTCTCCAAGAGGTAAAGATAAAGCTGAAGGCAGGGGAGAGCTTGCCCTTGTCTTTACTGGGACGTATTAACTTTATAAATATTAAAGTTATCCCTAAATTTACCTACTTTTTTCAGCAATCCCCACAGTGGATACCAAAGTCCTTTTTTGCAAAGCTGAATCAGCTTTTCTCCTCCGTCCTCTGGGTCCCCAAACGCCACGTTATAAATTGACCACCTTAATGCGTCCTAACACGCAGGGAGGCCTTGCCTTTCCTGACTGCCATAAATATTTCTTGGCTACTCAATTGGTAACAGTGGCATAATGGCTGAACCCTGACTTATCTAACCCTTCTACTTTCTTGGAGGCTGCGGTGGTCTGCTCCCTGGAAGCCCTCAATTTCTTAAATTTAGAGGTCTACAGGCCCCCTATGCCCTAACTCCTTCCTTGCTTACTACTTTGCGTGCCTGGAGAGTGGGTCTAGCCTGTGAGGGCTATCAGAAATTGGCTGTGATCCCCAAATGCTCCAATATGGCTTACCCCTACCCTGCCCCATTTCTATATGCTACCACAGTGGTAATCAACCCTGTCCTCAGGGCCCACTAACAGGCCAGGTTTGCAAGATGATATAATTTGCTGCTCAGTGATTGCAGTATTCTAGTCTGCATCTCCCCAAGGTAATACATAAAACCTGGCCTGTTAGTGAGCCCTGAGGACAGGGTTGATGACCACAGTGCTACCAGATCCATATGCTTGGACTAAGTATAATATTAAGATGATTTCTCAAGTGGTTTCGCAACATTCTTTAGTTCCCCTCTCTCAACTCTCCTCCAATTGTAATATTTCCACAAACTATCTTTTTCGCTATCTACAGCTCACTCATGCCTTCACCACTCAATTCCCGCAATCCTCCTGTATGGTTGTTTATTCGGAATTAAAGCTGTTGCTCCGCTCAGAGTGTGATGAGAAACCTACCTCTCATCTCTACTCCCATTTAATTTTTGTGTGCTTACCCCCCTTAGAAGGGCTTTGGACCCGTTGGCAGCGCAACATTCCGGAATTGGACAACGATAATTGGGATGATATTTGGGATCTCTCTTTCCATACTTTGGTCTCATTACGTGATCAACTCATACAATTTAAAATAGTACACAGAGCCTACTTAACCCCCTACAGACTCCACAAGATGAACCCATCCAGTTCATCTGAGTGTTGGAGGTGCGGTAACTCTCCAGGAGATTTCTCCCACATATTTTTTTCCTGTCCTAGTGTTGTGAGATATTGGGAGGAGGGGCTTGATTAACCTAGTTACATCTATCTCAATACAACCCTCTATGGGTGTTTGCTTGTTAGGCCTTGTTAACAATCTAGTTCTTACTGTAACGAAGCGAACTCTGGTTAGTCCCCTCCTGTTTTATACCAGTAAGACCATCACAATTCAGTGAAAAAAACTCTCTCACCTATACCTCTCCTTTTGGAAACAACTTGTGAATAACAGCCTACCTCTGAACAAAGACACCTACACAAATAGAGATTGCCCTAAAAAATATGGCAAGGTATGGCATTAATGGTCAGCAGAGCCCTATACCGCCTCGGACATGTCGCAAAGACATCCTACTTAATAAGCCTAGTTAGTTTCTCTAACATCTCTTATATGTATTTTTTTTACTTTGATTGTTGTTTTTCATGTAATAATGTCTGATAGTATGAGCAGCACCCTCAAAATACATGGCGTAGCCCTTTTTACTTGTATCTTGTTCCTTGCTCAATGTAATGTTTACCCATGAGGGTTTCACCATCAAGATATGTACTGGCCTTGTCTTGTTTGTCTAAATGTTATTTTGGTTTGTGTTTATTACATTAATAAACAGATAAAAAAAAAAAGAGGCCCATGATCCGTAGGTACTCCCCTGCAAAGGAGACACCTGTTCTGGTGACAAGTAAGAGGGAAATTCTCCTCATTCATAGGAATTTCTTATACCCGATTGCATCTCTGGAGCAGAAAGTTAAGAAAATCTCCTCAATGAAACACAGACGGCAAAAAATAAACTGACAGGGGTTTCAACTCTTCTCTACTCTAACCCAAAAAAAAAGTTTTGGCTGCACACACATTTTAATGTTTTGTCATTTTGTCTTGATAAACAGAAATCTCACCTATCGTTGTGATCACCAATGTAGGCCCCCCAAACACCGGATCTGGAAATGGCGCAGCATTCATAACAAAATTTGGAGAGATGGGGTGCACTAACAGAATTTGTCTGGAGAATTACACTGAAAACAGCCCAACAAGGAGCCGAGAGGCTGATGATCAATTCATCCGCTTCCTGCAAGTTTGTATAAACGACACAGAACATGTCATCCAGCAAAGGGGGAAGCGGGACGCGCTTGACATATTTGCTAAGAACGTGGCTGAGCAAATCAAGGAAGAGAAAGAAGAGAATGATAGACAGGTGAGGATGCTAAAGACAGAACTGGAAGAGTCACAGGCTAAAGTGAGAGACTTGGAAGAGAAAGAAAATGATAGACAGGTGAGAGAACTGGAAGAACGTTTGAGAAAAGAGGAAGCAAAGGCATGGTATGAAAGATGTTTAGTCTTGTAAGGAAACTGGAAGATATGTCGGAGGGATAATAATAAGTGGTGCCACATGCATGTTTGGGGAAAAAGCTGAACTTTTCAACCTCCCCAGTGCATACTTTCCTTTCCTTCTCTCCCCTGCTCTCCATTTCAACTGAAATACTCAGTACTTATTGGTGACTCACTCTCCACCCTTACACAGCACCGGGCCAATTAGCACTTAGTAAGCTACAACTGCATTGGCTCATAGCGTACATAGGACTTTTCTTTCTCTCTCCTTCAATGAACAGAGTTGCAGGGAGTATATGAGACTGGAGAGGAGGAGAATAAAAGAATATCTGTTGATTTGGCCTGCATGAGCAAAGCACAGATTCACTTTTAAAGCTCTGATATTTTCACAGGTTTGGAATTGTTAAAGTTCTGAATGACATTAGCTTACTTATGCATTTTTTTACACATATGCAGTTAATGCAAATGTCATTCAAAGCTCTCAACTTATACTTTGGAGACTGTGAATAAATGGGGATCCTTTTTTTTTAAAATTCACGAAACCAGGATTTTTTTTAACATTTCTGTTTTAACTTCAATATGGAGGAGGGGTGGTCTGCAACTGGTCAGTGGATGGCTCTCAGCATGCTGTTCCATATCTGAATTGGGCACAGCGGGCCTTCTGTTGGGCTCCTGAGCTCTAGAGAGCAAAATGAATCCTCTAATCTACAATAATGTATAACAGAGCAATCAGGAATAGATCCAACGTTCCTAATGTTTTAATGATTTTATCACTGATACATGAACTAAATAAAATCTCAGTCTAAACAACAAGACATGGACTTTGCTTCTTTGATAAGTCATATATCCAAACAGTAATATATGTGTATTTGTTAACTTTTATAATCACACACATAGGTTGGATTTGATGGACTTGTGTCTTTTTTCAACCTAACCTACGGGGTATGTAATTTTTACCAGTATGACATAGATGTACTGTATATTTGCTTGGCTGCCTTTAAATACCTCTTGTATATGTCTATATGTACTGTATTGGCTTGTTGTGGCAGAATTACTAAATGAGTTGGGAATCTTCGCTCAATTTATTAAATTCTTTAAGCTTCCTGGCCCTTTAACCTCCCTGGCGGTATGATTCTTTCTGATTTTAGGTGCTGAAAGCGGTACAATTATTTTGCATGGAAATTTGGCGTTTTATATTGTAGGTCTGTAATTCTTAACAATAACACACTTAAATCTGTCCAAACAAGAGTCTAGTAGATATCCCGGGTATGATAAAGTTTGAAACACAAAAACATAAATTATAATATAATAAATAAAAATAAATAATTAAAAAAAATAAAATAAATAATAATAAAATAAATTTCCCCACGATTCACTATCGCTCAATTCTGCAAGTGTTCTAATTTACTATCGCTGTTTTATAGCTGGTCTAAAGCCACTTTTGACGTAAAGGGACACTTTTTGGTTGCTATGGACAATCTCCAGTTTCCAGGCAGAAAGAACAGTATATATAACATTAAACTGCATGCAGGGCATGGACCAAAGCACTGGGGAAAAAAGGGATGTGAAATCATTTCATACAGTACTGTATGTACATGTGTTATGATTTTTACAATTTTTTGAATTTGCCGCCAGGCTCCGCCCCCGTGCGTCACGGTGCTCGCAGGGAACGGAGCCTGGCAAGGAGAGGCTTCGGAGGAGGACACAGCCCTCGGACACTGTGGGGGACATCGCAGGATCCCGGGGACAAGGTAAGTAAAGCCACACCAGGATCCTGCGATGTAATCCCGAGTGTGGCTCGAGGTTACCGCTAATGGTCCTGAATTTTAACCCCGAGCCACACTCGGGAAAACCGCCAGGGAGGCTACGAGGTTTATGATGCCAGGAGGTGGGGCGGTGCTTAGGAGCACATGTTTGCCGTGATTGGCTGTCTTCCAGATCGCAAGCAATGATCAGAAGCTTTAAGTTAGGTGTCGGTAACTGTAGGGATCATGCAGCACATGCGCTCTTGACACAGCTGTTTGGGCAGCAATTCTTGCAAATATGTGGCCCCTCAGCGCCAAGCACCAGGCGTTGAGCGGTTGCATATGTGCAAGTGGCCGGCACCAAGGGGTTAATTGTTGGATTCTAACCACAATGGAAGGCTCCACTTGTGATCTCCTTTTACATTCTGATATACATTTTCCAAGCTTTATGTACAATATAAGGATAGATGTATGGAGGCTGTGTAGAAGGATGTTGTATCTGTACTTTGTAACAGATCGTGGTATTGCCTCTAGTGTTAAAGTGGAATTTAGCCTAACACTAAACTATTCTCTAAAATGATCCATCGCAGTCCTCCCACCTATCCTGCCTACCCTGTGTAAAAAAGATCTGTATACTTACCCTTCTTTAATCCACTCGGGTCAGGTGATCCTGCAGCTCTGGCTACTCTGTGTCAGTAAGTGGCTGATGCTGGGGAGAGGAGGGAGCACCGACAATGGCTGGGCTATGGGAACCTATGGGTGATGTCACTGCTCTCAGAATTCCCAGCTGCTGTTGAGCGCTTCCTGACACATATGAACTGGAGCTGCCGAATCAACAGACTGGACCTGAGCAGACAAAATAAAGGTAAGTATACAGTTTTTTTTTACAGGGTAGACAGGATAGATGGGGGTGGCATTTTAAAGAATAATTAGTTTTAGGTTTGAATTCCACTTTATTAGTTATAAATAGGGATGATCCGAACACCCCCTGTTTGGTTCGCATCCAGAACATGCGAACAGGCAAAAAAATTTGTTTGAACACGCGAACACTGTTAAAGTCTATGGGACACAAACATGAATAATCAAAAGTGCTAATTTTAAAGGCTTATATGCAAGTTATTGTCATAAAAAGTGTTTGGGGACCTGGGTCCTGCCCCAGGGGACATGTATCAATGCAAAAAAAAGTTTTAAAAACTGCCATTTTTTGGGGAGCAGTGATATTAATAATGCTTAAGGTAAAACAATAAAAGTGAAATATTCCTTTAAATTTCGTACCTGGGGGGTGCCTATAGTATGCCTGTAAAGTAGCGCATGTTTCCCGTGTTTAGAACAGTCCCTGCACAGTATGACATTTCTAAAGGAAAAAAGTCAATTAAAACTACTCGCAGCTATTAATGAATTGTCGGGTCTCTGCAATACAGATAAAAGTCATTGAAAAAAACTCATGGGATCCCCCCTCCAGTCCATTACCAGGCCCTTTGGGTCTGGTATGAATATTAAGGGGAACCCCGAACCAAAATTTAAAAAAAAATGCGTGGGGGTCCCCCTAAATTCCATACTATGCCCTTCAGGTGTGGTATGGATATTAAGGGGAACCCCATGCCAAAATTTAAAAAAAAAATGGCGTGGGGGTCCCCCTAAAAATCTATATCAGACCCTTATCCAAGCACGCAACCTGGCAGGCTGCAGGAAAAGAGGGGGGGACGAGAGAGCGCCCCTCCCTCCTGAACCATACCAGGCCACATGCCCTCAACATGGGGAGGATATCTCTTGTCCCCCCCTCTTCTCCTGCGGCCTGCCAGGTTGCGTGCTCAGATAAGGGTCTGGTATGGATTTTGAGGGGGACCCCCATGCCATTTTTTAAAAAATTTTGGCACGGGGTTCCCCTTAATATCCATACCAGACCTGTAGGGCCTGGTATGGAATTTAGGGGGACCCCCACGCATTTAAAAAAAAAAAAATTTGGTTCGGGGTTCCCCTTAATATTCATACCAGACCCAAAGGGCCTGGTAATAGACTGGAGGGGGGATCCCATGAGTTTTTTCAATGACTTTTATCTATATTGCAGAGACCCGACAATTCATTAATAGCTGCGAGTAGTTTTAAATGACTTTTTTCCTTTAGAAATGTCATTTTCTGCAGGGACTGTTCTAAACACGGGAAACATGCGCTACTTTACAGGCACACTATAGACACCCCCCAGGTACGAAATTTAAAGGAATATTTCACTTTTATTGTTTCACTTTAAGCATCATTAAAATCACTGCTCCCGAAAAAACAGCCGTTTTTAAAACATTTTTTGCATTGATACATGTCCCCTGGGGCAGGACCCGGGTCCCCAAACACTTTTTATGACAATAGCTTGCATATAAACCTTTAAAATTAGCACTTTTGATTTCTCCCATTGATTTTTAAAGGGTGTTCCGCGGCTTTCGAATTTGCCGTGAACACCCCAAATTGTTCGCTATTCGGCGAACGGGCGAACAGCCAATGTTCGAGTCAAACTCATGTTCGACCCGAACAGACAGCCCATCCCTAATTTTAAACAGTGGTAGTTTATATCTATTAAAGCTACTGAATTTTTAGTCAAGTGATTTGATTCTATGAGTTTTTTTACTAAAAAACACTTGATATTCAAGTTTTTATTGCTGTCTGTGCCCCCTTTGGGGAGATTCACCTCTCTCTTTGTACTGGTGATGACTGTACCAAAAAAAAATTGGGCTAAATCCATAATTTTGGCATTGGCCCCAGAGCAATGGGTAAGGGGAAATATTTCAATGGAAACAAATATCTAAGCGGAAAATACCCCTCACTTTTGAAGATTTCCTCTAACTTCCTATTGCATCTCTTTGACAAGAAGTGAAGAGAAATTTCCCAAACGGTACCCAGATGGCAAAAAAAAGAAAATAAATCAAAGAAAAAATTAGGTGTTTTAATTCTTTCCAACTTTATCCAAAAAAACATGTTTTGGCTAAACATAGTGTGTACTTCTTTAGTAAATCAGTCCATGTATGTTGATATAAACACATTTGTATTCATGTTCTTCAATAAAAATTTTGTAAAAATGAAAACAAGAGTCAGGTGTCTATCTGTAGTCATGGATGTCAATGTGAACCACAAAAAGTCTTTCCATCATACTTCACACTACTACTTTTGGAGCTAATACCATCAGAGTAAGAATTAATACATTACTTCTACTAATTAAGTTTGGGTTGAGGCAGTGGCGGCCCGTCCATAGGGAGCGCCTGGGCGCCCCCCCCCCTCCCCTCCAGGCAGTCCCAAAAAAAAAAAAATAAGTAAAAAAAAAAAAAATTTTTTAAAGCTGGCCCTTTAAAAAAAAATACAAAGAAAGGTCCTTAAGTACACTGTGTTCGGACGCCAGACACAGTGCGACGCCGGACACAGTGCACTTAAGGGAAGCGCCACGTCTATGCAATCACGAGATTGCAGACGTGGAGCTTCATTTGTGGGCATTTAGCCCGCCTTGCGGCGCTTTCTGAAGCGCCGAGTAGCTCCCACCTGGCGCTAGTATCTATTACTATGGCCGGGCGGTTTGATTGACATCTGAGTATGATGTCACTTCCTGTTTCTCTCTCCAATTGTGCCCAGGAGAGAGGAAACAGGAAGTATGAGAGGAACGGACCTCTCCACAGGAGACACCGCTGGAGAGGACAGCATACAGAAAGGTAAGTAACCGGGGGAGAGGGGTTGGATGGTGACACATGCTGCTGCAATTTGGTGGTGACACATGCTGCTGCAATTGGTGGTGACACATGCTGCTGCAATTTGGTGACACATGCTGCTGCAATTTGGTGGTGACACATGCTGCTGCAATTTGGTGACACATGCTGCTGCAATTTAGTGGTGACACAGGCTGCTGCAATTTGGTGGTGACACATGCTGCTGCAATTTGGTGGTGACACATGTTTCTGCAATTGGTGGTGACACATGCTGCTGCAATTTGGTGGTGACACATGCTGCTGCAATTGGTGGTGACACGTGCTGCTGCAATTTGGTGGTGACACATGGTGCTGCAATTTGGTGGTGACACATGTTGCTGCAATTTGGTGGTGACACATGCTGCTGCAATTGGTGGTGACACATGCTGCTGTAATTTGGTGACACATGCTGCTGCAATTTGGTGGTGACACATGCTGCTGCAATTGGTGGTGACACATGCTGCTGCAATTTGGTGACACATGCTGCTGCAATTTGGTGGTGACACATGCTGCTGCAATTTGGTGGTGACACATGCTGCTGCAATTTAGTGGTGACACATGCTGCTGCAATTTGGTGGTGACACAGGCTGCTGCAATTGGTGGTGACACAGGCTGCTGCAATTGTTGGTGACACACGCTGCTGCAATTTGGTGGTGACACACGCTGCTGCAATTTGGTGGTGACACATGCTGCTGCAATTTGGTGGTGACACGTGCTGCTGCAATTTGGTGGTGACACATGCTGCTGCAATTGGTAGTGACACAGGCTGCTGCAATTTGGTGGTGACACGTGCTGCTGCAATTTGGTGGTGACACATGCTGCTGCAATTGGTAGTGACACAGGCTGCTGCAATTGGTGGTGACACAGGCTGCTGCAATTGGTGGTGACACAGGCTTCTACAATTTGGTGGTGACACATGCTGCTGCAATTGGTGGTGACATGCTGCTGCAATTGGTGGTGACACATGCTGCTGCAATTTGGTGGTGACACATGCTGCTGCATTTGGTGGTGACACATGCTGCTGCAATTTGGTGGTGACACAGGCTGCTGCAATTTGGTGGTGACACATGCTGCTGCAATTAGGTGGTGACACATGCTGCTGCATTTGGTGGTGACACATGCTGCTGCAATTTGGTGGTGACACAGGCTGCTGCAATTTGGTGGTGACACAGGCTGCTGCAATTTGGTGGTGACACATGCTGCTGCATTTGGTGGTGACACATGCTGCTGCAATTTGGTGGTGACACATGCTGCTGCAATTTGGTGGTGACACATGCTGCTGCAATTTGGTGGTGACACATGCTGCTGCAATTGGTGGTGACACGTGCTGCTGCAATTTGGTGGTGACACATGCTGCTGCAATTTGGTGGTGACACATGCTGCTGCAATTGGTGGTGACACATGCTGCTGCAATTTGGTGGTGACACATGCTGCTGCAATTTGGCGGTGACACATGTTGCTGCAATTGGTGGTGACATGTGCTGCTGAATTTGGTGGTGATACAGGCTGCTGCATTTGGTGGGACACAGGCTGCATTTTATGTGACACAGGCTGCATGTAAGGAGGGACACCACTGGGGGCACCTGATGTAAGGAGTGACTCCGCTGGGGACACCTGAAGGCATCTGGTGGCAGGCGACGTGTCTAGTGACACGCTCAGGGCTCCCACTGATTCTGCATTATGGTGAGTTGAATGATTTCATTTTATATTAAAATGTAATAACAGAAATAATGAGCTTCAATCATCCTGACACAACCATGGTGCCGGGATGTTTGAAGCGCTATCTTTATCTGCTGATTGTTAAACTTTCTAGAATACACATATTTATATTGTTGTGTAGGATCTGGGCCTGCTGTCCCTCCATCCCTCTCTCCCTCTCCCTCCATCCCTCGTTCATCTCAGACACTAACCACACCACCTCAGAGTCACGCCCACTATTTCGCTGAAACCACGCCCATTTCCACCAAGTGAGAGGGGTCAAAAAGGAAGGGCGGCGTCTGGCGCCCCCATCCTAAAACTTCACCAGCTGCCACTGGGTTGAGGTCTACTATGAGGATGAGGCAAACCCTTCTTGTTTGTGGTCCTGTTGAACTAATGCAGGATTTTACAGGCTGAATGCTTTGTAATCATAATTCATTGCAAGGGCCTTTGGAATTACAGTAGTTGAGCTGACATAGAATAGCAAATAATGGGGGCTTTGTTATGTGCCAACCCCCCTCAATATAAAAGGCAGCAGCCATAGTGGTGTATTGGAAGCTGTTGCAGGGAAAGGATAGAGAGACCAGAGTCAGTTAGGAGTTTGTAATATAAATCAATAATGTTGCGCTACATACAAATTATTTTAAAAAATGCCAATTTTCTGAAAAGAGTCTACATGAAACGATGAACAAATATTAAAGCAATCTTCTTTATCTTATTCTTGCCGACAGGATGTAAGTGCAATTTTTAATTGGTTTAATAACCTAGTAAACTATTTTAACCTATTGAAGCATCTCTTTTCCTATATACATTCGTCCATGGGAATTTATGTGGCTGGTCAGCAGGTGAGGAGAGATGGTCCAAGGTCCATAGAGGGGCATACAACATCTCACTGATGGTTGTGACTATTGCTTGGTTGTGACTATTGATTCCTTGACCTTTCTAGAGCTAGAAAGTCAATACAATCTGGTAAGCACCCTTTTTATCAGAGGTGGTGGTATTCACATAAAGAATCTTTTTCACTTGAGGTGCAGGAGCTCTGAATAAACTTTTAAAGAAGATTGCTTTAATATTTTTTTTACCATTTCATGTGGACTCTATTCATTATATTGCATTTTTAAAATAATTTATATATAGCGTGACTTTATTGGTTTATATTTGTTTACTGTGCTGATATCACATGGTTAAATCGCTGCTTTGCACTGTTATTTTGCTGTCTTACACTGTTATTTTAGAGCACTGTATGGACATTAGTGCTGTTTTTCCAATTTAGATCTGACAGAGTTAGGAAATTGTACCTTAACTCTGAATGCTAGCGCTGGTCCTGCTTCTGCATTGTACCTTACGTGATAACCTTGGCAAGAAGGTGGAGACATCACCAGAGAAGAGGAGGAGCTTTGTGGGACCATTTGCCACCATTTGCCACTATCAAGGCTGGTAGGAAGGAAGCATGAGGAACTATAGATGAAGGTAAATAATTCTATCTAATAGGTCCATCCACCCCATGAGTCAAGACCTAAGGTAGAGTGGAAACCCCTTTTATAAAGCAGGACTTTAAGGTGTGCCGCAGTGGGAGATACCAGAAACATGGAGTGTGATTCATGGAATTGTGGGCATTGTAACATAAAAATAAAATTTTTTATTACAAAACGCTATTAAAATGACACAGTTTTAAAATCCAAATGTGAATACATTTCCATAATATGCCATATCAACATATTTCCTACAATCATGTACCAATGTGTACTCACAGGGGACATTTGAGGGGTGGAGAATATGTGCTAGGAGAGGTGATTTTTTTTTCTGGGGGGGGAAATTTGTACTGGGGGAATTTGGGGGATGGAGGGGATCAGAGGTTTGTGCTGGGAGGAGGGGACTTCAGCAGAGGGGTGGATTTGTACTGGGAGGAGGGGGATTTATGATTAGGAGGTAGAAAGATAGTGGAGGAGCCCGGCAGAAGACCCGGAGAGCGCGGAGAAGAACCGGAGAGGCCCCCGAAGTCGGAAGAAGACCCCCGAAGCCGGAAGAAGACCCCCGGAGCTGTCTAATAAATTACTTTAAAAACCTGTGTAGTGTTTTTTTTATTGACACCTCTTCCCCCAGGTGAATGGGTAGGGGTACCATGTACCCCATACTCATTCACATACGGTGGGGGGCCGGGATCTGGGGGCTCCCTTATTAAAGGGGGCTCCCGGATTCCAATAAGCCCCCCGCCTGCAGAACCCGACAACCAAGCTGGTTGTCGGGAAGAGGCCCTTGTACTCATCAACATGGGGACAAGGTGCTTTGGGGTGGGGGGGGGCCGCAGGGCGCCCCCTCCCCCCAAAGCACCCAACCTCCCAGGTTGAGGGCATGCGGCCTGGTACGGCTCAGGAGGGGGGGCGCTCGCCCATCCCCACCCTCTTTCCTGACCGACCGGGCTGCGTGCTCAGATAAGGGTCTGGTATGGATTTTGGGGGGGACCCCACGCCGTTTTTGCGGCGTTGGGGGTTCCCCTTAACATCCATACCAGACCGAAGGGCCTGGTATGCTCTTGAAGGGGGAACCCATGCCGGTTTTTTATTTAAAATTTGGCGTGGAGTTCCCCATCAAGATTCATACCAAACAGTGCGAGTCGGTACCCTGTCGGGTTGCCATGGAAATGGCAAACCGCAGCTAATCGCACTGTGCAAATGCAACTGATCGCAGTGCCTGGAGTCTTGAATTTCACAGGAAAAAAAACATGCTTTTAACTGCGGCAGAATAGCCGTCCATGTGAAAGGCGCCTAAAGCTTCAGTTTACAATGAATACCCAATCACATGCAAAGAAAATAAAAAAACTGCTTGTTTGCTTGCACAGGATTGGATGATGGAAGCCAGCACATCTTCTGCTCATTTACTAAGCTCTGGAGAAACCGCACTTTGGAAAGTGCACAGTCTATTTGCCTTTAGTAAATCAATCCCACTGTGTGCAGTTTTGAGAGAAGACCCTCTGGCATCTAAGGCCCATTCCTGAGCTCTTTAATTTTGCATTACAAAAACGAACAGAAAAGTAAAATGTACATATGAGGGGTCTTCAAAATGTTTCCACAATGTTTTTGAAGAACCCTCAAACATACATACATACACTTAAAAAAAAATCTAAGAGAAAAAATGAAGGAGTTAATAAAATGAATTAGGGTTAGCAACGATTTTACTATAAAGTTAAGGTTTTAAAAAATGAAAACCACTTCATGACCGCCCTATAGCAGTTTTAATGTTACAGGGCGGCTGCTGTGCACAGGATCACGTGATCCTGCACTAACGGGTAGCAGGCGCGAATGCGCACCGCTGGCAGCTCGCTCCCGCTGTGATTATACACAGCGGGAGCCGATCAGTGGGTACCGTGAAATCATTGTCTGCCGGCACCCGACGATCGTTCAATACAGAGGCAGAACGGCTGTCTACCTATGTATACAAGGCAGATTGCTGTTCTGTCAGTAGGGAAGGAATGGATCTTGTGTCTCTGCAAAACAGGGACTAGGATCCATCTCTTCCCCTAGTAAGCAGAGGAGAGGAGGGATTGGAATGTGTGTGAACTAAAATTTGGTTTGTCGAACCCGGATTGAGAACAAAAAAAGAAAACCTGGTGCCCAAAGGCACGGTTAGAAACCCCTAAGGGTCTATTATAGACAGACCAAAGATTGAGTATAAAAGGTATAAATTTATTTTCATATAACAATAATACACATATGAATCAATACATAAAAACAGTATCTGATACCCAATTTGTACAATTGTATGAGCTGACCACTGTCCGGGTGCAGGACGGACTAGTGATGATCAATACAGATGTAAAACACCTTACATATTATGGACTAATTGTCCTTCTTCAGAGGTTAATTTGGTTCAGATGGGTACAGATTTTCTATAACAGAGAAAATGTGCAAATAGTACATTAGTATACAATAATTAGTATGAATATTATAGCGATTACAAAGTATACAAAAAAATCTCTAATCATGTGTGTTCAGCCATGTGTGTGGACTACTTACATAGTAAAATAATCCACATGGAATAAGTCTGAAGAATAGACAATGGTCATACCAATCATGGACAGCAAATGAGATCCCCTCCAAGACAAAATAAGTTTGGAAAAACAGAAGGCAACCAATGCTTCACTGCAAGGACTCAAGACTGGGGAGCCAAAGCTCCTGCTTGAACTGGGCCAGTGTAACTGTGTTGGAAATGTAAAGCATACCAAGGACACTAACAGGGGTATTAAGCACATTCAATAAAGCACTAAACAATAAGACCTGGCAGCATCAACAAGGATGCATAAGATAGGGTCTATATTTGATAGTGGTAAAAATAGTGAGCATACCTGGGATATACTAGATGTATCAAGCTGTGCTGCTTTTTCAACCATGAACTCCTTCAGCATCTAAAATAAATTCCGGGAGTGCTGGTATAAAAAGACCTGTAACGGAGCATCAGGCCAATCACATTGCTAATTATGATGGCCGTCAGCTGGCCACGGTGGATTGGTGGAGAAGCACGGCAAAATTGCCGCCCAACTCCGCCCATAGATCCCCCGGCGTGATGACGCGCGGCACAAGCCCGCCCAAAGAGGGCGGAGTCACATCCAGCGTCACCGCGTCGCCTGTTGCACAGATGGCGGCCGTCTGCGCTCCAGATTGGAGCGCAGAGCAGAGGACAACCTGGAAACCGGGAAACCATAGCCAGAAAGGTGTCCCAAGTTGCCCCTCCACATAGTAGGGGAGCAAGCAGGGGACCCGCGTACACTGGGAGTGGAGCAAAGGACGCCCCAGACCCAAACATAACAACAGATGCATTTCCTGGAGAAAATGCATGGGAATGCTGAATAGCTGAATTGCTAAAGCTAACTGGATGAATAGCTGAAATCCGTAAGAAAAAGTTGAAGAAGTGAGAATAGTTGGAAAAGTAGGAATGGTTTTAAAATAAACATGAATTTCATTTAAAAAGTTTAACAACACCACTAATGTATGAAAGATGTGGAATATTTAAAGGTTTTTTTGAAAAGCTTTTTGATCATTAATCCCCACACCTAATGAGTGAGAGACAGTGTGAGAGAACCCTTCAAACAAGCCTTAATAAATCCACAACAGTACATGCTATGGAAACAGCGACTTCACCGTTAGAGATACACAGTCTTTGTTAACGTATAAAATTTATGTTGATAAACTTAAAAATGTGGGCATGTCAGCGATTTAAAAAAGAAGTTGGCTGTGCGTTTCGCTGGGAAATGTGAAGAATTTTATACATCAAAACTTCCCCATCATATTGCCCCATCAAAACGGCACCCATCAAATTTGCCCCATCAAAACTGCCCCTATCAAACTGCCCCCATCAAAATTGCCCCACCATATTGCCACAGTCATAACTGTCCCATCAAAACTGCCCCATCATATTGCCCCATCAAAACTGCCCCCATCAAAACTGCCCCCATCAAAACTGCCCCATCATATTACCCCATCAAAACGGCCCCCATCAATACTGCCCCATCAAAATTGCCCCTATCAAACTGCCCCATCAAAATTGCCCCATCATATTGCCACAGTCATAACTGCCCCATCATATTGCCACAGTCATAACTGCCCCATCAAAAATTCCCCATCATATTGCCATCATCAAAACTGCCCCATCAAAACTGCCCCATCAAAACGGCCCCCATCAAAATTGCCACCGTCAAAACTGCCCCATCAAAATTGCCCCATCATATTGCCACCATCAAAATGGCCCCCATCAAAACTGCCCCAACATATTGCCCCATCAAAACTGCCCCCATCAAAATTGCCCTCATCAAAATTGCCCCCATCAAAATCGCCCCATCATATTGCCACCATCAAAGCTGCCCCATCAAAACTGCCCCATCATATTGCCACCATCAAAACTGCCCCATCAAAATGGCCCCATCAAAATTGCCACCGTCAAAACTGCCCCATCAAAACTGCCCCAACAAAACTGCCCCATCAAAACTGCTCCATCATATAGCCACCATCAAAATGGCCCCCATCAAAACTACCCCATCAAAACTGCCCCATCAAAACTGCCCCATCATATTGCCCCCATCAAAACTGCCCCATCATATTGCCACCATCAAAACTGCCCCATCATATTGCCCCATCAAAACAGCCCCCATCAAATTTGCCCCATCATATTGCCTCCATCAAAACTGCCCCATCATATTGCCACCATCAAAACGTCCCCCATCAAACTGCTCCCATCAAAACTGCCCCTCAATATTGCCACCATAAAAACTGCCCCATCATATTGCCCCATCAAAACAGCACCCATCAAACTTGCCCCATCATATTGCCACCATCAAAACTGCTCCATCAAAACTGCCCCCATCAAAACAGCCCCCATCAAACTGCTCCCATCAAAACTGCCCCATCATATTACCCCTATTAAAACGTCCCCCATCAAACTGCCCCCATCAAAACTGCCCCATCTTATTGCCACCATCAAAGCTGCCCCATCAAAACTGCCCCATCATATTGCCACTATCAAAACTGCCCCATCATGTAAACTGCCAGTAAAACATTGAGCCCTTCTGAAGAGCTTTTCAGGCGCTTTTGAAGTGCTTTCCATTAATTTCAATGGAGAGGGGTGTTTTTTCACCACCCTGCCAGCGCACTGCCCCAGTGTGAAAGAATGATTTGATTCTAATGGAAATAGGTTTTCGTGAGCTTTTCAGTCGCTTTTTTTTGCGTGAAAGCACCTCAGTATGAAAGGGGTCTTACAATTCCAAACCTGTGAAAACATCAGAGTATTAGGCTACTTTCACACTGAGGCGCTTTACAGCCGCTACAGCGCTAAAAATAGCGCCTGTAAAGCGCCTCTCCTGTGTCTCCAGTGTGAAAGCCCTGAGCAAATTCACACTGGAGCGGTGCGCTTGCAGGGCGGTACAAAAAGTCCTGCAAGCCGCATCTTTGGAGCCCTGTAGGAGCGGTGCATTCACCCCTCCTAAAGCGCCCCTTCCCATTGAAAACAATGGGGCAGCTCCACTAAATCCCCAGCGGCGCTATGCGGGCAGTTTTAACCCTTTTTTGGACACTAGCGGGGGCTAAAACCGCCCCGCTAGTGGCCGAATAGCGTCTCTAAAATGACGGTAAATCGCGCTAAATATAGTGCTGCTTTACCGCCGATGCCCACAACGCCCCAATCTGAAAGTAGCCTTAAATTGAATCTGTGCTTTGCCCATGCAGGCTAAATCAACAGATATTCTTTTATTCTCCTCCTCTCCAGTCTCATATACTCCCTGCAACTCTGTTCATTCAAAGAGAGTGAAAGAAAAGTCCTATGTATGCTATGAGTTAATGCAGTTGTAGCTTACAAAGTGCTATTTGGCCCGGTGCTGTGTAAGGGTGGAGGGTGAGTCACCATAAGTACTGAGTATTTCAGTTGTCACTGACTGGAAAGCAGGGGAGAGAAGAAAGGGATAGTATGCACGGGGGAGGTTGAAAGTTCAGCTTTTTCCCCAAACAAGCATGTGGCACCACTTACTATTACCCCTCCGACATATCTTGCAGTTTCCTTACATGATTAAACATCTTTCATATCATGCCTTTGCTTCCTCTTTTATCAAACTTTCTTCCAAGTCTCTCACTTTAGCCTGTGACTCTTCCAGTTCTCTCTTTAGCATCCTCACCTGTCTATCATTCTCTTCTTTCTCTTCCTTGATTTGCTCAGCCACGTTCTTAGCAAATATGTCAGGCGGGTCCCTCCTCCCCCTTTGCTGGATGACTTGTTCTGTCTCTTTCATAAAAACTTCCAGGAAGCGGAGGAATTGATCATCAGCCTCTCGGCTCCTTGTTGGGCTGTTTTCGGTGTAATTCTCCAGACAAATTCTGTTAGTGCACCCCATCTCTCCAAATTTTCTTACGACTGCTGCGCTATTTCCAGATCTGGTGTTTGGGGATGGTGATGACAACAGTAGGTGGGATTCCTGTTTATCAAGACAAAATTACAAAACATTAAAGTGTGTGTGCAGCCAAAACTTTATTTTTTTTGACGTCTGTGTTCCATTGAGGAGATTTTCTTAACTTTTTGCTCCAGAGATGCAATCGGGTATAAGAAATTCCTACAAATGAGGAGAATTTCCCTCTTACTTGTCACCAGAACAGGTGTCTCTTTTGCAGGGGAATACTTACGGATCATGGGGCCTTTTAAATATGTTTATTAATGTAATAAACACAAACCAAAATAACAATTAGACCTACAAGACAAGACCAGTACATATCTCGATGGTGAAACCCTCGTGGGTAAACATCACATTGAGCAAGGAACAAGATACAGGTAACAAGGGCTACACCATGTATTTTGAGGGTGCTTCTCATACTATCAGACATTATTACATGAAAAACAACAATCAAAGTAAAAAAAAATATATAAGAGATGTCAGAGAAACTAACCAGACTTATTAAGTAGGATGTCTTTGCGATATGTCCGAGGTGGTCTAGGGCTCTGCTAACCATTTACGCCATACCTTGTCATATTTTTTAGGGCAACCTTTATTTGTGTAGCTGTCTTTGTTTAGAGGTAGGCTGTTGTTCACAAGCTGTTTCCAAAAGGAGAGGTATGGGTGAGAGGGCTTATTTCGATGCATTGTGATGGTCTTCCTGGCATAAAGCAGGAGGGGACTAACCAGAGTTTGCTCCGTTACAGTTGGAACTAGATTTTCAGCAAGGCCTAACAAGCAAACACCCATAGAGGGTTGTATTGAGATAGATGTAACAAGGTTAATCAAGCATCTCCTCAAAATATGCCACAACACTAGGACAGGACAAAAATATGTGGGAGAAATCTCCCAGAGAGTTACCGCACCTCCAAAACTCAGACGAACTGGATGGGTTCATCTTGTGGAGTCTGTAGGGGGTGAAGTAGGCTTTGTGTACTATTTTAAATCGTATGAGTCGATCACGTAATGAGAACAAAGTATGGAAGGAGAGATCCCAAACACTATCCAAATTATCGTTGTCCAATTCCGGAATGTCGTGCTGCCAACGGGTCCAAAGCCCTTCTAAGGGGGGATGGACACAAAATGAAATTGGAGTAGAGATGAGAGGTAGGTTTCTCATCACACTCTGAGCAGAGCAACAGCTTTAATTCCGATTAGACAACCATACAAGAGGACTGCGGAATTGAGTGGTGAAGGCATGAGAGAGCTGTAGATAGCGAAAAAGATAATTTGTGGGAATATTACAACTGGAGGAGAGTTGAGACAGGGGAACTAAAGAATTTTGCGAAACCACTTGAGAAATCATCTTAACATTATACTTAGTCCAAGCATATGGATCTGGTAGCATATAGAAATGGTGCAGGGTAGGGTTAAGCCATATTGGAGCATTTGGGGATCACAGCCATCAGTGAGATGTTGTATGCCCCTCTATGGACCTTGGACCATCTCTCCTCAACTACAGACCAGCCACATCAATTCCCATGGACGAATGTATATAGGGAAAGAGATGCTTCAATAGTGTAAAATCGTTTACTAGTTTATTAAACCAATTAAAAATTGCACTTACATCCTGTCGGCAAGAATAAGATAAAGAAGATTGCTTTAATATTTGTTCATCGTTTCATGTAGACTCTTTTCAGAAAATTGGCATTTTTTAAAATAATTTGTATGTAGCGCAACATTATTTATATTACAAACTATTAACTGACTCTGGTCTCTCTATCCTTTCCCTGCAACAGCTTCCAATACACCACTATGGCTGCTGCCTCTTATATTGAGGGGGGGGGGGGGGTGGCACATAACAAAGCCCCCATTATTTGCTATCCTATGCCAGCTCACCTACTGTATTTTCAAAAACCCTTGCAACGAATTATGATTACAAAGCATTCAGCCTGTGAAATCCTGCATTAGTTCAACAGGACCGCAAACAGGGAGGGTTTGCCTCATACTCATAGTAGACCTCAACCCAAACTTCATTCGTAAAAGTAATGTATTAACTCTTTCTCTGATGGTATCACTCGCAGAAGTAGTAGTGTGAAGTATGATGGAAAGACTTTTTGTGGTTCACATTGACATCCGTGACTGCAGATAGACATCTAACTCTTGTTTTCATTTTTAAAAACAATTTCATTGAAGAACATGAATACAAATGTGTTTATATCAACATACATGGACTGATTTACTAAAGAAGTACACACTATGTATAACCAAGTAAGGTTTTTTTGGATGGAGTTGGAAGGAATTAAAACACCTGATTTTATTCTTTGATTTATTTATTTTTTTTGCCATCTGGATACGTTTGGTAATTTCTCTTCACTTCTTGTCAAAGAGATGCAATAGGAAGTTAGAGGAAATCTTCAAAAGTGAGGGGTACTTTCCTCTTAGATATTTGTTTCCAGAACAAGTGGCCCCATTGAAATATTTCCCCTTACCCTTTACTCTAGGGCCAATGCCAAAATTATAGATTTAGCCCAATTTTCTTTCTTGGTACAGTCATCGCCAATACAAAGAGAGAGGTGAATGTCCCCAAAGGGGACACAGACAGCAATAAAAACTTGTATATCAAGTGATTTTTAGTAAAAAGCTCATAGAGCCAAATCACTTGACTAAAAATTCTGTAGCTTTAATAGATATAAATTACCACTATTTAAAAATATTAAAGTGGTATTAAAACCTAACATTAGATAATCTTTAAAATGCCACACTCATCTATCCTGTCTACCCTGTAAAAAAAACAAAAAACTGTATACTTACCTTTTTTTTTGTCTGCTATAGTCCAGTCTGGTGATTCGGCAGCTCCAGTTCCCATGTGTCAGGAAGCGCTCAACAGCAGCTGGGAATTCCGAGAGCAGTGACATCACCCATAAGTTCCCATAGCCCAGCCATTGTCAGTGCTCCCTCCTCTCCCCAGCATCAGCCACTTCCTGACACAGAGCAGCTGGAGCTGCAGGATCACGTGACCCGAGTGGATTAAAGAAGGGTAAGTATACAGATCTTTTTTACACAGGGTAGGCAGGATAGGTGGGAGGACTGCGATGGATCATTTTAGAGAATAGTTTAGCATTAGGCTAAATTCCACTTTAACACTAGAGGCAATACCATGATCTATTACAAAGTATAGATACAGTATAACATCCTACTACACAGCCTCCATACATCTATCCTTATATTGTAAATAAAGCCTGGAAAATGTATATCAGAATGTAAAAGGAGATCACAAGTGGAGCCTTTCATTGTAATTAGAATACAACAATTAATCCCTTGGCACCGGCCACATGCAAATATGCAACCTCTCAGCGCCTGGTGCTTGGTGCTGAGGGGCCGCATATTTGCAAGAATTTCTGTCCAAACAGCTGTGCCAAGAACGCACGCGCTGCACGATCCCGACACATTTACCGACACCTAACTTAAAGCTTCTGATCATTGCTTGCGATCAGGAAGACAGCCAATCACGGTGATCATGTGCTCCTAAGCACCGCCCCGCCTCCCGGCATCGTAAACCTCTTAAAGGGCCAGGAAGGTTAAAGAATTGAATACATTGAATAGCTGAAAAGGTTAAAGAATTTTATAAATTGCGTGAAGATTCCCAATTCCTTTAGTAAATCTGCCACAACAAGTACATGCATACCTCCCAACTTTTTGAGATGGGAATGAGGGACACCAATAAGCAAAATTAGGTAGGCATAGGACACACCCCCTGTCACACCCCCTTAAAGGAGAATTATACTATAATAATTAGTGTTGTCTCCTTCCGTTTGCAAGTAGGAGTCATTTGTAAGTTGAATGTTTGAAAGTAGGGGCCTGCCCTATATACTCTGCAGAAATTGGGGCCTTAGGTGTTGGTGTTGCCACAACACTGTAAGCCCTCACAGTTACTCTTGTTGGGCGCAGGAACGGGCCCTGCTGTGAAATATTAGATCAAGAATTGTAATTACATTTCCCTGTTGAACAGGGGCAGAAAAATTGGGCCTTAGGCACTGGTTCTGGTGCCGCAACTCTGCAACCCCTCACATATACTCTAGTTGCAGCACAGGAACGAGCCCTGCTGCAAAGTATTGCATCAAAAATTGTAATTACACGCCCCTGTTAAACAGGGGCTTAAAAATTGGTCCTTAGGCACTGGTGCTGGTGCCACAACACTGCAACCCTCACAGATACTCTAGTTGGAGTGCAGGAACAAGCCCTGCTGCAAAGTATTGCATCAATAATTGTAATTACACGCCCCTATTAAACAGGGGCTGAAAAATTGGGCCTTAGGTACTGGTGCTGGTGCCACAACACTGCAACCACTGACAGATACTCTAGTTGGAGCGCAGGAACGAGCCCTGCTGCAAAGTATTGCATCATAAATTGTAATTACACGCCGCTGAAAAATTGTGCCTTAGGCACTGGTGCTGGCGCCACAACACTGCAACCCCTTACAAATACTCTAGTTGAGCGCAGCAACGAAATGGGAAGAATTTTATACATCAAAACTTCCCCATCATATTGCCCCACCAAAACGGCCCCCATCAAATTTGCCCCATCAAAACTGCCCCTATCAAACTGCCCCCATCAAAATTGCTCCATCATATTGCCACAGTCATAACTGCCTCATCAAAACTGCCCCATCATATTACCACCATCAAAACTGCCCCTATCAAAACTGCCCCATCAAATGGCCCCCATCAAAATTGCCACCGTCAAAACTGCCCCATCATATTGCCACCATCAAAACGGCCCCATCAAAACTGCCCTCATCATATTGCCCCATCCAAATTGTCCCCATCAAACTGCCCCCATAAAAATTGCCCCATCATATTGCCACCATCAAAACTGCCCCATCATATTGCCACCATCAAAACTGCCCCATCATATTGCCACCATCAAAACTGCGCCCATCAAAACAGCCCGCATCAAATTTGCCCCATCATATTGCCACCATCAAAACTGCCCAATCAAAACCGCCCATCATATTGTCATATTGCCACCATCAAAACGGCCCCCATCAAAACTGCCCCCATCATATTGCCCCATCATAACTGCCCCATCAAAGCTGCCCCTTCATATTGCCATCATCAAAACTGCCCCATCAAAACAGCCCCCAACAAATTTGCCCCATCATATTGCCACCATCAAAACTGCCCCATCAAACTGCTCCCATCAAAACTGCCCCATCATATTGCCCCCATCAAAACTGCCCCATCATATTGCCACCATCAAAACGGCCCCCATCAAATTTGCCCCATCATATTGCCACTATCAAAACTGCCCAATCAAAACCGCCCATCATAATGTCATATTGCCACCATCAAAACGGCCCCCATCAAAACTGCCCCCATCATATTGCCCCATCAAAACTGCCCCATCATATTGCCCCATGAAAACTGCCCCGTCATATTGCCACCATCAAAACTGCCCCATCATATTGCCCCATCAAAACAGCCCCCAACAAATTTGCCCCATCATATTGCCACCATCAAAACTGCCCCATCAGAATTGCTCCATCAAAACTGCCTCATCATATTCCTCTATTATAAATCAGTTCAGTTATAAATCAGTTCATGGTGTGTCTGTCCCCTCCCCCGGGCTCTGTAATCAGAGCTGAGATGCTCCAGCCGCCTCCCCACCGCCCATCACTGTGTATAAGAAGCTTTGGTAACCATGGCAACAAAAGCAGCCCAATACACACTCTGTTTAATCGATAAAATTTCCTGAAATGATCACTAAGCAAACAGCTTTTTCACAAAAACTGTAAAAGATATCAAACTGAAAAGATATAGCCAGATAGCTGACTATGTTGTGAACATTTTAAAGTTTTGTTTGGCATCTGTTGAAAGTATGAAGGAGATGAAACTTTTGGGAGCGGAAGAAGATTTTAAGGATTTGAAGCATGCTCTCATTCACTTCAATGTTTGCCCCATGAAAACTGCCCCGTCATATTGCCACCATCAAAACTGCCCCATCATATTGCCCCATCAAAACAGCCCCCAACAAATTTGCCCCATCATATTGCCACCATCAAAACTGCCCCATCAGAATTGCTCCATCAAAACTGCCTCATCATATTCCTCTATTATAAATCAGTTCAGTTATAAATCAGTTCATGGTGTGTCTGTCCCCTCCCCCGGGCTCTGTAATCAGAGCTGAGATGCTCCAGCCGCCTCCCCACCGCCCATCACTGTGTATAAGAAGCTTTGGTAACCATGGCAACAAAAGCAGCCCAATACACACTCTGTTTAATCGATAAAATTTCCTGAAATGATCACTAAGCAAACAGCTTTTTCACAAAAACTGTAAAAGATATCAAACTGAAAAGATATAGCCAGATAGCTGACTATGTTGTGAACATTTTAAAGTTTTGTTTGGCATCTGTTGAAAGTATGAAGGAGATGAAACTTTTGGGAGCGGAAGAAGATTTTAAGGATTTGAAGCATGCTCTCATTCACTTCAATGTTAAAAAAAAGTGTTAAAAAAGCTTAATATTTTCAAAAGTATAAATAGTAGAAGTTAGAAGTTACGCAGAGCCAAAAAACGTACAGAATAAAATAGAAATTAAAATTGAAAATAAATAGAAAAACGAACTAGAAAATGCATTTCCTGGAGAAAATGAATAGCTGTATTGCTAAAGCTAACTGGATGAATAGCTGAAATCCGTAAGAAAAAGTTGAAGAAATGAGAATAGTTGGAAAAGTAGGAATGAATTAAAATAAACATGAATTTAATTTAAAAAGTTTAACAACACCACTAATGTATGAAAGATGTGGAATATTTAAAGGTGGCAAAACTGCCCCATCATATTGTCACCATCAAAACTGCCCCCATCATATTGCCCCATCAAAACTGCCCATCAAAATTGCCCCTATCAAACTGCCCCATCAAAATTGCCCCATCATATTGCCACAGTCATAACTGCCCCATCAAAACTGCCCCATCATATTGCCACCATCAAAACTGCCCCATCAAAGCTGCCCCATCAGAACTGTCCCATCATATTGCCACCATCAATATGGCCCCCATCAAAACTGCCCCATCATATTGCCCCATTAAAACTGCCCCATCAAAATTGCCCCTATCAAAATTGCCCCATCAAACTGCCCCCATTATATTGCCCCATCAAAACTTCCCCATCATATTGCCCCCATCAAAACTGCCCCATCATATTGCCCCATCAAAACGTCCCCATCAAATTTGCCTCATCATATTGCCACCATCAAAACTGCCCCATCAAAACTGCCCATCATATTGCCACTATCAAAACGGCCCCCGTCAAAACTGCCCCCATCATATTGCCCCATCAAAACTGCCCCATCATATTTCCCCCATCAAAACTGCTCCATTATATTGCCACCATCAAAACTGCCGTCATCAAAACTGCCCCATTAAAACACCCCCCATCAAATTTTCCCCATCATATTGCCACCATCAAAACTGCCCCCATCAAAACGGCCCCCATCAAACTGCTCCCATCAAAACTGCCCCATCATATTGCCACCATCAAAACTGCCCCCATCAAGATTGCCCCATCATATTGCCACCATCAAAATTGCCCCCATGAAAACTGCCCCCATGAAAACTGCTCCCATCAAATTGCCACCATCAAAACTGCCCCCATCAAGATTGCCCCATCATATTGCCACCATCAAAATTGCCCCCATGAAAACTGCCCCCATGAAAACTGCCCCATCATATTGCCCCATCAAAACTGCCCATCATATTGCCACCATCAAAATGGCCCCCATCATATTGCCCCATCAAAACGGCCCCCATCAAAACTGCACCATAATATTACCACTATCAAAACTGTCCCATCAAAACTGCCCCATCATATTTCCCCATCAAAAAAGCCCCCATCAAATTTGCCCCATCGTATTGCCACCATCAAACTGCTCCCATCAAAACTGCCCCATGTTGCCCCCATCAAAACTGCCACATCATATTGCCACCATCAAACTGCTCCCATCAAAACTGCCCCATATTGCCCCCATCAAAACTGCCCCATCATATTGCCACCATCAAAACGGCCCCCATCAAGATTGCCCCATCATATTCCTCTATTATAAATCAGTACATGGTGTGTCTGTCCCCTCCCCCGGGCTCTGTAATCAGAGCTGAGATGCTCCAGCCGCCTCCCCCACCGCCCATCACTGTGTATAAGAAGCTTTGGTAACCATGGCAACAAAAGCAGCCCAATACACACTCTGTTCAAACTGAAAAGCTATAGCCAGATAGCTGAATATTGTGTGAACATTTTAAAAATTGTTTGGCGTCTGTAGGTGAAAGTATGAAGGAGCTGAAAACTTTTGGGAGCGGAAGAAGGTTTTAAGAATTTGAAGCATGCTCTCATTCAATTCAATGTTAAAAAAAGTGTTAAAAAGCTAAATTTTTTACAAAGTATAAATAGTAGAAAAAAAGTCCCATCAGCTGTAAGAGCTGAACATTTTAAAAGTTGAATGGTTTTAATAGCTGAAAGCAGGGCTTTTTTTCAGGGGGAACTTGGTGGAACTCAGTTTCACCACCTCTGGCTCAGACCCTTTGGTGCCTGTTCACCACAATCACTTGTAAACACTGAAGTACGGTTTCTCTGTTTACAAGTGACAGCTCTGCACTCTGTATGTAATGCAATCCTGGTATTTAATGCCCCTTTAAGACCCTCCTACTGTTTTCGTGAAATTCGACTGAACACAACCACTATTTGATGTGATTTGGAGGGTGTGTGTAGAGGGAGGGGTTTTGTGGGGCCATGGTTAAGTTCCAGCCCCTATTGTTTGAGAAAAAAAGCCCTGGCTGAAAGTATGCAGAAGTTACGCAGAGCCAAAAAACGTACGGAATAAAATTAAAAATAGATAAAAACGAATAACAATAGTGGGACTGCTGAAGGAGTCCCACTAATTAAGTTCAGCATATGCAGCATATAGTAAGGAATAAAGACAAATAATCAAACAAGATTGCAACTCTATTGATAGGCTGTTACGAAATGGGAGGTATGGTGTACCCTAGTGTCCACAATTAGGAATTGGACAGAAATTGCTTAATAGTGCACCCTGGTGTCCACAGTTGTAAGTGAACAACGGAATTAATGGGAAAAATAATAGTAATATTCCACCTTAAAGGTCTAACTCGCAGACTCCTGACTCAAAGCCAGCAAGATGTGGCCTTAAAGTGGTGTTCCGGCCGAAATTATACTTTTTAAATAAAAATACACCTATAATATACAAGCTTAATGTATTCTAGTAAAGTTAGGCTCCTTTCACACTTATACGACTTCAAAGTCGCACGATTTTACCGCGATTTCGCAGCCGCGATTTTACTGCGATTTGGGAGCAGTACTACTTTGCCACGTTTTTGGCATTAACAAATGAAAACATACAGTAGTTGGTATGAATCATAAGGGGGAACTCCACGCCAAGTTTTAAATAAAAAAAACTGGCGTGGGTTCCCCCCCAGGGGCATACCAGGCCCTTAGGTCTGGTATGGATTGTAAGGGGAACCCCCTACGCCGAAAAATTGGCGTGGGGGTCCCCCCAAAATCCATACCAGACCCTTATCCGAGCACGCAGCCCGGCCGGTCAGGAATGGGGGTGGGGACGAGCTAGCGGCCCCCCCTCCTGGACCGTACCAGGCCGCATACCCTCAACATGGGGGGTGGGTGCTTTGGGGCATGGGGGGCGCCCTGCGCCCCCCCCACCCCAAAGCACCTTGTCCCCATGTTGATGAGGACAAGGGCCTCTTCCCGACAACCCTGGCCGTTGGTTGTCGGGGTCTGCGGGCGGGGGGCTTATCGGAATCTGGGAGCCCCCTTTAATAAGGGGGCCCCCAGATCCCGGCCCCCCACCCTATGTGAATAAGTATGGGGCACATGGTACCCCTACCCATTCACCTAGGGAAAAAAGCGTCAATAAAAAACACAGTACACAGGTATTTAAAATAATTTATTAGGCAGCTCCGGGATCTTCTTCCGACTTCGGGGGTCTCTCCGGCGTCTTCTCCCGGTGTCCGCATCTTCTGCCGGCTCCACCGCTATCTTCTGGCGCTCTTTTGCCAGCGGTGGTCCGGACCTCTGGATCGTCTTCTTCCCTCTTCTCTTCCAGAGATGTTGACACGACGCTCTCTCCAGCCAGAATGGTCTCTGTGCGCTCCGCACCGGACTTATATAGGCGGTGACCCCGCCCCCTTATGCCGTCACAGTCCCTGGGCATGCTGGGACTGTGACGTTTTAGGAGGCGTGGTCACCGGGTGATGACCACGCCCCCTTATGACGGCACAGTCCCAGCATGCCCCGGGACAGTGACCTCATAGGGGGGCGGGGTCACCGCCTATATAAGTCTGTTGCGGAGCGTTCAGAGACCATTCCAGCTGGAGAGAGCGTCGTGTCAACATCTCTGGAAGAAAAGAAGAAGGCAGAAGACAGAAGTCCGGACCACCACTAGCAATTGAGCTGCAGAAGAAAGCGGAGGAGCCGGCAGAAGATCAGGACACCGGGAGGAGACGCCGGAGAGACCCCCGAAGTCGGAAGAGGACCCCCGAAGTCGGAAGAAGACCCCCGAAGTCGGAAGAAGAGCCCGGAGCTGCCTAATAAATTATTTTAAATACCTGTGTACTGTATTTTTTATTGACGCTTTTTTCCCTAGGTGAATGGGTAGGGGTACCATGTACCCCATACTTATTCACATAGGGTGGGGGGCCGGGATCTGGGGGCCCCCTTATTAAAGGGGGCTCCCAGATTCCGATAAGCCCCCCGCCCGCAGACCCCGACAACCAACGGCCAAGGTTGTCGGGAAGAGGCCCTTGTCCTCATCAACATGGGGACAAGGTGCTTTGGGGTGGGGCCGCAGGGCGCCCCCCCATGCCCCAAAGCACCCACCCCCCATGTTGAGGGTATGCGGCCTGGTACGGTCCAGGAGGGGGGGCGCTAGCTCGTCCCCACCCCCATTCCTGACCGCCGGGCTGCATGCTCGGATAAGGGTCTGGTATGGATTTTGGGGGGGACCCCACGCCGATTTTTCGGCGTAGGGGGTTCCCCTTAGATCCATACCAGACCTAAGGGCCTGGTATGCCCCTGGGGGGGGAACCCAAGCTGGTTTTTTCATTTAAAACTTGGCGTGGAGTTCCCCCTCTGGATTCATACCAGACAGCTGTCAGCACTGCCTGTCGGGAAAGGAAAAAAAAGTTTTCCTTTCCCGATCAGGGAGCCAGGCTTGTGCTTACAAAGTCGTGCTGAAGTCGTGTCTATATATTTTTCAGGCACGACTTGCATGCTACTTCAGGGTTTAACATTGAGGTCTATGGAGTACAACTCGCATAGAAGTTGGACCAAAGTAGTGCAGGGACTACTTTCAAGTCGGCACGACTTAAAGTCGTGCCAATATGAATGGTAGTCATTGAAAATCATGGAGAATGACTTGTCATACGATTTTGCAGTACAAAATCGTGGGACAAGTCGTATAAGTGTGAAAGGGGCCTTAGTCTGTAAATTAAGGTCTGTTTTGTTCGTTTATAGCAGTAGTTTGTTATTTTATAAACTTACAGCAGGCCGTGGCCATCTTAAGTGTGGGCATCTGAAGCCAGACTGTATTTCTTCCTGGATCTCATCCTCGCAGATCTCGCACATGCTCAGTGCAGCACAAGCAGTGTAAAAGGGTTCAGGTCAGGTTTCCATAGCAATGGCAGTTTCAGAGGAAGTTGCCGCCCCTTCCCAGAAGGCATTGCAAACAGGAAATGATGCGATGGGCCGCGGCCAGGGAGGAGGAAGTGAAAAATGAACACAGCAGCTATACAGTAGGTGCTGAGAAAAAAAATAAAAAAATATCCAATTTGTTTACAGTGCACAGTTTAGTGAGGGATGCTGAAGAGTTGTAAAAGTGGGTGGAACTCCACTTTAAGTTAAAGGCCTCATTGAGACCAGGAGCTGTGGTAGCCCTAAGGCGGAATATCCATTAAAGTTTATTCTGCAAGAGGGATTTATTAAAGTCACCACCCCGTGGGGTAGCGCCGATGTGGTCCAATGCTAAAAATTTGATTTTGGGAGTGCTATCCCCATGTACCAATGCACTGTGCCTACCCAAGTGGAGAGAAAGATCTTGTTTTTAATACCCCAACCAGAGTTTTCACTCAGTATACCTCCCAACACAAGATACAGAGATGCAGATACACAGAAATATCTGGCACAAACACTGGCATCTGCTCCACATTGATGCCACCCTGGCACCCTTAATTAACGTCTGCCCCCTTATTACATTCAAATGAGCTCCTTCACTCCGGGACAAACTAATACAGAATGAATTTACAATGAAGAAGATTAAAAACAAATATTGTGGTCAGGGGCGTTGCTAGGTCGGCAAAAGATCTGGGGCTAGAGCTCATAGCAGCGGTCACCAACCTTTTTGCATGCCCGCGTGGGGGGGGGGGGGGGGGGGGAACCGGTGCTAAGCAATTTTTTGCGGGTGATGGCTGGTGTTGTTGGCGCTTCAATCATCGGGGCACCATGGTTGATATGGTGTCAGGGTGATTGAAGTGCATTATTTCTATTATTACATTCCAATATATAATGAAGTGGTTCAACTCACCATAATGCAGAATCAGTGGGAGCCCTGGGCGTGTCACTTGCCACATCTCCTGCCACCAGATGCAGTGTGTTACTTGCCACGGTCACCTGCCACCAGATGTGGATTGTCACTTGCCATGTCGCCTGCCACCAGATGTGGATTGCCAATTGCCACTTTCACCTGGCAGCAGATGTTGATTGTCACTTGCCACGTCACCTGCCACCATTTGCAAATTGCCACGTCTCCTGCCACCATTTGCAGATTGTCACTTTCCACGTCTCCTTCCACCATTTGCAGATTGTCACTTGCTACGTCACCTGCCACCATTTGCAGATTGTCACTTGCCACATCTCCTGGCACCATTTGCAGATTGCCACATCTCCTACCACCATTTTCAGATTGACACTTGCCACGTCACCGGCCACCAGATGTGGGTTGTCACTTGCCAACTGAAGCGGATTTCACTTCCCATGCCAGCCAGTGCCACCAAATGTGCATTGACGCTGCATTGGTGGCAGGCTGGCAGCACTGGTCCATTTAGTGAGAGCAGGAGAGTGGTGATGCAGGGCGGGCAGTGAGAGATGATGTCATCTTGCTGCTCCCCGCCGCACCTCTAACATTGAAGCAAGGGGGTCTGGCTGCAAAGTGGAGCTCCACCGATGACAGGAAGCACGTGACCTGCACTCCACCGTGCTGTGAGGGCAGAAGAGCGCTGATGTGTGGCGGGCAGTGAGAGATGATGTCATCTCTCTGCTGCTCGCCGCACCTCACTCCCAAATTGAAGAGGCCCGGCTGTGAAGAGCGCTGCTGTGGTGCGGGCGGAGAATGATGTCATCTCTGCTTGCCCCCCCACTCGCTTTTCTCCTCTCCTCCACCTCTCTCATGCAGCCAGCTCGCTGCAGCAGCCATGACCCACTGGTTAGGCAGGGACCCTGCGGCAAGAGACTCGGGGCTATGGGCCCCAGATTCAGGGCTATAGCCCCAATAGCCACCCCCTAGCAACGCCCCTAATTGTGGTACATATCCATGTGGCCATTGTGGCTATTGTAAATACATGGATACACGCTAAAAAAACATCTTCCTGCCCAATGGGGAGGACTTTAAACCAAAACACTGCGTGAATTGGCGCACAGCAGGGGTAGTTTATCTTCTCACCTGCGACTGCGGCAGTTTTTACGTGGGGAAAACCAATTTAGAACTGTGGCGCCGCATATATTGACATGTAGTTAGTATTGAAAAACAAGATCTTTCTCTCCACTTGGGTAGGCACAGTGCATTGGTACATGGGGATAGCACTCCCAAAGTCAAATTTTTAGCATTGGACTATAATAAATCCCTCTTGCAGAATTAACTTAAATGGATATTCCATCTTAGGGCTACCACAGCTCCTGGTCTCAATGAGGCCTTGAACTTTAGGCCATATCTTGCTGGCTTTGAGTCAGGAGTCTGCGAGTTAGACCTTTAGAGCCCTTTCACACTGGGGCGGTTTGCAGGCGTTATTGCGCTAAAAATAGTGCCTGCAAACTGCCGCTGCTGTTTCTCCCGTGTGAAAGTCAGAGGGCTTTCACACTGAAGCGGTGCGCTGGCAGGAGAGGAATAAAAACTCCTGCAAACAGCATCTTTGGAGCGGTGAAGGAGCGGTGTATTTACTGCTCCTAAACCGCTCCTGCCCATTGAAATCAATGGGGCAGCGCGGCTATAACGCTGCTATACCGCGGCTATAGCGGCGCTATGCGAGCAGTTTTAACCCTTTTTCGGCCGCCAGTGGGGGTTAAAACCGCTAGCGGCCAAATACTGCCGCTAAAACGACGGTAAAGCAGCGCTAAAAATAGCGCTGTTTTACCGCAGAAGCCCCCACCGCCCCAGTGTGAAAGGGGCCTTAAGGTGGAATATTACTATTATTTTTCCCATTAATTCCCTTGTTCACTTACAATTGTGGACACCAGGGTGCACTATTAAGCAATTTATGTCCACTTCCTAATTGCGGACACTAGGTTACACCATACCTCCCATTTCGCAACAGCCTATTAATAGAATTCCAATCTTGTTTGGTTATTTGGCTTTATTCCTCACTATATATGCTGCAAATACTGAACTTAATTCTGTATATTGTTATTAAATGATCTACCAATTGGGGACAAACTGTCTAGATCTCCTAGGTGTGATCTGCTTTGTTTGTATATTATTTCCATCATGCAATTTTATCTACGTGTCCCGTTTGTTTACTGGTTGGACCCATGGACTAGCATCTGTTGTCCCTCTCCTTCGCTCATGTTGGGGTCTGGGGCGTCCTTTGCTCCACTCCTGGCGTGTGCGGGTCTCCTGCTTGCTCAGCAATTTTTCCATGCTTCTCCACCCATCCACTGTGGCCAGCTGACGGCCATCACAATTAGCAATGTGATTGGCCTGATGCTCCGTTACAGGCCTTTTTATACCAGTACTCCCGGCATTTATTTTAGATGCTGGAGGAGTTCATGGTTGAAAAGCAGCACAGCTTGATACAACTAGTATCTCCCAGGTATGCTCACCATGGATCCGTGTCCATCCTTGTCCCTTTTTTACTGACAGAACAGCGATCTGCCTTGTTTACATAGGCAGACTGCCATTCTGCCTGTGTACCAAACGATCAGCGGGTGTTGGTGGACATCGAGTCCACGGGACCTGCTGAACTGCTCCCGCTGTGCACAATCACAGCGGGAGCGAGTCACTGGCAGCAATCACTCGCGCCCACTACCCAGAAGTGAAGGATCACATATATATAGTATACGTGATCCTGCACACCGTGGCCGCTGTGTAGCAGTAAAACTGCTATAGGGTGGTTGGCAAGTGGTTAAGATAATAAGAATCAACTTTTTGGCTTCATGTACACGGGATGTTTTTAAACCTCTCCTGAACGTTTTAACTTGACAGAGAATAACTGACGTTTAAAAACGTCCATTTGCCGCATTTACCTGCCACATTTGGCCGCGTTTAGTCGCTTGTGTTAAAGTGGAGTTCCACCCAAAAATGGAACTTCCACTTTTTGGATTCCTTTCAGGGGGGAGGAGGGAGCAGATACCTGTCTAAGACAGGTATTTGCTCCCACTTCCTGGCATAGATCACCGCGGTGATTGCGGTGACCTACGCCACTTCCGCCGGCTACTCTGTCCTCCTCCACCGCTATATTCTGTGAGACACAGAATACAGCAGGGACCTGAGAGGACGTGCAGCGCGACTCGCGCGTGCGCAGTAGGAAACCAGGAAGTGAAGCCGCACGGCTTCACTTCCTTATTCCCTTACCGAGGATGGCGGCGGCAGCAGCCGAGAGTCGAAGGACGAATCGGCTTCGGCTGCCGACACCGCGGGCTCCCTGGACAGGTAAGTGTCCATATATTAAAAGTCAGCAGCTACAGTATTTGTAGCTGCTGGCTTTTATTATTTTTTTTTCAGCGAACCTCCGCTTTAAGGAGCGTTTTAAAAAAAAACATTTTTGTTCAAACAGTCAAAAATGTATCTCCATTGAAAACGCCTGTAAACAAAATGCGGCTAAATGTGAGTTACCATGTTAACAAGCTGTTACAGGCATTTAGCATTTTAAATGCCTCTGAACATCCGTTCTGAGCTCATTTTTTTGTTTTCCAAAAAATGTTTCTGAACTCAACTGCCTAGAAACTACTATAAACGACCCTGTGTACATTTACTGATAAGATAACATAGAGGAGAGTTCAGGGGCAGCTGAAAAAAACGTCCAACTGCTCCTAAACATCCGTTTACCAGCAGCAGTGTACATGAGGCCTTAACCTTCCTGGAGGTATTCCCGAGTGTGGCTTGGGGTTAATTTTCATTACCATTAGTGGTAACCCCGAGTCACACTCGAGATTGCATTGCAGAATCCTGGTCCAGGTTACGTACCTTGCCCCCAGGATCCTGCGATGTCCCCCGCTGTGTCCTCCGCCGGATCCTCCGCCCGATGTACTGTGTGCCAGGCTCTGTTCCCTGCGAGCGTCGCGACGCATTGGGGTGGAGCCCGGTGGCAAAATCAAAAAGTACAAAAACACAACACATACAGTACACTGTAATCTTACAGATTACATTACTGTATCAAATAATTTCACATCCCTTTTGTCCCTAATGCTTTGTCCAGTGCCCTGCCTGCACTTTTATATTATATATACAGTTCTTTCTGCCTGGAAACTTGAGATTGTCCATGGCAACCAAAAAGTGTCCCTTTACGTCAAAAGCGGTTTTAGACCAGCTAGAAAACAGTGATAGTAAATTAGAACACTTGCAGAATTGAGCGATTCGTGGGGCAATTCATTTTATTATTATTATATTATTATTTTTTATAATTATTTATAGTTATTTATTATATTATAATTTATGATTTCGTGTTTCAAACTTTATTATACCCGGGATGTCTACTAGACTCTTGTTTGGACAGATTTAGGTGTGTTATTATTAAGAATTACAGACCTACAATATAAAACGCCAAATTTCTATGCAAAACAATGTACCGCATTGAGATTCAAAAATCTGACATAATCATACCGCCAGGGAGGTTAAAGTAACCTTTTAAATTATGTATTAGATGCAATTTAAACAGTAACTGAATTGTTATCATGGGTTCCCAGACATTAATTGGTACATTAAAGTGGAGGTCTGCCCACGGCTTCAAAAATTTAAAGCCAGCAGCTGCACATATTGCAGCTACTGACTTTTAATAATCGGACACTTACCTGTCCTGGAGTCCAGCAATGTCGGCACCGCAGCTGATGTTTCCATCAGCTGTCGGGGGCATGCCGCCTCCATTGCGAGTAAGGAAACCCGGCAGTGTACCCTTATGGCTTCAGGTCGGGAACCCTACTGCCCATACTCGAGGCTCCGTTCCTCTCTCCTACTGGCCCGGTGGCCGGGGAAGGAGGAAGGAGGAGGAGGGAGCACGAGTAGTGATGCAAATATCTGCAGCTGAGGCTCCCAGAAGTGGGGACAGGATACCTGTAAAAAAAAAGTATCCTGTCCCCGCTCCCCCCCCAAAGGTGCCAAATGTGGCATCGGAGGGGGGAAGGAGTACAATGAGCGGAAGTTCCGCTTTTGAGTGGAACTCCGCTTTAAGATAGTGATTACAGTAACAGAAACATATTTTTTCAAACTCACATTAGGCGGTTATCATACGCAAGTTATGGTTGAACCAAGTAGAAGTACTGCTGATATAAACGTTCAAAATAATGTGGCCCCTCAGTTATGGCCTGACAACTGTCGCCAAATGACTCTTTTGCAATTTCACCCTGTCACATTTATTAAGATTATAGGCAGCTGTGCTGAGATACATTAAGCTGGCCAATAATTATACAATCTTCTTGTACTATTTTCCTTTAGATTTACCAAAACCATATAATATGAGGTCAGACATAAACATTTTCAAACTGTATGCAATCAGGCAGTCTCTTGCCCTACATAGTTGAAGGTAAACTTAAAAGAAATTGAATTACTACATTGTAAAATGTATGGCCAGCTTTACATGGGCATGGTCCACCATTGTCACCATCAGCTTTACACCATCATGGTCCAGAGCAAGGATGTGCAGCAGCTGTTGAAGTCACACAAAGACTAGAAGTGGTTGCAAAGAGGGTGAGGGAAAAGAGAAATACATTATCTTATATTGACAATTGGCAACTGTTGATAATACAGAGTACTTTAAGAAACTAATGCCGTGTACACACAAGCTGACTTTTCGACCGGACTGGTCCGACGGTCTATCCGACGGACTTTCGGCGGACTTCCGACGGACTTTCCTAACGAACTGACTTGCCTACACACGATCACACCAAAGTCCAACAGATTCGTACATGATGACGTAAGGCCGGACTAAAATAAGGTAGTTCATAGCCAGTAGCCAATAGCTGCCCTAGGGTCAGTTTTAGTCCATCGGACTAGCATACAGACTAGCAGACTTTTCGACCGGACTCGAGTCCGTCGGAAAGATTTGAAACATGTTTTATTTCTAGGTCCGTCAGACTTTTGGGGAAAAAAAAGTCAGCTGGAGCCCACACACAAACGAATTGTCCGACAGAGTCGGGTCCGCCGGACCAAGTCTGCCGGAAAGTCTGCTCGTGTGTACGCGGCATAAGGAGATGACTTACTAAAGGCAAATAGACTGTGCACTCTGCAAGAGCAGTAGCTCCAGAGCTTAGTAAATGAGCAGAAGTTGTGCTGAGGTCCATCATCCAATCATGTACAAGCAAAAATGTTGTTTTTTTTTTTCTTTTTCCTTGCATGTGATTGGGCACTCTTTGCAAAGTAAAGCTTTACCTCATTTACTAAGCTCTGACGCAACTGCACTTGCAGAAGGCAAACGCACTTTTTTTGTTTAGTAAATCCTCCCCTAAATGCAATTTACATTGAGAAAATGTGAGGTGTATTCACAATGGGGGTTGTTTACTAAATCTGGAGCGTGCAAAATCCAGTGCAGCTCTGCATAGAAGCCAACTAACTTCCAGGTTTTATTGCCAAAGCTTAACTGAGCAAGCTGAAGTTAGAAGCTGATTGGCTACCATGCAAAGCAGCACCAGATTCTGAGCTCACCGGCTTTAGTAAATCCCCCTTAATATGTTCCTATTAATGCTGAATTCTGCAAAATGAACCGTCATCACATTCAACAACAGGATTTGACGATCCTTCCACACCCAGCCCCCACACTTCAAATCCTTACTTTCATTTTCCACTTAACTTTCAGTTTTGCCTACATTCTTTTATTAGTTCCTCTTTCCGCTTTCCTTGGAAGTGTTTATTACATTTTTTCATTTGCTCTTTGGGGACCCCGCAATGGATCAGAGGCAGAGGATCCTGGACTATGTTCCAGGTCACACTCTGCAGAATCCCAACCATGTAAGAAGAGTTCTCCTTCAGGTTTTTGGAATGGCAGGACACGGGAAATCTGCCATGATTAACTCCTGCCTCTATGTAATGGGGGATCAAGCATACCAGAACGTGGCACGATCTTCATCCAGTCATGAGGAAAGGACCTTAACCAGACAGGAATATCCACTGACACCAAAGCTGGTCATGGTGGACAACCGAGGGCTTAATAAGCTGAATGAAGCTGAGAAGTTGGAGATCAATGCTCAGTTCAGTGAGTATATCATACTGTACTACAATTAGCCTCTTTCAGCACTCAGAGCTTCAGATTTTATTGCACTACACTAACCACTTCAGCCCCGGAAGAATTTACCCCCTTCCTGAACAGAGCACTTTTTGCGATTCGGCACTGCGTCACTTTAACTGACAATTGCGCGGTCTTGCGACGTTGTACCCAAAAAAAATTGACGTCCTTTTTACCCCACAAATAGAGCTTTCTTTTGGTGGTATTTAAACACCTCTGCGGTTTTTATTTTTTGCGCTATAAACAAAAGAAGAGTGACAATTTTGAAAAAAACACAATATTTTTTACTTTTTGCTATAATAAGTATCCCAATTTTTTTTTTAAAAAAAACAAATTTTTTCCTCAGTTTCGGCCGATACGTGATCTTCTACATATTTTTGGTAAAAAAAAAATCGCAATAAGCGTATATTGATTGGTTTGCACAAAAGTTATAGCGTCTACAAAATACGGGATAGATTTATGGCATTTTTTAAAAATAAATTTATTTTTTTTTACTGGTAATAGCGTGAATTTTCGTGACTGCGACATTATGGCGGACATATCGGACACTTTTGACACATTTTTGGGACCATTCACATTTATACAGCGATCAATGCTATAAAATTGCATTGATTACTGTGTAAATGTGACAGGCAGGGAAGGGGTTAACCACTATGGGGACACAAGGGGTTAATTATGTTTCCTAGGGAATGATTCTAACTGTAGGGGGCGGGGACGTACAAGGTTGAGGAGACCGATCAGTGTTCCGCTGTACTGGGAACACAGATCGCTCTCCTCTCGACTGACAGGACGTGGATCTGTGTGTTTACACACACAGATCCACGGCCCGGCCCGGTTAACGGGCAATCGCGGGTGCCCGGCGGACATCGCGGCCACCGGGCACACGCACCGGGTCCCAAACAAAGCGGCAGGCGCGCGCGCGCCCCCTAGGCGGCTGGGAAGCCCAGGCCATCATATGACGTCCACCCAGGATGGGAGATCCCATCTGTGGACGTCATTTGTCTATGGCCGGGTAGGGAAGTGGTTAATTGGTTTGCGCAAAAGTTATAGCGTCTACAAAATAGGGGATGGATTTATAGCATTTTTATTACTATTATTTTTTTTACTAGTAATGGCGGCAATCTGCGATTTTTATTGTGACTGTGACATTATGGCAGACACATCGGACAATTATGACACATTTTTGGAACCATTGGCATTAATACAGCGATCAGTGCGATTAAAAATGCATTGATTACTGTAAAAATATCACTGGCAGTGAAGGGGTTAACACTAGGGGACGTGGAAGGAGTTAACTGTGTTCCCTGGGAGGTGATTCTAACTGAAGGGGGAGGGACTAACTAGAGGGAGTGACAGATCGTGGTTCCTAGCTAATAGGAACACACAATCTGTCACACCTGTCAGAACAGAACAGGGAAGTGTGTGTTTACACACACTCGTCCCTGTTCTTTGTCTCCTGGTCACGATCGCTCGTGGCCGGCGGTCATCGCGATCGTCGACCACGAGCATCGGCACCCCCGCTGTGCAGCGGGCGCACGTCTCCGGTGGCGGGTGTGTGCCTGCTCTTCGTATCCCGCGAGATCATGTATAGTAACATGTTTCAGCGGTTAAAGTATCACTAATGGCAAAGCTTTTTTTTTTTTAAACTTGTGGATAGAGTAGAGAGGGATTAGAACCCCTGTCAGCAGGGGCATACCTAGAGCATTTGGCACCCGGGACGGATACTATATCTAGATACCTAACATGTCACGCTTTAAAATTGCGCACACTCGTGGAATGGCAACCAACTTTGGTACTTAAAAATCTCCATAGACATTGTTTAAAAAATTTTAACGGTTACCTGTTTAAAGTTACAGAGGAGGTCTTTTGCTAGAATTATTGCTCTCGCTCTAACAATCACAGCGATACCTCACATGTGTGATTTGAACACTGTTTACATTTGCAGGCACGACTTACGTATGCATTTTCTTTGGCACATGAGCACGGAGGGATGAGGCACATTAAACATTTTTTTTTCTTATTTTTGTATTTATTTTTCTGATCACATTTATTGCTGCCACAAGGAGTGTAAACATCCCTTGTGTCAGTAATAGGTGGTGACAGGTACTCTTTATGGAGGGATCTGGGGTCTAAAAGACACCAAACCGCTCCTGTGCACTTAAAAGTATTTAAAATGCCAAGATCAGCGTGGAATGGGAGACCCGGGCGGAGCGGTGGGACGTCCCCTCCCGCTCCTTGTAATAACAGCTGATGCTGTTCATCCATGGCAGCCAGTGATAATAGACGGGACAGGACAGAGATGTCAGTCACTCAGGTGTGAGCAGATCCCACATTTTCAGACAGATTGATGTCAGGGAAGTGGAGGGCTCACCATGGAGGGCTATGATGGAGACATCGGAGTGACATGGGGAGACAGCTGACAATACAAAGTATGGCCCATTATCTGCATTATCTGCTGTCCTCAGGGACAGATCCAATCCAGAGATCCCACTGTATAGCGATCTCTGGATCGGATCTGTCCCTGGGGACAGCAGACAATGGCATCATTGGCATTGAGGATTTGATTTGGATTTTGGAACTGACCTGCTGACAAAGGCGTGTTGCTTGCTGGACCATGGACAGGATCTGACAGCCGCAGGGAAGATGGCAAGATGCTGCTGTGACCTGCTACTTACTGGACGGAGCTGATGGCCGCAAGATGTGGGTGTTGGTCACTGTCTGTCTACACCTGGTCTGCAGACACCCCCCTTATCAGACCAGCTCATCTACTGTACCTGGGTGGTGAAAACAGCACCCCCCTTTCCCTTTATCAGGTGCACAGCTCAGCTACTAACGGTGGGTGGTGGACACACAGCAAACCCCCCCCCCATATCAAATCACCTTAACTACACTATACCACCTGGGTGGTGGTGGTGGACAACCTCTCCCTTCCCTTGTTATCAGGCCATCTAATGGTGGCAGGGCAGACACAAACACCCCCTCAGTCTGGGCGGTGGTGTAGACCATGCCAACTCACACACACCCTTATCACCAGCTCGGGCGGTGGAGGACGCTGCCATTGCAAACGTTTACCCCCCCTGGGCGGTTAGCTGGCTCTCAGCCTCAGATACACAGCTGCACCGCCAGGACAGAGAATGATGACAAACACACAGGCCCGGCTCGGCAGTGCAGCAGTGGTGGGAGGAGCAGCGGGAAAACAGTGACACACCACAAGACCAGGCGGGGCAGGAGGTGTTTCGGCTGAAAAAAAAATACCAAAGGGAGCAGCCAGGACTCTCGCCACGCTCGTAATGGTGTCACCCGACCCAGGTACGGAGCACATCCCCATAGCGACGCCACTAACAGTCTGACACCCCTCAATGTGTGGCCCCCAGGGTGGACCGCCCCCCCCCCCCATTGATACGCCCCTGCCTGTCAGGGTATATCGCTGCCCGTGTCCCTCCTAGGGATGTTCACTCTCTCTATTAGTCCTGGTGACCTCTATCACTGAAAGTTAACATAAAATCCCAAATTTTAGGATATCTTCAGAACAGGAATAGAGGGGAATCTTTCCAATAGGGAACCCAGTTTTGGTGATCCTTGTGATTTTGGCTTTGGGGCAGGAGGTGAAGGGAAATCTCCCCAATGGTACACATATGACAAAAATGACAGGGTTTATAACCCTCCTTTACTGTATCCAAAATGAACCTTTATCTTTAGTTCTTTAGTTTAACCACTTCAGCCCCAGAAGGATTTGCTCCCTTAATGACCAGGCCATTTTTTGCGATTCGGCACTGCGTCGCTTTAACTGACAATTGGGCAGTCGTGCGACATTGTACCCAAACAAAATTGATGTCCTTATTTTCCCACAAATAGAGCTTTCTTTTGGTGGTATTTGATCACCTCTGCGGTCTTTATTAGAAGAACCCTGAAATAACCCAACTTGTTCTACAGTTTAAACTGGCCAACCAGTCTGTGTTTTAATTATTACTTATCTTTTAAAGCCCAGCTCCAAGCAGAAATAATGGCAGAACAGTGGCTTAGTGGTTAGAACATCTGACTTGCCCTGGGGTCCTTAGTTTGAGTCTTTGCCAGGACACTACATCCAAAGAGTTTGCATATTCTCCTGTGCTTGCATGGGTTTCCTCCCATACTCCAAAGACATGCTGGTAGGTAAATTGGCCATAGTATATGTGAGTTAGGAGCTGTATACTGTATGCATTTTAACCACTTTCAGACACTTTCACCCCCTCCTGCCCAGGCCAATTTTCTGATTTTAGCGCTGTTACACTTTGAATGCCAATTACTCAGTCATGCAACACTGTACCCAAATGACATTTTTATCATTTCTTGGGACATATAGAGCTTTCTTTTGGTGGTATTTAATCATCACTGGGTTTTTTATTTTTTGGTATATAAACGAAAATTTAGAAGAAAAAAAAACACTTTTTTTTCTTTGTTTCTGTTATAAAATGTTGCAAATAAATATTTGTTCTTCATAAATTTAGGCCAAAATGTATCCTGTTACATTTTTTTTCAGTAACAATAACCCAAATCAGTGTATATTATTTAGTCTGTGTGAATGTTACAGAGCCTACAAACTGTGGTATATATATTTAAAAAATCAATCCTGATGTACTGATGGCCTATCTCATTTCTTGAGGCTCTAAAATGCCAGGACAGTAAAAAAATACCCCCAAATGACCAAATGACCCCTTTTTGGAACATAGACACCCTAAGGTATTCAATAAGAGGGACGGTGAGTGTTTTGAAGAAAATGAAGAAATTAAATAATTTTTTTTGTTTTCACACATTTTTTTCACATACTGTAACCAGGGCAGTACACCATGATCATAATTAATGTAAGAAGTGTAAATGCGTAAATGTGACCTGGTATCAGCCTGTTGCAATCCCTGCACAGCAGAGCTCAGACTGTGGGAGGGAGAAGGAGCACAAGGAGCCAGTCTATTGTGTTGCAGTGCAAGGAACATGCTGATAGGAGGAAAGAGTAGAGTGAAAGAGAGGTGAGCTCATCGGTCTGCAGCTTCTCTTTTCACTGTCCACTGAGGGCAGGACAAGACCTGTAGTTGTTACTGCATACCTCCCAACATTTTGAGATGGGAATCAGGGACGCCTACTAGCAAATGTATGTAGGCATAGGACCACCCCCCCCCACACCCCCTTAAAGGAGAATTAACAGCCCCCCCAAAAAAAGGTTAATTAAATCCACAAGGGTTTTTTTTTTTTTTACCACTACTATTCCTTTATATTGGCTTTTAAAATTGACAAATGCAGCAATTTAGAGTTCAGATGAAAGGTTTAGCGCTGGAAAAAACTTTTTGAAAGATAAAAAGTGCATTTGATATACAACTATATAGATCAGACCAGAATGAGGGACAAATGAGGAGGAATGAGGGACAGAGGAACATTGCTCCAAATCAGGGACAGTCCCTCGAAATCAGGGACAGTTGGGAGCTATGGTACTGAACTGTAGCAGAGAAGAATCCAGTCTTCTGCTCTGTCAGACAAGGCTGTGTTGTGTGGCAGAGCTGTGAAAGCAACAGGATTGGATGGGCTTTTTTTTGGAAGATAAAGCCACTCTCTTATATATATATAATTTGCAAATGTATCTGTTTGCCTGAAGATCAGAGGTAGCAATGTACTCCTTCCAAACTGAACTACTTAGGGCCAATTCACATGTAAAACGTCTGTCACCGCAGGCATCCCCAGGAAACAATTGTTTCCTATGTGCCCCACTCACACTGCAATGCAGCCAGTGTGAATTGGCCCTCACAGTAGTTACTCGCTAGGGAGAACCTCTGGGGGAGTCAAGGATGGTAAAGGATTTGGGGGTCCAAGTAGATGACAGACTCAGCAATGGAATGCAATGCCATGCTGCAGCAAGGCCAGCAGACTATTAGCATGTGTTAAAGAGGAGTTCCACACAGGGGGGCCGTCAAAAAAAAAAAAAAATTAAAAGTCAGCAGCTACAAATACTGCAGCTGCTGACTTTTAATTGGACACTTACCTGTCCCTGGGTCCAGCGATGCGGGGGATCGAAGCCCCGCTCGTCCCCCCCCCCCTCCGCTCGTCGGCGCCGGCATTTCAACTGTGGGCGCCGGGCTGTGGCTTCACAGCCTGGCACCCACTGCGCATGCGCGAGCGGTGCCCAGCGCCGTGATTGGCCGCTCAATCACCTGGGACCTGTAATGGGTCCCAGATGATTGACAGGAGGGAGGGAGCAGAGCGGAGCCCTTCCTGTGCCGAGGGGGAAGTGATGTCACCAGCCCAGGCAAAGGAACAGGCAGACTACGAGGGACCACCTAGCAACAGGCATTTAGAGGTAAGTGAAAAAAAAAATATCCAAATGTTTTTTTGGGGTTTTTTTTAGAATTTTTCCAGGTATTTTTGTTTTTTGGGTGGAACCCCACTTTAATAAAGGTATTTACTCAAGAGATAAAACTATAATTCTACCACTTTACAAAACTCTGGTTTGGCCACATCTTGAGTATGCTGTCCAGTTCTGGTCACCAGTCCTCAGAAAGAATGTAGCAAAAGAGAAAAAACAACTCCTGCGCACAGGTGGATCACCATATATAATACGTAGACACAAGCCTTGCTGCCCTCAAGGATGGGGATCCTAGTAGAAACCGAAATAAAAAGAAGACAGGGGCGCACCAGCCTTGTGCATTAACTTTTAAAACATTTATTAAATAAAAATAGTAAAGGAAACAACTCACAAGCAATTGGTGGAGGAGGCACAATATAAAATCGCACTGACAGACAGCCTGCGATTTAGGATGAGCGAAACCTTCCAAGGATCGTGGAGGAACGCACAGGCATCACAATCAGCTAACGCGTTTCGAAGGGAGAGTCCCCTCTTCATCAGAGCTATGCAGTCCTGGCTATGGCTGGTGCCTCGTTTCTTGATTGGATAGATTGATAGCAGCGCAGCCATTGGCTCCCGCTGCTGTCAATCAAATCCAATGACGCAGGTGCCGGGGCCGAGTCCTGCTGTCTGTGTCATAATAGCAACAGGGCACTCTAGCGCTAGTGTCCCGAAGGAGAGAGCTTCTCTGACGGGGCACTCGAGAAGAGGAGGAGCCACCAGCGCCGTTAAGGGGCCCCAGAAGAGGAGGATCAGGGCCACTCTGTGCAAAACCAACTGCACAGTGGAGGTCAGTATGACATGTTTGTTGTTTTAAAAAAACGAGGGTTTAGTAATCCTTTAGGAGGAGATACGATAGTGATACGCAAATCCTTGAATGGTGACTCTAGAAAATTATTTAACCTGAGGTCTCTAAAGAAGGCCACACAATGAAGTTGGATGAGAAGAAGTTCAATCTTAAACTGCGTAAAGGGTACACTTCCATAGTTAGGAGTGTAGATAATTCAAAAAACGTTTAGATGTGTTTCTCAGCAAACGCAAAGTTCAGGAGTATTGAAAATAGTAGTAACATAAACACACACACACACACTCAGGTTGAACTGGATGGACTGGTGTCTTTATTCAACCCTACCAGCTATGTAGCCATTTATGTACTTGTTTTGCGTCATTTGTTTTTTGAGACCATCAATGTTACAGACATCACAATGTTACCAAAACAACCAATTACATTTCTGTGTAATATGATGATTGCTGATTGGGTGATATGGGATTCTGCAATTTTTTTCCAAGATATTTTGTTAGGAAACAAAACCTTTTCAAAACATTTTTGACAAGAAACTTATCAGTGCAAGGAGTTACATAGTATTAAAAGGATAATGACAATAATACATATTATCACTATTGCTTTGATAGTCACATTTGTCTTCCAGATGTACTGTTTAAAGCGTAAGTTAGATTTTGCGGTTACAATACTCTCTCCAATTAGATGAATGTGGCCACATCAGTTGGGAAGGGGGGGGGGGGGGGACATGGCGCAACAGGTCCTGCTTCGCCCCCACCCCCCCCCCACCAAGACCCTCGAGAGGGGGGGCCAATCTAGCGAACATAAATTATATACTCTAGATATCAAAGTGTGCTGATGAGGTTCTGGGTGTTCATTCAGATATATGAGAATGACCTGAAAGAGCGGGATAGGCTATGAGATGGGGGGCAATTGAGAAGAAGAGAAATAATAGGGGAAATCTAGTGTAGATGGCTTTTTTGGGGAGGAGGGTTATGGAAGATGTACAAATTAGGAGGGTATGGGGAAAGAAAGACACAGACAAAGAACAGGAAAATCTTGTGATAAAAACATGGTGAGACAAGGAGTGGGAAGGGGGGGGGGGTGTTCAGGGAGAGGATAGGGGGGTGCTTCAGGGGGAGGGGGACGGTTGGTGAAGACACAGGTACCCCAGACATGTCTACGATCTGACTGCATTAGGGTATATTGGCAATCTTTCTCAGAAGATTGTGGACCCCAGAGCATTTTGTTGGGTTTATCTTGGCTTTAGTCCTTTATTATCTCAAATGTGATAATGGTTTAGGAAGATGAGGAAGCTGAGAAGGGTGGTACATAATATGTTGGTAAGAAGCTGTATATTCATAGAGATGCCATTTGTACCAGGACTGGAGGAAGTGGGTCATGTTATCATGACTAATGTTAGTTAGTTCTTCCATGGTGGCAGTTGAATTTATCTGGGAAAACCAATTGAATAGTTGAAAGATATGGTCATTTTAACAAACGTAGGATGAGCTGTGTTCAGTAAATGGGGTATCAGTAAATGTTTGTATTGTTTGATGGTCGTGTTAGTGTGCTGTAATAGAGACAGGGCTGGGTATTGTGATGTCAGTAATTTTGGTGATGAGGCAATGCATCTCAATGCAGAATGGTTGTATCAGCGAACCTTGCTACCAATTGTGGAAAAGGATACCCTGAAGTTCATCGTGGCATCTCTGACATTTGTCTGGGATGTTCGGAGATATTTGATGTAGCACTGTAGGGGTTCAGTACCATTGGAACCTGAGCTTGTAGTTACCGTAGTCTCCTGGATGTTGATGCTGGTAGAGCTTTTGATACACTTTCAGTCATTGGCCACATCTTGAGGTTTTAAGGTTTAGGTCGAGATCTGTTTCCCATTCTTGGGAGTAGGACATCTCACTAGGGGAAGTGGATTGGGTCAGACCTGCACATAGTAATGATATCAGGTGTGGTATTGAATCAGTGGAAGAACAAAAAGTCTCAAACGCTGTGAGTGTACATGCATAAAGTTGTCTGTGTTGTGGGGAGTTCAGGAAGTGGATTATTTAAAAAAATACATCCAGTACAGCCTTGGGTTGTCTTCGTTGAGGACATTGAGAGTATTTAGGTCATGAAGTGTGCCTTTCTCAAAAAATATCTGAGCTGTACATTTTAAAGCCGGTTTCCATGTAGTCAGAAAGTTTTTGGATGAAATCATGCAATTTACATTCTAATGCCGCGTACACACGAGCGGACTTTACGGCAGACTTTGCCCGGCGGACAATTCGATCGTGTGTGGGCTCCAGCAGACTTTGTTTTCTCAAAAGTTGGACGGACTTAGATTTGAAACATGTTTTAAATCTTTCCGTCGAACTTGAGTCCGGTCGAAAAGTCCGCTCGTCTGTATGCTAGTTCGACGGACAAAAAGCCACGCTAGGGCAGCTATTGGCTACTGGCTATGAACTTCCTTGTTTTAGTCCGGTCGTACGTCATCACGTACGAATTCGACGGACTTTGGTGGATTGTGTGTAGGCAAGTCCGTTCATTCGGAAAGTCCGTCATAAAGTCTGGCGTAAAGTCCGCCGAGCAAAGTCTGCCGTAAAGTCCGCTCGTGTGTACGCGGCATTAGTTATGTCTTGAAATGTGTCTGATAAAAATATAATCTAGTTTTGCATTGGACAAAACAATCAGGTATTCCTATTGTGTTATGTGTGTGTCTCCTCCCATATTAGGGCAGCTGCGGAGCTTGGGGGAAGTGACCTGGAGTGAGAAGAATCTTACAGAATCCATTAGGCAATTTAAGCAGCAGGAAGGAACCGGACAAGAGGATTTCGTTGTTCCTGTGTTTGTTTACAGGTAGGTGTGTAGTGAGACAATACATTTCATAAAGGCATTGTTTTACGTTGCAGGGTAAACATATTACAGCATGGAATAATAACTTAAAGGGTCATGCATTGCTCAGGTTACCCCCTGCCATTTTATATGTTTCACTTAGTCCAAGGCTGAAATCCTCCCGCCTGCATTAGGAGGTATTATGATATGATAGATTAGCTTTAAATCAAGCATTTTAGATGACTCCCCTTACAGTAATCCTCCCTGCAACCTAACAATAATTCTTTTTGTAATCCAAATCCTGACCCCCTTTAAACCTAGCACTATTTTTTTCTGTAAAGCTGACACTAACCTTTACACTAGTACTCACTGCAATCTTTATTCTCGCACTGAACTCTTCTGTAAGAGCCCCGAGGGCTTTCACACTGGAGCGATGCGCTGGCAGGACGGTAAAAAAAGTCCTGCCAGCAGCATCTTCGGAGCGGTGAAGGAGCGGAGTGTATACCGCTCCTTCACCGCTCCTACCCATTGAAATCAATGGGACGGCGCGGCTATACCGCCGACAAAGCGCCTCTGCAGAGGCGCTTTGCGGTGGTATTTAACCCTTTCTCATCGGCCGCTAGCGGGGGGTAAAACCGCCCCGCTAGTGGCCGCATACAGACGGTAAAATGCCGCTAATAATAGCGGCGTTTTACCGCCGACGCCGCCCCCGCCCCAGTGTGAAAGGGCTCTAACCTACACACTAAGGGCTTTTATTTGCTTTAATGAGTTTTGCATTCCCAAAGTCCACCTGAAGTAAGTAAAATGCAGGTCAGAAGGAGGTTAACTGCACCTGTCAGTGAAGTCGGAACGATCTCAGAAGCATTTCAACCTGATGTCAAACCAATGCCATCAACACAAGCCCAAAGCCCATTGACGCAGGCCTTTACCTTCCCTGTAACCCTAACACTAACCTTTCCAATAACCCTCATACAAAGCCTCCCTGCAACAGTAAAAATAACCCACCTTGTGACCCAATTTACTGTTGTGATATAACAATTTTAATACATTTTTGGATGCTATTCTGAAGATCCATAGTGTGCTGGCAACATATGTTTGACTTGTGTGGACACCGATTCCCAGCTGCTATAGCAACCACATGCTTTTGGCCACCAAATTCTACTGAACACTCCCTTACACTAACTGTCCCTACATCTCTAACACTAATGCCGCATACACACGGTCGAATTTCTGACAACAAATGTTTGATGTGAGCTTGTTGTTGGAAATTCCGACCATGTGTAGGCTCCATAGGACATCTGTTGTCGGAATTTCCGACAACAAAAATTTGAGAGCTGGTTCTCAAATTTTCCAACAACTAAATCCGTTGTCGGGAATTCTGATCGTGTGTACGCAATTCCGACGCACAAAATTCCACGCATGCTCGGAATCAAGCAGAAGAGCCTCACTGGTTATTGAACTTCATTTTTCTCGGCTCCTCGTACGTGTTGTACGTCACCGCGTTCTTGACGTTCGGAATTTACGACAACATTGGTGTGACCGTGTGTATGCAAGACAAGTTTGAGCCAACATCCGTCGGAAATAAATCCAGGATTTTGTTGTCAGAATGTCCGATCGTGTGTATGCGGCATAATGCTACCTGTAACCCTAACACTAACTTTACCTGTGACCCTTAAGCCTAGTACACACCATTCGTTTGTTTTTTTTTTCATTCAATGGGACGGGATGAACGAAAAAAAAACCTGACAAGTTCCAGTCTGAGCTGCTGTACTAACAATCCAATGTTAGTACATAGCAATCTTCCTTGCTGAGCTATTTTGTTCTGACAGGGGGAAGGTCCCCCTGCAAAAACACTCAGATCAGCACTTTCAGCCATTGGCTGATCGGCCGCTGGTTTTCCAGCATGCTTGTCCTACACACGGGCTGAATGTCGGTTGGTTATTATTTAACCAGCTGATGTAGCCCAACATTCCCATGTGTACTAAGCTTTACACTAGCCACCCCTGTATCCATAACTCCAATCCTAACACTAAATGTCTCTGCTATTGAAGTTGTTCTAAATGTAAAACTTTTTTACTATAATGAATTCCCTGCATTAAGATAAAATATGGTTAGCCATTTGGTGTGCCCTGCCCACCCCCAAATACTTACCTGTACCGATCCAGCGCTGCGCGAATCTTCTCTCCCCTCTTCCCGCTCTCACAAGCTTGGCTGAGTCATTGGCTCCTGCTCCTGTCAGGGCCAGTTCACAACAGATGCAGTCCAGTGCGTTTTTTTCCTGCATCAAAAATTCATTGGAAAGTAGGTTATATGATTTCCAATGGCATAGTTCACACCAGTGCTTGCAGTTCCAGAAAAAAAAGTAGAACATGCTGCATTCTACCTGCACTGGACTGTACGGGAATGCTGTAAAAAGCATCAAAAGAGCACTGGAACGCACCCGAACGCACCTAAATGCACCAAAAATGCACTGGAACACCCATGTCTTTATTTAATGTTAAGAAAAAAGAGGGGGAAAATGCACTGAACTGCATCAAAAACTAGTCAAAAACGCACATGCAGAAAAGCATCTGGAACGCATCCAGACTGTGTTTCTATGGTGTGAACTGGCCCTCAGTCAAATTCTGTGAGCGGTAGAGTGACTATGAGCTATGGTGGCAGATGTCCATTGACACACATATAGCGTGGCTCAACGCTGTGTGTTTGTCAATGGATGCCTGCTACCATAGCAAGTGCTTGCTATGGGGGCAGACACAGAGAAGGGGGAGACAAGATCACCAACGATCACCAGAAGAAGAGGTTTGGGGTTGCTCTGTGCAATACTATTGCAGGTGAGTGTAACATGTTTATTATTTTAAAGTGCCTTTACAAAAGATTTAACCTAAACATAAGTACACTGGAATCTTCAATTTTGTGTGACATTTTCCCCGACTTTAGATATAGGGAGAGCTTTTTTTCACGGGCAATAAAGGCGGTAAATGGGAATTTAACCACTTGCCTACTGGGCACTTAAACCCCCATCCTGTGCAGGTCAATTTTCAGCTTTCAACGCTGTCACACTTTGAATGACAATTGCGTGGTCATGCTATACTGTACCCAAATTCTATTTTTAGCATTTTTTTCACACAAATAGAGCTTTCTTTTGATGATATTTAATCACTACGGGGGTTTTTATTTTTTGCTAAAAAAAAAAGCCAGAATTTTAAAAAGAAAACAGTTTTCATAGTTTGGTATAAAATTTTGCAAACAGGTAATTTTTCTCCTTCATTTATATGCGCTGATGAGGCTGCACTGATGGGCACTGATAGGCTGCACTGATAAGGTGGCACTGATAAGGCAGCATTGATAGGCACTGATAAGGCAGCACTGATAGGCACTGATAAGGCGGCACTGATGGAAACAGATGAGGTGGCACTGATAGATGGCATTAATAGGTGGCACTGATGGGTGGCACTGATGAGCACTGATGGGCGGCACTGAAGGGCACTAATAGGTGGCAATGATAGGTGGCACTGATAGGCACTGGTAGGTGACACTCATAGGCAGCACTGATGATGAGGCACTGATGGGCACTGATTGGCAGCACTGATCGGCACTGGTAGGTGGCACTGGTGGGGATTTATAGGTGGCACTGGTGGGCACTGATGAGCAGCAATGACTTGCATTAGTAGGTGGCACTGGTGGGCACAGATGAGGGGGCAGTGGTTCTGTTCGGGACCGATGTCCCTCTGACAGAAGCCAGTAAAAATAGCCTATTACCGGCTCTGTTTACATCATGTGATCATTATCTGACAGCTGATCAACTGGTAAGGGGTCGGGATCGGCCTCTTACTCCGATCTATGATCAGCCGAGTTTCATGGACTCACTGATCACAGAGCATTCTGTGCACGCCTCCCCCGCCGGGGGCATGCAGGCAGCACTTGTTTGGAAGGAAATACATGGATGCCCTCCTGGAAATTTAGGCCCGTGCTGTAGCTGTCTTTTGGCTATAGCACAGGCGTGAAGAGGTTACATTTAGGTTAGATAAAAAATGGTTTTGTTTTTTTTGGGATGTGTGTGTAGTTGGTTGTGATTTTATTTGTGATGTTTGTAATTTTGTTGTGGAGTTTAGAGAATAAATTAATTTTAAATTAATCTTAAATCTTTAAACCTATATATTATGTAGCTTTATGGAACTTGCAACATCAAGATTGAGACTTACCCCAAGGGTCCCAACTGCTACTGAGAGAGTGAAACCTGGTTTAGTGGTGGGACCCATGGCTTCCAAATGTTCCTTTTCTTTGGCGAGACAGTTCCAATGTGGAACTCAAAAGTTTTTCCAGCAGCTGCTGCTTCTTTAAGACTGATATAGAAATCTTTGAAAATAAAGATGGTAATTCAATAACAAAACTACTTATATTTCTCTTGAACTTATATGATCCCAACCAGAGGCGTCGCCAGGGGGTGGCTATCGAGGCTGGAGCCCCGAATGTGGAGCCCATAGCCCCGAGTCTCAGCGGCGGGTGTGGAGGAGAAACCAGCGGGTGGGTCGCGGCTGCGGCAGGCGGCATTGGAGGTGGAGGAGAGACGAGCAGGCATGTACAGGCACTGAGCCATCCCCAACTAAGTGTTACAGAATCCATTCTCTCCTTAGATCTCCCCTCCCTCTGGGCTGATGCCACCCACTTATCCTAAGCTCCAAGTCACAAAGCCACCTACTTATTTTAAGGTTTCAAGGCATTATCCTTCTAACTGTTCCAACTGGGGAGGTTCCCAGCTAACTATGAGCTTTGTGTTTTGGGCAAGGCACCCTACGTGACTGACTATTGGCAGCTTTGATCAAGACCTTGGGTCCTATCTGCCTTATGTGTCTTCTACCTATATGGCTACATTTGGACCTGGCATGAAGCTTGCTGTACAAAGCAGATATGAGTGTGTGAGCATTATTTTCTAAACAAACTTGAATAAGTTTTTGTTTCCTGTTTCAGCTGTTATCGAGAATGGAATTACACGGATGGAGATGAGATAAAAAATATTTTCACCAGTGTGCACCAAATCACAGGTAATCCCAGTCCATGCACTTCTGGGTCTCTGAGGTTTTGCAGCAACCTTTTAAAGATGTTGACCGTTTCCTGAGAATACAAATAACTGTGATCGCAACTATTGCCCATAGTCAGATTTTCCTGTATCCCGTTATTGTTTAACCACTGGCTAACTGACGTACATAATAACGTATTACTTAGGCATTAGCACATGGTCATTACAAGATCATGGTTGCAGCTGCAGACATGATCTTTGCAGCATTTTTTGGCAATGGACTGTTTTGCTAAAGTGATCACTTGTACAGTGTTGTGAAATTGCAACCTGGATGGCAAGGAAAGGAAGAGGGGGGGGGGGGCAAATGTGCAACCTTTTCCCTGAACCATACCAGGCCACATGCCCTCAACATAGGAGGATGCCTTGCCAAGAAGGAATCTCCCTTGCAAAGCATCTTGTCCCCATGTTGATGCGAATAAGAGCCCCTTCCCTACAGCCCTGGCCAGTGGTTGCGGGAGTTTGCAGACAGGGGGCTTATTGGCATCCAGAAGCCCCTCTACTAATAAGTCAATTGTCAATCTCTATGCCCACTGCCCATCAAAACAAAAACCTAATGACACAGCGCACATGACCGATCCCTAAAGTACCACTTGCTTTTATGCTTCCTGAGCTATCATCAGCTATATAATGGAAGTGGTGACATAATTGCCCATATATGGCCATGGTCATAGTTGAAAAGGGTATTGCCCAAATATGGCCATCTGGCCATATTTATACAATGATGTAACCCCTCCGATCCCTGCCCAGTGAAAAAAAAACATGTAAGTGAATGGCCTAGGTAACTGGTAAGGACGCTATCTTAGTAACCATGTACAGCTGGAAGCTGTTTTGTTTATCCACGCCCAACGCCCTAAAGGTTCAATGTTTGGACGAGCTTCTGAACAGCCAGTGTTTGGTCCAAACTTACATTCAGAAAGGACACTGATGCCGCGTACACACGGTCGGACTTTTCGTCTACAAAAGTCCAACGGACGCTGACGGACTAAAGCTGGCTGGTAATCCGATCGTGTGTGGGCTTCTCCGGACTTTCAACGTACTTTTTTAGCCTCAAATCCGACGTACTTTAGATTTGAAACATGCTTCAAATCTTTACGTCGTAACTACGACGGACCCCGAAATCCGCTCGTCTGTGTGCTAGTCACGCTAGGGCACCTATTGGCTACTGGCTATGAACTTCCTTATTTTAGTCCAGTGTACGTCATCACGTACGAATCCGTCGGACTTTTGTGTGGTCGTGTGTAGGCAAGTCCGTTCGTTAGAAAGTATGCCGCAAGTCCGCCGCAAGTCCGCCGAAAGTCTGCCGGAAGTCTGTCGGACAGGCTGTCTGACTTTTGTAGACGAAAAGTCCGACCGTGTGTACGCGGCATGAGCTTATCCCTACTGAGGATGTGGGGCTGTCATTTATACATTTTTGTCTTTTGGCTTAATTCAACAGATATGTATCTTTTTTCAATCTATGTATGTAACTACGTATGTATGTGTGTAATGGCTTCAATAATAGTTTTGTTACTCAGACTCAGACTAAATCTCATAATGTTCTTAGGACAATTTAGAGAATTAAAACAAACATTGGGTCATGTTGCTTTGGGAATAAATATTTTAGTAGTTTACCAGTTATTTTAACGCCAAACAATTTTTGAGCAAAGTGGGAGCTTGGCTTGGTTACAAACAGCCATATTTATCTTCAAAATAGGGACACGCACATACTCAGATAAACAATGTAATTTTGATTCACAGGCATCCAACCCATTGTTGTGATCACGCGCTGTTCCTCAGGGAATTGGAAGAAAATTGAGGCCGAATTTGCAGAGTTTGGTTGCACACGCATTGTGGCCATGGAAAATTACACTGAAAATAACTGGACACGAACCAGAGAGACCGATGAGAATGTCCTGAAACTGCTGACAATGTGCATTGAGGAGGCGGAGACTGGAATTGGGAAATTGGCAAACCAGGATCCTTCCAGGAGACCAATCAAAATGATGATGGGGCAAATTGACCAAGACTTAGAACTGTTGAGAAAGACCAAGTTAAAATATGAAACATTTTGAAGTAAATTGTGGTGAAAGCAACAGTCACCTCACTGATGTTTTTGTGTTCTGAGATTTTTTATAAAATCTCAGTGTATAATAATAATATTATTATTAATTATTATAATAGTTTAAGAAGCATAGTTAAAACTAAACTTTTGCGAAAAAATTAAATACATTCAAAGGTTGCTTTTAAAAAAAAATTACATTAATTAACCACTTGCTTACTGAGCACTTAACCCCCCCCCCCCCTTCTGCCCAGACCAATTTTAAGCTTTCAGCGCTGTCACACTTTGAATGACAATTGCGTGGTCATGCTATACTGTACCCAAATTCTATTTGTAGCATGTTTTTCACACAAATAGAGCTTTCTTTTGATGGTATTTAATCATTACTGGGGTTTTTATTTTTTGCTAAAAAAAAGCCAGTATTTTAAAAATAACAATAAAAAAAGAGGTTTCCTAGTTTCTTATAAAATTTTGCAAACAGGTAATTTTTCTCCTTCGTTGATATGCTCTGATGAGGCTGCACTGATGGGCTCTGATGGGCTGCACTGATAGTTACAGATAAGGCGGCACTGATAAGGCGGCACTGATGGGCACTGATAGGTGGCATTGATGGTTGACACTGATGGGTGGCACTGATGGGCACTGATAGGTGTCACTGATAGGTAGCACTGATAGATGACACTGATAGGTGGCACTGATGGGCACTGATAGGTGGCACTGATGGGTACCAATGGGCACTGGTAGGTAACACTGTTAGGCAACACTGGTGATGAGGCATTGATTGGCACTGATAGGTGGCACTGGGCATTGATAGGTTGTGCTGTGGGCACTTGTAGGCAGCACTGTTGTGCACTGGTAGGTGGTACTGGTGGGCACTGGCAGGTGGCACAGGTGGGTACAGATGAGGCAGTGGCTGCTTTCCGTGATCGGGACCGATATCCCTCTGACAGCCGCTGGAGTGTAATGGAAAAAAAAAAACGATTACCGGCTCTGTTTACATCACATTATCAGCTGTCATTGGCTGACAACTGATCACGTGGTAAAGGGTCGGGATTGACCCCTTACTCCGATATGTGATCAGCCGAGTATCCTTGACTCGCTGAACACAGAGCGTGCCGCGCGCAGGCCGTTTGAGAACGGGAGGATGTCTATTGACGGCCTCCTGGCAAAGTATGTCCGTGCTATAGCTGTCATTCGGCTATAGCGCGGACAGAAATGGGTGAAAGTAAGACACCAAAGTAAAACTTTCTGGTTCCTTGAATAACTCCAAACTCATATTTAGTCATTTCCAGGAGGTCGATCAAAACAATGATTGGGCAAGCTGACCAAGACTTACAACTGCCAAGACAGACCAAATTAAAATGTGAAACATTTTTGAAGTAAACCGGGCTGAATGCAATAGTCACCTCACCAATGTTCTGAGATTTTCTAAAATCTCTTTGTATAATGTTCATATTATTATTATTATACAGGGTTTATATAGTGCCAACAGTTTGTGCAATGCTTTACAATATAAAGGGAGACAATACGGCGGCAATACAATTCAATGTGGGTTAGCAGGGCCCTGCTCCTGTGAGCTTACAATCTAATTGGGAAGGGCTATTGAAACAAAAGGTAGTAACTGTGAGGGATGAACTGATGGGAGAAGATTTGGTTATTAGCTAAAGGCAGGATAGGCCTCGCTAAAGAGATGATTTTTCATGGATCGCCTAAAAGTGGACAGAATAGGCGATAGCTGGACAGGTTAGGGTAGTGAGTTCCAGAGGATGGAAGAGGCTCTGGAGAAGTCCTGGAGACGAGCATGGGAGGATGAGACAAGGGAGCTAAAGAGCAGGAGGTCTTGGGAGGAGCGGAAAGGATGGTTTGGCTTAGTGATGTTTGGAGATATGATTGGTTATGTAACTTGGGGCAGAGTTGTATATGTCTTTGTATGTTATTTGGTAATGTTTTGAATTTTATTATTGTGAATTATATTATTATTATTAATATAACAAGTCACTCCTTTTGCATTTGAAGTTTTCTCTTTCACATTAGATGCCCCCCATTACATCAGAGTTACCTTTTCAGATCAGGGTTGTTCACATCAGAAGCTTCCTTCAAATAAAAGTCCCCCCTCCCATCAGAAGTCCCCATCCATCACATCAAGGCCCCCCTTTCGAATTCAAACTTCCTCTTAACATCAGTGTCCCCTTTTTCCCATCAGATGGCCCATCACATGAAAGCCTCCCCTCTCTTTCTGTCAGAGTCTCCCTCCCACATCAGAAGCCCCTTATCGCATTAGAATTGCTGTGGGTCAGGAAAAATCTTGTAGCGGTCTAGATGAGGCTCGCTCACGGGTCATAATTTGGAGATCCCTGCCCTATATGAATTAGTACCCTCTTCCTTTTTTTGTTGAATTAAAGTAAGGCACCAATTTGTACTTTTTCTGGTGCCTTGAATAACTCCAAACTTCTATTTAGTAATTTCACAGAAGCTCTTATGCTGAAGCCATTTCCTATATTGTATACATAACTTTTTGGATACAACATGCATCACATACAGATAATATAACTGTTACAGTACATCCTGTTGTCAACATTATGGGCAAAATTATAACTTATCTGCTTCCTCAGATAAATCTTCTTTGCTATACAGTATAAACAATCTGAAAAAAAAATATTGTAAATTATTATATTACAGTAATACAATCATTACTTTGGCAGCTTGCTGTTGTATCAAAAACTCTTATGCCGCGTACACATGATCGCACATTCTGACAACAAAATCCATGTTTTTTTTCCGACAGATGTTGGCTCAAACTTGTCTTGCATACACACGGTCACACAAATGTTGTCGTAAATTACGAACATCAAGAACGCGGTGACGTACGACACGTACGACAAGGCGAGCAAAATGAAGTTCAATAGCCAGTGCGGCTCTTCTGCTTGATTCCGAGCATGCGTGGAATTTTATGCGTCGAAATTGTGTACACATGATCGGGATTTCCGACAACGGTTTTTATTGTCGGAAAATTTGAGATCCAGATCTCAAATTTTGTTTGTCGGAAATTCCGACAGAAAATGTCCGATGGAGCCTACACACGGTCGGAATTTCCGACAACAAGCTCCCATTGAACATTTGTTGTCGGAAATTTGCACCGTGTGTACGCGGCATTAGAGTTGTATTTATTAAAAAACACACTCACCGGCCACTTTATTAGGTACACCTTGCTAGTACCGGGTTGGACCCCCCTTGGCCTTCAGAACTGCCTTCATTCTTCGTGGCATAGTTTCAAAAAGGTGTTGGAAACATTCCTCAGAGATTTTGGTCCATATTAACATGGACAGCTGACAAATCTGCAGTTGCTGCAGATTTGTCAGCGGCACATCCATGATGTACATTTCCCGTTCCACCACATCCCAGGGGTGCTCTATTGGATTGAGATCTGGTGACTGTGGAGGCCATGTGACCTCATTGTCATGTTCAAGAACCCAGTGGTGAGATGATTTGAGCTTTGTGACAGAAGATGGGTACACTGTAGTCATAAAGGGGTGGACATGGTCAGCAACAATACTCAGGTAGGCCGTGACGTTTTAAACGATGCTCAATTGGTACTAAGGGGCCCAAAATGTGCCAAGAAAATATCCCCCACACCATTACATCATCACCACCAGCCTGAACCATTGATACAAGGCAGGATGGATCCATGCTTTCATGTTTTTATGCCAAATTCTGACCCTACCATCTGAATTTGGCAGCTGAAATCGAGACTCATCAGACCAGGCAACGTTTTTCCAATCTTCTATTGTCCAATTTTGGTGAGCCTGTGCGAATTGTAGCCTCAGTCTCCTGTTCTTAGCTGACAGGAGTGGCACCCGATGTGGTCTTCTTCTGCTCCTGTATCTGCTTCAAGGTTCGATGTGTTGTGCGTTCAGAGATGGTATTCTGCATACCTTGGTTGTAACAAGTGGTTATTTGAGTTACTGTTGCCTTTCTATTTTCTCAAACCAGTCTGCCCATTCTCCTCTGACGTCTAAAAGGCATTTTCCTCCACACAACTGCCGCTTACTGGATATTTTCTCTTTTTCAGACCATTCTCTGTAAACCCTAGAGATGGTTGTGCGTGAAAATCCCAGTAGATTAGCAGTTTTTGAAATACTCAGACCAGCTTTTGAAATACTCAGACTCAGACAATCCCCTTTCTTCCCCATTCTTATGCTCTGTTTAAACTTCAGCTCCCTTCTGTTTGGAAGCTCCAGTCTCCTTCTCCTTAGACTTGTCTGCCCCTCGTAGCATCCGCCGTGACAGGGCAGTGACACCATGTTTGGAGTCGGGGGCATGCAACATCATACCTCTTAGATCTGGTCATCTCTGCAGCGGACTCCAGGGAGTATTTAGAGCATGCCAGGAGCGGGAGAAGCGGTGATGTGAGCTGGGGAGAGGATCTTTGAAGGATTGGCACATAGGAGCTCAGAGAATCAGGACCTCTCACATGCCGCGCTTGGCTCTGCCCTACCTTGGAAGGAGCTTTAAACACCCAGAGGGCATGGAATTCACTTACAGGACCACCTTGTAGATACAGTACCTTAAAAAAATATGCATACCCCTTGAAATTTTCCACATTTTGTCATGTTACAAGCCAAAAAAGTAAATGTATTTTATTGGGATTTTATGTGATTGACCAACACAAAGTGGCACATGACTGTGAAGTGGAAGGGAAATGATAAATGGTTTTCAAATTTTTTTACAAATAAATATCTGAAAAGTGTGGCGTGCATTTGTATTCAGCCCCCTTTACTCTGATACCCCTAACTGAAATCAGGTGGAACCAATTGCCTTCAGAAGTCACCTAATTAGTAGAGTCCACCTGTGTGTAATTTAATCTCAGTATAAATACAGCTTCTCTGAGAAGCCCTCAGCGGTTTGTTAGAGAACCTTAGTGAACAAACAGCATCATGAATGCCAAGGAACACACCAGACAGGCCAAGACCAAAACCTACCTGCAAACCTACCAAGACATGGTCATCCACCTAAACTGACAAGCTGGGTAAGGAGAGCAATATTCAGAGAAGCAGCCAAGAGGTCCATGGTAACTCTGGAGGAGCTGCAGAGATCCACAGCTCAGGTGGGAGAATCTGTCAACAGGACAACTATTAGTCGTGCACTCCACAAATCTGGCCTTTATGTAAGAGTGGCAAGAAGAAAGCCATTGTTTAAAGAAAGCCTTATGAAGTTATGTTTTCCAGTTTGTGAGAAGCCATGTGGGGGACACAGCAAACATGTGGAAGAAGGTGCTCTGGTCAGATGAGACCAAAATTTAACTTTTTGGCCTAAAAGCAAAAAACTATGTGTGGCTGAAAACTAACCGTGCACATCACCCTGAACATACCATCCCCACCGTAAAACATGGTGGTGGCAGCATCATGATGTGTAGATGCTTTTCTTTAGCAGGGACAGGGAAGCTGGTCAGAGTTGATGGTAAGATGGATGGAGCCAAATACAGGGAAATCTTAAGAAGAAAACCTGTTAGAATCTGCAAAAGACTTGAGACTGCGGCGGAGGTTCACCTTCCAGCAGGGCAACGACCCTAAACATACAGCCAGAGCTACAATGAAATGGTTTTGATCAGAGCATATTAATGTGTTAGAATGGCCCAGTCAAAGTCCAGACCTAAATCCAATTGAGAATCTGTGGCAAGAATTGAAAATTGCTGTTCACAGACGCTCTCCATCCAATCTGACAGAGCTTGCGCTATTTTGCAAAGAAGAATGGGCAAAAATGTCACTCTCTAGATGTACAAAGCTGGTAGAGACATCCCCAAAAAGACTTGCAGCTGTAATTGCAGCAAAAGGTGGTTCTACAAAGTATTGACTTAGGGGGGCTGAATACAAATGCACACCACACTTCAGATATTAATTTGTAAAAAAAAATTGAAAAACATTTAGCATTTTCCTTTCACTTCACATTTATGTGCCACTTTGTGATGGTCTATCACATAAAATCCCCAAAAAATACATTTACATTTTTGGTTGTAACATGAAAAAATGTGGAGAATTCCAAGGGGTATGAATACTTTTTCAAGGCACTGTAGGTATGACATGCACAATCATTTGATACAGTATTTATTTTTTATCTGTCAGTATAAATACACTGATGTACACTGTGAGAATGCCATTGGGTTTTATCCAAGTGATTTGTGATACGTGACCTGTAATTTTCTAGCTACAGGCGGTGCTTAGCAGGAAGAAATATACAGGGCCATATCATTACAAGGTAATTCTTAAGGACTTTGGCACTTCATTCTCTCTTATGCAAATTTGTTTCAGAAATTATGTTTTTGATTTTCCTTGGCTTCCTTTACTGCACTTGTCAGTTTTGCTTCGGTCTTTGAAATGTCTGGACACAACATCACTGGATCTAGTGGTAAGGAACATACTAATACGAGGGCACATTATTATCTGTCTGTTAGGGCTGGGTGGAACTCTCCATATTGAAAAAAAGAGGGAGCTCTAACTAATCTCGCAGGAATCACTTCAATACTGGGACCTGCCAATATGAAATTAGAAGCTGTTTTCCTTCTTCTTGACAGAGAAGGGTATCGCAGGTGATCAGCTTTACATAGACTGTCCAGGGATATTTTCTTACCATTTCTTTCATATATACTATATACCGTATATACTCGAGTATAAGTCGTTCCGAGTATAAGTCGAGGCCCTAATTTACTACAAAAAAATGGGAAAAACTTATTGACCCGAGTATAAGACGAGGGTGAGAAATGCACAGCTACTGTAAGTGGAAAAGAGGGTCAACAATGTCAATTTGCAGCATCACTGTTGCCATTTGCATGCCTCACTGTGCCCATTTGCAGCCATAGGTCCCCTGAACTTCAAACTCGGTAGTTAAGGGTTCCTAGATGCCCCCTAGCTGCAGCCAAAATTTGGGGTCTCTGAACCCAAAGGGTCCCGAAATGACATTGCTGCAGATGGACACAGTTGACCAAATTTGGGGCCCCGTATCTCGGGGCCACTTAGTGCTAAGAACCCCAAATTTAGTGTGCAAACCCAGTCGAACTAGCACCATAAAATTTCCAAAGCTGGGGTTTCTAGCACCAAGTGGCCCTGAGATACAGGGCCCCAAAAATCAGTTCAGAAAATGTCAAGCACTTTTCTGCAGCAGAGAATGACATTTTTCGAACCAATTTTGGGGCCCCGTATCTCGGGGCCACTTAGTGCTAGGAACTTCAGCTTTGGGTATGTTGTGGTACCAGTTCCACTTGGTTTGCACACCAAATTTCCTAGCACTAAGTGGCCCTGAGATATGGGGCCCCAAATTCGGTTCGGAAAATAAAATTTTTTGCTGCAGAAAAGTGCTTGACTCAAGTATAAGTCGAGGGGGGCACTTTCAGCACAAAAAAATGTGCTAAAAAATTCGACTTATACTCGAGTATATACGGTAATTGTTTTTTCTATACAGATTATTACAATTGCTATTGACAAAATGTTTAATACCAAAATTGTCCATAACTAAAAGTGTCTGTATGCATGTAATAGGGACAGAAGAGTGAAAGCTCCTCTAGAACAGAGACAAATGGGAACACTTCACTGAGCTTCAGTATGGAATATCTAAGATTTTCAATCACTGGGCAATTTATTAGGAACTAATCCTAAACCAGTAGGAATATTGGTTTGGGCCTCTTTTTGCCCTTTAAATTCTACATTCTTCAAACATTCTTTTGAGATTCTGGTCCATGTTGACATGTTGACATGGGTTCCATGAATTTTCCATGGTATGGATTTCACATTCCTTTGAGATTCAGGTCCATGTTGAGATTGGTTCCATGGATTCTCCATGGTATGGTTTCCACATTCCACAAACATTGTTTTGAGATTCAGGTCCATGTTAACATGAGTTCCATGGATTCTCCGTGGTATTGATTTCACATTCCACAAACATTCTTTTGAGATTCAGGTCCTTGTTGACATGGATTCCATGGATTCTCTGTGGTATGAATTTCACATTCCACAAGCATTCTTTTGAGATTTAGGTCCATGTTGACATGAGTTGCATAGATTTGCAGTGTTATGAATTTTGCATTCCTTTGAGATTCAGGCCCATGTTTACATGGGTTTCATGGATTCTGCAGACTATGGATTTCACATTCCACAAGCATTCCTTTGAGATTCAGGTCCACGTAGATCTGAGTTCCATGGATTTGCCATGGTATGGATTTCGCATTCCTTTGAGATTCAGGTGCTTGTTGATATGGGTTTCATGGATTCTCTGTGGTATAGATTTCACATTCCACACACATTGTTTTGAGATTCAGGCCCATGTTAACATGAGTTCCGTGGATTCTCCGTGGTATTTATTTCACATTCCACAAACATTCTTTTGAGATTCAGGTCCATGTTGACATGGATTCCATGGATTCTCTCTGGTATGAATTTCACATTCCACAAGCATTCTTTTGAGATTTAGGTCCATGTTGACATGAGTTGCATATATTTGCAGTGGTATGAATTTCACATTCCTTTGAGATTCAGGTCCACGTTGACATGGGTTTCATGCATTCTGCAGAGTATGAATTTCACATTCCACAAGCATTCTTTTCAGATTTAGGTCAATGTTGACATGAGTTGCATAGATTTCCAGTGGTATGAATTTCACATTCCTTTGAGATTCAGGTCCATGTTGACATGGGTTTCATGGATTCTGCAGAGTATGGATTGCACATTCCACAAGCATCTCTTTGAGATTCAGGTCCATGTTGATCTGAGTTCCATGGATTTGCCGTGGTATGGATTTTGCATTTCTTTGAAATTCAGGTCCATGTTGACATGGGTTCCATTGGTTCTCCATATTATGGATTTCACATTCCACAAACATTCTTTTGAAATTCAGGTCCATGTTGACATGAGTTCCATGGATTTGCCGTGGTATGAATCTCACTTTCCTTTGAGATTCAGGTCCATGTTGACATAGGTTCCATGGATTCTCCAGGGTATGGATTTCACACTCCACGATCATTCTTTTGAGATTCAGGTCCATGTTGACATGGGTACCACGGATTCTCCATGGTATGGATTTCACATTCGACAAACATTATTTTGAGATTCAGGTCCATGTTGACATGAGTTCCGTGGATTTGCTGTGGTATGAATCTCACATTCCTTTGAGATTCAGGTCCATGTTGACATAGGTTCCATGGATTCTCCAGGGTATGGATTTCACACTCCACAGTCATTCTTTGGAGATTCAAGTCCATGTTGACATGAGTTCCATGGATTCACTGTGGTATGGATTTTGCATTCCTTTGAGATTCAGATCCATGTTGACACGAATTCTGTTCCCTTAAAGAGAAACTACACTGCATCTGAACACCACAAACCAAAACGCTGTTTAATTAATTTTTAATATTCAGACCATACTCTTCCATCCTTGTCTCCATGCTTTATATTGCTGAGAAATCACTTTGAAAAACACCCCATAGCATTTCTGGTTGTAGCCATCTTCATTAAGGGCAGATGATTCATGGAGCATTTACTTCCTGGAATCCATTTACCCTTAGCTCATGGATGCAGACAGAAGGGTGTGTAAACCTGTAATTTTATAGCTACAGGCTGTGCTTAACGGGAAGAAATATACAGTGCTATATAATTTCAAGGTGATTCTTAAGGACTTTGGCACTTCATTCTCTCTCATTCAAATGCCTTTCAGCAATTATGTTTGTGATTTCCTTGTCCTCCTTTATTGCAGTTGTCAGTGTTGCTTCGGTCTTGGAAATTTATGCAAACTACATAGTTGCCAACAGTCCCGATTTTCCCGGGACAATCCCGAATTTGGGACCCTCGTCCCGATTTAAGCTTGTCCTGATAATTTTCCCGGGGTTTTGAGTTTGTCCCGAGAAAATCGGGAATGTTTTTGCTAAAAAACGGCAGCGGCTACACAAACATGGCCGCCGCCGCATCCACGAGTGTTATTTCCCCTTGTGTTCAGTGTAATCGGCTTCTCTCTTCAGTGTACAAATAGAAAATTCTATTGTACACTGAAGCCTATTGGCTGCAGGGATTGGCGGCCCCTCCCCGCTCTCCACTGAACACAAGGATGTAATCATCTGCCGCTGCTGTCGCCGCCGCCCTTCCGCCCCGTGTGTCAGCTGCACAGAGAGATCCCCGGTGTCTTTTGGATGAGGTACAGGGAGAGATGGAGCTGGGTTCTGTTAGACCAGGCTCCGCTGGGGACCCCTGGTGTAAGGGGGGTCCGCTGGGAACTCCTGATGTGAGGGGGGGTCCGCTGGGGACTCCCGATGTGAGGGGGGCTCCGCTGGGGACTCCCGATGTGATGGGGGTCCGCTGGAGACTCCTGATGTGAGGGGGGTCCGCTGGGGACTCCTGATGTGAGAGGGGGCTCCGCTGGGGACTCCTGATGTGAGGGGGGCTCCACTGGGGACTCCTGATGTGAGGGGGGCTCCGCTGGGGACACCTGATGTGAGGGGGGGCTCCGCTGGGGACTCCTGATGTGAGGGGGGCTCCACTGGGGACTCCTGATGTGAGGGGGGCTCCGCTGGGGACTCCTGGTGTGAGGGGGGCTCCGCTGGGGACTCCTGGTGTGAGGGGGGCTCCGCTGGGGACTCCTGGTGTGAGGGGGGGCTCCGCTGGGGACTCCTGGTGTGAGGGGGGCTCCACTGGGGACTCCTGGTGTGAGGGGGGCTCCGCTGGGGACTCCTGGTGTGAGGGGGTCCTCTGGGGACTCCTGGTGTGAGGGGGGCTCCGCTGGGGACTCCTGATGTGAGGGGGGGCTCCGCTGGGGACTCCTGATGTGAGGGAGGGCTCCGCTGGGGACTCCCGATGTGAGGGGGGGCTCTGCTGGGGACTCCTAGTGTGAGGGGGGTCCGCTAGGGACTCCTGGTGTGAGGGGGGGTCCGCTGGGAACCCCAGATATGAGAGGGGGCTCCGCTGGGGGGGAATCCTGGTATGAGGGGGTCCGCTACGGACTCCTGATGTGAGGGAGGGTCCGCTGGGGACTCTTGATGTGAGGGGGGCTCCGCTGGGGACTCCTGATGTGAGGGGGGGTCCGCTGGGGACTCCTGGTGTGAGGGGGGGTCCGCTGGGAACCCCAGATATGAGAGGGGGCTCCGCTGGGGGGGAATCCTGGTATGAGGGGGGTCCGCTACGGACTCCTGATGTGAGGGGGGGTCCGCTGGGGACTCCTGATGTGAGGGGGGCTCCGCTGGGGGCTCCTGATTTGGGACCCTCGTCCCGATTTAAGCTTGTCCCGATAATTTTCCCGGGTTTTGAGTTTGTCCCGAGAAAATCGGGAATGTTTTTGCTAAAAAACGGCAGCGGCTACACAAACATGGCCGCCGCCGCATCCACGAGTGTTATTTCCCCTTGTGTTCAGTGTAATCGGCTTCTCTCTTCAGTGTACAAATAGAAAATTCTATTGTACACTGAAGCCTATTGGCTGCAGGGATTGGCGGCCCCTCCCCGCTCTCCACTGAACACAAGGATGTAATCATCTGCCGCTGCTGTCGCCACCGCCCTTCCGCCCCGTGTGTCAGCTGCACAGAGAGATCCCCGGTGTCTTTTGGATGAGGTACAGGGAGAGATGGAGCTGGGTTCTGTTATACCAGGCTCCGTTGGGGACCCCTGGTGTAAGGGGGGGTCCGCTGGGAACTCCTGATGTGAGGGGGGGTCCGCTGGGGACTCCCGATGTGAGGGGGGCTCCGCTGGGGACTCCTGATGTGAGGGGGGGCTCTGCTGGGGACTCCTGATGTGAGGGGGGCTCCGCTGGGGACTCCTTATGTAAGGGGGGGCTCCGCTGGGGACACCTGATGTAAGGGGGGCTCTGCTGGGGACACCTGATGTAAGGGGGGGCTCTGCTGGGGCCACCTGATACAAGGACGGACTCTGCTGGGACACCTGATGCTAGGACGGACTCTGCTTGGACACCTGATGCAAGGAAGGACTCTGCTGGGGACAGGCGACGTGGCAGGTGACATGCTTAGGGATCCCACTGATTCAGCATTATGGTGAGTTGAATGATTTCATTTTATATTACAATGTAATAATAGAAATAATGCACTTCAATCATCCTGACACCATAACAACCATGGTGCCGGGATGATTGAAGTGCTAACACCAGGTGTTTGGAGTATCTTTATCTGCTGATTGTTAAACTTTCTAGAATACACATATTTCCATTGTTCTGTAGGATCTGAGGCTGCTGTCCCGCCATCCCTCTCCCCCGCCTTTCCCTCTCCATCCCTCATTCATCTCAGACTCTAACCACACCCCCTTTAAACCACGCCCATTTAAGACACGGCCACTATCCTCGTAAACCACGCCCTTTTTTTGCCGCTTCGCTTCGCGCATTTTTACTTTCCCCCCGTGCCACGCCCACAAACGCATGCCCCGCCCCCTAATTATAACAAGACTCCGCCTACAGCCAAAAAAAGTGTCCCTAAAAAATTTTTCACAATGTTGGCAACTATGAAACTAAATCACTGGATCTACTGATAAGGAACATACTGGGCTGAACTCTCAATAAAAAGAAAAAAAAAGAGGGAGCTCTAACTAATCTCACAGGAATCGTTGCAATACTGGGACCTGCAAAAAGTTCCAAACCTTTCCTCTTTCTACTGTGCTTTTGTTTTTTGTCTATGGCTTCTTTGGTGGAATTTTTTCACTTTCTCTACTGACAATCCCCAATACAGACAATGGTAACATCAAAACCTTCCCTATTTAAAATTAAATCATTTGTTTTTGCTGCATTTAACCTCTAAGGAGCAATTCCCATATAAGAGCCCTGTGACAGAAGGGCCATACTTTTAGCATCATCCATGTCTTGGGCAGTAAAGTGGTGGCTTCACTTACATAGCTACCCTGTATTCAGTCTAAGGTTTCCAAAAAGGTGTTCTAGATTCTTTATAGAAGTTTTGCTTTTACTGTTTAATATTTCTTGTCACAATCCGCTTTCTGGATCTCCTCTGTCTGTGTGGGTCCAGGAACCATGCAGGACCCTACCACTGACTGCGACATCCTGGAGAAGCTATATTTCGGGTGACAGGTATGAGCGGGTGTGCCTGCAGCTGTGTGGGATGCCGGGACATGGCAAGTCCTCCCTTATTAACACATGTGTGTGCGTGGTCCAAGACGGAGATCTGAAGAACGTGGCCGGAGCTGGGAAATCCAATCAACCCATCACAATGGAGAGAAAAGATTTTCATCTGTCAGATAAAATTGTCATCACTGATAACCGAGAGGAGTGAACATAATGAGCAAGGAAGAATTGGTGGAGATCACAGCTTAGTTCTGTAAGTGACTTTGAAGGGTGACTATGGCTTGATGAAAAAAACAAACAGAAAAAAACAGTCTGCAAAAGAAGACTCTTAATGCCGGTTCACACAGGGGCAACACGACTTGCAGGCTGACTCGACAGAGGCGACCTGCACACGACTTCAGCGGCGACTTGCAAAACTACTTCTGTATAGAAGTCAATGCAAGTCACCTGAAGTCGCCCCAAAAGTAGTACAGGATCCTTTTACTAAGTCGGAGCGACTTGCATCGCTCCTATTAGAACGGTTCCGTAGTACAGAACGGGACGCGACTTGTCAGGCGGCTAGGACGCCTTACAAGTCGCCCCTGTGTGAACCGGGGCTGAGGAGTGTGTTTATACAAATTTCTCAAATTTTTCCTGTAAAACTTCTAGTACATACTGTGTATTCTGCTAATTCCCCAAAAAAATGCAATGCTACTAGGCTATTTTCTTTTCAGGTCAGATGTTCTTCATTCATAAGAATTGAGTGAATCAGAAAAAAAAATGCATATTATGGCCACTAGATAGAGATTAGGAAACAAGTAAATAAGTACTTATTTCCTGAGATCATCAGCTCCATATAGTGGCCATAATGCAGTATTTTCATGGTCCACCCTATTCTTATAAATGAAGAACATCCAACCTGGAGAGACATTAGCCTAATAACATTGCATTTTGCTGGTGTTTGCACAGAATAAACGTACAAGGAGTTCCATAGGACTACCCCATTCACACCTGAGAATTCTGTAGTTTGAAGCTCCAAAATGCTCGACAAGCCAAATCCCATGCTTTTAAAGTGGCAGTAAACTCTGTACTACCACTTGTACCTACAGGTAAGCCTATAATAAGGCTTACCTGTAGGTATTGTGAATATCTCCTAAACTTGCACAGTTAATAGATATAGATATTCAGAGTGCATGCAGTAGATGGGATGATCAGTGCATCGTTTACAGTGCCAGACCTCCAGAGCCCGTGCCAGAAACAGCGACTTCTGCGCGCATCCACGGGAGTTACAACATCGCGGCTCTGGCGACTCACAGTGCCAGAGCCCAGAAGAAACACCAGGATGTCAGCATTCTCAGCGGTGAATCTAAGGTAAGTCTTTCATAATGTACTAGTATGAGATGCATACTAGCACATTATGCCATTGTCTTACAGGGTTTTTTTTTTATTATTATTCTTCAGTGGTTTACAACCGCTTCGAGTCTGGGTTCGCATTATTGCGAATTGGATGCGGGTTTCCCGCATCCAATTTGCAATAGCAGGAGATTTTGACCGGCTCTCTATGGAGCCAGTTCGCATATCTCTGCTGTGGCTCTGGTGCGAATTTGCACAGGGGCCCTGCTCTTCTTTTGATCCGTTTCAGGTCTGAATTTAGACAAAAATTCAGACTGAAATCAGACCTGAAATGATGAACGGGGACGCATTGGACCCCTGCTGTGAGCCGCATGCGAAGTTAGTGTGAACCCAGCCTAAAGGGTTAATTCACCTTCACAAAAACACTGCCTATACAGGTAAAGGGTGCCTGCAGATAAAATCAAAACGTGCAGCTTTGGTCAAAGTTGAGTAATGGCCTTGATATAGGTGTAGGCCATTTATGTACCTCCTGAAGCCTGGCTGAAAAATTCCACAGAGATGGCATTGCTAAGACACACCTAGCTGTTACTGCTCACCCTTACCACCCCTCTTTCTCTGAATCAAACCGACCCACATGTACTTTCTCTTTCATGTCACAGTAGCTCATGATGCTTCTATGTAGGGGATAGTGAACTGTGCATGGGTGGGGGTTTGATAGCTGGCTCCTGCGATGGCGTATGTGAGCAGTTAGGCCCTTTTCACACAGGGGGAATCCGCTAGGAGTCTGCCTGCTTAGCGGGGAATCTGTCTGCCGATCCCTGCTAAGCAGGTGGATAGCAGGTCTGTGTCTGCTCTGCTTATGTAGAGTAGACACAGACACAGCCCGCTCTCCTCTATGGGCGGTCAGAGGTAAACGGACTGCCTGTCCGTTTACACCCTACTGCCACCTGATTCATCTGTTTTTAGCAGATTGGATTGGATGTCGGCGGATGTAAACAGACGCATATCCGTTTACACCCGCTGCTCTATAGAGGACAATGGAGGGTCCGATCACGTCCGCCTGGAAAACTGACAGGCAGACCCGATTGATCCGCTCGTGTGAAAGGGACCTAACAGATGGGAGTATTTTAGCAATGTCCTAGCAACAAGACAGGACAGGACCATGTTATCTCTGGAAGTTTTTTGGTGATACGTAAGTCGCCTACACTCATAGCAAGGGCGTTATCCAACTTTAGTCAAAATGAAAAAGGAATGTGCAAAATAACCAGTGTCAGTTGTTCACGAACGCCAGCAGCAGTGAGCAGAAAAACAGTCTTGGTTCAATATAACAGGCAAGGAAGTGAATAAAACTCCAGTCAATAGTAAAATGACACTTTATTAGAGACAATTGCATCCACCTACATGACAGACCAACTCTGTGCGCCCAAGGAAGACATTCTGTAGCCAATGGTATGGGACCCAACACTGTCCCACTCATGGCCAATCTGGGGGGGAGGGGGGGGGAGAGGAATACTGCTGGCATTCATCTGGCATTAACAGCTTTGACCACTGCTACACATGTGGACATTTGGGCACATTACTTGTTTCAGTTACTGATTTGGTGACACCCTTGTCATTGCACTAAAATTTCTGTGTGCTATTCCTGATTTATCATGTACAACTGACACTGGTTATTTTGAGCCTTATTTTTTAGTGTTCATTGTAATTATACCAAGCTGCACTGGTTGTTGTTAGCTGCATTTGCTCAAGAGTCACAGACCTTTAGAAAGAAGGGGTGGGAGCTAGAGATTTTCTTTGTTATCTGACTTTACTTAAATCTGCACAATTTGGTTTTAGCTACGTGTTAACCACATTATAAAAAAATTATACATCTTTTATTGCATATTAAAGTTAAAAGCAAGGTGCAAAATACATATAACCATGCATTGAAAAGATAAAAAAATTTAAACATTGGTGTATGTTCCACAAAAAGACAACGTTTTCACAGTAAGTTTGTACTGATATTGGTCTCGATGCGTTTCATGAAACAATGTTCAATTCTTCAGGAGATAATAGAACCCAAATATATATGTAGAGAGACAATGTCATTAAAATAGATAAAGATGAAACAAATACATACTCATACAGAAAACTATGTATGAATAAAGCTCACTTCCCAATCCCTATTGTTAAAGTGATGATACTCATACACAAATGGATACACCAACACCTAAGGCCCAATTTTCTGCAGAGTATATAGTGCAGGCCGTATAGTATATATACACTGCTGTTCAGAGTACATAGGGCCTGGGGGACCCCCACGCCCTTTTTTAATTTATTTGGGTGTGGGGTTCCCCTAAATATCTGTACCAGAACTGAAAGGCCTTGTATGGATTTTGGGGGTGACATCCACGCCATTTTTTTTGGGTATTTTTGATATTTTTATCTATATTGCTAGGATCCAACAATAAATTACAGCCACAAGCAGTTTTGAGTGAAATTTTTTCCTTTAGAAATGTCATTTTGCTGTGGCACTGTTATAGACATGGGAAAGATGCGCTACTTTACAGGCATACTAAGGCCACCCCCCAGGCACGATAGTTAAAGGAATATTTCATTTTTATTGTTTTACTTTTAGCATTATTAAAATCACTTCTCCCGAAAAAACGACCATTTTTAAAACTTTTTTTTGCATTGATCCATGTCCCCTGGGGCAGGACCCAGGTCCCCAAACACTTTTTATGGCAATAACTTGCATATAAGCCTTTAGAATTAGCACTTTTGTTTTTTCACGTTCGTGTCCCAAAGATTTTAACGTTGTTCGCATGTTCGAACAAATTTTTTGGCTGTTCGCATGTTCTGCAGGGTTTTTTTGGCTCATCCCTACATGTGAGTGCCATCTTTACATTGGTATTTGCATATTTAAAGATGTTTAGCTCACCTATAAAGGGGCAGCCACATTCTTTTCACATTATTTTCATTTTTTAGGGCGCCATACACTGGTATTGTATTTGTATTATAGTTTCAACACATTGCCCAGACATGATCCACTGTTGTCACTATCAGGAAGAAAGGTCCAGAGCAATGATGGGCAACTGATGCAGAGTACATGCATGTTCACAGGAAGTTAAAGCGGAGTTCCACACAAAAATGGAACTTCCGCTTTTCGGAACCCTCCCCCCCTCCGGTGTCACATTTGGCACCTTTTAGGGGGGAGGGGGGTGCAAATACCTGTCAAAGACAGTTATTAGCACCCACTTCCGGCATAGACTCCCATGGGAGTCTATGCCTCGTCCCGACCGCGCTGTCTGCTGGGAACACACAGCTCCCAGCAGAGAGCGGGGACCACTAGGGACGCGTAGCGCGACTCGCGCATGCGCAGTAGGGAACCGGGAAGTGAAGCCGCAACGCTTCACTTCCTGATTCCCTCACCTAGGATGGCGGCGGCAGCTGCCGAGAACCGAGCGGGTTCTCGGCGTCCCCTGCCGACATCGCTGGACCCCGGGACAGGTAAGTGGCAATGTATTAAAAGTCAGCAGCTGCAGTATTTGTAGCTGCTGGCTTTTAATATTTTTTTTTTTTGGCGGTGTGGGTGAACCCCCACTTTAACGAAAAAAAAAAAAAAAAAACCGTCAGTCTCGATGGACCATCCAGTCTTTTTTTCTACCATCACTTTTCTGTGTTTCTAAGTGGCTAAACGAGGCTGGAGGAGATCAGCAGTGCTGAGATAAAAGAAAAGTAAAAGAAAAATGTACAAACACAATTAAAAAATGGCAATTGTTTACCATATACTCCCAGAAGTCCTTTCTACTTTGGGGAAGACTAATTGGCAGACATTACTTGTATTAAGCATATTTTTTGGAGCATGCACAATCATTTGATAGAGTATTTATTTTTCATCTGTCAGTATAAATACATTTATCTCTGATTAATATGTAGACCCTACCACTTCGTACACTGTGAGAATGCCATTGAACTTTATCCAAGTGATTTGTGATACGTGACCTGTAATTTTTTTAGCTACAGCCAGTGCTTAGCAGGAAGAAATATAGTGTCATATCATTACGAGGTAATTCTCAAAGACTTTGGCACTTCATCCTCTCTCATGAAAATTCCTTTCAGTAATTATGTGTGTGATTTGCTTTGCTCCCTTTACTGCTGTTGTCAGTGTTGCTTTCAGTTTTGGAAATTTCTGCACACTAAATCACTAGATCTACTGGTAAGGAACATACTAATATAAGGGCACGTTATTGTTTGTCTGTTATTGCACAGGTGGGCTTAGCCAGGGCCGCCATCAGGGGGGTACAGCTGTTACAACTGTAAGGGGCCCGAGGGGCCCGAGCGACCCGCCTGGGCCAGAAGAAGGCAGGACGGGTGAAGGGGATCAGTGCTGTGCAGTACAGAAACGATCTCACAGTTTCTGCAGTTCTGGTGTCATTGACTCAGACATTGAGCTCTTTACTGCCACTTCTAGCTACTATGTGCATGTGCACCCATCGTGTGACAGTGATCTGCCTGTACTGTGCTTCTCAGCAACATGTCAGCTTTGTGCAAACAAGCTGGGACCAGGTAGGAAGCTACAAGTAGGGGCTGTGAAGGTGAGGGAGGAGGGCTGTACAGGGCGGGGCCAGAGGCTTGTGTGTACAGATTTGTATATGTGGGGCTGCCAAATATCCAGGGGTGTGTGTGTATGTGGGGGGGTGGCTGACATATATACAGGTGTGGGGGGGGCTGACATTTATACAGTTGTGTGTGGGGGGGACGCTGACATATATACAGGTGTGTGTGTGGGGGGGCGCTGCCATATATACAGGTGTGTGTGAGGGGGGCTGCCATATATACAGGTGTGTGTGTGGGGGGGGCGCTGACATATATACAGGTGTGTGGGGGGGGGGCTGACATATATACAGGTGTGTGTGGGGGGCTGACAAATATACAGGTGTTTGTGTGTGTGTGGGGGGGCTGACATATATACAGGTGTGTGTGGGGGGCTGACAAATATACAGGTTTGGGGGGTCTGACAAATATACAGGTGTGTGGGGGGGCTGACAAATATACAGGTGTGTGGGGGCGCTGCCATATATACAGGTGTGTGTGTGGGGGGGGCGCTGCCATATATACAGGTGTGTGTGTGGGGGGCTGACATATATACAGGTGTGTGTGGGGGGGCTGACATATATACAGGTGTTTGTGTGTGTGGGGGGGCTGACATATATACAGGTGTTTGTGTGTGTGGGGGGGCTGACATATATACAGGTGTTTGTGTGTGTGGGGGGGCTGACATATATACAGGTGTGTGTGGGGGGCTGACAAATATACAGGTTTTGGGGGTCTGACAAATATACAGGTGTGTGTGGGGGGCTGACAAATATACAGGTGTGTGGGGGCGCTGCCATATATACAGGTGTGTGTGAGGGGGGCTGCCATATATACAGGTGTGTGTGTGGGGGGGCGCTGACATATATACAGGTGTGTGTGTGGGGGGCTGACATATATACAGGTGTGTGTGGGGGGGCTGACATATATACAGGTGTGTGTGTGGGGGGGGGGGCGCTGACATATATACAGGTGTGTGGGGGGGCGCTGACATATATACAAGTATGTGTGTGTGGGGAGCTGACATATATACAGGTGTGTGTGGGGGGGCTGACATATATACAGGTGTGTGTGGAGGGTCTGACAAATATACAGCTGTGTGGGGGGCTGACATATATACAGGATTGAGGGGGGCTGAGTGCGTACAGGTGAGGTCGCTGGTGTGAGGATTCGGTAGGAGGGCCCCCATAGACAAGCCCTGGGGAGGGGGTGGGGGGCCTAGGCCTAAAGCTGTGTAAGGGGCCCAAAAATTTCTGATGGCTGTCCTGGCTTGACTCTCAATAAAAAGAAAAAAAAGAGGGAGCTCTAACTAATCTCACAGGAATCGTGGCAATACTTCTTATTTTGACAGAGAAGGGTATAGCTGGTCATCAGCTTTACCTGGACTGAAAAATCGATTTTTTAGGAACTAATCCTAAACCAGTACAAATATTGGTTTGGGCTTCTCTTTGCTCTTTAAATTCTACATTCCACAAACATTATTTTGAGATTCTGATCCATGTTGACATGGGTTCCATGGATTCTCTGTGGTATGAATTTCACATTCCACAAGTATTCCTTTGAGATTCAGGCCCATGTTGGCATGCGTTCTATAGATTCTCCAAGGTATGGATTTCGCTTTTTACAAACATTCCTTTGAGATTCAGGTTCATGTTGACATGGATTCCATGAATTCTTCATGTATGAATTCCTCATTCCACAAACATTCCTTTGGGATTCCGGTCCACAATTACATGATATTCCTAATATTTGCAGCTGCACATTCATGCTGCAAATCTCCCATTCTACCATATCTCAAAGATGTTCTAGCGGATTCAGAAAGGTTCACTGGACTACCATCTGTGTGCCTCAGTAGAAATCGGGATTCATTAGACCAGACTACATTTCTCTAATATTCAGCTGTCCAGTTTTGATGTTCCTGTGCCCACAGCAGCCTCAGGTTTCAGTTTTTTGGGCTGAGAGGAGTGGAACCCAATGTCTTCTACTATGGTAGACCATGCATTACAAGATTTGGTGTTCTGATTTCAGAGATGCTTTTCTGCTCACCTACAGTTGTAAACAGCCTTTTTCTGAGTTATCATAGCCTTTCTGACAGCTTAGACCAGTCTGGCCCTTACCTCTAACCTTTCTCACCAACAAGAGGAAAATATATGTTGCCAGGGCACCATGGATCCTTATCATAGATTTCAGGGATTAATTAAAGCACTCACATCACAGTGTAACTAGTGCTGATACCACATTTTGGAGCTGTGAAGGTTCCCTTAATCAAGCATATGATGATGTTTTCCTACATGACCCCAAACTGTGATGTGATCGCTTTAATAAATACCTGGAAGGAATAAGGATCCATGGTGTGCTGGTGGCATATACTTTCCTGTGTCCTCTGTCAATATCAGTTAAAGCAGTAGTAAAGACCGCTTTGTGATTTTTACCTACATTAAGGTTTACCTGTAGGCAAACTGAATATCTCCTAAACATGCACCGTTTAGGAGATATTTACTCTGGATGCAGCCGGTGACGTGATCAGCGCATGCACTCTAAAGGTCCGGCATACCAAGCCGGACCTTCCGAGCACCGTGCCGTAACTGAGGGCTCCTGCGCTCATGGAATGAAGACTGGGGGAAGATGGAAGTCCTCTCAGCTGTGACTTTGTTTAAAGTTAGTGGTTGTATAGTGTTTTTTGTAACTTTTACCTACAGGTAAGCCTATAATAAGACTTACCTGTAGGTAAAAAAATATCTCCTAAACCTGTACGGTTTAGGAGATATTCCCCTTGCTATGAGCCGCTGACTGCAGTGGCGCATGCGCACAGGGGATTCTCGGCTGAAGGCCCGGCAACTGCCGGACCTTGCCAGGTAAGAAATCTCCTGTGCGCATGCGCGGGAGTGATGACATCGCGGCTCCAGCCACTCACAGCGCTGGAACCGCGATACCCGGAAGACACGCCAAGGCAACATGACAGCTCCCTCGGCGTGGACCAGGTAAGATACCGACGCCTCGTTCTAAGGTAAGTATTTCATAATGAGCTAGTATGCGGTGCATACTAGCTCATTATGCCTTTTGCTTTACAGGGGTAAAAAAAAAAAAAAAAATTTTGCGGGTATACAACCGCTTTAAGTAATATGCGATGCATACTAGCACATTATGCTATTATTTTGCAGGGGAAAGTTGTTTTTTTATTGCAGCGGTTTACTACCGCTTTAACCAGCTGATTGGTGTTCCAGCACCCTCTTACTCAAGACTGTTCCCAGGAATAAGTGCAATGGAAATATAACTAGTGAATTTACCACCAACAAGAGGTTTCCAACAACTGCCCCTCCTTAAATTTTTTTTGCACCATTCTGAATAATCTCTAGAGTCTGTTGTGCATAAAAATTCCAGGAGATCAGCAGATATATAAATACTCAAACCAGCCCATCTGGCGGCAAAAATCATAGTAAAAATTGCTAAGAACAATTTTTGTCTTCATTCTGGTGTTTGTAGCAAATTGAACGATTAAATGAATAGGCTGATGTACACATATTCCCAACAGATTGCTAAGTAAAGCTGACCATAGACTTATTGAAATTCAGCTGGTTCAGTAGAAACCGGTCGAATTTCGGTCCATCTATGGGCAGGTTGATTGTAGTGAAGTCGATCTATTGATCAACTTCAGTACAACCAGCCTGTCGGGTTTTTTCATTGCCTGCGGTTATAGCAGCCAGCAAATCATCATTGTATTCTGCCGGTGGGGAAGACTCACAGCACTTCCTGCTGGCAGAACACAATAGCGCTGCGGGAGGGATAACCTCATCAACAATGACTGTGTTGATGCAATTGCAACCTGTGTTTGAAGGAAAGAAAATGTGCATAATGTATGGCCTGCCTAAATGTATATCAATAGGTTAAAATACTTGTGAGTGTTTTTATGGGAGACCTCCATTAAGGAAAATCTGTTATAAAGCCTCCAGTCATTTTTTTTTATTATTAATGTTAGTTTTGGATAGAGTCAGAAAGAGTTAACTACTTCAGCTCTGGAAGGCTTACCCCCTCCCTGACCAGGCCATTTTTTGAGATACGGCACTGCGTTACTTTAAGTGACAATTGCGCTGTACACAAACAAAATTTATGCTCTTTTTTCCCACAAATAGAGCTTAATGGTATTTGATCACCTCTGTAGTTTTTATTTTTTGCGCTATAAACATAAAAAAAGGCCAACAATTAAAAAAAAAAAAGACAATATTTTTTACTTTCTGCTATAAAACACACCTAATAAAATAATGTAAAAAAAATGTCTTCATCAATTTAGGCCAATATGCATTCTGCTGTGTGTTTTTGGAAAAAAAAATCCCAATGAGCATATATTGCTTGGTTTGCACAAGAGTCTACAAACTATGGGATATTTTTATGGAATTTCTATTTATTTATGTTTTTTACTAGTAACGGCAGCGATCAGCGACTCATAGCAGGACTGCGACATTGCAGCGGACAAATTGGACACTAATGCCGCGTACACACGAGCGGACTTTACGGCGGACTTTGCCCGGCGGATTTTTCGACGTACTTTCCGACGGACTTTCTGAATGAACGGACTTGCCTACACACAATCCACCAAAGTCCGTCGAATTCGTACGTGATGACGTACGACCGGACTAAAACAAGGAAGTTCATAGCCAGTAGCCAATAGCTGTCCTAGCGTGGCTTTTTAGTCCGTCGAACTAGCATACAGACGGCGGACTTTTCGACCGGACTCGATTTCAACGGATAAATTTTAAACAAGTTTCAAATCTAATTCCGTCCAACTTTTGAGAAAACAAAGTCCGCTGGAGCCCACACACATCGAATTGTCCGACGAAATCCAGTCCGCCGGGCAAAGTCCGCCGTAAAGTCCGCTCGTGTGTACGCGGCATAAGTGACACTTTTGACGCTTTTTTGGGGACCAGTGACACCAATACAGTGATCAGTGCTAAAAAAAAATACACTGTCACTGTATTAATGACACTGGCTGGGAAGGGGTTAATATCAGGGGCGATCAAAGGGTTAAATGTGTCCCTAGGAGGTGCTTGCTAACTGTGTGGGGGAGGTGCTTGTACTGTGGAAAGACAGAGATCCGTGTTCCTGCTTAGCAGAAATACAGGATCCCTGTCCTCCCATATCACAGAACGGCGATCCGCCTTGTTTACATAGGCAGACCGCCGCTTTGCCTCTGTCGGGAACAATCGGTGGGTCTCGGTGGACATCGGGTCCGCTGGACCTGCTGATTGGCTCCCACTGTGTCCAATCACAACGGGAGCGGGTCGCCGGCGGCATGCATACCCGCCGCAGACCTGGAAGTGCAGAATCACGTACCTGTACATGATTCTGCCTGTAGGAGCTTCCGCCCCCACAGTACATATACGTGGGGCGGCCGGCAAGAGGATAAAATATCCTCCCAGGTTTTTATTTATTCCTGTCTATGACCCATCTGGGGAGATTTTCCCTCACTTCTTGTGACATCTGTAAAAGAAATGAGGAGGGGGCGGTTGTTACTTGGACAGCAATAAAGCATTGTCAAAAGTTCCAAATCTTTCCTCTCTTTACCGTGCTTTTGTTTTTTGTCTATGATTTCCCTATTCAAAATGGAATCATTTGTTTTTCCTGAAGTTAAGCTCTATGTAATTTCTATGTAAGAACTCTGTAAGAGAAGGGCCATACTTTTAGCATCATCCATGTCCTGGGCAGTAACGTGGTGGCTTCATTTACATAACTACCCTGGAATCAGTCTAAGGTTTCCACAAAGGTGTTCTAGATTCTCTATAGAACTTTTATTTTGTACTGTTTGATATTTCTTCTCACACTCAGCTTTCGGGATCTCCTCTGTCTGTGTGGGTCCAGGAACCATGATGGACTGTTCTACTGATCGTGAGATCCTGGAGAAGCTCCGCACCTATATTCCGGGTGACAGGTATGAGCGGGTGTGCCTACAGCTGTTTGGGATGCCGGGACATGGCAAGTCCTCCCTTATTAACACATGTGTGTGCGTGGTCCAAGACGGAGTTCTGAGGAACGTGGCCGGAGCTGGGAAATCCAATGAACCCATCACAATGGAGAGAAAAGATTTTCATCTGACGGATAAAATTGTCATTACTGATAACCGAGGACTGAACAAAATGACCAAGGAAGAGTTGGTGGAGATGAACGCTCAGTTCTGTAAGTGACTTTGAAGGGAGACTTTGGCTTAATGAAAAAAAAAAAAATAAACAAACAGAAAAAAGTCTGCAAAAGAAGACTCTTAGGGGTGTATTTATAAAAAATTCTTAGTCATTCGTCCTGTAAAACTGCTTGTACACATATTCCGTGCTAATTCCAAAAAAATGGAAAGTTACTGGGCTATTTTCTCTTCAAGTTAGATGTTCTTCATTTATAAGAATGGCATAGATTAGAAAAAAAATGCATTATGGCCACTAGATAGAGATGAGGATCATAGTAAATAAGCACTTTTTTCCTGAGATCATCAGCTCCATATAGTGGCCATAATGCGGTATTTTCATGATTATTATTATTATTTTTATTATACACGATTTATATAGCGCCAACAGTTTACGCAGCGCTTTACAATGTAGAGGGGGGACAGCACAATTACAGTACAGTTCAATACAGAAGGGACAGGAGGGCCCCGCTCGTAGAGCTTACATTCTCAAGAGAGGGGTGGTGGTACAAAAGGTAATAGAAGCAGGGAATGATTTGATGGAGGGGGGGTCAAATCTATTCTATGATCCACTCTATTCTTATGAATGAAGAACATCCGACCTGGAGAGAAAATACCCTAGTAGCATTTGATTTTGCTGGTGTTTGCACAGAATGTATAAGGAATTTCAAAGGACTGAGAGCTGATGTTTTTTTTTTTAAAACATCCCTTCTTAGCTCCCATTCATACCTGAGCATATTGTAATTTGAAGCTCAAAGCTCCAAAATGCTTAACACGCCAAATCCCATACTTTTAAAGGGTTAATTCCCCTTTACAAAAAAAACTGCCTATGCAGGTAAAGGGTGCCTACAGATAAAAAACAAACTGTGCATCTTCGATCAAAGTTGAATAATACCCTTGCTATAGGTGTAGGCCATTTATGTACCTCCCAAAGCCTAACTGGAATACTCCCAGACAGGGGCATTGCTAGGTCTACAAAAGATCTGGGGCTAGAGCCCATAACAGCGTAGTAAAGAAAGTCATACGCTTGGGCGGGCATACACATGTATATACAGTAATATACATGAGTGTATATCCCCAGAGAGCCTCCCACCTACATAAGGGTCCTCAGAGAGTCTCCCTGTACATTAGGGTCCCCAGAGAGCCCCCTACTACAGGGTCCCCAGAGAGCCTCCTCCTTACATCAGAGTCCCCAGAGAGCCTCCCCCTTGCATCAGGGTCCCCCAAGAGCCCCGCACTTATATCAGGGTTCCCAGAGAGCCCCCCTTACATTAGGGTCCCCAGAGAGCCTCCCCCTTAAATCATGGTCCCCAGAGAGCCTCTCCCTTAAAATCATGGTCCCCAGAGAGCCTCTCCCTTAAAATCAGGGTCCCCAGAGAGCCTCCTGCTTGCATCAGGGTCCCCAGAGAGCCCCCCCACTTACATTAGGGTCCTCAGAGAACCTCCCCTCCCCTTGGAGACCCCTGCAGAGACGGGGCTATGGGCCCCAGATTCAGGGCTATAGCCCCAAAAGCCACCCCCTAGTGACACCACTGCTCCCAGAGATAGCATTGCTAAGACACTCCCAGCTGTTGTAAAGAGGAAAAGAACACCACTACTCCTGACCAGACCTGGTGAATGCATGATAAAGAGCATCCTCAGCCTGTATGTCTCCACCAAACCACATACCCTGATGCATTTTTGCCCGCCCACCAGGACTTCTTAGGGTCCCAGCTTTTACTGCTCATCCTCACCATTACAGGAGTGATCTCTTTCTCTGATTCAAACCCCTTCACATGTGCTTTCTTTCTCATGTCACAGTAGCTCTAAGCTCAGTGATGCTTGCCTTCCACGGAAGAGATAGTGAACTATGCATGGTGGTGGGTTGAGAGCTCGCTCCTGTGGTGGTGGGTGTGTCTTAGCAATGTCATAGCAACAAGGCAGGCCAGGATAATGCCATCTCTGGGAGTTTTTTTGCCGGGCTTCAAGAGATTTGTAAGTGGCCCACACCCATAGCAAGAGCACTCTCCAACTTTAATTGAAATAATAAAGGAGAAGAAACATAGATAACAGGAGAAACACAGTAAAAGGAGAAAAAACTCAATAAAACCATTTAGAAACCAAATACCGGACTTCCTATTACATCACTTCCTGTCTGCATCTACCTCTGATCTCGTCCTACATGTTACGTCACAGTCACAAGACTTCATCTTTCTGTGACCATCGTCATGTGGCCATTATAACTTGCTCACATTAGAAGAAGCATAGATAGAGAGCTTCAATAGTGTAGTAAGTTTGTAAAACCAGCCAATTTATTATTAAAATTACACTCGCACAGTAAGAGAAGAAAAAGTGCTTTAAAATCATGTAGAAACCTAATATCGGACTTCCTATTACATCACTTCCGGTCCGTGCCTACCTCCACTCATGCCCTACAGGTTACATCACAGTCACAGAAGGATGAAGTCATGTGACTGTGACATAACGCATAGGGCATGAGTGGAGGTAGACATGGAAGTGACCTAATAGGAAGTCCGGTATTTGGTAGGAAGGAAGAAACTTGCAAAGCTGTAATGTGAATAGACAAGCTCTCTGCTAATCTATCTCTAGGTTCCCTCCCCAACACAAATTTCCAGCTGCTTTTATCTTGTGTGTCGGAGAACTTGTCAGAAGTTATCATGCTGATAACAGAAGATTGGAGCAGGAGAAAGACATGGGGATTAGGGCTTTGGGGAGAGATAAGTAAATGCTACAGATATATGTGCCCAGGTCAGATTTCATGAATAGCGTTTACATCCATTTTAACTCTAAATACCTTACCTTAACGGAAAAAAATATTGATAAGTGAATAATAATAATAATAATAAAGAAATAAAAGCTGATGGAAAAGCTAAAAAAGCTGAAAAACCTAGTAACAAATGATGCAACAGATGACAGTTTTGAGCTCACCAAAGCTCAAAAGCGCTGTATAAAAATGAGCAAAAATGTGCATAAAAATGCTCCAAAATCGTGCATAAAACTGCATGAAAAACACCCAAAAAACACTCAAAGATGATACGCTCAGGTGTGAATGCAGCCTAAAAGTATATATGAACCCTCACTTTGCAAAACAACCTATTGGGTTACAAATGGAAATGAAAGGAAAACATTTGTGTATAGATATAAAAACATTCTACATCTTTTTTTCCCTTTTTTTAGAAGTGATCACATAATATCTTCTCAGCTGCACAGCGTTAATTTTGATGTCAATTTTCAATTTAGTTTTAGTCATAGTCTTTTGACTAAAACTCCATTTTAGTTTTAGTCGTATTTTAGTCGACTAAAATCTCCAGTACATTTTAGTTGACTAAAATCTAATGGGTTTAGTTAAATTGTAATGCATTATTTAAAGTGGTTGTAAACTCTCTACTTTCACTTTTGCTCTTTATAATCTACAGTGCCAAACCTGCCGATCGCTGTCTGTAAAACTTCACTTACTGGTACAGTGTCTTCATAATCTGTCCTGCAATCTTTATTAACATCACCGGCGCATGCGTAGTCCGTATTTTCTCTAACGGCACGCTATGTGTGCCGTTTCTATAGCCACAGCATGCCGGGTTATTTCCTTATACTGAAAACGGCACGTACAGGAAGCCTCGCGATAGTGTGCTCTTCAGCTTCCACGTCACACAGGTGGGGTGAACCAGAGCAGCACACTGACTTCCATGCGAGCAAGCAGCGGTCGCGCATATGCAAGATTTAGACAGGGAAAGAAAGGAAGGGCGGAATTTACGTCCACACAGGAACAAGAAATTAGTAGTAAAGATGGCGTGGCCGATTTCAGGAAGAAGATATATTTTAGAAAAGCAAAAAAAGGTATTTCCAACACTCATTTTAATAACATTTTAATATGGAAGGCATCTATATACATTGTTGCTTGATAATATTTAAATAAAAAGAAAAAAAATCCAGGGTTTACGTCCTCTTTAAGCATTTCTCTAGCATTGGCAAACTCATTATATCCTCCTGGAGTAAAAATCGAGCATATTATTTATGCTATTAAGGTTTGAACATGCACTACAGACACAGATTTAGCCATTGTGATACATAACGTTTTTATAAATACAAACCAAGTTTCATAAAAAAAAACAAATATATTGTTTTTTGACAAACACAAGTGCAACTTTAAAATATATAAAAAAAACAAAAAAAAACTGTAAACTCAATTGGCTGTAATGCCATTTGCACATGTTGCCTGAATATATTACCAACATTAAATTTCGAAAAAAAAATAATAAAAGACATTTTCTTGTTTTTTTTCTTTCAGCAGCTTAGTAGATGCCCCCTACTTATTCTTATGTGGTAATGCAATAGTGCAAAACATGTTAAACCACTTGCAGACCGCCTGCCGTCGTTATACGTCAGCTCTTTGAACAGGAATATCCTTGTTATGGCAGCAGATAGCTGCCATAATCCCGGTATCCTCTTCTTCAGCGGGGGGTCCGCTTTCAGATAAAAGTGGTCTCTGCGGCAGATTTGCCGCAAGATCACTTTTATCGGACTGGGAAAGGGCCCCCCCCTCTCGCCATGCTCTGGGGGTCTCCGGACCAACCGCTAGAGGCGGAGACTATAGCGTTCTCTCATGTGAACAGCCCAGAGCCAAGTGAGGGAAAGATGGCCCCCACTCAGCTCCATAGCATTGACTGGCGGAAGGGACGTCATTCCGCCCAATGCTCTTAAAGGAGAAATGTTTATTTATTTTTTTATTGCATTTTAGTGTATGAGATCTGAGGTCTTTTTGACCCCAAATCTCATATTTAAGAGGTCCTGTCATGCTTTTTTTCTATTACAAGGGATGTTTACATTCTTTGTAATAGGAATAAAAGTGACCCACATTTTTTTTTAAAGGACAGTGTCAAAATAAAAAATAAAAAGTAAAATAAATAAGAAAAAAAATAATGTCCCTCTCTTACATTTACGTTCTGTTTCAGTTCATTGGAATTAATTTTCATCATAGTTTTTGTCAAATGACTTGATTCGCATTTTATTTTCGAAAACAGCTGATGAAAACCCTAATGCCGCATACACACGAGCAGACTTTCCAGCACACTTGGTCCGGCAGGAAAGGGTGTGGGGACGAGCGAGCCCCCCCTCCTGAACTATACCAGGCCGCATGCCCTCAACATGGGGGGTGGGTTCTTTGCGCCCGTGGGCCCCCCCATCACAAAGCACCTTGTCCCCATGTTGATGAGGACAAGGGCCTCTTCCCGACAACCCGAAGTCCAAGCCTCTGCTGGCAAAAGAGCGGCATGAAGATAGTGGAGGAGCCGGCAGAAGAACTGGAACACCGGGAGCAGAGGTCGAACATCGGGAGAAGAGGCCAGAGAGAGCGGAGAAGAACCAACCGGACGCCGGGAAAAGAGGAACCAGAGGGACCCCCATAGTCGCAAGAGGACCCCGGAAGCCGGAAGAAGACCCCCCCGGAGCTGTCTAATAAATTACTTTAAAAACCTGTGTAGTGTGTTTTATTACTGACACTTTTTCCCTAGGTAAATGTACCCCATACTCATTCACATAGGGTGGGGGGGCCGGGATCTGGGGGCCCTCTTATCATAGGGGGTTTCCGGATTCCGATAAGCCCCCCGCCCGCAGACCCCGACAACCAATGGCCAGGGTTGTTGGGAAGAGGCCCTTGTCCTCATCAACATGGGGACAAGGTGCTTTGTGGTGGGGGGGCCCCGCAGGGCGCCCCCTCCCCCAAAGCACACACCCCCCCATGTTGAGGGCATGCGGCCTGGTACGGTTCAGGGGGGGGGCGCTCGCTCGTCCCCACCCCCTTTCCTGACCGGCCGGGCTGCATGCTCGGATCGGGGTCTGGTATGGACTTTAGGGGGGACCCCACACCGTTTTTTTGGCGTAGGGGGTTCCCCTTAAAAATCCATACCAGACCTAAGGGCCTGGTATGCCCCATGACGGGGCTCGCACAGTGTCAATCTTGCCGATAAAAGCGGCGAGATTGACTTCCTTTTCTAGTCCCGTCGTACCCGAGTCACGTTCAAAATGAACGGACTTGTCTGTGTGTGGGCAAGTCCGTTGATTCTGAAAGTCCGCCGTAACTCGGGCGAAAGTCCGTCGGAAAGACGGGCGGACCTAGCCTGCCGGAAAGTCCGGTCGTGTGTAGGCAAGTCCGCCCGTTCAGGTAGTCCGCCAGAAAGTCCGGCGGAAAGACTGTCGGACCAAGTGTGCCGGAAAGTCCGCTCGTGTGTACGCGGCATAACAAAAATATATTTGTCTACGAAACGAACACTCAGAAGCTCAGAGAGCTAGGGGAGGAGAAGCCGCAGTACGCTGATCTTCCCAGTGAATGGCCGTGCAAGGGGGAAGGCGTGTTAGCACAAGTCTGAGCACATGCCTTATGCCTGGTGTGGTCAGTTTTTAATAGGAAAGCATAGGGATTGGCAGGAGCACAAGGGATTACACATAAAGAACAGGATACTTTCTCATACAAGTACATGGTACAGCAGGCTCAAATCAGGAATATGAAATGTTGGGTTTACATATTCTTTAACTGTTGAGCAAAGAACAATACTCCAAAGTTCTCTAGCAAAAGTTGGCATTTTAGGCAGGCAAGTTTGACAGATGTTTCTATTTCTCTTTTATAGGTCATCTTCGAGGCCGGGATAGGGTGGAATGGGAGCGAAGCTTTAGAGAGGATTTAAATGCCGTTGTCGCTTTCATGTAAAGAGTGTGCACATGCAAACGGTGCCTTGTTACTTAATTGATTTGTGGACATGGTCAAATGTAGGTGTAAAGTAAGGTATCTCCACTCAGTGCCAGCAGCCCAACATATCCTTATCAGTACTGGTCGAAGAGACAAGTTCCTCCCTACATTCAATACCAGTACTCCCATAGGTGTGCGCAGCCTATTGGATTAGGGTGTGCACCCCAAAGCTCTAACGCACGCTACCGATCACTCACTGTGTTCACTCAGAAAGGGAAGGGGCCAGTAAATCATATATTTACCTCTTCCTCTACCTCTACCCTTTCCCCACTTATCCTAAAACCTCCCCCTGTGTGTGCCCGCAGCAGCAGCCTGTGGGAGAGGAGAGGAGGGAAGCCGGAAGCACTTTGGGGGGAGGGGGGCAGGGCAGTACAGAGAATCTGTGCTGTACAGGGTGATTAGGGTGTGCCTGGGCACACCTGGCACACCCTGTGCGCACGCCTATGAGTACTCCCCTGACTGCATCCATATCTGATTTCTCAATTTTGATGGATGCCAATAGATTAAACCTCTATTTCCCAGTATCTTTATTGAAGAAATACACTCACTGGTCACTTTATTAGGTACACCTTCCTTGTACCGGGATTGACCCCCTTTTGCCTTCAGAACTGCCTTAAAGCGGAATCCCACCCACATTTCCATGTCTCCACCATCTGCTTTATAGCAGCAAGCTAAAACCACATTGGACGATTTTTTTTTTTGGCTTGATTTACCTTATTTCCACAGGGTAATCTGTTTTCTCCCTGTTTAGCACTGCTTTGGCGAGGTACCTAATTTCCACGATTGGATCGTGCCCTCCTCCTCCCCCGCTGCCTTCTGGGGTCTGTGTGTGTTGAAGAAGATGACTGGACCATTCAGAAAGCGCGGCGCAACTCGCGCAAGCGCAGTAGGAAACCAGCTGTGAAGCCTGAAGGCTTCACTTCCAGTTTCCCTTACTAGCAATGCCGCCACCTGCACCTGAAGCTGATGGATGGATCGGCTTGGGGTGCCGACATCGCGGGCTCCCTGGACAGGCAAGTGTCCTTATATTAAAAGTCAGCAGCTACAGTGTTTGTAATTTGTTTCTCACAGGCTAAACACCTCTTTAGTTCTTCATGGCATATATTTAACAAGGTGTTGGAAACATTGCTCAGAGATTTTGGTCCATAGTGACATGATAGCATCACGCAGTTGCTGCAGATTTGTTGGCTGCACATCCATGATGCGAATCTCCATCCCCTCTCTCCACCACATCCCAAAGGTGATCTATTGTATTGAGATCTGGTGAGTGTGGAGACCATTGGAGTACAGGGACCTCATTGTCCAGTGGTGAGATGATTGGAGCTTTGTGACATGGTGCATTATCCTGCTGGAAGGAGCCATCAGAAGATGGGGACACTGTAGTCATAAAGGGATGGACATGGTCAGCAACAATACTCAGGTAGGCCGTGGCATTTAAACGATACTCAATTGGTACTAAGGAGCCCAAAGTGTGCCAAGAAAATATCCCCCACACCATTACACGACCACCACCAGCCTGAACCGGTGATACACGGCATCCATGCTTTCATGTTGTTTACGCCAAATTCTGACCCCACCATCTGAATGTTGCAGCTGAAATCCAGACTCATCAGACCAGGCAATGTTTTTCCAATCTTCTATTATACAAGTTTAGTGAGCCCGTGCAAACTGTAGCCTCAGTTTCCTGTTCTTAGGTTCTTAGCTGACAGGAGTGGCACCTGGTGTTGTCTTCTGCTGCTGTAGGCCATCTGCTTCAAGGTTCGATGTGTTGTGCATTCAGAGATGGTGCGCTGCATACCTTGGGTGCATGGGCGCCGCCCCCCCATATTCCTGCCACCGTCTCCCTATCCATGAGCCCGGCCCCTTTCAGGACGCCGGACGCATGGACATGGACTGGTGCCCCCCCCATCCTAAAACTTCACCAGCCACCACTGCTTGGGTGTAATGAGTGGTTGTTTGAGTAAATGTTGCCTTTCGATCATCTCGAACCAGGCTGCCCATTCTCCTCTGACATCAACAAGGCATTTTTCTTCACACAACTGCCGCTCACTGGATATTTTCTCTTTTTTTGGACCATTCTCTGTAAACCCGAGAGATGGCTGTGTGTGAAAATCCCAGTAGATCAGCAGTTTTTGAAATACTCAGACCAGTCCATCTGGCACCAACAACTATGCCACGTTTAAAGTCACTTAAATCCCCTTTCTTCCCCATTCTGATGCTCGGTTTGAACTTCAGCAAGTTGTCTTCACCACGCCTAGATGCCTAAATGCCTAAATGCATTGAGTTGCTGCCATGTGATTGGCTGATTAGCAATTTGTGTTGCCAAGCAATGGACCAGGTGTACCTACTAAAGTGGCGGTGAGTGTATCTGTTCCTTGCTGCAGTAACACAACTCAATCTTAACACTGGTATTTGTGTGTACTATCTAGGTCGGGGTTGGCAAGCCATCAATCGACTCATCGACCGCGCGCAGCTGATGGGTTAATCGGGAACACAGCCCTACACACAGTCTTCCCCAGCCGCCTCCGCCGCTCCCTCTTCCATGCAAAGCGGAGGTTGGGAGAAGTCACAGTACTGGATAGAGGGCGGGGGCATGAGCTGCTGGAACTAACTTTTTACATTAACCAGCAGGTGATTGGTTGCCAGGCAGTCCTAGCAACCAATCACCAGCTTGTTAATTTAAAAAGTTAACTCCACCAGATCCAGCGCCGCCCTCTATCCAGTACTGTGTGATTTCTCCCGCTCTCTGCTATACACTGGTGTAAAGTAGGAGAGTGCTATCTACACACTGGTGTGAAGGGGACAGAGTGTTTGGGTGAAGAGGACATCGCACTGGGAGGGCAGAGGGCAGAGGACATTACAGGAGGGGGGTAAAGGAGACAGAGGGAACTGCATGGGGGGCACAGAGGATACTACAGTGGGGGGGGGAGGGGTGTGTGTAGGGGACAGGGGACATTGCATGGGAGGACAAAGGACACTACAGTGGGGAGTGAAGGTGACAGAAGACGCTACAGTGGGGGGGAGGGTGTGAAGGAGACATTACTTTGGGGGCAGAGGACTTCGCATGGGAGGGCAGAGGACACTACAGTGAGGGGGGGTGACGGGGACAGAGGACACTGCATTGGGGGGGGGCGCAGAGGACATTACAGTGGGTGGGGGATGTGAAGGGGACAGAGAACATTGCTTTTTGGGGAGGGGCAGAGGACACAAGTGGGGGGGGGGTGAAGGAGACAGAACACACTGCATGGGGGGGGGGGGTCGCAGAGGATACTACAGTGGGGGGAGGGTGTAAAGGTGACAGATAACATTGCTTTTTGGGGAGGAGCAGAGGACACAAATGGGGGGGGGGGGTGAAGGGGACAGAGGACACTGCATTGGGGGGCACAGAGGATACTACAGCGGGGGAAGAGTATGAAGGGGACGGAGGACATTGCTTGGGGGGGGGCAGAGGACACAAAAGTGAGGATGTGTGAAGGGGACAGAGGACACTGCTTTTGCGGGGGGGGGGCACAGGACACTGCAATAGTAGGTGGGGCAGATGACACTATAGTGGGGGGGGGGTGTGATGTGAATCGGGCCAGGACACTGCTATGGGGAGGCAAAGAACACTATGGTATGTATGGGGGCAGAGGTCCATACTGTGGGAGGAGGGAGGAAAACTACTGTGGGGGGGGGGGCAGAGGACACTATTGTGAGGGGAATGATATAAAGATGAGTGGAGGACATTAGTGGGAGTGGGGGAAATGCGGGGGGGCACAGGACACTATACTGTGCTTTTATTGGGCGCTAGACAGTTATTTATTTTTTAAACAGCGACCCCCCCCTTCCCCCGGGGATCTTTGATTTCCTCTATGTTGTCAAGGTAGATCTCAACCTCTGAAATGTTGCCTACCCCTAATTTAGGTTGTCTTATATCATTCCCGCCACAAACACAATTGCCAAGTCTTATGTAGATGGATGATAGTGGGAACCAGGAATTATGATAGAGGGTCCATGAGAAAAAGGATCAGTCAATCATCAGATGCCGAGGTACCTACATTTTCTATAGCCGTTTCAGAACTCAAAAGCTTGCCAACAGCCTTGAGTTGTAAGGTTTGTTGGCCTAGAGGGGTATGTCAAGTAGGGGTAAACTAATCAATCCACATGAGTTACAATTCTCAGTAAGTTTAGCTAGTTCACTTTACTATCTGCCAGTTCACTTCTGGTATAGAATGTGCAGTGGAACCTTCCATATAGGAAGCTTGCTCACTCTATGGCCCCACACTAGGCAATGGTTGGACAGGACATGACATATGAAAACTGAAAAAGAAAAGGAGGGATTATAGAACTGCTGATCACAACAGCCAAACAAGTTTAAATTCTGTAATCCAGGCTAGGAAAATAAACTTGAAAAGTAATTTTTTGCCAAAGTTTTTACATGTGTCAGATGAGCATTACTGCAATGTTAGGAAGTTTTTCTAACTTGTTCCTCTCTTCTGATTGTCCCAGTGCTGAGAGTTTGGTTACAGAAGAACGATACAAAGAGTTGGAACCGTTCATCAGAGATGCCCATAGAATCACAGGTAATCACAAGTGTCAAGCCCTTAGCAAGAAACCTTCTTTCCATTTTCTAGTTGCCAGCAGGACTTGGGGTCAGTGGGGGCTGGTCCTCAATACTTTGGGGGGGCGGCAAACCAACGCCCCCCGCCACACAGAAGATGGACGGGAAGAAGGGGATCAGCCCTCTCCCCACAGGAGATGGACAGATGGGGATGCGGCTATCAGAGGCCTCCTTACCTTAGAAGGCAGATGACGAGGATGACACTTTCATCTCCCCTCCTAATCCCTCCACTGTCCGAGGCGGGAAGTGCTGGATGTGGCTGCAGGTGGGCTGTCTCTCGAAGAGGGAGCTGAGTCCTGGCTGGAGAGGACCGCTGGCTGAGCTGCTCTCTGACTCTTCCAAGCTCCGGGGTCGTTGGTTCTCCTCACTGTCGAACAGGAAGTGGGTCCTAAGACTCTCTGGCCAATCAGGTCTCAGGGCCTGCTTTCTGATTTGCCGGGAGGAGAATCAGGAAGACAATAGCAAATATTTATTTGTTATTGTCACACAACTGGGTGGGCTCAGGGCGCAGCCAACCCTTTTTTGAAGCCAATTAGATCCTCAGGCTCTAATCACATGCTTAAAAAAAATAAAATAAACCCCATTGTAATCCATGCGTCCAATGCCCTGCATGTAGATTAGACAAACAAAGACATGGGCGGCATACCCTAACTATGCATTACATTAAAGATGGTGCGACCAGATTCCCATATTTGCTCATTTGCTTATTATGTATAGCCTTGTAGGATTTAAATTACATTTTTGTATGTGTGCGCTATAGTCTTTTGTTCTGCATGTGGATTAGGGGCTGGGAGCATGGATTAGGGGGGTGGCGCCCCTGCACCCCTAATGGACGGGCTGCCACTGATCAGAACAGAGGCCCTGGTTAGGAGGTGAAGAATTGCAGATCGATGCTGATGGTAGTAATGGCTGCTCACAACTTTATTGCAGGCTTCAGTCTCTGTTTCTCTGGTCGAAGACTTCATAGAAGGCAGATGAAGATTTTAAAGGTTGTCTTAGCACACAGCACACAGACTATTTGTTTTACCAGAACAACTCAAAAGTTTCATATTTTAAAACCTTGACAGATTTTGAGAAAGCCACAGCCCACAATGGGAAGAAAAGTAACAATCCTTTGGAGGATAACATTCCGACACTTCTTAAAATGTACTCAGATTTTTCTTTAGAATAGATAGAATGTGGAAGAATTAGAACCTCTGTAATGTTTTTAATTGCTGGCTGTGTCCCAATAGAAAGATCCATCCTCTCTGCATGGCCTGGTGACTATTCTCTCTAGGACTTATGCCCAGTACACACGGTCGGACTTTCCGACGGAAAATGTGCGATCTGAGCTTGTTGTCGGAAATTCCGACCGTGTGTGGGCTCCATCGGACTTTTTCCATCGGAATTTCCGACACACAAAGTTTGAGAGCTGGCTATAAAATTTTCCGACAACAAAATACGATCGCGTAAATTCCGATCGTGTGTAGACAATTCCGACACACAAAGTGCCACGCATGCTCAGAATCAAGCAGAAGAGCAGCACTGGCTATTGAACTTAATTTTTCTCAGCTCGTTGTACGTGTTGTAAGTCACCGCGTTCTTGACGTTCAGAATTTCTGACCAACTTTGTGCGACCGTGTGTATGCAAGACAAGTTTGAGCCAACATCCGTCGGATTTTGTTGTTGGAATGTCTGATCGTGTGTACGGGGCATAACAGTGAGGAATGATCCAACATTTTAGGTTATCACTGGAACAGGAAGAAAGGGGACGCTTATTCTGGTGACAACTGTCTAAGAGGGGATATATCTTATTTTGGAGAGATTTCCTCTTACTTACTGTTGTGACTGCAGGATAGGAAGTAAAGTTATTTTTGCCCAATGGGACAGAAGTACCATTGGGTGTATTGCTCTTAAAACACACACAAAAGACAATGCCATGCAAAAAATATCAGTGTAATGTTCATTATTTGCATTCCTCTCAAATATATAAATTTTTGTTGTTCAACTAACATCTTGCAGTAGGTTGTATCTACATTTAATACATATTAGATATGTTATCTAACTTTTAACCCTTCTGTAGAATCTGTAAATCTTAAAAAATTTGTGCAGACATCCAAATACCCTAAGACTACTGCTGGGCGCCGCCATCTTTAATGTAATGTCAGTCATCCCTAATCAACCCAAATGACACTCTGTAATATTCCACTTTGCTCCTCCCCAAGCTATTACTTTAACACCTTCCCACCCAGCCTATGGCAGATTGAAGGCCGGGTGGGGGCTTTATCGTTCTGATTTGATGTCATATGATATCCTTCAGAACTCGCCACTCGTGTGCCCTGGGGGCATGCAGCACAGTGATCGGTGGTGCATCACCGCTCAGGGTAAAGAGCCGATGACGTAGGCTCTTTACCATGTGATCAGCCATTTCCAATCACAGCTTATCAGATGTAAACAAATGTCGGTTATCAGCATATCCTTTCCTTAGCGCTGTCAATGTCTGAGGAAAAGGAAAGGCGATAACCGGCTTTGCAGTTACAGGGGATGTTTACACTGATTATCAATGCAGCCCCATTAGTGCAGCATATCGGTGTCCATCAGTGCAACTTATCAGTGCCCAACAGTGCAGCATATCAATGCCCATCAGTGCATCATATTAGTGCCGCCTATCACTGCTGCTATCAGTGCCCCCCCCCCCGTGTTGCCTTATCAGCGCAGCCTATAAGTGCTCATCAGTGCAGCTTATCAGTGCCCATCAGTGCCACCTCATCAGTGTCCATCAGTGCAGCCTCATCAGTGCCCATCAATGCCGTTTTATCAGTGCCCATCAGTGCAGGCTCATCAGTGCCCATCAGTGCAGCCTCAACAGTGCCGTCAGTGCAGCCTCACCAGTGCCCATCAGTGGTGCCCATCATGCTGCCTCATCAGTGCAGCCTCATCAGTGCACATCAGTGAAGAAGAAAAATTACTTATTTGAAAAATAGTTTTTTGTTTTTTTTTTCAAAATGTTTAGTCTTTTTGCATTTGTTTAGCAAAAAAAAAAACCCCAGTGGTGATTAAACCAAAGATTACCACCAAAAGAAAGCTCTCTCAAAATGTCATATGGGTACAGAGTTGCATGACTGCACAATTGTCATTTAAAGTGTGATAACACTGAAAGCTGAAAGTTTACAAAAAGAAAAAAACACTGCAAGTAAGCAATTAAAATACTTGATTTTTCAGCATTGTTACTAATTTTTTTAGATGGTGTCAGGGTTTCTTTAATGTAAATGCTGTAATATTAGGCTGATGGAGGTCATTAACTGTTACTTATTTTTTATCTTCGACTTCTAGGCATTTATCCAATTATTATTTTGACCAAGGTTCAAGATCACAGTACTGAATCAGCAATCCATCACAGAAAATTTAAAGAACTTGGAGCAGAACACATCTTTCAGATAGAGAATTACACAATAGAAACCTGTGAGAGGAACCCGGAGACAAAGAGCAGGATTCTGGTGCTCCTGGACACGTGCCTGCAAAAGGCAGATAGACAGATATCAGAAAATCGGATGAAGGATCTTCACCGAGAGTATCTAAAGAATGCAATGTGTGTTATTGAGAGCAAAATGATGGTAGATTTTGAAAACAAAGTTACACAGTTTGAGAAAGCGGAGGCTGCATATCAAAGAATGAAAGCAGAACGTGACCAAAAGATTGAAGAGACTGAAGAACTGAGGAAAGAGAATCAGGCCAGAGAGAGGGAAATACTAAAACTGATAGAGCATAGAAAAAGCTGCAGCATCATGTAAGCCAGTTCCAAGCTCACTATCTAGGGATCAGGGGGTGAATCAAAGGGGCACATCATTTTAATCCAAGGATCAGTAAAGCCAGCATGTTTCGGGGGCTAGGCTGCACCACCCTTCATTAGGACCTAGAAGTCTATATGCATAGCTCCCAACCATCCCTCATTTCAAAGGACTGTCTCTGATTTGTAACTAAGTCATTCTGTCCCTCTTTTCTCCTCATTTGTCCCTCATTTTGGTCTGATCTATAAAGTTGTATATGAAATGCATTATTTACAGTGCCTTGAAAAACTATTCACACCAATTGAAAATGTACACATTTGGTCATGTTACAACCAAAAATGTAATGTATTTTATTGGGATTTTATGTGATAGACCAACACAAAGTGACACATAATTGTGAAGTGGAATAAAAATGATAAATGGTTTTCAAAATTTTTTTTACAAATAAATATGTAAAAAGTGTGGCGTGCATTTCTATTCAGCCCCCCTGAGTCAATACTTTGTAGAACCACCTTTCTCTGCAATTACAGCTGCAAGTCTTTTTGGGGATGTCTCTGCCAGCTTTGCACATCTAGAGAGTGACATTTTTGCCCATTCTTTTTTGCAAAATAGCTCAAGCTCTGTCAGATTGGATAGAGAGTGTCTGTGAACAGCAATTTTCAAGTCTTGCTACAGATTCTCAATTGGATTTAGGTCTGGACTTTGACTGGAGGGGAGGTAATTTTATTCGTCAACTAAGCCCTAGGGAATCTTATTGGATACATGAGACTAAAGTTTTAGTGCCAGCGGGCTTGAAGGTTGATTTTGATGTTATTTGTTTTATTTCCGATCGTTAAAGCAGAGTTCCACCCAAAAATGGAACTTCTACTTTTCCAGTTCCTCCTCCCCTCCGGTGTCACATTTGGCACCTTTCAGGGGGGAGTAGATACCTGTCTAATACAGGTATTTGCTCCCACTTCTGACGATAGATCGCAGCAGATTCCGCGCGATCTATGCCATGTCCAGCCCCTCCTCCGTCCCCCTCGCTGTCTTCTGGGAGACACACAGGTCCCAGAAGGCAGCGGGGACCAGTGGGAACGCGCAGCACAAATCAAGCATGTGCAGTAGCGAACCAGGTTGTGAAGCCGCAAGGCTTCACTTCCCTATTCTCTTATTGAAGATGCCCAGCGCCTCCACTTGGAGCCGAGGGACGGGTCGGCTTCAGGTGAGGACATCGCAGGCACCCTGGACAGGTAAGTGTCCTAATATTAAACGTCACCAGCTGCAGTATTTGTAGCTGCTGACTTTTAATTTTTTTTTTTTCCGGCGGAACTCCACTTTAATATGTCATTTTTAATGTGCATGTATTTTATTTGAGATCAATGATGGCCGCGGTTTGATGTTTATTAATTTAATATTTTCACATTTTAATTATCCAATTGATTCTAGTTATATTTTATAATTCAACTAATCTTAGTTTAATTTTTACTTTTTAATTGGATATGTATTTGTATTTTGGAGATATAGGAATAACTCTTTTTATATCTTAAGATGTTAAAAAGATGTATATGTTCAAATATAAATGTGCATTTTGCACTTTATAAGTCATGTCAGGCTTTGTTGCTGCGGCCTTTATTTTTATTATAAAGGGCTAATATCTGTGGACACTTCCTGGCTGGTTCCGGGAGATTGCATAGTTACCTTGGTGATAAATCATGTGATAGGTGTCTCGGCGTCAATGGTTAGCATCCCACACTTTATCTAGTGGGTGCATTGTGTCATTCCAAATCCGCTGACGAAGTCTTGCCCCCTGTGACGTAACGCGTATGGAAGGAACTACGTGAATTTCATGACGTTACCCGCGTCAATCGTGGTTTATGTATCTGTATCCTGTTCACTAAGCACTGGGTCTCAGTGCTACGCTTGTCAGTGGAACATTCTCTTACTAATATATTGATTGTACAAGCAGAGAGCACTATATACTCCTGTTTTTTTATTGCATGCATTCCGTGAATATGAGTCCTGTGTTCAGAGCGCAGAGAGAGCTATCCTTATTTGCCAATCCAGATCAGTGAATGCTTCCTCCCAGTGGTTCTTGCATCTTTGATACAGCATCTTCTACCCCTTTGAGAGAAAAAGCGCTTGTGACCTGTCTGGTAATTCAGGGGTCCACGCAAAGAGGTGAGCTGCTAGCATTATAATTGGTGGAGGTTGACACGGAATCACCTTATGATCTTATATAGAAGCACTTAATGGACACTCTTGTTTCGGTGCTCGTGTGTTCTGCAACTTACCTACTTCATGAACTCTATTTTAATATTTTTTAATAATTTTAGTGTATCAACTTTATTTGTTTATTGCACTGCACTGCTTTTATTATATTCATGTATGGGATTTGATCATTTTGACCCTTAGTGTTCAGCTGCTGTTTAGTGGGTTTTAATTGCGCTGAGTGATCTCTTCATTTGTATCTGGACTTTGACTGGGCCATTCTAACACACGAATAAGCTTAGATCTAAACAATTCAATTGTAGCTCTGGCTGTATGTTTAGGGTTGTTGTCCTGCTGGAAGGTGAACCTCCTCCCCAGTCTCAAGTCTTTTGCACACTCTTATGCCGCGTACACACGATCGGACTTCTCGTCGGAAAAAGATAGAATTGGCTTTTCCGATGGGATTTCGCTCAAGTTTTCCTTGCATATACACGGTCACGTAAAAGTTTGCAGAAATTACGACTGTCAAGAACGCGGTGACGTACAACACTACGACGAGCCAAGAAAATGAAGTTCAATGCATCCGAGCAGGCGTCAAATTGTTTCCAAGCATGCGTAGGAATTTTGCTCGTTGGAATTGCCACAGACGTGCCACAGATGATCGCATTTTCGGATAGGAACTTTTCCCGACCGAAAAATTAAGAACATGCTCTCAATTTTTTGCTGGCTGGAATTCGGCCTGCAAAAGTCCGATGGAGCATACACACAGTCGCATTTTCCGACAGAAAGCTCTCATCGGTCTTTTGCGGGGTGAAATTTTGATCGTGTGTACGCGGCATAACAGGTTTTCTTCTAAGATTGCCCTGTATTTTGCTTGATCCATCTTCCCATCAACTCTGACCAGCTTCCCTGTCCCTGCTGAAGAAAAGCATCCCCACAACATGATGCTGCCACCACCATGTTTCACGGTGGGGATGGTGTGTTCAGGGTGATGTACAGTGTGAGTTTTCGCTACACATAGCGTTTTGCTCTTACATAAAGACCAGATTTGTGGAGTGCATGACTAATAGTTGTCCTGTGGACAGATTCTTCCACCTGAGCTGTGGCTCTCTGCTGCTCCTCCAGAGTGACCATGAGCCTCTTGGCTGCTTCTCTGATGAATGCCCTCCTTCTGGCCTGTCAGTTTAGGTGGACCGCCATGTATTTCTAGGTTTGCAGTTGTGCTATACTCTTTCCATTTTTGGATGATGGATTGAACAGTGCTCAGTGAGATGTTCAAAGCTTGAGATATTTTTTTATAACCTAACCCTGTTTAAACGTCTCTACACCATTATCTCTGACCTGACTGGTGTGTTCCTTGGCATTCATGATGCTTTTTGCACACTAAGGTTCTCTAACAAACCTCTGAGGGCTTCACAGAACAGCTGTATTTATACTAAGATTACACAGTACACAGTCCACAGGTGGACTCTACCTACTAATTGGGTGACTTCTGAAGGCAATTGGTTCCACTAGATTTTAGTTAGGAGTGTCAGAATAAAGGGGGCTGAATACAAATGCAAGCCACACTTTTCAGATATTTACTTGTAAAAATTTTGAAAACCATTTATCGTTTTCCTTTCACTTCACAATTATGTGGCACTTTGTGTTGGTCTATCACATAAAATCCCAATAAAATACATTTATGTTTTTGGCTGACATTTGACAAAATGTGGAAAATTTCAAGGGGTATGAATACTATTTTAAGGCACTGTGTCTTTCAAAAAGTGTTTCACAGTGCTAAACCTTTCATCCAATTTCAAAATAGCTGCATTTGTAAGTTTCAAAAGCCATAATAAAGGAATAGTAGTGGTAAAAAAAAAAGCACATGTGGGTTTAACTAATTTTTATATATACAGTGGCTTGCGAAAAGTATTCGGCCCCCTTGAACTTTTCAACCTTTTGCCACATTTCAGGCTTCAAACATAAAGATATAAAATTTTAATTTTTTGTGAAGAATCACCAACAAGTGGGACACAATTGTGAAGTGGAACGAAATCTTTTGGATATTTTAAACTTTTTTAGCAATTAAAAAACCGAAAAGTGGTGCGTGCAAAATTATTCGGCCCCTTTACTTTCAGTGCAGAAAACTCACTCCAGAAGTTCAGCGAGGATCTCTGAATGATCCAATGTTGTCCTAAATGACTGATGGTGTTAAATAGAATCCACCTGTGTGTAATCAAGTCTCTGTATAAATGCACCTGCTCTGTGATAGTCTCAGGGTTCTGTTGAAAGCGCAGATAGCATCATGAAGACCAAGGAACACACCAGGCAGGTCCGTAATACTGTTGTGGAGAAGTTTAAAGCCGGATTTGGATACAAAAAGATTTCCCAAGCTTTAAACATCCCAAGGAGCACTGTGCAAGCGATCATTTTGAAATGGAAGGAGTATCAGACCACTGCAAATCTACCAAGACCTGGCTGTCCCTCTAAACTTTCAGCTCAGACAAGGAGAAGACTGATCAGAGATGCAGCCAAGAGGCCCATGATCACTCTGGATGAACTGCAGAGAACTACAGCTGAGGTGGGAGAGTCTGTCCATAGGACAACAATCAGTCGTACACTGCACAAATCTGGCCTTTATGGAAGAGTGGCAAGAAGAAAGCCATTTCTCAAAGATATCCATAAAAAGTCTCGTCTAAAGTTTGCCACAAGCCACCTGGGAGACACACCAAACATGTGGAAGAAGGTGCTCTGGTCCGATGAAACCAAAATCGAATTTTTTGGCCACAATGCAAAACGATATGTTTGGCGTAAAAGCAACACAGCTCATCACACTCAACACACCATCCCCACTGTGAAACATGGTGGTGGCAGCATCATGGTTTGGGCCTGCTTTTCTTCAGCAGGGACAGGGAAGATGGTTAAAATTGAGGGGAAGATGGATGCAGCCAAATACAGGACCATTCTGGATGAAAACCTGTTGGAGTCTGCAAAAGACCTGAAACTGGGACGGAGATTTATCTTCCAACAAGACAATGATCCCAAACATACAGCAAAATCTACAAAGGAATGGTTCACAAGTAAACGTATCCAGGTGTTAGAATGGCCAAGTCAAAGTCCAGACCTGAATCCAATCGAGAATCTGTGGAAAGAGCTGAAAACTGCTGTTCACAAACGCTCTCCATCCAACCTCACTGAACTCGAGTTGTTTTGCAAGGAAGAATGGGCAATAATTTCAGTCTCTCGATGTGCAAAACTGATAGAGACATACCCCAAGCGACTTGCAGCTGTAATCACAGCAAAAGGTGGCTCTACAAAGTATTAACGCAAGGGGGCCGAATAATTTTGCACGCCCCACTTTTCATTTTTTTATTCGTTAAAAAAGTTTCAAAAATCCAAAAGATTTCGTTCCACTTCACAATTGTGTCCCACTTGTTGGTGATCCTTCACAAAAAATAAAAATTTTATATCTTTATGTTTGAAGCCTGAAATGTGGCAAAAGGTTGAAAAGTTCAAGGGGGCCGAATACTTTCGCAAGCCACTGTATATATATATATATATATATATATATATATATATATATATATATATATATAATTCTCCTTTAAGGGGGTGTGCTCTATGCCTACATACTTTTGCTAATAGGTGTTCCTCATTTTTGTTATTCGGCACTGCGTTGCTTTAACTGACAATTGCGCAGTCGTGCGACGCTGCACCCAAACAAAATTGACGTCCTTTTTTTCCCCACAAATAGAGCTTTCTTTTGGTGGTATTTGATCACCTCTGAATACAAATCTCAATAAGCGTATATTGATTCGTTTGCGCGCGCCTGCTACGGCGGCTCACGTGATCGTGCCGACCTGCCGCAGTATAATGACAGCGGCTGGTCGGCAAGCAGTTAAGAAGTTGGGAGATATGTATATGTAATAGCATGACCGGCAGCAACATATTTTAAAAAAGGTTAGTTGTGAATCTCTGCTAGGGACAGTCTCCGGCAGCCAGTAGTTAAAGTGCATGTCAGGGCAAAAGAAAAATACATGTAGTATATCTACATATGCACAGTTTCCTATGCTCCATGCCTTTAAAGATCCTGCAAGTACACAAAATACCTGTTGATCCGACACAGCCATGTCCAGTTTTCTTTTGCTAAACTGCTCATGCCCACCCACTCTTGCATCTCCATAATGTAAAGGCTAATCATTTTGTAGTCCCCCCCCCCCCCACACTCCGTTCGGTTCGCACCAGAACATGCGAACAGGCAAAAAGTTCTAGCAAACATGGGAACCCTGTTAAAGTCTATGGGACATGAACATGAGAAATAAAAAGTGCTTATATGCAAGTTATTGGCATAAAAAGTGTATGAGGACCCAGGTACTGCCCCAGGGGACATTTATCAATGCAAAAAAAAGTTTTTAAAACAACCTTTTTTTCAGGAGCAGTTATTTTAATAATGCTTAAAGTGAAACAATAAAAATTAAATATTCCTTTAAATATCTCGCCTGGGGGGTCCCCCGTAGTCTGCCTGTAAAGTGGTGCATCCGTGTGATGTGTAGAACAGTGCCGCAGCAAAATAACATTTCTAAAGTAAAAAATTTAATTCAAACTTGCTTGCGGCTGTAATGTATTGCTGGCTCCCAGCAAAATAGATTAAAAAATCAAGGAAAAAATCGGCGTGGGTCCCCCCCCCCCAGTCCATACTAGTCCCTTCGGGTCTGGTATGAATTTTAAGGGGAACTCCATGCCAAAATTTTAAAAAGAAATTGTCCTGGGGGTCCCTCCCAAAATCCATACCAGACCCTTATCCGAGCATGCAGCCTGCAGCCCCCCAACTATACCAGGCCACATGTCCTCAACCCGCCCTTGCCTATATAACAGCTGTCACAGCCAAGAGACAGCAGTCTCCGGGAGGCCTCCTATCGAGGCAGAGCTTTTTTTTTCTCTATTTTTTGGGTCCGTCGGGCGGCATGGATGTACATCGCGGGGCACTCCTTTTTTTTTCTTGTTAATAAAGAAATTGTCAAAAACTGTCTATTGTGGTTTTTACTTTTTTTTACACTTTTTTTGCAATGTACCCGATACCCATTCACATAGTGGGGGGCGGGATTTGGGGGGCCCCTTGTTAAAGGGGGTTCCAGATTTCGATAAATGCCCCGCCTGCAGACCCCAACAGCCAATGGGCAGGGTTGTCGGGAAGAGGCCCTTGTCCCCATCAACATGGGAACAAGGTGTTTTGGGGGGACCCCAAAGCACCCTCCCCATGTTGAGGGCAAGCGGCCTGGTATGGTTTGGGGGGGGGGGGCGTTCGCTCAACCCCCCCCAAACCTGGCCTGCCAGGCTGCATGCTCAGATAAAGGTCTGGTATGGCCTTATCTGATTTTTTTTTTTACATTTTGGCGTGGAGTTCCCCTTAAAATCTATACCAGTGCCGTTTTTTTTTTTTTTAATGGTTCCCCTTAACCACTTTATTACACTGGTATTATTTATTCTGCATTGACTGAAATGTATATATATACTAGACTGTCTGCACTGTATATATAATCTACACTGAATGCACTGTATATATATATATATAAATATACACACACACACACACATACAGTTGTGCTCATAAGTTTACATACCCTGGTAGAATTTATGATTTCTTGGCCATTTGTCTAAGAATATGAATAATAACACAAAAACTTTTCTTTCACTCATGGTTAGTGTTTGGCTGAAGCCATTTATTATCAATCATAATCACAACATAAAACTACCCAAATGACCCTGATCAAAAGTTTACATAAAAGTTTTGGCCTGATAACATGCACACAAAGGGGTTTGAATGGCTATTAAAGGTAACCCTCCTCACCTGTGATCTGTTTTCTTGTAATTAGCGTGTGTGTATGTGGCTGGGTTCACACTGGTGCGACACGACAGCCGTCCTACTTTGGATCCGACTTTGCCCTGCGACATGAAGCCGGCATGTGTCCAACTTTCAATGAACGGGGATCCGACTTGGATCCCCGTCAATGCCCGGCACTGTGTTTGGTATGAATCTTTAGGGGGAACTCTGCGCCAAATTTTAAATAAAAAACCGGCATGGGTTCCCCCTCCAAGAGCATACCAGGCCCTTGGGTCTGGTATGGACCTTAAGGGGAACCCCCTACACCAAAAAAACGGCGTGGGGGTCCCCCCAAATCCATACCAGACCCTTATCCGAGCACGCAGCCCGGCCGGACAGGAATAGGGGTGGGGACGAGCGAGCGCCCCCCCCCTCCAGAACCATACCAGGCTGCATGCCCTCAACATGGGGGGGTTGGTGCCTTGGGGAATGGGGGGCGCGCTGCGAGCCCCCCCACCCCGAAGCACCTTGTCCCCATGTTAATGAGGACAAGGGCCTCTTCCCGACAACCCTGGCCGTTGGTTGTCGGGGTCTGCGGGCGGAGGGCTTATCGAAATCCGGGAGGATCGGGGCCACTCCATGTGCCGATCCTCCATTTCTGGGGCCCCGTCTTCCCCCCGGTGCTCCTGGCTCCTCCTCTCCTCGAATGCCCCCTCGGAGAGCCGCATTCCAAAGGGGGCACTCGTGCAGGCGCTCCCAAGTCCTGCTGCTTCGTCCATTGACACAAACAGCAGGACTCGGCCCCGCCCCCTGGCTCCAGTGTCACTGGATTTGATTGACAGCAGCGGGAGCCAATGGCTGCGCTGCTATTAATCTATCCAATGAGAACACGAGACAGCGGCTCGAGCTGCTGTGCTCGTACCCATCACTGGAACAATTTGGCTCAGGTAAGAAAAAGGGGAGGTCTAGGGGGGTGCTGCAGCACGAAAGGTATTTCACCTTAATGCATAGATTGCATTAAGGTGAAAAATCGTGAGGGTTTACAACCACTTTAAGCTAAAATTTCGGAGAAATGCGTTGAGTAGAACAACTACTCAAATGCCATTTTAGCATATTCTACTGAGTAATTAAATGAGCTATAGAATCATATAAGAAGCAAACAGAGGGTGCCTCTAAGTGCAGCAAACCAAAGACTTTAAAGTGGTTGTAAACCCTTACAGACCACTTTTCACTACAGGTAAGCCTATAATAAGGCTTACCTAAAGCTACCGTGGATATCCACTGTATCAGCATGTGCCGACGTCATCAGCACATGCGCACTGCGAGCAGTGACGTCATCGCAGCTCCTGCCAATCACAGCGCCGGAGCCTGCGATACCCAGAAAGAACTCCGGGAGACATGTCGCCGGGCAGAGCAGTGTGCCAGTACCGCTGCGGGGGATTTGATCTAAGTATTTCATAATGAGCTAGTATGCTATGCATAGTATGCATACTAGCTCATTATGCCTTTGTCTTGCAGGTTTTTTTTTTTTTCGTGGGTTTACAACCACTTTAATTGCCAATGGATAAAAATGCATTTAATGGCATTAAAATAAAGCAAGGCTCATCATATAGATGTGACAGCGAGTCCAGCAACAGGTGTTTCCAGAGGTAGTGCAGTATGCAGCTTGATGGAGTAAGTCAAAACTGACCAGCAGAGGGGGGCCGCAGGAGAAAGGACCAGGAAGGACGACCATGCTGCCAGGATCAGCATGGAACTCAGGACCCAGATGTGATGTCAGCGGAAGGCACCCGGGGCCAGGAAGTGACGTCAAAGGGGCGGAACGTGGTTCGGAAAGTTAATTGGCTCCTTCTTCATACCGATAACTGTGTCCACCTACATTGCAAACCTTATCTCTGGCCAGTTCTGTCATCCAGAGCGCCCTTCAGTCCCTTACCCTGGTAGAATCATATAAGTGTATTTAAGAATAATATGAGAGGTAAAAGGTACTAGTGGAGGGAGGTTCTAAACAAGTCTGGGATTATATCAAGGATGTGACTGATGTACACTATGGAAACTTTTAAAATATATTTTATTGTGTTACTGATAAAGTCATGTGTTATGGATGTGTTGCTTAGTGTGGGTACCTTAAAAGTCTGCTAAATACATCATATACTGATAAATTAACTTTAATCTGATGACCTGTAAGGGCCCAGATGGAGTGGAATGCATTTTTGACTGCACTCCAACTGCATAGATCCAGGTTATCCTACGGGCATAGTTCATACTATTATAGGGCGTACACACGGTCGGACTTTGTTCGGACATTCCGACAACAAAATCCTAGGATTTTTTCCGACGGATGTTGGCTCAAACTTGTTTTGCCTACACACGGTCGCACAAAGTTGTCGGAATTTCCGATCGCCAACCACGCGGTCACGTACACCATGTACGACGAGACTAGAAAAGGCCGGTTCAGAACCAAGCGCGGCACCCTTTGGGCTCCTTTTGCTAATCTCGTGTTAGTAAAAGTTTGGTGAGAGACCATTCGCGCTTTTTCAGACTCGTGGCTTTCAGATCGTTTTCTGCCGTTCAGTTTGTGCTTGTGGGTTTGTATCTGCTCTTCAGTGCGTGCAAGCAAGTTCCGCGTGACTTTAGGTAGTCATTGTATTCTTGTTCGTTCGTTACTGTTTTTCAGGTCGCTCTTCACAGGCCTTGCTGTTCTTCAGTGCGTTCTGTTACTTCGTTCTGAGCAGCCGACCGTTTTCTAGCCATGTTTCGTATGCGTACTCCTCGTAGAGTTCGTGCTGTGCGGGGGCTTAGTGTTGGGGTCCTGACCTTGACACAAGTCCAGTCCATGAACAGGGTGGGGAGGAGTTCATGGACCAAGAATTGGTTGCTTCAGCGTGACCAGTTCTCTCATATGCCTTTGCTCCGTGAGATCCGTGAGAATAATCCTGATGATTTCAGGAACTTTCTCCGGATGACGGACCCCGTGTTTCACCGTTTGTTGGCTTCGCTGACCCCCTATATCAGCAGGCAGGATACCTGCATGAGGCAAGCCATCACTCCGGAGCAGAGGTTAGTCGCTACCTTGCGGTATTTGGCCACAGGGAGAAGCCTGGAGGACCTCAAGTTCTCGACAGGCATCTCCCCCAGGCTCTGGGGATCATTATCCCAGAGACCTGTTCTGCCATCATCCAGGTCCTGCAGAAGGAGTATATGAAGGTAAGATGTTTATCCTTTTATATCACATTTTATTGTATTGAATGTTTGATAATATATTGTATTTCTTTCCTCATTCCCTAATTCCCATGATTGTAATATGCTGTGAATGTCCCCTTTGTCCTCATGCATGCAGGATTTTTATGTAATTATTATTTTATGTCCTTCATACATATTTACCCTTCACTAACCTCCCCAGCATGGTGTCTCCTGGCCTATATTCACCTCATGTAGTCACTTAACAATGTATTTTATCTGCTCCATAGTAGTGCTTTACCCCAAACACCCCCTAAAATGTTTGGAAATGTTATTTTTGATTTAAATTCAGGCAGAGTGCCAGAGGCTTTTTTTTGTGGTGTCCCCAAATAATTTTTAGTAACCCTCCCTCCCCCCAACTGCTAAGTCAGCTGATCCCAATTATCTATCTATCCTCAATCATCTATCTGCTGACTTTGCCAAACCCATACACACTATACCCACCTCTTTACTGGTCAGATTTATGGATGAATTCCCCAAAGCATGTAGTGCAAGGGCCTGCCTGTATACTTTACAATGGTACTGTTTAAAGTTTTTGTATCCTATTATTATCTTGATAGGTAATAGCAGAATGTCCAAATGTCCTCAAATGTGTACAGTGTGTATTTATATCTTTGTATTATGACACTTCTTACCTGTCCAGTGGGCTGCCAATAGTGTAACTAAGGAGGGGCTGTTCCAAGTAATACCCTGTATTTAGGCATTCATCTCTCAATGAAGTGAAGAGGGTTACCTGTCCAAGAGCCCCCCCCCCCCCTATAATGTTAGAAATGGCCCATGAGAGGGGGGGAGGGGGAATATGATAGGTGTACCTTATACTTTGGCGTTGTTAAATTCCCCTTACTAAATGCTATCTGGAGGTTGCCCCATAATGTTTGTGTCTAATCTGCTTGCCATGTTTCTGTGAAAAAATAGTAATGTTTATTGTTTTTTCCTCAACAGTTTCCTTCCACGCCACAGGAATGGCAGACTGTGGCCTCCCACTTTGCCCAGTGGTGGGACTTTCCTAACTGCGGAGGGGCAATTGATGGGAAACACGTCCACATCGTCCCACCACCCAACTCGGGGTCGTACTATTATAATTACAAGGGGTTTAATAGTATAGAGATGTTGGCGGTGGTGTCGGCTAATTACGACTTCCTGTATGTGGACGTGGGGAAGAATGGCCGGATGTCCGATGGTGGAGTCATCACCCAGACGGAGTTCTACAGGTGTCTCCAGAATGGCAGCTTGGACTTGCCAGCTCCAGAGGACAATGTGGAAGGACTCCCATTCGTGTTCGTTGCTGATGAAGCGTTTGCGCTGGGGGACCACCTGATGCGGCCATTCCCGATGAGGACCCTCACCCCGGAACAGAGGGTTTTTAATTACCGGCTGGCCAGAGCCCGAAGAGTGGTGGAGAACACATTTGGAATCCTGTATAAACTGAACCATATTATACTGGCGTGCTGTGTTCTCCATAATTTTTTAAGGAAACATTCGGCCAACTATGCTGGCTCAGTTGGGCCTGAGGCCGGAATCCTACATCAAACCACACTGACGGCGCTTGAAAGTGGCCGTCCTGGCTTGCCCTCCCTGAGTGCCCGTGATGTCCGGTTACGCTACCTGGAGTTCTTTGTGGGTAGGGGGGCTATCAATATGCCAGACAATATGTGAAGCCTTTTTATAACAAAAAAAAATAAAAAATTCTTTGTGGACATTTACTGCTTGTGTTTGTTTTAGCTGACCCTGACATAAATGTTTTGAGTGCAGAAAATGTCGTGATTGGGTAACCTTATACAAAGCACTGTTGGCTGGTATTTCATAAATGCAAAAACACATTTCACTACAAGTGCACTTGCAACTGCACTGAAACTGCACTTGTAGTGCAAAGAGGATTTGCCCTTAGGAAATAACCCCCATTTTTGCATAAAACAGCTATTACATCACCCCAAAAGTGTTTTAGTGTTGAGACAATAATCCACACATTCTTGAGTAAGCCACTTTTTTATACCTGCACAATCACATGTGCATTTACCAAAGGTTTTTAAAACAAACCAACATGTTTGTTGTATAACAATTTTTGCAGTAGCATTATCAAAAATCGAAATGTCCATTTCAGATAAAACAGGCCTGTGTAAAACCAACAAGAAAGCCCAAAAAACTTGAACTTACAAAGTTCACATTAGGTAAAACCTGAAGGCTATATCAGACATCAGTATTTAGGAACTGTGTTTGATATAGCGTTCAGATGGGGGGAAGTCACCCCTGGAAAAGCCAAATTCGGAAGATGCACACCAATTTACGAATGTCAACATGTGCTATCTGCCATCAGGGGGGATCAAGGGACGTGTTTTGGGGGAGCAAGCCCTTCCTCACCGCTACTTTATAATTGAGGAAGGGGTTGCACCCCCAAAACGCGTCCATTGATCTCCCGTGATGGCAGATAGCACATGTTGACACACTGTGTGCATCCTACAAATTTGGCTTTTCAAAACATTGCAAAAAGATTTTAAAAATTGGACCACAATCCCAAAAATATATTTTGTGGGGTTTTAAATTCGCCCCAAAACATCAATGATGTTATTATTTTTTTAATAACATCATTGATTTTTTGCTGTATGTTGTGCAATTCGAGATTACACCCCATGATCTCCCCGATCAGGATCTGGGCACTTTCTGAAGTAAAGCGTTCTGGATCCCTCACATCACGATCACCTAAAAAGAGATAAAGAAAACAAAAACAGGTATCAAAAATCTGCCACCATCCATCTCTTTTACCTGAGCCTGTGGTCGCAGACACTCACCTGTTGTGGTGCCAATCTCCACCACATCTTCTTCTTCCTCCTGCTCTTTTTGTGTTGGTGTTAGTTTCCCTTCTTCCAGAGGTGGGGGGTCTGTGGTCTCCTCGGATGAGGGGTGTCCTCCGAGTCTTTTCTCCCCTATGTAAAACAAAAATGGTATAATTAGCACACAGATATTTGATGGCAGAACTAGAAATAGGAAACATTGCTTGGAAGTGGGGTACAATTGTCTATTTTAGCAGAGTTCCGAGATGTATTTTTTTTTATTGCCCTTTGTCAAGCTGCAATACTTTACCTGTTTGGTACAAGCTTCACAGATGTAGCCCCCCCTATAGTATCCACTGGAGCACCTGTGTGGCCCCCCTAATAAAAATGGTGTTCTGGGGTCCCACACTAGTGCTCCAGTGTCCAGATGTGAAAACAGCTGCTCAGTGTCCTCTCCTTACACAGAATCTAGTTTGCATTTCATTCTAGTAACAAACCCATCTACACAAACAAATATTTGGCATCCAAGTAGGCCCAAAAAAATGTGGGAAAATGCATATGGCCTAAACAATGATGTTTTAGAGGCCGAAAGAAAAATGTTTGATACGAACGAATAATGGGCCCATGAACATTAAAGTTGCCCTTTTAAACGTTACAATTAATAAAAGCATATGGAGCAGAACGAACGGAATAAAGACAGAAAGAATAGGAACACAGCACAACTACTTACTTTTTTGCAGCACTCTCCGGATCTTTCGGTACTGCTTTGGCTCTCTCAATTTCAGGTCCGACCACCGCTTCCGGAGCTGATCTTTCGATCTTCGGACCCCGAAATTCCTCAGAAGACTCCTGATCACTTTCGCCATGATCTTTCGATTTCGGACATTGGGGTTGGGGTAAGGCCCATACTTTCCGTCATAGTCGGACTTCCTCATGATGTCGACCATCTCCAACATCTCCCCAAAGGACATATTTGTGGCCTTAAAACGTCTCCTTCTGGATCGGGACGTGTCCGAATCCGGGCTTTCCTCCTCCTCCTCCTCGTTCCTGCAATTAGCACGCACCTGCTGTGACTCCGCCATGTGCTCTTCCCCCACTGCGCCGAACGAAAAGGGGCGGGGAATAGACTAGAAAGAATGTAAGGGGCGGGCGGAGTTACACACATGCGCAGTGTGTATAAAGCATAACACGCGTGCGTATTACGTACGATCTGTGAGCGGAGGAAGGAGCATTGGACGCGCCGATCGTAAGAACGAAGGTAAGAGACAAACTTGTGCCTATACTGCTTCTAGATTGAGGCCTATATTGTAACAAGATTAGGAGAGTTTTGTCTGACATTAGGCTTTGTCTTGTGTTGTGTCTTGCAGTGAACATGGATATCTTATTAAAAGATAATGACTTCATGTCAGTATTCGTAGATATGCTAAGGGAGCTGCCCTGTCTGTGGGAGATTAACCACCCCCATTTCAAGAACCAAGCAAAGAGGAAGGCAGCACTGGAGCAATTGTGTGAAATTGTGAAGCAGGTGATCCCACGGCAGACATCACCTATTTAAAGATATTAATTGGTTGCCTGAGGAGTACATATCTGAGGGAGCGCAAGAAAGTCCTGGATTCACAGAGATCCGGAGCAGCAGATGACATCTATGTCCCCAGGATGTTGTACTACGACAGGCTGCATTTTCTGGCAGGCCAGACTGAACCCAGGCCATCCCTCTCCAGTCTTCCTTCCACGCTTCCTTCCCCCCCGGCTGAGGCTTCTGACGCCCAACCTGGGCCTTCCAGGCCACATGTGGAGGAGCCCAGATTTAGCCAGGTATAGCATTCCTCTAAATATTTCTGCTTGTTCAATCAATGGTGTTAACTAGATGTTAGTTGGGAGTACTAATTTATGATTGTGATTGATGATGCAACAACTAAAACCATGTCCCTTTTTCATACACAGGGAAGTCTCAGCCAGGAGGTGGCCGGGCCGAGCCGGCTGGCTGATCTGCAGGTCCCTCCACCACCCCTGAAAAGAGAAAGTGGCAGTAGGAGGAGTGCCCTAGAGGAGGCTGCTATAGGATTCATTTGGAGGGCTACAGAGGTCCTGGGAGCACGACAGACCGTGGAGGAGAACATTGCTGCCGTCATTGCATATAAAATGCAGAGGATGGAGGAGGGCCAACAAGTCATGTGTGAGGCCCTCATATTGGAGGCTCTTGAGAAAGGTATGAGGGGCCAAATGACACCTCAGACACACCTTTGTGATGGTCCTCCTCCTCCTCCTGCAGGTCCTCCTCCTCCTCCTCCCTCTCCTCCAGGTCCCCCCAGTCCTCCTCCAGGTCCTCCCAGTCCTCCTCCTCCTCCAGGTCCTACTCCTCCCCCTGCCACATCTCCAACTGCACAGCCACAGCCCGGAAGGAAGCGTGGAAGGAAGACCAGACAGTGATTGCCCTGGGTTCAGTCTGGTCGGCCAAAAAATGCACCCTCTTGTGGTACCACAGCCTGGGGACACAGATGTCATCTGCTGCTATCCGGATCTCTGCGAATTCTGGACCAGACTGCCCTCCCTTACATATGGACTCCTCAGGCCACCAATTTTGATGTTGAAGAATTGATGTCTGCCGTGGGGGTCCCAGGCTTCGCTAATTTCTCATGTTGATCCAGTGTTGCCTTCCTCTTTATTTGGTTCTGATCCCTTAATAAAGGATTTTTGTTTGGAATTATACTCTCCTATGTGTTTTACTTCAAAAAGGACAGTTGGTTTGTGAGGGTTCAGGTACATTTCAAATATACAATGTGAAATGAACAAGGGACACCAACACCAAACAATCTCCTTGAGATTAAATAATAAAAGATAATAATGGTGTTGGGGTAACTTGACACACAAAACACAGACAAAAATATTCGGGAGTAAAAATAAAAATAACATTGAACAAAGATCAGCCTTTGAAAAAATCCAAACATTAAAGAAAAAAAAGGCTTGAAATCCAAAAAAAAAAAAATAATAATAATATAAAACTGTCAGATGTGACAACTAATAACAATATATTCAGGGAATCCCAATAAAAAAACACAAATAAAAGTTTGTGAGAAGTGTGTGTGAATATGAGCAACAAAACTACTTAATTCTTGTCACATTATAAAGAAGAAGAGAGTGCGCTGTATTAAACCATTTTTAACATTGCAGCGTGACGAAAGTGCTGTATCCATTGCGAACGCTAAGTTTACCAGAACGAGCTGTCCTGTCTCGGAATTTCTTCTGAGCATGCGTGGCACTTTGTGCGTCGGAACAGGCCACACACGGTCGGAATTGACGCGATCGGATTTTGTTGTCGGAAAATTTTATCTCCTGCTGTCCAACTTTGTGTGTCGGAAAATCCGATGGAAAATGTCCGATGGAGCCCACACACGGTCGGAATTTCCGACAACACGCTCCGATCGGACATTTTCCATCGGAAAATCCGACCGTGTGTACGGGGCATTACAGCGCAGTGAAAAAAAGTGCATGCTGCATTTTTTTGCACTGCAAATGCAAAGAAAGGCATGCAAATGTCTGTAAATACACGAAAATGCACTGTAACACAGTGAAGTGCACATAAAAGCCCAAAGAAGAAAGAAGACAGAAGTGACCTCAAAGGAAATGCAAGCTTTGGAAAAATGTAAAAAGTTTGAAAAAAATTTTAAATTGTGAAATGTGAGAATGTAAAAACGTGCAGTAAATGCGTTGTGTCTGAAATTGGACCCTAAAGGTTTTTTAGGTACCATTGTTTTTTTGCAATGTAAAGCAATGCTGTATCTTGGCCTGGGCCAACAAAGCCCAAGCCTAGGGTGGCACTTTGGAGGGGGACAGCAAGAAAGCCGCCCCCCTGCACATAAGAAAACAGCCTCCTCCCAGCTCCCACGCGAAAAGAGTCCCCGCCGGCTTACACTACACTTCTAGTGTAGCACCAGTCTTATGGCGCGGACTGGGCCGGGGGGGCTAATTATTTCACTTATTTGTATAATGACTAGGGAATTCCTAGTCATTACACAAATAAGTGAAATAATCCTATAATTACAATCAGTGGCAGCAAACACAAGTCCAAATATCTTACAAGATAGGAGTAATCTTACTAATCCAGTGACATATTGTGATAGCACATACAGGCGAGCAGGTCCTAGTCTGACTAAAACAAAGTCCCAGATAATATCTTAAGTATTAGCTAAGATCAGTAGTATAAATATTTCTTCTCTACAACATACTGTACAATGTGCAATGCATATTATAATATCCATGCCAAAACTCGATATTATATAAAACTGAATTTCTCATTGTTAATTCTTGTAGTTATTAAATGTTTTATAATATGCATTTTCTTATAGCATATAAATATTTTTGATTGTTTTTAGTTTAAATTACAATCAAGAAAAATTGTATATATATATATATATATATATATATATATATTTCTTTATTATTACTATTTTTATACAGGATTTATACAGCGCCGACAGTTTACGCAGCGCTTTACAACATTAGGGCAGACAGTACAATTACAATACAATTCAATACAGGGGGGAATCAGAGGACCCTGCTCTTTAGAGCTTACAATCTAGGAGGGAGGGTCAAGTTATACAAAAGGGTAATAGCTGTGGGGGATGAGCTAATGGAGACAATAGTGCAGTTGTTAGATGGAGGCAGGATAGGCTTCTCTGAAGAGGAAAGTTTTCAGGGATCGCCTAAAAGTGTATAAATTTGGAGACAGTCTGACAGATTGGGGTAGGGAATTCCAGAGGATGGGTGAGGCTCGGGAGAAGTCCTGGAGGCGGATATGGGAGGAGGTGATGAGGGAGCTAGAGAGCAGGGGGTCTTGGGAGGAACGAAGAGGGCGATTAGGTGGGTATTTTGAGACTAGGCTAGTGATGTAGCTGGGGGCCGAGTTGTGGATGGCTTTGTAACTTATTGTTAGTATTTTGAATTTAATTTGTTGGGCAAGTGGCAGCCAATGGAGGGATTGGCAGAGAGGGGTAGCAGACAATGTGCGGTTTGTAAGGTGGATGAGTCTGGCAGCAGCATTCATGATGGACTGAAGGGGGGATAGTCTATTTAAAGGTAAGCCAATGAGGAGGGAGTTGCAGTAGTCAAGGCGAGAGATAACCAGGGAGTGAATCAGGAGCTTTGTGCTGTCATTGGTTAGAAAGGGACGTAGTTTAGAGATGTTGCGGAGGTTGAGGCGGCAAGCTTTAGAAAGTGATTGGATGTGGGGCCGAAAGGAGAGTTCAGAGTCCAGGATAACACCTAGCACACTGACATGTGGGGATGGGTGGATTGTTGTGCCATTGCTCTGGACAGATAAGTCTGGGGAAGAGGCACGTGGGGGAGGAAATATTATAAGCTCGGTTTTGGACAAGTTGAGTTTGAGGAAGTGTTGTGACATCCATACAGATATGTCTGTTAGTAAGTTAGTGATGCGTGAGGAGACTGATGGAGTGAGTTGAGGGGTGGAGAGATAGATTTGTGTGTCGTCAGCATAGAAATGATATTGAAAGCCGTGAGAGGCTATCAGCTGACCCAGGGAAGAGGTGTAGATTGAAAATAAAAGAGGTCCAAGAACAGAACCTTGGGGGACCCCGACGGAGAAGGGAAGGGGAGTGGAGGAAGTCGAATTGTAAGTGACACTGAAGGTGTGTTGGGATAGGTAGGATGAGAGCCACTGAAGAGCACAATCACGGAGACCGAGGGAGTAACGTTTTTTGAGGAGGAGGGGGTGGTCAACCGTGTCAAAAGGCGGCTGAGAGGTCCAGAAGTAGGAGTACAGGATAGTGTCTGTTGGTTTTTGCAGTTAGTAGGTCATTTGTGAGTTTTAAAAGAGCAGTTTCTGTGGAGTGTTGAGGGCGAAATCCAGATTGAAGGGGATCAAGAAGGTTATTCCTAATGAGGTGGTCACTCAGTTGGTTGTAAACCAGGAGTTCAAGGAGTTTAGAGGAAAAGGGGAGCAAGGAGATAGGGTGCAGGTTGTTAAGATTGGTAGGGTCCAAGGACGGCTTTTTAAGTATAGGGGTGACTAGTGCATGTTTTAGAGCATTGGGGAAAATGCCAGAGGTGAGGGAGGGATTGAAGATGTGGGTTAGAGAGTGTAGGATAGAGTCAGAGGGCGACTGTAGTATTTGAGAGGGAATAGGGTCCAGGGGACAGGTGGTTAGGTGGGCGTCAGAAAGGAGTTTAGCAACTTCGTCTGTAGTAGCAGATTTGAATAAGGGGAGTGTCAATTGTAACTGGTGATATGGGGTCTTAACTGGGGGAGATACCTGTAGAGTGGAGATTTCATCACGGATTGTATCAATCTTGTTTTTGAAGTGATTAGCAATCTCCTGGGCAGTGAGTGAGTCAGTGGGTGGAGGCGGTGGAGGACGAAGTAGAGAGTTGAAGGTAGAGAAGAGTTTACGGGGACTGGATGAGAAGGTGTTAATAAGAGTTGTAAAATAGGTCTGCTTGGCAGTGTGGAGGAAAGAATAGTATTTTTGGAGGGCAGATTTGTATTGGTTGAAGTCTTTGAAAGACTTAGTCTTGTGCCACAGACGCTCAAGAGCGCGGCTACGTTTTTTGAGAATTTTAGTGTCATCTGTTTGCCAGGGTTGTAGGGGGTCGAGGCCTGATTCTGCGTGTAGTGTCATAAAGGTGGTCAGTAGCAGAATAGAGGAGAGAAGATTTGAAGTTGCGAAAGTTTCTACGGGTGATGGTTAGGCGATTGGAGGGAAAGGTGGTGGAAGACAGGGGGAGAGAGGAACTAATAAGGTGGTGGTCGGAGGGAGGAAAAGGATTGTTTGAGAAGTTGCATGGAGTGCATAGGTAGGAGAATACAAGGTCAAGGGTGTTGCCATCAGAGTGAGTAGAAGCCTGTACCCATTGCTTCAGGTCAAATGAAGAGGTTAGATTAAGAAGTTTAGAATTAGCAGGGATGTTGAAATCACCAAGAAGGATTGTGAGAATTTCAGAAGAGAGAAAGTAGGGTAGCCAGGCAGAAAACTCATCAAGGAAAGTCGATAATGGTCCAGGGGGCCGGTAGATCACAGCAATTCTTAGGGAAGTTGGAGAGAATAGACGTATACAGTGAGCTTCAAATGATGAGAGGGAAAGAGAGGGAGGAGAGTGAATAACCTGGAAGGTGCTTTGGGGGGATAAGAGGAATCCCACTCCACCTCCCTTGCGTCCATTAGGCCTAGGGGAGTGAGTCCAGTGAAGGCCACCCTGGGAGAGGGAAGCAGGAGAAGGGGTGTCAGATTCGTGGAGCCAGGTTTTGGTGAGAGCAAGTAGATTAAAAGAAATAGTGACATAGAGGTCATGAACAGCAGTGAGTTTGTTGCAGACAGAGCGAGCGTTCCAGAGGGCGCAGTAGAGGGAGAGGCTGGCATTGGGAAGAAGAGGAATGGAGACTAAATTGCGTAGATTGCGACTACTGCCAGAGGGTGTAGGGTGATGGTGATGGGTGTGTTGGGTACAGTTAAATAAGGGAGGCCCAGGGTTTGGGGAAATATCTCCAGCGGTTAGGATAAGCAGAAAAGTAAGGGAGGTGATATGAGAATACGATTTGTATGAGGGGACATGCTTCAGTATCCTGGGATGTTTGTTAGCAAGTGGGCTTAGAGTTAGAAAGAGGTGTTGAGTGCAGTAATAGGGGGAGGGGAGAAGTGAGGGTGATATGTACAGATTGTGGGGTGGAGCAGAGGGGTGAAGAAAAGTGAGTTTGAGGAGAGAGGCTGCAATTGTGAAAAGGAGGAGAGGTAAAGAGTGCATGTTTCAGAGAGGAAGGTGAGATGATTTGGAAATGAGGTCACCTGCAGTCTGCTGTGGTTTGCTTTGTGCAAATCGCTGAAGTGCAAGAGCGGAAGTGCCACTTATTTAAAGAACCCCACTTCTTTGGAAGAACCCCCTGTATCTGCAGCCCCCTGTATGTGTTCCCCCGTAAAGAAGGCCTTGTTTTTATACTATGTTGGGTGTGGATTGAATCTGGCAATTAATCAATCAGGAGGTAATATTAGGCACACAGCTAGCAGAACAAAACTTTCAAAACAAAATCAAACTGCAACAGAACCAAGAGGCCAAAATTGTAAAGATAAGGGAGCCCATAATTTAGGTAAGACTTAATAGCTAAATAAACATTGAAATAATGTGAGCATGGCTACAGATGGAGTTGAAACAGCGGTGACAAACAGATTTACCAAATATGCATTCAGTCATTCAATGTTCAGTTTAAAGGAGGTGGAGTATGCACGCAGATTTACCTTCAGATTTAAAGATTTAAATGCAGCCCCCTGTGTATATATATATATATATATTATATATATTCATATTTAAATTAGGGGCGCAGTTTAGTCAGGCCTAGGGCAGCACAAAACCTAAATACACCACTGATGTAAAGACTTGGCACATTTGGTGTTTACAGTATTTACTCAACACAATTACATTTTTTATATTTTACCAAAAAATTGGGTATTATATTGTGTTTTTTTTCATTAAAATCATTTTAGTGTATTTTTTCTGAAGGGATGTATTTGATAAACAGTTGCACAAATATTGTGCAGCAAAAACATTGCAACTGCTCCCATTTTATTCTTTAGGGTCTCTGCCTTTAAAAAAATAATACAATTATTAGATATAATAAGATTGTTTTGGGGGTTTAAAGCAATTTCTAGCAAAAATCGGGTTTTAACATGTGTGTGAAAAATGTAAAACAATTACCCTGGAAACAAAGAATAAACTGGACTTTTTTTTTTATTGGAAACATTTTTCTTTCTACAGTAATACAAATTAAATTAATTAAAGATTTCTCTGGTAGAAAAAGGGTTAAACTTCACAATTTTTAGCTTCACTGAAGCAGCTCTGTCAATCGATTTACAGGAATGAAACTAAGAATATTGAATGTGGCTTTTGAAAAACCATATCCTGTTTTTAGAAAAGCCAAACACTGACGTGCTAAAACTAACATGAAAAACTTGATCTGACAGGGCTGTACTAATCCTGCAACTTATTGTCCTTGTGAAATTTTTATACTTTCAACGTAATTTACATGGTAAGTATCAATATGGGAGAAACATAAATGTACCTAAACCCGATAACAAAAATGTTAAATATCGCAGCTTACCTTAGATGTGGGGACTGAGTTAGGTCTCTCCTTTTTTTTTTTTTTAGTTGCTTTATTTTCACCCTGTGATTCGGCCAATAACACAATTTCTATCCTAAGGTGACAATGATCACTCACTGTGCTCTATCTATGGAGGAGCAGCATTGCCACCCTTGACTGGTCTCCTGATTTGAACTACAAAAACATCCCCTTTCTTTATCTCAAATACATGGGGAAGTGTCTTGTAGTCCAAATCACAAAGAAGAAGATCGCTGTTTTTTTCAAATATCAATTCAGTGTGCGGAAAGTTACAAGGACAATAAAATTCTAGTAGGATCAACAGGTATTTTTCTGTACTGAAAAAAGAAATCTAATGCAGCCACCACATCTAAGGACTGGTAAGCTGCAATAAAATATTGTTCTAAGGTTTAGATACCCTTTAAAAGGAAATTTCTCTTTCAGAATTTTCTAATATGCATGTTTGTACCGGGTCATTGCCTCTAAAACAGTTTAGGGCAGAGCTAACCAGAAAGCCACCATTTTGAAAAGGAGGCCGCCTTTGTGTTGTTCTCATTGAAGTGTTCCTTAAAAATATCATAATGAACAAACTAATTAAATTAAAACTTAAAGTGTTACTAAACCCGCAATAGTAAAATCAGCTTGTATATGCAGTAAAGCATGTACAGTCACTCTTTGGAGTCACTTTGCACATGCTCAGTTTGGTGTGTATTGCAAGAGAGTTTTTTTTTTTTGGGAGGGTGCATGTGATCAGCACAGGGCCAATCAGCACTGTCCAGAAAGAGGGTCAGGGGTCCTGCAGCCTTATAGGACAGTCAGAGTAGAATAAAAATTCTCCTACAAGCTTTAAGCAGACACTGATAGAAGTCACAAAACTGCTATATACTGCTGATGAGAAAAGGTATTTAGCAGTTTATATTTTCTAAAATAATTGCATTTCCATGTTCTTTGTACTGCAGGATACCAGACATAGTGAATGAAGGCTCCTGGGTTTAGTAACACTTTAAGCCAAAACGTTTTTTGTTTTCATTCTGGGTAGAGAAAGGGAAGGTTATATAACCCCTGTCAGTTTTTATGGCATCTTCATCCCACTGAGATTTCCCTTCACTTCCTGTCCCATAGCCACAACAAGAAATGAGAGAAAATCCCCCCAATGTCCCTACTCCTGTTCTGGTGACAGCTCAAAATTTGTGATTTTCTTTCTTTTGTACTCTCGATAATAGCAGTCACCAGAACAAATAGGGAGACAGACAACAATAAAAACCTGACAGCCGTGGGGCTACACAGGTAAATCAAATGTTTACATTAAAGCACATGTCCACTATAATCTTATATTAACTTTAATTATTGTTAATACGCCTTTTAAAGTCATTTGCAATGTTTTAAAAGCAGCCGCTTTCAGTAAAATAATACTCAGTCCTGACATCCTGCCATAAAAGTCCTTCTTGAGGCACTTCCTGTTGTAGGGTGACAACACCTTGTCCCTGTCTCCAAGTTGTGCCTCCATTTGGTCATCATGTAACATGGGCTTCAAATGCAGACTACCAGTAGCTTCTTTGGAATATGTTCCACAGGCATGGTCCTCTGTTGTCAACATCAGAAAGCGCACCCTGAGAAATGCCAGTAACCATCACTGGAGTAGAAGATGCGAAGCGGCTGCAGGAGATCACCAGCACTAACATGCAACAAAGGATCAAAAAAGGTGTATGATACATAGTGCTTTATAAAAGAGGGTATGTGATCACTTATAAAAAAAGGGAAAAAAAAGGTATTTTTTTTTTTATACTGTATCTATACACAAATGTTTTTCCTTTCATTTCTATTTTAAACTGAATGGGTTGTTTTACAAGGAGATCATTTACAATCACTTTTATCAGTGTTACTTTTACAGTCACTTTTTATCAGTGAACTTGTGTAGAGTTATACATCTTGTCACTGTTATATATGTAGAATCCCCTTTTAAATTAGTCTTCACACAGCAGCTTTTTCTTGGGAATGTTCTTATCTTTCTGGGCACATAACCAACAGCGACCGTGTATGTATCTACTAAAGCATAGAACTGTATTGTTTCAGCCAGCAGTAACGTGACCTATCTGTTAGCTTCCTGGAAAGTCTTTGTTGTTTTTAGCATAAATGGAGAATGTTTCTGACATTGTTAAGCGTGTGTGTGACCCTCCCTCTGTGTGCACAGCTTTTTGGGCCTATTTTGGATATATATTTGTTTATATGGTACACATAATATACAGTAATTTCAGAATTAACAATGTTTACAACTACTTTAATTAATTCTCCAGTTTTATATTTCTCCATTATACTGTATAGGTTTACAGTGGCGTCACTAGGGTTGGTGTTACTTAGTGCGGTAAAATATGGTGTCACCCCCCTGCCCCCCAGTGTAATTCCCCCTCCCCCATGTAAATCCTCTAAGGTTAATCTCCCATAATGTAAATTCCCCCAGCGTAAATCCCTGCACCATTGTACTCCCCTGTGTAAATCCCTGCACCATTATATTCCCCCAGCATAAATCCACGCACCATTGTACTCCCCTGTGTAAATCCCTGAACCATTATACTCCCCCAGCATAAATCCACGCACCATTTTAGTCCCCCGTGTAAATCCCCACAATGTAAAAACCCTGTGTAACCCCCCCAATGTAATCCCCCTAATGTAACCTCCCCCCCCTGTGTATTACCCCTAATGTAACCCCCCCTTTGTAATCCCTCCAATGTACCCCCTTGGTAATCCCCCCAATGTAACCCCCCTTTGTATTCCCCCCAATGTAATCCCCTAATGTATTTCCCTAGTGTACCCACCCCCCTGTGTAATCTCCCTAATATAACCCCCATGTAATCCCCCTAATGTAACCCCACCGTGTATTACCCCTAATGTAACCCCCCCTTTGTACCCCCCCTTGTATTCCCCCCAATGTAATCCACTAATGTATTCCCCTAGTGTAACCACCCCCTGTATAATCTCCTAATGTAACCCCCTTGTGTAATCCCCCTAACGTAACCCACCCAATGTAACCCCCCTGTGTAATACCCCCATGAAATCCCACCAATGTAACCCCCCCTTGTGTATATCTGCAAATTTTGACTATATAGTTTATATCTCCACTCCCTATATTCACAGACCTCAGATCAGCATGGCTCTGTCCACACAAATGTCTTTCCTCCTAGGCTCCTCCTCCTAGCCTGGGCTCCGTCGGCTGTGAGGTGTGTAATTGTGATGGGCAGCCCGCACCTCTCCCCGCCTGCCTGTCACAATAATAGGCGATTGCAGTGCCGGTTCCCGGAGGACATGCGGGCGCCGGGCACTAGGCTATGGAACTCCAGAGCTGTGTGCCTCACAACTCTTTCTCCTCCTCCCTCCCCGAACATCACGGAGCAGAGATACCAGAGTGTCCAGGGAAAGAAGGAAGAGGAGAGAGCCGCGGCCCCTCTCTCAATCAAGCGCCGTGGCGGGTGTTACCCTGCAAGGTAAAGTCATAATCTGCTAGTAGTATTACTACTACTAGCACATTATGTGAAACTACTTACTTTAAAATGAAGCTGTTCCAGCTCCGCAATGTAAGCGCTGCGGCTGCTTCCTTTTTCACCTGTCTTGCTTCCAGGGTCGCGAGCTCCGGCGCTGGGAGTGGCTGGAGCCGTAATGACGTCACTCCCACGCATGGGCGCAGGAGCCGTTGTTCACAGGACAGGGCTCAGAAGGAACGGCACGGGTGGCTGTTCCTTCAGAGCGCAGTAATATCACTGGCTGCATGTAATGTAAATATCTCCTAAACGGTACATGTTTAGAAGATATTTGCACTACCTATAGTTAAGCTTTATTATAGGCTTACCTATAAGTAAAAGTCAGTAAAGGAAGTTTACTTCCTCTATAAGGGAAACACGCTCTGTTCACAGAAACCACTGTTGCAATTTGTCTGTATCACTTGCTGCCATTCCCAGACAGGAATGTAACACTTTTGCACTACTGTAGCTCCTCACAGAGGCAATGTTCTTTATTTCTATTTGAAACATTCAGAGATTCAGCATACCAATTTTAAGACATAATTGTAATATAAAGAAAAGAAAAGATGGTGCTGGATATTAAAAGTTACAAATAAATAAACAAAACCATTCTAGCCTTTACAGCGAAGGAAGCTGCCATCTTAACATCTATTTGATCTGCAGTTGCCATAATGCTGCACATGTAATCAGTTATGACACCAGCCATTTGATGGTTTGAAAGTTCGGTTGAGAGCACAAGGAAATGTGACAGTTATCATTCACAGCATCGCTTGAATGTAACTGTTTTTTGAAACAGTTAAATACAGTGGAACCTCGGATTACGAGCATAATCCGTTCCAGGAGTATGCTCGTAATCCTAAGTACTCGCATATCAAAGCGAGTTTTCCCATTGAAGTCAATGGAAACGAAAATAATTTGTTCCGCATTGACTTCAAGGGATGCAATACCGCATGCGGCCAGAGGCGGGGGGCGCCGGAGAGCCTCAGAAACAGCCCAAAAGGCCCAAGCACACTTTGGCTGACCTAAGCAAACCTCGGAAAGACTCCGTTCACGAGCCACGGGTGGCTGTTCCTTCAGAGCGCATGCGCCAGTAATGTCACTGGCTGCATGTAATGTAAATATCTTCTAAAGGGTACATGTTTGGAAGATATTTACACTACCTATAGTTAAGCTTTTTTATAGGTTTACTTATAGGTAAAAGTCACTAAAGGAAGTTTACTTTAAGGGAAACACGCTCTGTTCACAGAAACCACTGTTGCAATTTGTCCGGATCACTTGCTGCCACTCCCAGACAGGAATGTAACACTTTTACACTACTGTAGCTTCTCACAGAGGCAATGTTCTTTATTTCTATTTGAAACATTCAGAGATTCAGCTTACCAATTTTAAAACATAATTGTAATATAAAGAAAAGAAAAGATGGTGCTGGAAATGTTTACAGAATACAAAAACAATACAAAACAGCCAGTAAAATAAAACATATTAAAAGTTACAAATAAACAAAACCATTCTATCCTTTACAGCCAAGGAAGTTGCCATCTTAGCCTCTATTTGATCTGCAGTTGCCATAATGCTGCACATGTAATCAGTTATGACACCAGCCATTTGATGGTTTGACAGTTCAGTTGAGAGCACAAGGAAATGTGACGGTTATCATTTACAGCATCGCTTGAATGGAACTGTTTTTTTAAAACAGTTAAATAGATGGGATTAGTTCCACTTTGCCTGATCCTTGCTTCAGTGCATAGTGCAATTTTCTTGCAAAGTATGTTCAGCCCAATCAAAGTCACTGGCCCTCATAAATTCCTTCATACTTTCAATGATACGTGACCAAATGCAAAAGCTATTTGATGTCTGTGAAAAAGGTGTTGCAGAACTAAATCTACCCAAACAAAGAATCCAGGGTGTGTAGGAGAATATTTTATTGTTCTCAGCAGACACACCCTTAATGCCAACTATCCTAAATGGAACCATATTTTCATATGACAAGGTTTTATAATCATAAAACCAACAAATTATTTAACCACTAGCCGCCCAGCCTATAGCAAAATGACGGCCAGGCATTGGCTCTCCCATCCTGACTGGGCGTCATGTGAAGTCCTGGCAGGATGTGGGGATTGGTCGGCCGCGGGGCCGCGCATCGGCGTAATCTGTCACTGGACGCGTCCATGGGCCGCGGCCGATGACCGATCCGAGTTCCCCAGCTCGCTGCCTGTACCATGTGACCGTCGTGACATATCACAGCAGGTCACATGTCAGTTGTACACAATGGACAGCTTCCTTTAAAGCCATCCAATGTGCACAAATGTGTGACTAGTTGTGATTGGTAAATTCGATCACATGTAACAGACAGGGTCAATCACAGCCCATCTGTACCATGTGCTTAGCTTTGACCAATCACAGCTAATCACAACAAAACAGACTGATTGGATCAGTTTCAGTCTGTAAAATGCTTGCTTATAGCAATGTAATACATTGCTATTAGCAAACATAATGTGTAAAAAAAAAAAAAAATTGAATGATCACTTACCCAGAGCAGTACAATGTTACTATGGCAACATTATATTGCTCTGGTCACAGTATGTTAAAAAAAGAAAGTCGTAAATATATATATATATATATATATATATATATTCGCTGATCACCGCCACACCAGTTATATGATGATGCTGTACTACACTGGTGACAGTATGTAAGAAAAAAAAAGTGAAACATTTTTTTTAACCACTTAGGGACCAGAAGGATTTGCACCCTTAATGACCAGGCCATTTTTTGCTTTACGGCACTGCGTCGCTTTAGCTGACAATTGCGCGGTCGTGCGACGTTGTACCCAAACAAAGTTAACGTCCTTTTTTTCCCACAAATAGTTTTCTTTTGGTGGTATTTGATCACCTCTGCGGTTTAGTTTTTTTGCGCTATAAACAAAAAAAAGACTGACAATTTTGAAAAAAAAAAAACAATATTTTTTACTTTTTGCTATAATAAATATCCCCCCCCCCCCCCCCAAAAAAAAAACAAAACAAATTTCTTCATTAGTTTAGGCCGATATGTATTCTTCTACATATTTTTGGTAAAAAAGTTGCAATAAGCATATATTGATTGGTTTGCACAAAAGTTATATCATCTACAAAATAGGGGATAGATTTAGGGCATTTTTATTATAATTTTTATTTTTTTACTAGTAATGGCGGTGATCAGCAATTTTTTGCGGGACTGTGACATTGCGGCGGATGGATCGGACACTTTTGACACTTTTTTGGGACCATTGACATTTATATAGCGATCAGTGCTAAAAATAGCCACTGATTACTGTATAAATGTCACTGTCAGGGAAGGGGTTAACACTAGGGGGAGATCAAGGGGTTAAGTGTTCCCTAGGGAGGTGTTTCTAACTGTGGGCGGAGTGTAGTGACTGGAGAAGGAGAGAGATCGCTGTTCCTGATCACTAGGAACAGCGGATCTGTCTATCCTCCCCTGACAGAATGGGGATCTGTCTGTTTACATTGACAGATCCCTGTTCTGTCTTTCTTAGGAGCGATTACGGGTGTCCGGCGGACATCGCGACCGCCAGCCAAGCGCATCGGCTCTGGCGTCGTGGGCATGCACGCCCCCTAGTGGTCTTAAAGTGGCCAATGTACAACTTTTGCCACGGTACAATGTTTTGCATGGAAATTTGGCATTTTATATTGTAGGCCTATAATTCTTTGGAATAACTCACTTAAATCTGTCTAAACAAATCTAGTAGACATCCCAAGTATGATAAAGTTTGAAACACTAAATCATAAATTATAATATAAATAACTATAAATAATTATAACAAAGAATAATATAATAATGAAATGTATTCAATAATGTAATCAAATCAAAAACACTGAAATTTGCTCAGTCGCAAAATTGTCGTCACTTTCAGTGATGAATTTCCCCACTAATCACTATCGCTCAATTCTGCAAGTAATTCTAATTTACTATCGCTGTTTTCTAGCTGGTTCTAAAACCGCTTTTGACGTAAAGGGACACTTTTTGAATGCCATGGACTTTCTCAAGTTTCCAGGCAGAATGAACAGTATATATAATATAAAAGTGCATGCAGGGCACTGGACAAAGCATTCGAGACAAAAGGGATGTGAAATGATTTCATACAGTAATGTAATGTACAGATTACAGTGTGTTATATGTGTTATGTATTTTTCACTTTTTTGAATTTGCCGATGGGCTCCGCCTCCGTGCATCATGACGCTCGCAGGGAACGGAGCCTGGAACAGTGATGAATCGGGCGGTGGACACAGCCTGCACACACAGCGGGAGGACATCGCAGGACAAGGTAAGTAACTTTACCAGGATACTGCGATGCAATCCCGAGTGTGGCTCGGGGTTACTGCTTTTGGTAAGGAAAATTCACCCCGAGCCACACTCGGCAATACCACTAGGAAGGTTAAATAAGAATCAGATTTATATTTATGAAACACACATTTATTTGTTATTGTAACGAAACGTCCCACACTCCGCTTGAGTGCTTTCGTCATATACCGCTTCCTCCCAGTCTGAATATAGATATCAGATATTCCAACCATTCACAATCACAAAACAAGACGATACTTGTTTAGTTGCTGAACATGGACTCTTTATTAGAACCAAAATACAAGTCTTATATACAGTTAAAGAGGAGGTTCCTACCTCCTGCTCATTTACTCTAACAATACAACACAATAGCAGGAGCTCAAGCAGCAGTCCTACATTGTACAGAGGCCAATGTGATCAGCTCTCTCAACTAACATGTTGAGTTCAGAATCAAACAAACCAAGAATGGTCTTTACATATATCCTGGGAGATATTGTGGATAAATATTACTGTCCCATTTTAAGTAATCCGAGATATATTTTCTCAGTCACCCTGTGCCAGGATGGCACAGGGTGACTTAGACATAAGAGGTGCATGGGGAGCTGAAACAAGGGTTTCCCAACCTTTCCAAGGGATTATGGGTTCCATGGGCCCTCCCGTCACATCTCTCCCCTTTCGGCAGAAAACTAACACAGGAGGAGACCCCAGAGGGGTTGACTCCGAAGTTAATCCATAGTTCCAGTCCTCTAATGCCTGTACCAACACAGTACCCCAAACAAATTGTTCCAAACAGAGCATTACTCACCCAGCCAACCTCTGCCTCTCTCATAGAACACACCCGCTGCTGGGGGGAAGTGCGGACTGGTCCTTCCCCCTGGAGTCCCTTTAGCCGCAGGAGAGAAGACAGGGTGGCTGGGCTCAGTCTGTCATGCTGTTGGGCATCTGGGCCAACTGCCCAGCATCCCTGGGGTATACAGGTGGAGACTGAAGTCCCATCCACCTTTACAGGAAATCCATCCTCTGTTAGTTGAGGGCAGAGGCCAGCAGCACTCTGCCCTGTTGCCAGCCTGTCAGGAAAGGTTCCACCCGCTGATGATACTGTCTGACATTTGGCGTGCTGTACTGTGGTCCACCAGCAGGTGTCTCCTGGCAGTTTAGAACTGCCAGGGGAGCCTTCCTCTGTTGTTGTTATGTGATCCTTGGGCCGCAGTACTGGCGTCCACCAGCGGGTGGTTCCTGGCAGTGTGGGGCTGAAATCATCTTCTGCAACTAGGCATCACATGAGTGATTGCAGGAGGTGTGTATAAGTACCCGGCAAAAAAACAGTCCAATAAGCAGCGCAGGTTACAGTGTGTTATAATAAGTCCCAATGCACATTTATGGAAGTCCTTTTAGCTGAAAAGCTATTTGTGAGATGTTTACGATCTGTTGCCAGGGCAGCCTTATCAGGGGGGTGAAGCCACTCCAATATGTAAGACAAGGAATAAACAAAAAAGGCGCCTCTTAGTAGGATCGTAAAAATTTAATGAACAATTACATTAGCAAACTCACATGTGGAGACTGTATAGTCCGGCAGGGGAAACGTCAGTAGCGGCCATGTCCGTGCTCTCAGATGCCTGATTTCTCACTGCTGGCTGCTGCCATGGTGCCGACTTCCGGGTTGCGATCGTGGAACGCCGTTCAGAATGAGGCTTGGTTGGACAGTCAGGTGGAAGGCTGGAACGCAGATAGGATAGTGGCGCTGTACTGCTTCTCCCCTCAGTATCCCCTGAGAAAGTTCCTTCTTCAATGGAGTCCTTGTGCTGTGATCATCCCTCCACTGTTTCCTCAGCACTGTGTCATTCAACGAGGAAGTGAATGACACAGTGCTGAGGAAACAGTGGAGGGATGATTTACACAAACCTATATGGTAACAACTGGTTATTCATGATTAATTGGTTTCACATATGTTCACTGTTTGATTATTGTGAATTAGTGGATGCGCACCTGTTTTTGTAATTATATTTTTTGAATTATAGATGCATAATCTATAACATCCTCTGATGAACAGTCCATTAAGTCCATACATTCTGTAATCTGTGGCTGGAGAGATGAGCCGACTGCCCCAGCTCCCTGGAACTCCACAGTTGCTGCCGGTGCTGGGCAGAGTTTGATAGCACTCTGCCCTGTTGCCAGCACTTCTGCTGGGGACTCCACATCATCCGCTTTGGCTAACTGTTGGGGCAGGAGGCTGGATTCCTCCACTCCCACACTGTGTAACTGCCATTGGGGAGGTGAGCTGGCTGCTTCCTTTTCCGTTCCCTCACCTGGCTGCTGGAACGACATGTCTATGGTACTGTCTCACAGATGCACGGATCTTTTCTGGGGAGGAAAGACCGCGTTCTCCACCCTGGCTGACTGTTGAGGAGGGACAAGTAACACCTCCTCTCCCTTCTCCCCCTGTAACTGCTGCTGGGAAGTGATCGCCACCTTCTCACCCTGAGCCTCTGGAACTGCCACAGGTGTGGGGCAGAGGTCTTGAACCCTCTGTCTGGTGACCAGCGCTTCAGCTGGGGAAGTTCCTTGCAACTCCACAGATACTGCTGTTGGTGCTGGGCAGAGCACAGTGAAGTTTGGCCCTGATACCAGCTCTTTTGCTGGAGGCTCATCAGGTTGATCTTCCTCAGCAGAAAAGTCTATCAAATCCCCTGTCTCTGAAACTGGTGTCTGAGGATAGAGGTTCACCATCTCCTGTCCGTGGAACCCAGAAGATGCTATCGGTGCTGGGCAGAGGTTAGCAGAGCTCTGCCCTGTTGTCAGCACTTCAGCTTTGGGGATGGCAATCTCCAGATTTTCCACTGCCGATTCTCTGGCATGCTGCTGGACAGGCACATTCCTTCATCCAAGATCATCCCATGCAGAAACAGGATCATCAAGGTCAGTCAGCACTTGCTGCATCCGCCATAAGACCTCAGGCAGGTTGGCAAAGCACACTGTTATTCTGTGTCAGGGAAATAGGCGCATCCCTATGCACAATTCCACAAGGTTAGTGAACCAGCACAGGCAAGGTCACGCTAACACGCATCAGTGCACACGGATGTGCAATGTCTCTACTAGATGGATGCCCGGCGCCGCAATCGGGCATGCGCAACAACGCCGCGATCGTACGAACGCGCGTACGCAGCGCCACGTGCACGATGTGAAACAGGCGCCTTATTTATTTAAATACTCCACTGACAGTGCCGCATTACTGGATTATCATCAGCTCTCCCTGTATACCTGTGTTTGTGATTCCTGCTTACCTGATCTTCTGTGAACCGACCCGGCTTGTTTGACCTACTCCTTCTGACCTCCTGGCTCTACCTACCGGCTTGCATCTGACTTCCTCCTGCCTGCTTCCTGCATCTGACCCCGGCCTGGCTAATGGACTCCGTGTATTCCTGTCTCCTGCACCTGGACTTGTGGCTCTAGATCTTGGACTGTCTTACCGTGTTTGACCCCTGGCCTGGCTTCTGATTCTGCTACTGAACTTCCATTGGTCCTCTCCTCTGGACCTCTTAAGCATGTCTGCCTCCAGTGACTTTGCTCTACCAAGTTCCTGGCACCAGCTTCTACTACCAGGCAACCCGTGCTTCTGTGGGCATCGCATCCCTGTGTCATCTTTAGGGTTGTGCTGCACTTGGCCGTAAGGGGAGCCCTCCCGGCATCTCGGCCTCCTACCAAGTTCCTGACACTCTGCCACATTGCCGAATCTTCAGCCAGGATTTCAGAGTTGTCAACTAGTATTTCCTGATAGTCCCAGGCAAAGGGAACCCAGCCCTGGCGCTGAGCAGAGTCTAGCAGCCGTCTGTAGGCAATCTCCAGCTCCCATTCCTGAACAGCCAGAAACTCTATATCTTCCAGTGCCCAGTGCACTTCTGAGAAGTTCAGTAGCCCTTCTCTGAAATCCATGATTTCGTCCAACCGCCACTCCAAATCACTCCCAAAGTTAGGGTCCCCTGTCAACTTCACATACAACAGTCCCAGCCTGCCGTAGCCAAAGCCTTCCGTTGGGCGGTCATCCACTATCCAAGGGCATGCTTGGGATACATGCCACCGTAGGGCTCTGTAGCGCTCATCCAGCCGCATCTCTGCCAGACCAGCCTGCTTAATTCAGCTGTCTGCTCCTTGTGCGGTTTTTCTCCCAAAAACAGCACCCGTAATCCATACTGCAACCAGTACCTTTCCTGGATGGAGGGGAGAACTTTTCCCTGGTGTCGCTGCTCACGGGCTAGCGCCCCCTTCTAGAGTTCGCAGCAGATAGAATCAAACCATTCCAGCAGAACCTGCTCTGACACTGGTCCTCTGTGCTGTATCTGCATCTCTCGCAACCTCCTTCTGAATTTCTCTTCCATGGTGGTTGGTATCTGTACCTCGCCTCTCCTCTCCTGCTATCCGGACCTTGGATCCAGGTGGAAGTTTGGATGTCCCAGACTGCAGGAAGCGTCCCACTGCTTGCCACCAATGTAACGAAACGTCCCACACTCCGCTTGAGTGCTTTCGTCATATACCGCTTCCTCCTAGTCTGAATATAGATATCAGATATTCCAACCACTCACAAGCACAAAACAAGAAGATACTTGTTTAGTTGCTGAACTGGACTCTTTATTAGAACCAAAATACAAGTCTTATATACAGTTAAAGAGGAGGTTCCTACCTCCTGCTCATTTTACTCTAACAATACAACTGTAACCAGAAACCTAATTAACATGAGCTAATTAACTAATCTCTTAAAGCAGCCAATGTGACTCCGTGCCCTCCTGAACATTGTTATGATTAATCAGGATTTCACTACAGGTCAGACTTGTTGTCACCGAGCTTCACACAGTAGATTATACATTATCATAAGTATAAACACAGGACACCTTCACACAATAGCAGGAGCTCCACCAGGAGTCGGCTCTCTCAACTAACATGTTGAGTTCAGAATCAAACAAACCAAGAATAGTCTTTACATATATCCTGGGAGATATTATGGATGAATATTACTGTCCCATTTTAAGTAATCCAAGATATATTTTCTCAGTCACCCTGTGCCAGGATGTGACATAAGAGGTGCATGGGGAGCTGAAACATGGGTTTCCCAACCTTTCCAACGGATTATGGGTTCCACGGGCCCTCCTGTCACAGTTATGAATCAACAAGAATAACAAATTAACAACAGTAACAATAACGTAAAGAGAAACAACAAACACAAGCCTGAGACCATATAGAAACTACAAAGTATTACCAAGGCCTTGTTCACATGGGGTGTACTAAAGCGTATGCTCCTGGAGGGATGTGTTTACCCGTATGGGGATGCACAGGTGTTCAAAGTATCTCCTTGTAGGCAGTCCCACTCATGTCACCTGGATTGCAGCGGCTGCATGGTTAGAGACGCTGCTCCCAATATGACATATTTGTGGATGCACGGCCCAGAACATACACTGCAGCTGGGGCCGTTCACTTGCAAAATGTCAGATTAGGAGCAGCGTCTGTGTCCATGCACCTGATGAGTATCAATTAACACCAATGAGACTGCCTGCACGGGATGCACAGGACCCCTGTACATCTCTGTGCAGATAAATATGGCCCTCCAGGGTAGTACGCGTTAGTATGCCCCAAGTGGATGAGGACCAAGGGATAAGCTGCCTCATACCATATGGAAAAAAATAACAGATTCCCTAAACAGAACTCAGTTTAGAAGAGAAAGACTTTTTTTTTTTTAATTACCAGACAACTTATTGGCATATATATAAGCCTTACTTTAACACATCTACTGAAATCACATATGTTCCATATGCAATATATAAATCATTATGTCAGAATGCTACATATATTTGTCATTGTGTAGTTGCACACAAAGATTCTTTAAAGGTTCACACTTCAGTGTTTGTACGGGTACGGCAGCCTATTCAAATGAATGGGCTGCTGTGCCTGTGTTTCCGCTAAAAAATGGTGCATGCACCTTTTCAAAAATGTGGCCGTAGGGAAATCGCATGGTCTTTTTGACCATGTGATTTTCTTGCTGTTCCTGCACCATCAAACGAGCTGCATGCTGAGATGCGTGGGGGGGTCATTCAGAATGAATGCGCATCTCCTACTAACAGTGCAATTTAGCTGCGGGTGGTTGCAGGTGTAGGAACAGATGCGATTCCCGTACCTGCAGCCACACACAAAGCCTTAAATGATATGTCATCTTTGAGTGGCTATGAGAGGTCTGCATCACTGGTGTTTTTTTATCTTTTTAAGGCTGGTTTCTCACCTATGAGTTACAGTAAAGCACACACTTTTCCGAATCCCAATGGATGTTATAGGGGCGATCTAGCAATGCAATGCACCATATACACATACACACATTGTGGTAAATATTTTTAAAAAAAAACATTAAAAAAAATAAAAGTTTAGATCTGTTTTTTGTTCCTTTGCCATGTATTGTCAACCACTTCTAAATGAATTGGGTTACCTTCATGCAACGCAGGTTAACAAGCGAAATGTAGCATGTTATTGTGGATGCAGTAGTGCACTATAACAGAATAGCATTGTGTGAAGGAAACTCTATGTACTCAAGCAGTGAGCTCCCAACTTCATCGACCTGACATAACCATTATGAGGGTTTCCTACTCTCTCACTGCATTGCTCTATCATGGGGAAAGAAAATGAAATAGTGCAAAAGGGATAAAGAACTCTCAAAGAGCTTTTGTAATTTGTATCAAAGGCATAAATTAAGCCAAATAATTCAAATAATTATTCAAACAATTCAAATTGGCACATTCCAAAACAAAGATGTTTACAGAAATTATATCTGTAGTAAAGTTACAGCAAATAAAAGAACAAACTTGAATGCAGCACTGAGCTATACAAATCCCGAGTACACATACATATGTTACCACTCTAGGCCATCATACAGATCATTCGCCAGCTATGGGGTGCACACTTACAGGTATTCATTTCTCCCTGCAGTATCCAGACACAAACAGGCTACACTTCCACTGTTTTTATCCTTTGATATCCAGCAAGCTTTGTTGCAAACTCACAAAACCGAACTTTGGCACATCACGCACCGCCAGGCCCTCTCCTACTCCTTCAACATGTTTCTCTCCAAAAGGGGCTTAGTCATCAAGGTCATGGCGATGATATGGGCCTCAGTCTAGCTTTGTGAGTTTGCGCCGCTTGCAATAAAGCTTGTTATATATGCAAATCCTGACTTTAGCTCCCAAAGCTGAGCTTGAACCTACCTTTCTAATGGTCTAGAAATAAGACGAGTATGTTGATGGACACTAGAGGTGGGCCATGGATCAGCTTTTAGAGCAGAGCTTGGTATATGCATCAATGTGTTTCAGGGCTCCCGAGTCCCTTATGGTATTTAAAGTGGTTGCATTTTATTTCCCGCTGTCAGTTTACTTGCAAGCATTATTCTTATTTATGAAATGACTGAAGTACATTACTAAAAACCAGTCAGGTTTTTGCTTTCATTATCATTGTCCAGAAAGACAGCTCTGCATTTGGACACTTTGACTTAGAATTTGTTAGAGTATGTCGTTTTGAACCTGAAAGGAGTGCAATGAGGATTTTTAAAATAACATTTTCTGATAAACAAATGTTAAATCTTAACTGAACAGAACTTTTATAATCTCCCCTTAACATCACACAGTTTATCTTGCTATCACATCTAACAGCCCCTATACATAAAGTCCGCTGTAAGCTTTTGTCCTCTGTCATGACACAGCTCTCTACACATCTCTTCTTGGTAGCTGTAAAAATCTTTGCAAAAATCAATTCTACCTTTACAATTGTGATTAGCAATCTCTGGGATTGATTTACCAAAACGGGAAAGTGCCAAATCTAGTGCAGCTCTGAATAGCAACCAATCAGCTTCCAGCTTTTTTTTTTTTTGGTCAAAGCTTAATTGAGCAAACTGAAGTTAGAAGCTGATTGGCTACCATGCACAGCTGCACCCGATTTTGCACTCTCTAGTTTTTGTAAATCAACCCCTCTGTGTTCAGTTTGCCTGGACAGAATATCATCACTCCTTTCACAATTGCCTGGAACTATTTTTTTGCTATTGGCTGATGTCAACAAATATTAAAAAACATTAATAATAATTACAGCCAATGAGGAAAGGAAGAACGCAGGAAGGTCAAGGGAAAGGAGGTAAAGTCTATCTTTGCACAGAGTTTTCACAGATGCTATATAGGGAAAGCTAGAAAGCTGTAACATTAAAGAGAGAGCAATAAAGAGACTTTACCAGCCTCTATGCACATGTACCATAAGGTGCAACAGCAAGAGGACTGGCATGGGTCACTTCAAGCTTCCAATTAGTTACAGAGAAGAGGGGACTTGCAAGGTGCCTCCTTTGGGTCGGCGCTGCTGTTGTGCTGGTCGGGATCTGGACTCAAGGTTTCTATAGGGATGTCTTCTTATCCACAGACCCTCACATCTTTTCCAACTTCTCCAACTTTTCCTTGACGTTTTCTTCCAATTACTTGTTTGCGAACTCCTGCATGAATGTAGAGGAGTCAATGGTGAACTGTAGACTGCAAGCAAAATTGCTTCACATATGACAGTAGAACTTCCTCAGCATTCACTACTGCTATCTGTAACTATAAAACCCTTTCTTCCTTTATCTTAAAGCGGAGTTCCACACAAAAATGGAACTTCCGCTTTTTGGAACCCTCCCCCCCTCCGGTGTCACATTTGGCACCTTTCAGGGGGGAGGGGGGTGCAGATACCTGTCTAAGACAGGTATTTGCACCCACTTCCGGCATAGACTCCCATGGGAGTCTACGCCTCTTCCCGTCCCCACCGCGCTGTCTGCTGGGAACACACAGCTCCCAGGAGAGAGCGGGGACCACTTGGGACGCGCAGCGCGACTCGCGCATGCGTAGTAGGGAACCGGGAAGTGAAGCCGCAATGCTTCACTTCCTGATTCCCCCACCTAGGATGGTGGCGGCAGCTGCCGAGAACCAAGCGGGTTCTCGGCATCGCCTGCTGACATCGCTGGACCCTGGGACAGGTAAGTGGCCATGTATTAAAAGTCAGCAGCTGCAGTATTTGTAGCTGCTGGCTTTTAATATTTTTTTTTTTGGCGGTGTGGGTGGACCCCCCGCTTTAAGATCTAAATGTGCATGAACAACAGTTTCAATTTGTAAAGAATAGAAAACATTATGAATTATATGGTCATTTGTTTGCAAATATTCCAGCCTTCCCCTTTCTAAATCCTGCATTTTGATGCTGGTTGAGGATACTGGAACCTTTAGATTCATATGGGTAAGGGTACGAACTGGGTTACACAGGATTTCCAGAAAAAGGCAACATACATCTGTTTTGCCAATATGAAACCCTAGTTCCAAAGTTTTTTCAGTACTGATTGGCCTACATCTACTTTTGGCTATATTAGATGTCAACCCCTGGAGGTCCTTTATGCTCTTTTATTGATATGATATTGTTATGCAAACTTGGGATATAGCATGCTTCCAGCAGGGTTAGGCTAATTAAGATGCAGGAGCAGTTCTGTCTGAGGCTCGATTCACACCTATGCATGTTGCTTTTGAGCGTTTTTGGAGGTTTTTTTTTCATGCTTGCCACGTTTTTGAGCCGCGTTTTTGCCACATTTTTGCCGCGTTTTTGCCGCGATTTGCGTTTTGCGTTTTTTTTTTGTTTTTTTTTTTTTACAGTTTTTTTTTACAGTCTAAAAAAAAATGTAAAAAAGATTAAAAAAAAAAAAAAAAAAAAAACGGCAAAAACGCATCAAAAACGCTGCAAAAACGGTGCACTTGCGTTTTTGATGCTTGTCCATTGAAATCCATTACATGCAAAACGCTGCATTTTGCATGAAAAAAAGTCCCCGACCCTTTCCAAAAACGCAGAGATACAAAAAAGCATTGATGTGAACATGTTCCATAGGAACCCATGTTAAAAAATTCCCGTGCATTTCTGCAAAATGCAAAATGCATCAAAAAACGCGCTAGTGTGAATCGAGCCTGAAGTAGGGCAGTGAGTAGGTGGGGGTCAAGTACCCAGTGCTCCTACAGGTTATTAGTATAGGACTTAGTGTAGCTGCTTCACTAAATCACTTTCCTTCATCCCCACTCACAAAGTGGACCTGACCAGTGCTGCACAGCCTATGCTAGAAGAACTTTCAAGTCGGATCCTCTGCTTAGTGCAAAGTCCTGTGGATAGCCATTTTTAATGGCGGCACCCCCAGCCATCCAATATGAGTATGCGCACTAAGCAAAGGACCTGGACGGGATCATTTTCTAGCAAAGATTGTGCAGGGCCGAACAATAAAGAACTCTGGAGTGGGGATGAAGGTAGGCATTATGATATGTGGGCTATACTGTGGGGAGTAGGGTGTATTTTAAAAGGGACAACTTCACTGAGGGCCCATTCATACCTGTCTGATCGTGTGCATTCTGCTAATACATGCAAAAGAAGGGCTCAAAAACCATGCAGCATTTTTTTCTGACACTATGGGGTTGATTTACTAAAACTGGAGAGTGCAAAATCTGGTGCAGCTGTGTAAATTAGCCAATCAGCTTCTAACTTCAGCTTGTTCAATTAAGCTTTGGCAAAAAAAACAAAAAAACTGGAAGCTGATTGGTTTCTATGCAGAGCTGCACAAGATTTTGCACTCTTAAGCTTTAGTAAATCAACCCCAGTATGCAACAACACACAGTAGGTCAGAGCTGCATTGCCTCGGTGCGCTGAGGTATCACTGATAATGAATGGCGCCACAATGCGCCAAATGCATGTAACATGCAATAATGTGTTGTGGTAACGTGGGCCTTACCACAATGCACCGCAAGGGAGTATTTCAGCCCTAAATGTGAAGTTGTCCTTTAAAAGAAACAGCTAAGTTGTGTTTATACAGAAAAGTCCCATTCCTCAAGATATATGCTGTGTTGCTATATTACCTTGTTCTGGCAGCAGAGAGTTGTAAGGTAATAGTGCTGAGGTTTGGGGTGTTAGGCATTCTTGGACTATTGGGTAACAAACTGGAATGAAAACAAAGCAGAAATTAACTATAGATCTTGTCAACATTTCTGGTATCACATCCTCAATATAGATCTTGTGCCTTGCTGAAATACCCCAAAGCCTATTGCTCTACTTTTTCACTAGTTTCTGAGCTGTCTGTAGACATCTATTTTGCCCTTTAATATTTATCTCTTTGTCACCCTCCTCACTGCAAGGCAGTGTTAATTTTGTCAACGAAAATTGTTTCGTCATGATTTTCGTCTTAGGCTTTTTTACAGTGACGAAAACGAAACTAAAAGTTGTTAGAATATCAGAGTTTATGAATGCATTTGGGTCTTTTGAGAATGATTGACTTGCTTATGTATATTGTCATATATTCTAGATATGGATAAAGTGAAATATATATGTATAGATTTTTACATATATTTATGTAAAAATTTCTTTAAAGCTTCATATGCATTCCTTGGGATAGCTTCAAAAGCTATTAGTAGTTCTCATGTGGTATCAATTTGTCTCACCTCCCCCATCTCATGAGAAGAAAAGTTTTGTATTTCTTTAGAGGCTAATAGTTTCAAGTTTTTGTTAAAGATCATAATTTCTTTATATTACAATATTTCTTGATTAGGATATTAATAAGAACATTGCATTTTAAATGTATATATACTGATATGTAGTAGGATTTTAGATGTTTAAAGAAAATGTGTATATTGTAAGTTAAATGATTCTTATTTTAGCTACTCTCATATTAGTTCATAGCCCCACCCTTAGGAATGTTGGAGGGAGGGAAAGTACTCAAAGTTCCCGTTTTTTTCTGTGGGACTATAAGAAAAATACAAACCTTTAAGCCAGTCTGGATAGAAAAGGGGAGGGGTTGGTTAATTGTAGGAGTACAGACAGGCTGTGGCTGGAAAGGACACTTTCATCCCAGCTCTCCAGGACACACACATACATCTCAAGACATTGATGCTACTTTTACACATAGACATATCTGATTTAATCGTAATTTCAAGAATAAGAAACTTATTGATTCTATTTTTATATTCTAAATTTTGACATTGTTTTTGTAACATTTTGCTATTTTATTAATAAATCAATTTTTGAGTTTTTACACGAGAACTGAACGGATTTTCTTGGAACTTTTTCTCATCAATATGAATTATTGAAATATAGTTATTAATACAGTAATAACTCGAATTCAACAAAAGTACAGCACATTTTCGTCAACTGACAAAAACTATGAAGAAAATAGAATCCGTTTTCGTTCCTTAACAAAAACGGGACGTTAATGGCATGGAGGGACGTTTACCCTCATGAATTTACTGTATTTAATCGGCGTATAACACAGTGTATACGCTGATATTTGTTTTTTACCAAAAGGGGGCAGGGATCTGGTGGTCCGCCCCCGGGTGCCACACATTGGGGGGTGGTCAAGCCAGCCACCCCGCCGCTCCTGGCCCTTGGATAGCACTGCCAGCAAAGTCTATCTTTAGGAAAAGATCATTGCCAGCCTCTTCTCCTATACTGCTCCTCCTCCCGTGTCACTCATTGTAAGCTGAAGCTTCTAACCTCAATAGCTTCGTTCTTGTTGGCCGCTCTCCTCCTCCAATCTAAAGCAACACTCGGAGGAGGAGAGCGGCCAACAAGAACGAAGCTCTCCTCCTCCGAGTGTTGCTTTAGATTGGAGGAGGAGAGCGGTCACATGACCATCCATGAATCTTCAGAGGAGAGCAGTCATGTGACCGGGTCCATGCAAGAACGAAGCTATGAGGTAAATTTAGAGACTTTGATCTACTATGAGAGTGACACAGGAGGAGCTGTGTATGAGAAAGGGCTGGCAGTGATTTATTCTTAACTTTAGAGTACGCTAGCAGTGCTGTCCCAGGATACTGGGGGTCTCCTGGGAATGCAGGGGGGCTGTGTATTGTGGGGGGCTTTGTATTGTGCAGAGGGTGGGGGGCTGTGCTGTGTATGATCCTATTAGTACCACAGGCAGGCAGTTGATTCTGCTAGCTGCAGTATCAGTATATATATACATCCCAGCTTTGTGCAGCTACATCTCACTGCAGGCCATTAGTATGTCTGGAAGGCCAACAAGGAGAGGCAGACAGTCACAAGCCAATAAAAGAGGGCAAGCAGGCTCTGTGTCTAGAGGCAACAGTGCTGGTCGTGGAGACGGTGCATCCTCATCAGCACGTGGCCGTGGCTGTGTTGAGCCGCAACATGCGGAAGACTTGGTAGAGTGGATGACCAAGCCATCCTCCTCCTCCTCATGCTCTCTCACCCAGGCTCAGGGTACTTTGTCTGGCAAAGCAGCTGCCAACACGGCCTTTTCCCTTGGCTCAATGGCATCAGTCACTCCTTCCCTAGCCCCACCATGTCTCCTGAGGAGTCCCCCCGAACTGTTTGACCACAGTGTTGGGTACATGCTCCAGGAGGATGCCCAGCATTTTGAAGGCTCAGATGATGGTACCCAGCTACAGGAAGGTAGTAACGTGAGCCCAGAGAGAGGGGGTGCCCAAGAAGGACAGCAATCTGGCAGTCATGTTCCCCCAGGTACAGCATACTGCCAGCTTTGCTCCAGTGATGAGGAGGGAGGAGATGATGAGGTCACTGACTCCAGGTGGGTGCCTGATAGGATAGGGGAGGAGGAGGCACATCTCCAACGAGGCAGGATGCCCTCCAGAGGCCAGCTTAAGGGCAGCACACCGACTGCATCACGCCGCAGAGCTCCGCATGTGCATGGCGCTGCTGTCTCTGCACGTTATTCCAAAAGTTCTTTGGTGTGGGCCTTTTTTGAGACGAGTGCATCATATCCCACCGCTGCTATTTGCAACATATGTCAAGCGTATATCGCGTGGCCAAAACATCACCCGCTTAGGCACCCCATGCTTGACCAGACATATGTCGACCTGCCATGCAATTCGTTGGCAAGCGTACCTTATAGACCCACACCAAAGAACAAAGCGGACCTCTCCTTGCTCCTCATCAGCTGGGATCTCCAACCCCACTATACCTTCAGTCCTCTCTGAAACCTGCACTGAGAGGAATGAAGGTGTAGAATTAGCTGTGTCACAGCCAAGTACTTGCGGGCAATCTGCTATCGGTACACTGACGTCAGATTGTACCAGGCGAATTTTCCTGCCCCAGCTGCTGTACCGCCGAAAGAAGTTCACTCCCAGCCATCCACATGCCCAGCAGTTGAATGCTATCTTGGCTAAATTGCTAGCACTTCAACTGCTGCCTTTTCAGTTGGTAGACTCTGTCCTCTTCTGTGCGTTTGTGGAATGCCCAGTTCCTCAGTGGCAGGTTCCCAAATGCCACTTTTTCTCACGGAAGGGGATTCCGGCTCTCTACCGACATGTGGAAGGCAATGTCTTAGCCTCGCTGGACAGGGCGGTCAGCGGTAAGGTGCATATTACCGCTGACTCATGGTCCAGCAGGCATGGACAGGCACGTTACCTATCTTTCACCGCGCACTGGGTGACTGCTGGCAGCTGGGAAGGATGCAGGACAGGGTGCAGCAGTGTTGGAGGTTGTTCCGCCACCACGCCTCCAAAATTCTACTAGTGGTGATTCTGCCACACCCCTCTCCTCCACCCCCTCCTCTTCTTCTTACTCCATGGCCTCTACCTGTGCTGATTTGTCCTCGGAACCAGCGGTGCTCCGTAGGCGTTCAAGGGGCTACGCAAGCACGCAGGCAAAAAGATGCCTTGAGCTGGTGTGCTTAGGAGACAGGAGCCACACTGGGGCAGAGATTCTGTCAGCTCTGCAGGGGCAGGTTCAGAGGTGGTTGACGCCACGCCAGCTTAAGGCAGGTATGGTGGTTTGTGACAATGGCACCAACCTCCTCTCTGCCCTTCGACAGGGACAACTGACCCATGTGCCCTGTTTGGCTCACGTCCTTAACTTGGTGGTGCAGCGGTTCTTGGGCAGGTACCCGGGCTTACAGGATGCCCTGAGGCAGGCCAAGAATTCTGTGTGCATTTCCACAGGTCATATAATGCCAGTGCTTGGCTGGCTGACCTCCAAAAGGAACTTAACCTGCCCAGGAACCGCCTAATCTGTGACATGCCCACCAGGTGGAACTCAACATTAGCCATGCTGCAGCAGCTGCACACGCAGCAGAGGGCCATCAATTAGTACCTATGCGACTATGGCACCAGGACAGGGTCAGGGGACCTTGTTTTTTTCCCCACGCCAGTGGGCTATAATCAGGGATGCATGCACTGTCCTGTCACCATTTGAGGACGCCACAAGGATGGTGAGCAGTGACAGTGCATGCATCAGTGACACTGTCCCTCTTGTCCACCTGTTGGAGCACACGCTGCGTCGAATAATGGACAGGGCACTTGAGGCAGAACAGAGGGAGGAAGAGGAGGACTTCCTTACCTCTCAAGGCCCCCCAGACAGTGTTCCTGCGTGTCCGCCGATCACACAGGAAGAGGATGAGGAGGATTGTGTCAGCATGGAGGTGGAGCCTGGCACTCAGCATCAGCAGCAGTCTTCAAGGGATCATTTACAGTCCGAAGAAACCCATGGACTTGTACGTGGCTGGGAGGAGGTGGCTGCGGATCATGTCATCCTTAGTGACCCAGAGGACTCTGGACCGAATGCCTCAGCAAACCTACGCTGCATGGCCTCCCTGATCCTGCAAAGCCTGCAGAGGGATCCTTGTAGTCGTGGTATCAAGGGAAGGGATGATTACTGGCTGGCAACCCTCCTTGATCCACGTTACAAGGGTAAGGTTGCAGACCTTATCTTGCCTTCGCAGAGGGAGAAGAGGATGAAACATCTTCGGGAGGCCTTGCAGAAAGGTTTGTGCAACGCGTTTCCAGAGCCTGGGAGGTTACAATTTCCTGGTCCTCCTGGACAATGTGTTGCTGAGGCTTTGGTCAGTCACAGAAGGAATGGTGGAGAAGGTGGCCGTCTGACCGATGCGTTCAGGCAATTTTTTAGTCCGCAGCCCCAAGGTCTGATCGGTTCCAGCAGCCCCCAGCGTCTGATTCACATGGTGCAGGATTACCTAGGGGCAAGATCAGACTTGGACACCTTTCCCACCAAAAATCCTCTGGGTTACTGGGTCTTGAGGATGGATCACTGACCAGAGCTTGCACAGTATGCAATTGAACTACTGGCCTGTCCTGCATCCAGCGTTCTTTTGGAATGCACATTCAGTGCTGCTGGAGGCTTTGTAACCGATCACAGGGTGCACCTGCCCACCGAATCGGTCGATCGGCTGACCTTCATAAAAATAAATCAGTCTTGGATCACCAGCTACCAAGCACCTGATGCTGATGTAACCAATTGATTTTTTTTTAATGTGAGATCCCTTCAAGACTGCCTATGCTGATCCGAAGTGACTATCCTGTTATGCTGAGTCACAATCCTCTTCCTCCTCAATTTTCATGCTGATAGCTTGTAAGAACATTTTTGGTTCTGGGCACCACCCCCAGTGGCCAAGGCCCAATTGTTCTGCCCCTGTTTAACAGGGGCGTGTAATTAAAATTTTTGATGCAATACTTTGCAGCAGGGCTCATTCCTATGCTCCAACTATAGTATCTGTGAGGGGTTGCAGTGTTGTGACACCAGCACCAGTGCCCAAGGCCCAATTTTTCAGCCCCTGTTTAACAGGGGCGTATAATTACAATTTTTCATGCAATACTTTGCAAAAGGGCTTATTCCTGCGCTCCAACTATAGCATCTGTGGGGGGTTGCAGTGTTGTGGCACCAGTGCCTAAGGCCCAAATTTTCTGCCCCTGTTCAACAGGGACATGTAATTACAATTCTTGATCTAATATTTCACAGCAGGGCCCATTCCTGCGCCCACTAAGAGTAACTGTGAGGGCTTACAGTGTTGTGGCAACACCACCACCACCAAAGGCATAGTTGCCAATAGTCCCGAATTTCCCGGGACATTCCCCGGATTTAGACCCTTTTCCCGATTTTAGTGTTTCCCGGGATCCTTTTTTTTCCCGATTTTTTTTTTTTCCGCCGCTAGAGGTCCGCGGCCGGCGGAGATAATGTCTCCGCCGGCCGCCATTTTCCAAAAGACCAGACGGGTTCAAGCTACAATGGAAAGAGAGTTGCGGCGCCGCCCACCCCCTGCCCCCAGAGGGGTGCATGATCATCGCGTGCCTGTTCACACTGCTGCCTAAACATCGATCAGCTCTGTATTTGAGCCAAGCTCAGGCTCAGCATTGGGCAGCAGCAGGTGTCCTGTGATTGGCCGAGCAGGTCATGTGCAGGACGGACAGAGGACATGAGGGAACTGGTCACATGTGGATGCAGGGCTGGACTGTGTCTGTGGGTAATCACGCCAGCCCTGCATGCTCCCGGAGTTCTAACTCGTGCTGTGTGTCTCTGTCTCCTGAGGTCGGTCTCTCTCATCTGCTCTGTCAGCCGCCCCCCTCCTCTCTGTCAGACCCCCCCTCCTCCCAGCCTTCCATGTTCCTATATACAGGAGGACTACAAGTAACTGGGACATGGGAGGCTGGGACTTGTAGTCCTCCAAGTAGCTAAGGCATGGGAGGCTGGGACTTGTAGTTCTGCTCGTAGCTGAGACATGAGAGGCTGGGACTTGTAGTCCTCCTAGTAGCTGGGACATGAGAGGCTGAGACTTGTAGTCCTCCTAGTAGCTGGGACATAAGAGGCTGGGACTTGTAGTCCTCCTAGTAGCTGGGACATGAGAGGCTGAGACTTGTAGTCCTCCTAGTAGCTGGGGCATGGAAGGCTGGGACTTGTAGTCCCCCTAGTAGCTGGGGCATGGGAGGCTGGGACTTGTAGTCCTCCTAGTAGCTGGGGCATGGGAGGCTGGGACTTGTAGTCCTCCTAGTAGCTGAGGCATGGGAGGCTGGGACTTGTAGTCCTCCTAGTAGCTGAGGCATGGGAGGCTGGGAATTGTAGTTCTGCTCATAGCTGAGACATGAGAGGCTGGGACTTGTAATCCTTCTAGTAGCTGAGGCATGGGAGGCTGGGACTTGTAGTTCTCCTGGTAGCTGAGACATGAGAGGCTGGGACTTGTAGTCGTCCTAGTAGCTGGGACATGGGAGGCTGGGACTTGTAGTCCTCCTAGTAGCTGGGACATGGGAGGCTGGGAGTTGTACTTGTAGTCTTCCTGTATTGGGGGACATGGTAGGGTGGGACTGGTAGTCCTCCTGTATTGTGGGACATGAAAGGCTGGGACGTATAGTGCTCCTGTATTGTCAGACCCCCCCCCCCTCTTCTGTCAAACCCTCCTCTTTGATCCCTCTCTCCTCCCCTTTTCTCTCACCCCCCTCACTACTGCCTCTCTCTCTCACCTCCTCTTCTTACCTCCCTCTTTCCCTCCTCAGGGGTGGGGGCCCTGTACGGGGTCCCAATAATTTCTAACAGCAGCCCTGTGAGTGAGTGCACCAGTTTGGATGTTTCTTGACCTACCCCCTGTCATAGAGGCTCTATGACAGGGGGTAGGGCAGTGTGGAGTGTAGAGGTCCCTCTGGGACCTACCCTTTGTCATAGAGGGACCCCTAAACTCCACACTGACCACCTGTCATAGAGGGACCCCGACACTCACCTACCCCCTATCATAGAGGGACTCCTACACTGCAACACTGCATACTAACCGACCTGAGATGTAAGGAAGCACTCCGCTGGGGACACCTGGGATGTAAGGAGGGAATCTACTGGGGACACCTGGTGGCATCTGGTGGCAGGCGACGTGACAAGTGACACACTTGGGGCTCCCACTGGTTCTGCATTATGGTGAGTTGAAGTATTTAATTTTATGTTACAATGTAATAATGATAATAATGCGCTTCTATCATCCTGACACCATAACAACCATGGTGACGGGATGATTGAAGCACTAACACCAGGTGTTTGGAGTATCTTTATTTGCTGATTGTTAAACTTTCTGAAATACACATATTTCTATTGTGGTATAGGATCTGGGCCTGCTGTCCCTCCATCCCTTTCTTTCTCTTTCTTTCTCCCTTTGTTTCTACCTCCACCCCTCGTTCATCTCAGACTCTAACCACACCCCCTTTGAGCCACGCCCCTTCAAGCCACGCCCACATTTTCCTATGCCATGCCTACTTACGCATGCCCCACCCCCTAATTATAATGTGACTCCACCTACGGCCAAAAAAGTGTCCCTTAAATCTTTTTTACAATGTTGGCAACTATGCAAAGACACAATTTTTCTGCCCCTGTTTAACAGGTGCATGTAATTACAATTCTTGATATATTTCACAGCAGGGCCCGTTCCAGCCCCCACCAAGAGTAACTGTGAGGGCTTACAGTGTTGTGGCAACACCAACACCTAAGGCCTCAATTTCTGCAGAGTATATTGGGCAGGCCCCTACTTTCAAACATCCAACTTACAAACGACTCCTACTTGCAAACGGAAGGAGACAACAGGAAGTGAGATGATATCTAGCCCTAGCAAGGGAAATTCTCTCCTGTAAGAGTTAATATGGGAAAAACGTGTCTCCTCTTCACTGATGCTTTATCACCAATCCTTGATTCACTAAAAACCCCAAATTTTCAAAAAACATTTGTCATTGGGACAGAAAGTGAGGTGAAATCTTCTGAAGAGGTGCACAGACAGCAAAACAAATTTACAGGGTGATAACCCTTCCCTATGTTTTCCAAAAAGCTTAAAAATAAATTTTTTGGCTGGAGCTACACTTTAAAAATGTACCAGTTCAAAATTACAAAGAGATTCTACTTAACAACAAACCTACAGTCCCTGTCTTGTTTGCACCGCCTGTATACTGCTGTTCAGAGTATATAGGGCCTGGGTGCCCCACGCCTTTCCTTTTTTAATTTGGGTGCGGGGTTCCCCTTAATAACCATACAAGACCCAAAGGGCCTGGTAATGGACTGGGGGGTGGGGGGTACCCATGCCGTTTGTCTCACTGATTTTCATCCATATTGCCGGGACCCGACATTACATTAAAGCCACAAGCAGTTTTAAATGACTTTTATTCCTTTAAAAATGTCATTTTGTGCAGGGACTGTTCTAAGCTCGTGAAACACACGCCACTTTACAGGCATACTATAGACACCCCCCAGGTACGATATTTAAAGGAATATTTCACTTTTTTTTCACCTTAAGCATCATCAAAATTACTGCTCCCGAAAAAACGTCCGTTTTTAAAACTTTTTTTTTGCATTGATACATGTCCCCTGGGGCAGGACCCGGGTCCCCAAACCCTTTTTAGGACAATAACTTGCATATTAGCCTTTAAAATTAGCACTTTTTATTTTGAACGTTCGAGTCCCATAGACTTTAATGGGGTTCTAAAGTTCGCACAAACTTTCGGTCCGTTGGCAGGTTCTGGTGTGAACTGAACCGAGGGGGTGTTCGGCTCATCCCTATTCACAATATATTTCTATACTTGCATTATTTATAAAAGGGATAAAATGTAGGGACTTGGGTATGTATTACAGAGATTAAATGCATTTTTTTTTTTTTTGCCCTGACATACATTTCAACAATTTATAGGGTACTGGGCAGAATAGTAGGGGTTAACAGGACAGTGAGGTTGATTTACTAAAACTGGAGAGTGCAAAATCTGGTGCAGCTCTGCATAGAAACCAATCAGCTTCCAGGTTTTATTGTCAAAGCTTAATTGAACAATCTGAAGTTAGAAGCTGATACTACTGGCTACCATGCACAACTGCACCAGATTTTGCACTCTCGCGTTTTAACAAATAAACCCCATTTTGCCTACATTTCAAATAATATAAAAGATCAAAATTACCTAAATTCTTCTTTTTTAATGGTAAGTTGTGAGCACAGTTCACAACTTATTGGGGGTCTCTGTGTCTGAGTTGAGACCACATGACAGTACTGTACACTTTCTCAAATGGATGTGGATATTTAGGTCTGGCATTCCAGAAAACCATCTACACCCTTGGTGTCCAACTTGCCACCCTCTGGTACTTTTTGCATGGCCCCTGCAGGCAGTAGTCCATGTTTCCCTATTACAGTAATCTATAACAGTCTCATGTAACGTGTATGCAGTCTATGACTGTCTTCTGAAGCATGTCTTCTGTCTTTATGAGCTCCTATGGCATCCTACAGTCTGTGACCATGTCCTACAGCATGACTGCACTCTCTGACCATCTCTTGTAGCAGGTCTATAGTCTCTGACCATCTACTGTCTGCAGTTTCTGTAATATTACTTTCACTTCATATTATGTGTGGCCCTTGTTGATGTGAGGGGCAACATTCAATACACGACTCCCAGTATCAAAAGAGTAGGCAACCACTGATCTACACAATGAAATGAAGGAATAGGTAAACTAAAAAGTGCTAGCAATCCTGTCAAGTAATAACAGTTTACAATACAGTATACCCAGTGAAGTGACTGGCCTCAGGTGACACACAGAGATTAAACAAATCCTCCTACATAAGTTGTAACTGTTTATCTGCAGTCTTCTCTTCTCTACATCCGCTCAATTACTGAATTTATAAGCTTATCTGAGATGTCAAAAAAAAGGGGGGCGGAGAGCTGAAGTTACACTCTGCATGGCTCAGTAAGAGGAGCTCTGAGAGTTGATTGGAGGGAAGAGACATCTCCCTCCCCCTTTTCACACAGCACACAGGAATTGAGCTGAGGTTGTCAATCAGCTAGAGGTCCCTCGCCTGTCATATTTTTAGCTCTTGGTGTGGGGAAGACTTGTCAGAAGTTATTCATGCTAATAGCAGAGGAAAGAGGCAGCAGACAGAAATGACACTTAGGGGTTGATTTACTAGAGGCAAATAGACTGTGCACTTTGCAGAGTGCAGTTGCACTCAGCTAATGCAGTTGCTCCAGAGCTTAGTAAATTAGGTAAATTAATCGAATCAAAGTGGTTGCTGTGTCTGGGCGGTGCTTTGGTTGGGTGGTGACTCGGCAGTTGTAAGCAGCGCTAGCTGTCGCGTTAGGTTGCGCCCAGGCAGGTAAGCGAGACCTGGGAAGTGGAGCAGGGACAGAATAAACCGCTTTGACATTGGTAACATAGAGTGGACTGCAAAGTGTCCATTGGAGTCTACAAGGAGCTGTCCTGAGGTACATCCAGCTTGACTACACAGTGCTTCTGGAGTTCGCTGCCGGGAAACCGGGGATCCTGTACCCGATCCATCCTACCACCTTCCGTATACAGCACTGGATTCAGATCCTTTAGGATCACAAGCTCTTCTGACCCACTGTCGTAAGACATGTATGTCCATCCCAGCTGGTAAAAGTATCCATCTTCTTATCCCTGAAGAGTTTTTTAAAGTGACTACAGACAACCTGTTTCCTTCTCCACTGTTTTGGTGTCACCCTAACAGGAAGAAGCATATTTTGTCTACTTCACACTTTCTGTGGACTTTATTTTGCATGACCCATTGTAGTTTTACTCACTACTGGATTTTTTGCACTCTCTGTGCTTTGCACACCCCTGTATTATTATTTTGTTACATTGTGCAGTCACTTAATATTGTGCTTTGAGCATATGCATTGGCATTTGCACTTTCCTTTATTATTGCATTGTCACATTAGGCAGTCACTCAACATTGTGTTTTGAGCATATGTATTGGCATTTGCACTATATTTATAGCGCTACACTATTTTTACACCAAATTAGTTAAATGTCCACTTTGCAAAGAGTACCCAATCACATGCAAATTTTTTTTTTTTAAACAGCATTTTTGCTTGCACATGATTGGATGATGGAAGTCAGCAGAGCTTCCCCTAATGTACTAAGCTTTGGAGCAATTGCACTTTGCAATATGCACAGTCTATTTGCTTTTAGTAAATCAACCCCTATGTGCTCTTAGCCTCCCTGGCGGTTTTCCCGAGTGTGGCTAGGGGTTAAATTTCATCACCATTAGTGGTAACCCCGATCCACACTTGGGATTACATCTCAGGATCCTGGTGCAGTGTACTTACCTTGTCCCCAGGAACCTGCGATGTCCCCCCGCTGTGTCTGCGGGCTCTGTCCTCCGCCCCGATGTCCTGTGTGCCGGGCTCCGTTCCCTGCGAGCGTTGCGACGCACAGGGGCGGAGCCTGGCGGCAAATTCAAAAACACATACAGTACACTGTAATCTTACATATTACAGTACTGTATGAAATCATTTCACATCCCTTTTGTCCCCAGTGCTTTGTCCAGTGCCCTGCATGCACTTTTATATTATATATATACTGTTCTTTCTGCCTGGAAACTGGAGATTGTCCATAGCAACCAAAAAGTCTCCCATTACATCAAAAAAGTGGTTTTAGACCAGCTAGAAAACAGCGATAGTAAATTAGAACACTTGCAGAATTGAGCGATAGTGAATCATGGAGAAATGTATTTTATTATTATTATATTATTATTTTTTATAATTATTTCTATTTATTTATTATATTATAATTTATGATTTTGTGTTTCAAACTTCATCATACCTGGGATATCTACTAGACTCTTGGTGGACAGATTTAAGTGTGTTATTGCTAAGAATTGCAGACCTACAATATAAAACACCAAATTTCTATGCAAAATAATTGTACCGCTTTGAGACGCAAAAATCTGACATAATCAAATTGACCGTCACCTGGTGACACTGGTGTGGTAAGTAAAAACAGTTGCTTTCTCTCTGACTTAATGAGATTGTATATGTGATGACAATGACATGGAAATTAATTTTAAAATGTGTGTGTATATGTATTATATTGACTGATCTGCCAAATGACCCCCCCCCCCCCGAGGCTGTATTTGATGGGCGCTGGTGAGGCTGTATTTGATGGGCGCTGGTAAGGCTGTATTTGATGGGCGCTGGTGAGGCTGTATTTGATGGGCGCTGGTAAGGCTGTATTTGATGGGCGCTGGTGAGGCTGTATTTGATGGGTGCTGGTGAGGCTGTATTTGATGGGCGCTGGTAAAGCGGCATTGATGGGTGCTGGTGAGGCTGTATTTGATGGGCGCTGGTGAAGCGACATTGATGGGTGCTGGTGAGGCTGTATTTGATGGGCACAGGTAAAATGGAATTTGATGGGCACTGGTGAAGCAGCATTGATGGGCGCTGGTGAGGCTGTATTTGATGGGCGCTGGTGAGGCTGCATTTGATGGGCGCTGGTGAGGCTGCATTTGATGGGCGCTGGTGAGGCTGCATTTGATGGGCGCTGGTGAGGCTGCATTTGATGGGCGCTGGTGAGGCTGCATTTGATGGGCGCTGGTGAGGCTCTGTTGATGGGCGCTGGTGAGGCTCCGTTGATGGGCGCTGGTGGTGCTGCGGTGATGGGCGCTGGTGAGGCTGCATTGATGGGCGCTTCATTAAAAAGGTGGGGTTAACATGAGCAGGGAAAAGGGGGTGGAGTCAGGGGTGGAGCCAAGGGGGCAGGAAAATTAGGTTTCGCCTAGGGTGTCAAAAATCCTTGCACCAGCCCTGTCCCCAACCTACATACATTAGCACCTGGTAAATATTGTATTTTGATGATACTTTTTGACCCTAGATATCCATGCTTAATTATGTGTGGTAGCATGCTGTACAATTTGGTGTCTAATAGTGTTGTAATCTTCATAATGCACACACTGGGGTTGATTTACTAAAACTGGAGAGTGCAAAATCTGGTGCAGCTCTGCATAGAAACCAATCCGCTTCCAAGTTTTTTTTTTGTTTTTTTTTGTCAAAGCTTAATTGAACAAGCTAAAGTTAGAAGCTGATTGGTTAGCATACACAGCTTCACCAGATTTTGCACTCTCTAGTTTTACTAAATCAACCCCAAGGGCTATCTACAGTTCACTGGTGCTAGACATCAAATGCTTTCTTTTAATTCCTCCTCCTTTTGTTTCTCTGGTTTCTAGCGGGTGCAATACTTATATAGTGGAGACAGGGGCAGGCTGACAAACTTATGGGGCCGCCGGGCAATAGAAGATCATGGGGCCCCCTGTGTCCCTGCCCACACTCAAGCCACACCTGCACAGGGAGACACTGGGGGAGGGAGAGCACAATGGGGGACACTGGGGGGAGCACACAGAGGGACACTGGAGGGAGAGCACACAGGGGGACACTGGAGGGAGAGCACACAGGGGGACACTGGAGGGAGAGAGGGAGCACACAGGGGGGACACTGGAGGACATTGGAGGGAGAGCACACAGGGGGACATTGGAGGGAGAGCACACAGGGGGACACTGGAGGGAGAGCACACAGGGGGACACTGGAGGGAGAGCACACAGGGGGACACTGGAGGGAGAGCACACAGGGGGACACTAGAGGGAGAGCACACAGGGGGACACTGGAGGGAGAGCACACAGGGGGACACTGGAGGGAGAGCACACAGGGGGACACTGGAAGGAGCACACAGGGGGACACTGGAAGGAGCACACAGGGGGAAACTGGGAGGAGCACACAGGGGGACACTGGAGGGAGAGAGGGAGCACACAGGGGGGACACTGGAGGGAGCGCACACAGGGGGACACTAGAGGGAGAGCACACAGGGGGACATTGGAGGGAGCACACAGGGGGCATTGGAGTGAGAGCACACAGGGGGACACTGGAGGGAGAGCACACAGGGGGACACTGGAGGGAGAGCACACAGGGGGACACTGGAAGGAGCACACAGGGGAACACTGGAGGGAGAAAGGGGACACACAGGGGGACACTGGAGAGAGAGAGGGAGCACACAGGGGGGATACTGGAGGGAGAGCACACAGGGGGACACTAGAGGGAAAGCACACAGGGGGACATTGGAGGGAGCACACAGGGGGACATTGGAGGGAGCACACAGGGGGACACTATCCATATGATAGAATTATATGGAAATGGACAGGCGATCTGTTTCCATCCGATTTCCCCACACAATTGTCTGCATTGTGTGCGTGCTTCATACCTTGTTTCTGGTTTCTTTATTTGTTGCTTTTTTACTATGGCTACATGGTTTTTATATGTTTAATAAACTGCATGCTCCTTAACCCTTTATAGTTAATATGAAAGGAGGGAGAGAGGGAGCACACAGGGGGGACACTGGAGGGAGAGCACACAGGGGGACATTGGAGGGAGAGCACACAGGGGGACACTGGAGAGAGACACACAGCACCCCCTATCCACATTTCCTGCTGCTGGGTGAAGAGCAACCTTTGGAGGAGATAGGGGGGCGGTGTCGTTGTGTGTGTAGCACTGGTAGATTTTCCTTGTCAAAAGAAGTTTATTGAGTATACAATATTATAAAGATACATAAAGTAAGTTTACAAGGATCTATAAGGTAAGCTCATTGTTTTACAGTAGGGTTTATATAGGTAAATATCATGAAATTTCAAATATTAAACCTTGGGTTCACGTAAACCTAAATTAAAGATATATATCATTTACTTAGTTACTTTTGTAGGTATTTAAATGATTTATACCTACTATACATATTGTTTACAGGTAGAGTGTATATAGGTCAAATAAATTCTGATAATGAGCTTTAATCGTAAGGTGGAGAAAAGGAAAGAGAAAGAAGAAAAAGGGTAGAAAGGCAGAGGTATGGTCCACAAAGTTGTCCCGCTCGTCAGTTTATTATTCTTTTTAGTTCTCTTTAAAGCCTTAGAATGGGTGTCTCTGTAAGTCATTTAATATGTTACCATGGCAACAGGACAGAGTCATTGAAATTTGACAGGAACTGTTGTTTTATGCAAGGATGCCAAAGTTTTTCAAATTTTGGAATTTGATTTTGATCGATGGCTACCATCTTAGCATGGGACATTGTATTATTCATTCTGTGAATTGTTTCTGCTAGTACCAATGTAGGAGATTTCCATGCCTTGGCCACTGTTTGTTTTGCAGCCGTTATTAGTTGGATCATAAGTTTGAATTGAGAGAGTGTTAACCATTCCGGTTTTAGATTAAGTAAAGTTATATATGGATCTGGTTGTATTATTTTTTTAAATATTTTAGATGCAATCACGAAGACTTCCTTCCAGAAGGTTTGGATTACTGGGCACGTCCACCATATGTGTAAATGTGTGCCTATTTCTGGGCATCCTCGAAAACAAAGAGCTGAGGTATTAGGTGAATATTTTGCCACTCTAGCAGGTACAAGGTACCAGCGAGTTAGGACTTTATAATTTGTCTCCAGTGCTAAGATGTTGGGTGAAGATGACTTAGATGTGAGCCATACGTTAGACCAGTCCGTGTCTTCTAAAGTTCGTCCCAGGTCCTCCTCCCACCTCTGAACGTAAGAGGGTCTATTAAGATTTGCTACTCCATATAATTGATTATAAAGTGATGAAATTGTACCTTTAGCAAATGGATCTTTTGTACAGATTGATTCAAAAATGGATAATTGGGATAATGGTGTATCCCCCTTTAGGAATGGTGTATAGAAATTTTTGATTTGGAGATATCTAAATATCTCAGAGTTTGGTAGATCATATTTTTCTCTAAGCGATGGGAATGAAAGGAATGATTTAGATGCTATGAAGTCATTTAGTGTCTGAATGCCTGATGTTGTCCAAGTTTGAAAAGAATTTGGGTAGATCCAAGCCGGATAAAAGGCCGGATTTCTGATAAAAGAAAGGAGAGGATTGTGTGGAGATTGTAACTGATATTTGGTTTTTAGTTTATCCCAGAGAGATAAGAAGTGTTTAGTTATGGGATTATGAATTTTAAAGCGGTCTTTAGGATCAAGCCATAACAAGTTTGATATTAATAGAGGGTCATTTTCTGAAGCCTCTATAAATACCCATAATGGGATTTCCTGGTATTTCGACAGACTGGCCAAATGTGCTGCTCTGTAGTAGTTAGTAAAATTAGGGTATCCCAGGCCTCCTTTATTTTTGGGAAGATGTAGTGTGTGTATAGGTATACGTGGTTTAGAAGAGCCCCATATAAACGAAGTTGCTCTTTTTTGTACTATTCTCAAAAAATAGGAAGGAATTGGAATAGGGAGGACTCTGAATAGATAAAGCAATTTGGGTAGAATAATCATTTTGATTGCATTAATCTTCCCTATCCAGGATAAAGGAAGTTGCGACCATTGTTTTATTAGATTTGTGATCTGTCTTAATACAGGAGGATAATTGGTTGAGAATAAGTCAGAATGAGAAGCTGTTAAATGAATTCCAAGATATGGGATTGATTTTTCTGCCCATGTGAATGGGAGTGCAGCCCTAGCCGGGATCAATTCCATGTTTGTGAGCGAAATATTAAGCACTAGGCATTTCTTAGGATTAATCATAAGGCGGGATAGGGCTGCAAATCCATCAAGAGCTGGTATTAAGTTAGGACCAGAGACCTGTGGTGATGATAGAAAAAGTAATATATCGTCTGCAAATATACATAATTTGTGTGTAATACCTCCTACTTCAATGCCAGTTATAGTTTGGTTTGTTCTGAAGTATTGGGCCATGGGTTCGAGTATAAGGGCAAATAATAAGGGAGATAATGGGCAACCCTGTCGGGTACCTCTTTCGATATTAAAGGCATCAGATTTGTATCCAGCATATTTTATATAGGCTTTGGGTTTATTATATAATGCTTTGATCCATGTTAAAAAGTGGGGTCCAAAACCCCATTTTTGTAATGAATATTGCATATATTGCCAGGATACTGTGTCAAATGCCCTCTTAATATCGAGAGATAGAAAACATAAAGGGATTTTCCGTTTTTTAGCAATATGTGCCAATAACACTGCCCTGCGTATATTATCGCCTGCCTGTCTATTTGGCATGAAGCCTACTTGATCTCTATGTATTAATTTTCCTATAATGCTATTGAGGCGTTTTGCTATTATTTTTGCTAATAATTTAATATCAAGGTTTAACAGAGAGATAGGCCGATAATTCACACAGGAAGTATCATCAGAAAGGGGTTTTGGGATCATACAAACAATTGCCATTAGTGTTTCTTGCCGAAAAGAATGTCCTTCTAGAAGTTTGTTAAAAGTTTCAGTGAGAATGGGAGAGAGTATTTCTGAGAATGTTTTATAGTATAAAGCCGAGTAGCCGTCTGGGCCTGGTCTTTTGTTAAGTTTTAGGTCTTTTATGGCGTTAGCAACTTCATCTATAGTTATAGGCTCATCCAAACTGCTTTTTTGATTCTGGGACAACTCAGGTAAGGTTATTTTTGAGAAGAAGGATTCAGCCTCTGTAGGATTAAATTCATTGTTTGTCTTGTATAAAGTTGCGAGATGTGAGTGAAATTTATGGACTATTTTAACTGGATTACAAGTATAAACATTTTTTGATAATTTCAAACGTATTGGTTTGAAATATTTGTTCGTTGAATTTAATGCCCGAGCCAAATATGTACCTGGTTTGTTTGTATTCATGTAGAAATTGTGTTTGGAGCGTTTGAGGGATTTATCAACTGACTCAGTGAGAAATAGATCGTATTCCAATCTAGATTTTTCCAGATGAGATTTTGTACTCTGAGATGGATTATCTTGGAATGATATGTAGGCTGCATTAAAATTGAGTTCTAGTTTTTTTGCTAGATTTTTGCGTTCCCGTTTAAATAGTGCCATTTGTCCTTATATTGTACCACGCAAGACAGGCTTATGAGCTTCCCACAGTGTTATTGGGGAGATGTCTGTTGTATTATTAATTGATATGTATTCCTTTAAAGCTTGTTCAATGGCCATCTGATGTAGTGGGTGTTTGAGCATTATGTCCGGTAAGTACCACATTGGGTCATGCGCTTTTGGTATGGCTGAGGCTATAGTAGTGTATACTGCATTATGGTCAGACCACGGAATCGGAATTATATCTGATGCAATAATTTCTGGTATCATTCCTATTGTTAGAAAAATATGATCTATTCTGGTGAAGGTTTGATGAGGGTGCGAGAAATAAGTGAATTTCTTTTTCATTGGGTTACTTTCTCTCCATGAATCTACCAGATTGTATTTGGAAAGAAGTTGAGAAAAAGGTAATCTAGAGGTTATTTTGGATGGTGTAAAAGGTGATTTATCTAGAAATGGGAGGAGGACCTGGTTCGAATCCCCGTACATTATCACTGTTCCTATTTTGTGTGTATTAATCACTTGTAATATATGTGAGAGGAATGGTGTAGGTTGTTTGTTAGGAGCGTAGTAGGAAATCACCGTGATTGCTGTATCCATTATATAACCCATGAGTATCAGGTATCTACCTTCTGGGTCTTTAATTTCTGATGATAAGGTGAATGGTGTGAATCGGTGAAATGCAATTAGAGTACCCCTTTGTTTGGTACAGGCAGAAGCCGTGTAAATTTGTTGATAAAAAGGAGAAATATATTTTGGAGTAGAATCTTTGGTGAAGTGTGTTTCTTGGAGGCATACTATGTGAGCCTTCTTGTTATGGAAAGTACAGAAGGCTTTGGTCCTTTTTTGAGGGACATTTATTCCCTGAACATTCAGGGAAAGTATATTCAGTGGTGCCATGGCAACAGATCAAATAGTTTTGACTTACTTTTTGTTATGCAGAGCTGACTGCGCAGATCAACCTGTGTGGACTGAAGAGATGAAAAGATAGAAAAGAAACCAGTGAATTCTGGAGGAAAAAGTAAACAAAAAACATATGAGATTAGATGATACATTGTATAAATTATTTTTTGCAAGTAATCACAATTTACCCGTGAAAGAGAATAAATATCTCTCTCAGGGGAATAAGTGCCTTCGTCACACTCCCACATAATATGGTTGGGAGAATGAGGAGGGCTAATGGGGGTACACGGATCTTCCGCTTACAGGAGAGAAGTGCTATGTCAAAAGACATCAAAATGATGATTCATTAATTGGAGTGCAGAATATAGTTTTTGTTGAAATTATTTATTCCAGGGTGGTTGTATATGGTTAGTCTTGCCCTAGGCTAAATAATTCAGTTAGAAAGGTACTGTTAATAACTTTGGTACTGATGAAGATAGTTTGAATTATTTTGGGATTTTAACCCTTTTAGAGTAAACAATTACATATTTTATTCATATGTAACTGTTTAGATATGTTAACTCATAAAATTGAGGTTGTATTTCTTCAGATTAGAATAAACAAAAACATAGTTCTAGGAACTAGTTAGGTAATAATATATTTGTTTTAAGAAAAGAAAGAAAAAGCTTCCATTACTTCTGGATTATTGAACATATTTGTCCTAAAAAGTAATAAATCTATTGTTATTACCTAAAAATATATAACTGAACAAGAATTTCCTTATTTCACTTATATATTCTAAGGCCATATGAATCAGAAGTAATAAGAAATATAACTGGAATGTAACATGATCCCACACAGTGTGTGACTATCAGAATGCAGTTACATTCAGTTATAAATACAGTTTTTTTTATAGAGAACCATCTCTTAGTATAATAAATGAAGAGATATCAGGGATTAGGATGTCAGTCCATTGAATCTTCTTGGTCCATGGATGATGTGGCATAACGGCCTCTTTTGTGAGAATGATGATTCCCATTTTGTTCTGAAATTTTCTGGGTGCTGCCTGAAGGTGAAGATGATGCCATTCTTCTGCGTGTGGGAGAGTTGCTGCTTGTGGGTTCTGTCAGATTTAATTTTAAAAGGGTTTGTTGTAGTTCATCTGCTGATCTGCTTCTGTAAATTGTACCTTGGTAGTTAAATCTGACTGAAAAGGGGAAGCCCCATTGATACATAATGTTGTGGCGTTGCAGTTCCATTAGTTGGGGTTTCATGGATCGTCTTTTAGTAATAGTAAGTTGGGATAGGTCAGCAAAAATTTGATAATTGTGTCCTTGAAAAATAAGTTCCTTTTTTTCTCTTGCAGCAATTAGTATTTGTTCTTTCGTTCTGTAATAATGACATTTTGTGATTATATCACGTGGGGGTCCATCTTTCTTTTTGGCTGTGAGGGCTCTGTGTACTCTGTCCAGTTCTAAACGTTCAATAGGGATATCTGGCTTTAGTTCTTGTAATAGAGCAGTAAAAGTAGATTGCAGGTCTGTCACAGTTTCAGGTATTCCCCTTATGCGCAAGTTTGAACGTCTGGCTCTATTTTCGTAATCTTCGAGCTTAGTTTGAAGTATCAAATTCTCTTCTTTTAATTGTTCCAATTCTGTCATATTTTCTTGGGTTGTAATTTCAATTTCATCCATTTTTATTTCTAAGGCTGCTGTGCGGTTTCCCAGCTCTCTTATTTCTTTGGTTAGGCTGTTTGTTATTTGGTCTGAGGTTTGTTTTAAAGCCTTATGAAGCATCTTTTCAAATTGTAATAATATTACTGGGGATGCTGAGGAGGCTTGTGGAGAAGTTTGTGAGAGGATTTGTTCTGTATCTGACTCAAATGGAGAGTCTTGCTGTGACATTTTCTGTCTGTGAGAGCGCCCTGATGCTGTATATTGTGAGGTGACTGGAGCTGCTTTAGTTGCAGTGAGTGCCTGTGAGCTCTTTGTGAGGTGATTTTTATTCCTGCCACGGCTTCCTCCCAGTACCATATTTCCTGCCCAAACTTTCACAGTTTGTTCCCTGGGGCATAAAGGTTCAAATGGATATCTTTTGAGCCTGCAGGCTCCGCTTTGTCCTTCTCTTCTCTCCTCAGCGGTGCGGAGCTCTCACAATGCATGTCTGCTCCGCTAGGCTCCGCCCATGCACCTCTCGCACTGGTAGATTTTCAATCTACTACTTATAGGTAAATTTAGTGGGTTATCTGTTCATACATAGTCAGATTTGCCTCTGTTCCAGCTTGGCTGAGTTGCATGTAGTTTCGCACTGTGCCTGTGGGTGTCATTGTCGCCATGGGTCGGTGTTGGAAAGGCAACACGTTGAAGCGTATGAGTGCTCTTCTGTCCCGGAGATAACTCGGTGGAGGTGGTCCTCCGAGTTGCATTCTGGGAGAGGGTATTTATGGGACAGACGCCATGTTTTGAGGTTCGTTTCGTTCCACCTGCTGGCCCTCCTGGCCGACAGGTATGTGCTAGGAGTACTACCTCGTGGTCCTCCGACCGGGAGGCCCACGTTGCTGCAGCGTGTGGGTGGGCCCAGAAGCCTGTCTGGGGCCTACCACAGCGGCAAGGGAATAGTCCTGGGCTGTCTGTCCTACAGAAAGTAGCTGGACAACTGAGAAGATCCCAGGGGAGGACTCGTCATGGAAGGATCATGCAGAGTGCTGGTCTGGAGAGGGGCCTGTTGACTCAGTTGGAGGATACATCCTAAAGTAATCTTACCGCATAGTACTGCCGGGTTGGCTTAAAGGTTCTAGTGCTGTGTTTGTTATTCACCGTAAACCATTACATCCTGTGGCAGAGGATCGTACGGGTTTCTATTCCAATCAAGTCTGTGGCAGAGACTTTTGTTCGTGCTGCGTACTGGCTGCTAGGTTAGTGAGAGAAACCTATCCAGGCGGGCAAAGATTCAACACGTTTAAAGAGAATACATTCACCTACAAGATACCAATTCCTAATACTATACTAAGAAAAGGTATTTAAACTTCCCTGCAACTCTTCTTCTATCTCTTTCTGGCTACTTCCTTCAATTACGTTTATTAAAGCATTGGAAAAGATACTCAAGTGTCCGGTGCCTACATTGTCTGGAACTAAACTCAACGGGACCCTAGACCCGGTTCTGGTGAAATTAAGGTAACGAAGGTGACGGTAACAGCCCGCTTTAAACCAGCATCTCCACCGAGAGTTATTGCTACATGTGTATACAGTGCAATGCGATATACAGTAAGATCCGGTCTCATGTGCTATATACTGAATGTAGAGGAATGCTCTTCTGACAGGAGGGGAGAGCAGAACACAGCGCACCACCTGCTGGCTTTGTGGTGGCTTCCCCCTGTAAGTTGGGGGGGCCTATTTGTGTTGGGAAAAGTAATGGGGATTTGGGGAGGGTGAGTATGTGCTAGGAGGAGGGTTTGGGAGGGGGGGGGGTGTTGAACCAGGAGAGGGGATGTTTGTGCTAGGGGGGGGGGTTTAGTGCCAGAATGGTGTGGGGAAATTTGGGGCTAATAGGAGGAATTAGGGGGGGATTTTGTGCTAGAAAGGTGTGGGGGAATTTGGGGCTAATAGGAGGAATTAGGGGGGGGGATTTGTGCTAGCAAGGGGGATTTGGAGAAGATTTGTGCTAGAATAGAAAGTTTGAGAAAAAAGAGGATGTGTGTTAGGCAGGTGATTTTTTGGGGTGAGGGAAATTTGTGCTAGGAGGGGGGATTCGGGTGGGATTTTAGCTTGGGTTGCGGAATTGGAGGGGCAAAGATTTGTGCTGGGGGGGGGGGAATTTGGGGTAGAAGATTTGTTCTAGGATAGAAAGTTTGATGTGTGCTAGGTGGGTGATTTTTTGGGATGAGACAGAATGTTTGTGTCCACTAATGATGATTTTCATGTATTTTTAAAAAAAATATCATCGGGGGACATCCGGTAGGCTGTACGGGCCCCATGATTCCTAACAGCGGCCCTGTATATAGGATAAAGGGGATATAAGGTGATTTCAGGGACATTATCGGGGGTAAAGAATAATACAAAGATGAGTCCAGAGGATTTATAAGTTCATGGGTTCTCATATCCCTCTCTTGTAACATATTTTGCAGCTATTGTCGGCACCTCTTATCCCAGAACAATGAAGTTTCCTCTTCTCTTCTAAAGAAATTAATCCAGAATGAAAGGGGAGAAGCTCCAGAAGTTAGTGTTCCTCATTACTGAGTAGCTGGGGCCCATGTAGCAGGAAGTGGGCCTCATCCTCCAGAACCCCCTGGTCACATTGCTGGTCTACTCTCCCTGTGCTTGTGGGTTTGTCTGTGCAGTCCTGATTCAATTTCTATGCTGTAAGGCACACTTTCTGGATAGGCTATGTGTCTATCTTTTGGGTCTTGTAGCATCTCCATGCATAATCCAGATTGTTGTCTCTTTGTAGTGACTGATAACTACTCACGTTAACGTTAGTGCGAAACGTCAGCTCTATTCCTGTCTGCTGTTACCCTGTAATTGATGTGCATCTTCTTAATAAACAAGGCTAATCTATGAGTGCGGCTGTCCAGAATTCATTCCCGTTTACTACACTTGTGAGGGCTGCTGAGTGTTGTAGTCCGTCTGTCACCCTGCCAAGCCAGGCACACAATTCTCAGTCACTTCTCAGACAGGAAACCAGTCTATGCACTTGTTTTTGTTGTTTTTAACTTGGACAGGGATACGGAAATTATGAGATAACAAGATAATTGAAAGTCAATGTTGGGACTGAACTATATACATAGGTAGCGCCCTGTTCCTGAAGAGCAGACACTATTCTTTTCAAATTTAAGTTTGTTGAAGCTACAGTTCGGCTCAGCTTATTATTACCTAAAGTTACTGGTTTCTGTACCAGTTTGGCTGGACTGTGCAAATTTCCATCCGACCATGGGTGGTGCTGTTACCATTGGTGGATGTTGTAAATACAGTCTGGTTGGACATATTGAATACTCTTTGCCCAGAGGCAGTTCGGTGGGAGTGGTTCATCCGCCGTGCATTCTGGGTAGGGGTATTTAAGGAGCAGACAACATTTTTTAGGGGTTGTTCCAGCTTCCTGACCTCATGGCCCTCCTGGCCTGAGGGAGTTGCTGCTGCCTAAAATTCTGCCTTGGGGTCGGCGGACCCAAGGCCCAGCTACTAGAAGAAGGCCCAAAGATTTAGTGGCCTATTGGTCCATAGGATGGTCTCTTTGCTGTCTGGCCTGCGGGAAGAAGCAAGGGACTGTAGCAACCAGGGGAGGACTCTTCAGGAGATGACCGAGCATAAGGCTGGTATCTTGAGAAGAGCCTGGGAACTCAGTCGGGGACGCATCTGGGATCAAGCACAGCAATCAGTTTATTCAAGATTGTCAGGTCTGTGGCAGAGACAGCGTCAAGCACCGTAAGCAGTTTATTCACGATTGTCAGGTCTGTGGCAGAGACCGTATCCGAGCATCGCATCGGCTGCTAGGTTGGTGAGAGAGACCTGTCCGGTGGTTGCTGAATCCAGCTGTGGAGCGGCTGCTCGCTGGATATAGGAATTACCTCTAACCGCAAAATTGAAGGTACCTGAATCCCTTTCACCCTGCTATTGCATATTTTGTTTCTTCAATAAAACTTGGAAAAAGGACTACGTATTGGAGCCAGTGTCTTCAATTGAATATCTACTATGGCACCCCTATGATGAACGCTGTGAAGATGGTAACGGTAAGCCCAAATCTATTCAGCAGCTCCTTCGGGGGTTAGTGCTTCACACACACAGTATATACACCTCCTCTCTTCTCTCCAGCACATCACTTGCTTGCAAACTATCTCTCCTTAACACCTCCAACACATCACTTGCACTTCCCGGACCAGCTAGCACTGATTTGAAGGCCTGACACTGGCCCAGCTAGGCCTAAAGCAGAAATGCCCTTTGCAGGCAGGGACTGTGGGCCCCTATGATGTAGCAAAAATATGGTAGTCCTTGGTGCTAGCTGTCCTACATGTGACATGTGACTACTGCTCCCAGCACCACCTCTTCAGTCACTGCCAGCCCTCCTGGCTGCATCTGCCCCTCTCCACTGCCTGTGTCACCACAATCCTTCTGACTGGCTCTGCACCCATCCCAGACTGCTTCCTCCCAGTCCTCCCAGGCATGCCTCCCAGTCCTCCCGGCTGTGTGAACACTCACCAGCCCTTTTGGATGCCTCTGTGGATCTCCTGGAGACTTGCCCAGCAGTATTCTCCTGCTGTCCTCTCTTGCCTCCTGGTCAGAACACCTCTGTGGGTTATAAGAGGGTCCCGTCCGCCCAGGCCCAAGGTCACCCCCCCAGACTGGGGAGCTCCCTCAAAGGCCCAGACAGCCTAACACTCTATCTTCCATTTGATCACCAACTCCTGGCCAGCTGGGCTGACCCTGGGTATTTAATGAAGCCTGCCCCCTGCCAATCCAGGTTGGGGATTGGTCAGGGCTCCCCAGAACACCCCAGACAGCTCCACCCCACCTCTCCTCCTTCCTTTCCAGAAAATGCTAGAACATTCTGGAAAGAAGTGGGAGGTCTTTGTGATGCTGCCTGTGAGTTTCCCAGCTCTACACAGAGTCATTCTCCAACTTAGATCAAAATACACCCAGACTTGGCTGCCATCCAAGCCTGGAAATTTACCTGCTCTAACAATCTAGCACACTAGAGGGTGCTACACTTGGATCCTGTTTCATTCATAGAAGATGTAGTATCTGCTTCCATGATTCGAGCAGCTGGGCGAAAAAGGTGGGTATAGTCTGGCTCTCTTGATAAAAGACTGCGACAGCTCATTAGCTGAATTAACCCCTGCTGCACTGAAAGATTACAGCGGCAGGGGAAGGGGGCTCAGGACAGAGGATAATTTTCACTAAACAAATAGGAATCAACACAAGGGAAACGTCCTACTGACTGTAAGTTATGTCCTTTGTGCTGATTTTTTTGTTTGTGATTTTGGCTGCACTTAGGCTTTACTCTTTTCCCCCTGTTCCCTTTCTGCTCTCTCCTCTCCTGTCTTCTCTTTCCTAATTTTCCCCTCTCTGCTTGCCAGGGCCAGATTAAGAGCATCATGGGCCTGGTGCTGAGAATTTCGGTGGGCCTTTTTATGGAAACAAAATGAAAATGCAAACAATTTTTCGCTAAAACGAATTAAATATACTCTCACCAGTAATACCAGCCGTGCAGCCTCTGAGCAGCCGCAACACCACCAATACCACCTGCTATGCGGTCTCTCACCAGCAGCAACATAGGGAGACCACATTTCCAAACTGTCATTCAGAGACAACCCCCTCTTCCCAAAAAAAGATGAGGGTGGGGGGTGTAGTCTCGGGGTTGGCGGGGAAATCGGCGGTGGCGGTGATTTGTCAGGCAAATGGCTGGTGTTAGTACTTAAAATCAATCATCCTGACACCATGCTTGATATGGTGTCCGGATGATCAAATTCCATTATTTCAGTTACTACATTGTAATATATAGTGAAATAGTTCAACTCACCATCGTGCAGAATCAGTGGGACCTGAACTTGTCACTTGCCACCAGATGCAGCTTGTCACTTGCCACCCATAGCCTGCCACCAGATTTAGCGTATCACTTTCCACAGTTGCCTGCCGCTAGATGCAGCATGTCACTTGCCACCAGCAGCCTGCCACCAGATACAGTGTGCCACTTGCAACCAGATACAGTGTGCCACTTGCAACCAGATACAGTGTGCCACCAGATACAATGTGCCAATTGCCACCAGCAGCCTGCCACTAGATACAGTGTGCCACTTGCCACTAGCAGCCAGCCACCAGATACAGTGTGCTACTTGCCAACAGCAGCCTTTCACCAGATACAGTGCGCCACTTGCCAACCACAGCCTGTCACCAGATACAGTGTGCCACTTGCTACCGACAGCCTGCCACTAGATACAGTGTGCCACTTGCCACCAGATACATTGTGCCACTTGCCACCAGATACAGTGTGCCACTTGCCACCAGCAGCCTGCCACCAGATACAGTGTGTCACTTGCCACCAGCAGCCTGTCACCAGATACATTGTGCCACTTGCCACCAGATACAGTGTACCACTTGCCACCAGCAGCCTGCCACCAGATAAATTGTGCCACTTGCCACCAGATACAGTGTGCCACTTGCCACCAGCTCCCTGCCACCAGATACAGTGTGCCACTTGCCACCAGCAGCCTTCCATCAGATACAGTGTGCCACTTGCCAACCACAGCCTACCACCAGATACAGTGTGTCACTTACCACCAGCAGCCTTTCACCAGATAGTGTGCCACTTGCCACCAGCAGCCTGCCATCAGATACAGTGTGCCACTTGCCACCAGCAGCCTGCCACCAGATACATTGTGCCACTTGCCAACCACAGCCTACCACCAGATACAGTGTGCCACTTGCCACCGGCAGCCTGCCACCAGATACAGTGTGCCACTTGCCACCAGCAGCCTGCCACCAGATACAGTGTGCCACTTGCCAACCACAGCCTACCACCAGATACAGTGTGTCACTTACCACCAGCAGTCTTCCACCAGATAGTGTGCCACTTGCCACCAGATACAGTGTGCCACTCTCCACCAGCAGCCTGCCACCAGATACAGTGTGCCACTTGCCACCAGATACAGTGTGCTACTTGCCAACCACAGCCTACCACCAGATACAGTGTGCCACTTGCCACCAGCAGCCTGCCACCAGATACAGTGTGCCACTTGCCACCAGCAGCCTGCCACCAGATACAGTGTGCCACTTGCCACCAGCAGCCTGCCACCAGATACAGTGTGCCACTTGTCACCTGCAGCCTGTCACCAGATACAGTGTGCCACATGCCACTAGCAGCCTGTCACCAGATACAGTGTGCCACTTGCCACCAGATACAGTGTGCTACTTGCCAACCACAGCCTACCACCAGATACAGTGTGCCACTTGCCACCAGCAGCCTGCCACCAGATACAGTGTGCCACTTGCCACCAGCAGCCTGCCACCAGATACAGTGTGCCACTTGCCACCAGCAGCCTGCCACCAGATACAGTGTGCCACTTGTCACCTGCAGCCTGTCACCAGATACAGTGTGCCACATGCCACTAGCAGCCTGTCACCAGATACAGTGTGCCACTTGCCACTAGCAGCCTGCCACCAGATACAGTGTGCCACTTGCCACTAGCAGCCTGCCACCAGATACAGTGTGCCACTTGCCACTAGCAGCCTGCCACCAGATACAGTGTGCCACTTGCCAACCAGCAGCCTGCCACCAGATACAGTGTGCCACTTGCCACCAGCAGCCTGCCACCAGATACAGTGTGCCACTTGCCACTAGCAGCCTGTCACCAGATACAGTGTGCCACTTGCCACTAGCAGCCTGCCACCAGATACAGTGTGCCACTTGCCAACCAGCAGCCTGCCACCAGATACAGTGTGCCACTTGCCACTAGCAGCCTGCCACCAGATACAGTGTGCCACTTGCCACTAGCAGCCTGCCACCAGATACAGTGTGCCACTTGCCACTAGCAGCCTGCCACCAGATACAGTGTGCCACTTGCCAACCAGCAGCCTGCCACCAGATACAGTGTGCCACTTGCCACCAGCAGCCTGCCACCAGATACAGTGTGCCACTTGCCACTAGCAGCCTGTCACCAGATACAGTGTGCCACTTGCCACTAGCAGCCTGCCACCAGATACAGTGTGCCACTTGCCAACCAGCAGCCTGCCACCAGATACAGTGTGCCACTTGCCACTAGCAGCCTGCCACCAGATACAGTGTGCCACTTGCCACTAGCAGCCTGCCACCAGATACAGTGTGCCACTTGCCACTAGCAGCCTGCCACCAGATACAGTGTGCCACTTGCCAACCAGCAGCCTGCCACCAGATACAGTGTGCCACTTGCCACCAGCAGCCTGCCACCAGATACAGTGTGCCACTTGCCACTAGCAGCCTGTCACCAGATACAGTGTGCCACTTGCCACTAGCAGCCTGCCACCAGATACAGTGTGCCACTTGCCAACCAGCAGCCTGCCACCAGATACAGTGTGCCACTTGCCACTAGCAGCCTGCCACCAGATACAGTGTGACACTTGCCACTAGCAGCCTGTCACCAGATACAGTGTGCCACTTGCCACTAGCAGCCTGCCACCAGATACAGTGCGCCACTTGCCACTAGCAGCCTGCCACCAGATACAGTGTGCCACTTGCCAACCAGCAGCCTGCCACCAGATACAGTGTGCCACTTGCCACCAGCAGCCTGCCACCAGATACAGTGTGCCACTTGCCACTAGCAGCCTGTCACCAGATACAGTGTGCCACTTGTCACCTGCAGGCTGTCACCAGATACAGTGTGCCACTTGCCACTAGCAGCCTGCCACCAGATACAGTGTGCCAACTGCCACCAGCAGCCTGCCACTCCCTCCAGGACTCTTCCAGGATGGGTAGAGAAGGGACAGGGCCAGCATAGTCAAACAAATCCCTGAAGCCCCCACCCCTCCTGATCTGGGATGGTATGGCTGTGTGTAAAATGAATGCCAGCAGTATTGATCAGACCAAGTTCTATAGAGGGTTGTGTGTACAGCCTTTGGACTCACACTGGTTTGCTGCAGTTTGGGCGCACTGCTTGTGTATCTGCAGTTTTAGCTTGCAGTCCTATTGATTTTGGTGCGCTTTCAGAAAAAACATGCAACCTAATAGAAATCAATAGGACTGTGGGTAAAACACAGGAAAACTGTGGATACACCAGCAATGGGCCAAAACACAGCAAATGAGTGTGAACCCACCTAAAAGCACAAGGAGCCAAGTCTACATATTGACTGCAGTTATAACAGCCATTGCTGAAGATAAAGGTAAACGAGGGGGAGAAAAGGGAGATAAGAGTCCAGTCACTGAGCTCACACTTGGATGGTTGGAAGCTTATCACTCACATATGTGTTCACCTTCTATCTGCCGGCTGCAGTTGCTCTGTTCATAATTTCCCAGCCCACACGGCTCCTTCACTGCACACAGAGAGAGGAGGGGGAAGGCAGAGCCATTTGTGTAGGGGGGGAACTGTGCACTGTGACACTGTAATAAACAACAACAAGGAGAGGGGCGCCTCTGAGTATAAATCATAAATACATTTTATTAAAACAACAATATCCACTCACATGGAAGTTGGAGAAGTTGCATTAGGGTCAGTTGGCTGGGCTGGAGAGATGCGGTGGAACTACAGGTCACAGCGGTTCCTGCAGGGCATGCCAGGTCCAAGGAGGATTAGTTCTTGCAGCCGGGTGCAGTCTCTTGCAGCGAACAGTCCAACACAAATCCTGCTGAGTTGGGAGCCAGGTTATATCCCAGATGCACAGATAGGGGTTCCAGGGAAGGAAGGGAGAGATGTGTAGGACGCCAGAGCATCCGTTCAGCCGTGCTGCTGCTCACTGGTGGAATGGTGAAGCCTCTAGGAAGGGAAAAGGCCGGCAGAGCCGAGAATCTCAAACGAGGCTTGGAGAGCAAGTACAGCGTGGCGCCCGGTGATGACGTCACACTCATGCGACGCGTTTCAGAATAGGCTTGCCATTGGTGGACGAATGGCCGCATTCCTTTCTCAAGCAATGCTTGAGAAAGGAATGCGGCCATTCGTCCACCAATGGCAACGCTGTACTTGCTCTCCAAGCCTCGTTTGAGATTCTCGGCTCTGCCGGCCTTTTCCCTTCCTAGAGGCTTCACCATTCCACCAGTGAGCAGCAGCACGGCTGAACGGATGCTCTGGCGTCCTACACATCTCTCCCTTCCTTCCCTGGAACCCCTATCTGTGCATCTGGGATATAACCTGGCTCCCAACTCAGCAGGATTTGTGTTGGACTGTTCGCTGCAAGAGACTGCACCCGGCTGCAAGAACTAATCCTCCTTGGACCTGGCATGCCCTGCAGGAACCGCTGTGACCTGTAGTTCCACCGCATCTCTCCAGCCCAGCCAACTGACCCTAATGCAACTTCTCCAACTTCCATGTGAGTGGATATTGTTGTTTTAATAAAATGTATTTATGATTTATACTCAGAGGCGCCCCTCTCCTTGTTGTTGTTTTAGCTTGCTGGACCCTGCTTTTGGTTCCTTTGGTGGCCGCCCTGACTGACCTCTTGTATATACTCCCAGTATATATGCATGAACTTACACATGCATTTTTACAGTTTTCAGTTTCTGGACTAATCGGTTTTACTTTCAAGGTAACTGTGCTTTGCGCCTTTTTACTTGTATTAATAAACACAGTGAGCCAACACAGATGCAGCCAGACACCCCTAGATTTACACACAGCTTCTCCTGTCCCATAGAAGCTTATGGACAGGAGAAACCAGGCTTATATTGCTGGCTGTGAGGGCCGATTTTAAGGCAGGGGCCTGGAGCTGCAGCTCCATCAGCCCCTATGTTAATCCGGCCCTGCTGCTTGCTCCTTTTCTCTGCTATTTCTCCACTTCCTTTTCTGCTGTGCTCTCTCTCCCTTCTCTCTTTTCTTTCTTCACTCTCCGCTCTTATTCCTCTCCTCCCCCTTTTCTCTCTCTCTCCTCTCCCCTCTCACTGTCAGTTTATTTGAACTATTGGATGATGCATTCTGTAAACTTTACCTTCAGTTTCACTCTTGCGTTTTGATTAAGGAAGGTCCTTTGCTGTCTCATTGTGCAACCTCTCACTGTTCACATCATGTCTGCGGTCCCTAGAAACATCAGAGAGGACATTATGAGATATGTCCCAGGCATTGGATCTGACAACTCTGGCCATGGCTTTGAGAAAATCAATATACTGCTGTTGGGGTTCACAGGACAAGGCAAGTCATCCCTCATCAATTCCTGTATGTGTGTGGTGTTGAATGGTGAGTACAAAAATGAAGCCGGAGCTGGGGCGTTAGTTGGAGGGAAGACAACAAAGAGAACATCACACAAGATCACCGACACCATCCGGATAACTGACAACAGAGGGTTCAGTAAGATGAAGCAGCAGGAGATTTTGGAAGTGTGTGCTCAGCTCAGTAAGTAGAGTTCAACAATGTTAATAATTTTACTGCAAGTTTAGCCAGAGATAAATTAAGGCAGAATGGGGACCTGGGCAGAGTATCAGCTTTTCCACCCCACATCCATTTGATTGACATAGATAAGTATGGCAGTAGGCACAGATAAACCATTTGCACTGTTTATACTGGCATGCCCCCTTTCCCCATTAGACGCAAGTTCCCTACAATTACATTCTCCCTTGGGAAGTGAGCAGCAGGTGCATAGCTTTAACAAACTGCACTGTTTTACTGCAGGACCAGGCTAAACTCTCCTGCCTAGGTTGCCTTTTGCGTGGTCTGATTCAGGGTCAAGCTTCTATTTGTGTGATACGAGTTGATACAGTTGGCAGAGGCAACTGTGCTTCAAAATTTGGGGGTCCTCCACACATTCTCCCTGTGCTTGCAAATGTGACTGAGTAGAGATAATCAGAAGTCCTACCACTCAAATTAACAAGAAAATTAAGAAGAAAAATCTTGATGCAGAAATCCTCAAGACATTCAAGATAATAGACATACTGTATACAGTTTTGGGAGAAAGTTTTCTGGCATCCAAGGCCGCTTCCTGAGCTCTTTATTTTGGCATTATAAAAACGAACTGAAATGTAAAATGTACATTTAAGGGGTTATCACACTTTTTCATATTTAAGAGTTTTAACAAGTGCAGACACTTTTTGAAGAACACTCAGAGGCGTAGCAATAGGGGTTGCAGGAGTCGCAAATGCAACCTGGCCCCATGCTGCAGGGGGCCTGTGCGGTACGTTAGCCAGCGCCAGCAAAGGCAGCTGGGTGGGTAGGAGTACCAGCGCACCCTGCATACGGGTAGCTGGAGGACAGGGGTGACTAGCAGAGCTCCCTGCTCCACCGCACTGGCTGCTTTTTAGTCTTTCATTCCCTGCCTGTGTCCCTCTCTCCTGCCCCATGCAGCGCCCTCAGTCCAGCTTCTGTCCTCCCCAGCCAGAGTCCCACCCCCCTGAGTTGGCCCACACCGCACTGCATGCTTCTCCTGGGCAAACAAACTTTAAGTACACAGGTGCAGCCCTGTCAGAGCCGGATCCCCGGAGGACACCGCAGACTTGTCTGCCAGCCCCCCCCCCTTCTCCCCAGTCATGCACAGATAACATCTCCTTCGGGGATATGCTGATTGCCTATCCATGCTGCTGCTGGATGGAGCCCATGCGACCATGCATGAGTGCCCTGCTGCAGCTTGGACATTGTGAGTAAGACGACTCCATGACCCCCACACACTATCCCATACCCCACTCCATCTCCCCTGGGGACAGGGACACCTTTTAACCTTGGGACAGGGACACCTTTTCACCTGGGGGCAGGGACACATTCTCCCCTGGGGACAGGGACCCCATCTCACCTGGGGACAGGCACCCCTTCTCACCTGGGGACAGGCACCCCTTCTCACCTGAGGACAAGGCCCCATCTCCCTTGGGGAAAGGGACCTCATCTCCTCTGGGGACAGGGGCCCCTTCTCACTTGGGGAAAGGGATCCCATCTCCCCTGGGGAAAGAGACACCTTCTCACCAGGGGACAGGGACCCCTTCTCATCTGGGGACAGGACATCCATCTCATCTGTGGACAGGGCATCCATCTCATCTGGGAACGGGGACCCCATCTCACTTGGGGACAGGGCATCCATCTCATCTGGGGACAGGGCATCCATCTCATCTGGGGACAGGGCATCCATCTCTTCTGGGGACAGGGCATCCATCTCATCTGGGGACATGGACCCCTTCTCATCTGAGGACAGGGAGCCGATCTCCCCTAGGTATAGGACCTCATCTTTTCTGGGGACGGGGACCCCATCTCACCTGGGGACAGAGACCCCTTCTCACCTTCCCAACTGGGGATGGGAACCCTATCTTGCCTAGGGACAGGGACCCCATCTCCCCTGGCAACAGGGACCCTATCTCACATAGGGACCCTATTTTCCAAGGGGACCAGGACTCCATCTCCCCTAAGGACAGGAACCCCCTTTTCCCTAGGAACAGGAACCCCATCTCCAGACCATGCTGGCTGGCAGGGCTGGCATCAGCCACCCTATAGTGTTTTAGGATAGGGGAGTAGGCAGTAAAATCTGAATCCCCAGCCACTTTGGGATTTGGGGGGGGGGGTGTAGCAGCAGGGGGCACAGGGGTACACCAGTACCAGTGTGGGGAGACTGGGGGACAGACAGGGGTCTAGCAGTACCAGTGTGGGGAGGATGGGGGGGTACAGCAGTACCAGCGTGGGGTCACTGGAGACCCCTTCTTTTTCTGAATTGAGAGTCAGTGATCTGTACCGATCACTGACTCTGTCCACTTATAACTGTGGCATATAGTAAACTGTGTGTACTATGCTTCAGTTTGTGAATGAACGGAAAGCTCTGTACAGAGCTATTCCTGTCCATTTATTCTGTGTAGTTGAGGCTGCAGAGAAGGAGATTGGGGGCTGTGTCCTCAGTCTTCTTCTCTGTCTCAAAAGGTGGAACATCATAGGTCTGTTTAGACCCCTGATATTTCACCAAAGCCCCCCCAACGTGGCTCCTAAAAAAAAAAAGAAAAAAAAAAAGAAGTTATAAAACAATTTTTAAAAAAAGAATAAAAAACTACTGATACCAGTGGCAGAACTAGAGGCTTCACAAAGGTCGTACTTGTGACCGGGCCCTGGAGTTCCACCACCTGGCTCGGTGGGAAGGGCCCCAGATGGGTTTCAGATGGGCCCTTCATGGTTTCTTGCACCGGGGCCCTGAAGGTTCTAGTTATGCCACTGCCCTTGTACATACAAACAGTTTTAAAAAAAAGCTAAGAGAAAAAAAATGGAAGAGTCTAAACATTTTTTATCTTAATGCATTCCTTGCATTAAGGTAAAAAAATGTTTAGGTGTCAGCATCGCTGACACCTAAACACCTTCCCGCCCAGCCCAATTTTCAGCTTTCAGCGCTGTCGCAATTTGAATGACAATTGCGCGGTCATGCTACACTGTACCCAAACAAATTTTTTATCATTTTGTTCCCACAAATAGAGCTTTCTTTTGGTGGTATTTGATCACCTCTGCGGTTTTTATTTTTTGCGCAACAAATAAAAAAAGACCGAAAATTTTGAAAAAAAACACGTTTTTCTTTGTTTCTGTTAAAACTTTTTGTAAATAAGTATGTTTTCTTCTTCAATGACGGGCACTGATATGGCTGCACTGACGGGCACTGATACGGCGGCACTGATGGGCACCGATGAGGTGGCACCAATGAGGTGGCACTGATGAGGTGGCACTGACGGGCACTGATGATGGGCACTGATAGGCGGCACTGATGGGCACTGATAGGTGGCACTGGTATGCGGCACTGATGGGCACTCATAGGTGGCACGGATGGGCACTTATAGGCGGCACTGATGGGCACTCATAGGTGGCATTGATGGTTACTTATGGGTGGCACTGATAGTTGGCACAGATGGGCACGGATAGGCACTGATAGATGGGCACTGACAGGTGGCATGAATGGACACTGATGGGTGGCACTGATGGCACTGCTTGTTTGCAGTGATGCCCCTAAGGGCGGTATTGCTGGGCATCACTGCAACATAATGGTGTCAATCAGTGCCCATTTGTGGGCACTGATTGGCACAGATTTGGCACACTGGGCACATGTGGATGGCCATGGGGTACATACCTGGCCATCCACATGTTGCCCCTTCCCTGGTGGTCCTAGTGGCGATCCCTGGTGGTCCAGTGTGGTGATCTGCGGGGGGGCTGCGCTGATAAACAATCAGCGCAGACCCCCCCTGCCAGGAGAGCCGCCGATCGGCTCTCCTCTACTCGCGTCTGTCAGACGCGAGAGAGGAAGAGCCGATCAACGGCTCTTCCTATTGACAGCGTGATCAGCCGTGATTGGACACGGCTGATCACGTGGTAAAGAGCCTCCGCCAGATCGGTGGAGTGGTGTGTCAGACTGACACACCGCTCCACCGATCGCCGTGATGCGTGCCCCCGGGGGCGCGCTGCGGCATGTTATCCTGCTGGACGTCATATGACGTCCAGTCAGGATAACAAAACCACTTCCCGGATGTCAATCCCCTATAGGGCGGGCGGGAAGTGGTTAACGAAGACCCCTTTCGATCCAGCGTCGTGCATGTTGGCAGATTGTTTCTCCCTTCACTTCAGGGTCTCGCTGGCTTTGCTGGGGCACAGGAAGCCATCAGCTCCCAGTGTTGTCAATCAAAGCCAGTGACAACGGAGCAGGGGTAGGGGCCGAGTCTCTCAGTCTGTGTCAATGGACGCAGCAAAGGGACTCTGGTGGGAGCACGCACACGAGTTCCCCTCATTGGGGCACTGACAGAGAGAAGGGGTCCCGAGTGCTGGTGGTCTCGACCCGAAAAAGGAGGTTTGTGATCGAAGTATAGACATGTTTGTTTTTTTTTGTTTTTTTGTTTTGACAGAGGGGTAATCTTGGACAGCATCCAAAAAAAGGACGTCAATTTTGTTTGGGAACCACGTCGCACGACCGCGCAATTGTCAGTTAAAGTGACGCAGTGCCAAATCGCAAAATGTATAGACTCGACCTGTAAAGGTCACACAGCATGTGACCCACACCTGGGGAACCAATCGTAAGCGATCCGGCCAATGGTCACATAGTACATATGGACAAGAAAGAAAGGAACAATCTAGTGTTCTCCATATAAATATTTAATTTGAATAGTAGTAAAAAGCAGCAAAATTACTCACAAATACAGCACTCCGGTCGAGTGCTAGCAAGCAAACAAGTATGTAAACATCTGGTTTCCAACCAGAAAGATGGCCAGACGTAGCTCCTGCCCCCGTACGCGTTACGTCCTGTGGGCGTGCAAAACTGATTTAGTAACATAGTTACATAGTTACATAGTAGGTGAGGTTGAAAAAAGACACAAGTCCATCAAGTCCAACCTATGTGTGTGATTATGTGTCAGTATTACAATACATATCCCTGTATGTTGCGGTCATTCAGGTGATTATCTAATAGTTTCTTGAAGCTATCAATGCTCCCCGCTGAGACCACCGCCTGTGGAAGGGAATTCCACATCCTTGCCGCTCTTACAGTAAAGAACCCTCTACGTAGTTTAAGGTTAAACCTCTTTTCTAATTGTAATGAGTGGCCACGAGTCTTATTAAACTCTCTTCTGCGAAAAAGTTTTATCCCTATTGTGGGGTCATCAGTACAGTATTTGTAAATTGAAATCATATCCCCTCTCAAGCGTCTCTTCTCCAGAGAGAATAAGTTCAGTGCTCGCAACCTTTCCTCATAACTAAGATCCTCCAGACCCTTTATTAGCTTTGTTGCCCTTCTTTGTACTTGCTCCATTTCCAGTACATCCCTCCTGAGGACTGGTGCCCAGAACTGGACAGCATACTCCAGGTGCGGCCGGACCAGAGTCTTGTAGAGCGGGAGAATTATCGTTTTATCTCTGTAGTTGATCCCCCTTTTAATGCATGCCAATATTCTGTTTGCTTTATTAGCAGCAGCTTGGCATTGCATGCCATTGCTGAGCCTATCATCTAATAACATGGTACAAAAATTCTTGAGGATATTCACATATGTTATAATGATTCCTATAAAATAGTACACAGACCAAGACTAAGATCCATTTCACAGTGTTGCTGGGGAGACCTTGGAGAGCAGAGGTGCTGCAGATTAGCTATTGGAGCTTACAGTCATGTACTTAGGATAGAAGTTTTTTTTCTCAACTAAGTGTATAAAGTTCTTCCAGTCTTTCAAAAGACTAATAATTCTGGGGCCCTCTGTTGTAGTATTAATCATATGGATGAAGAACCTTGAGTGCATACTCTTGCCATGTGGAAGAGGCACCGTGACCAATTTTGTGTCAGCTCTTTTTCTACATAGTCACTGGTGTTTGTTTTTTCTCTGTTCCAAACTTTTGTGGAAATGTTTGTCTTTGGAGCAGATTTTTTTCAACTGGGGTGCCAATTGGGTTATTCATGGGTGCCTTGGCAAAAACCTAAAAATTGCCCAAAAAATAAGATTGTGTACAAGCCATCAGATCGATCAAGCTTTCCTTTTTGTTACACAAAGTCACAGGTTTCGATTGTGCAGCTTCACAATTCTGGATGCCCTGTGGACCAGCTGCTGGAGTCCTAACAGCTGATGATGTCAACTGATGACCTTGTTTACCCCTCCCCTGCCCCTCTCCTTCAGTACTGACTCACATTAGCCGATTGAGGGAAAGAAACTGGAGGGAGAAGAGAAACACTGGAATACTAGTCGGTACCAGTTTACAATGGGGTATTTGCTTTGTAACAATAAATCCCTTCTAATGTTGGGTATTCTTCAGTTGTGGATGTTGCTGCATTATGTAAAACGCTTAGTTTAGTTGTTTACACTTTAGAATGGGGTGCCTCAAAATTGTGCAGGATTTTAAAGGGTGCCTTGACTAAAAAAGGTTGAAAAACACTGCTTTACACAGACCCTGACTGACCTTCAGATGTAACTGTGTCTGGGGAAGTCCCACAGAATCCACGACTGTTGGGAGATAAGCTTTATATGGTGACATATCAGCAATTTATTAATGCAGAAAGTTACTGAAAAGTCAATTTTAAATGTAATTTTTAAAAAATTCTTTCAGGGAACTTGCGGAAGCAGGAGGCAGATGTTGAATGGGAAAAAGACAGTTTAAAGAGTACTTTAGGATGTATCCCAGAGAGCTATGAGAAACCAAAAGAATTTGTCCTTCCCGTTATTGTACATAGGTATGTATTCTATGTCACGCCAGAAAAGTGTATCTACAGTATTCTATATATAAATGACTAATCAAAATAGAAGGACCACTTAATGTTGAAGAGCTACTGATAACATTGCCAACTACATAGTAAAACTTCCTAAAACTCCAAAAATTAAAAGAAGACTCATCTGGCCACCTCTAGAGATTCAATCAATGTCTCCACCTCTGAGACCAAGTATATATTTATGATGTGTTGGTACCTTGTACTGACCCGCACAGCCTAAGCACTACTGGGATACTCTCCTCAATGTTTTCAGGGGCTACACAGAAAATAGTACATATCGGGCTCCATTCGGGAAGCGGTATCTTCCTCTTTAAAATTTTGAAGTAAAATAATTCATAGTGTTTTTGAAAAAAAATTTGTTGCAATTCACAAAAAAAAGTTACTAAAATACTGCATGCAGCATTTCATCAAAACATGTAGTATTTATCTCATGAAACCATGCAGTATTTTTATCTCATGCGCTATCCAGTGGGATGGATACAGGGGAGAATAATTAGAAACCCTGTCATTTTTTATTGCTAATAAAGAGGTGTAGCAAAGTCTTGGGGCCCCTGAAGCCCAATGGTGACCACCAGAGTTAGGGACAGCTGACATTCTTCAGTGTAGAGTGGGTTACAAGGCATGGTGGGTGTAATGCAAGATGAACAGGTGGGCGCCAGACACTTTTTGAATGCAAAGAGATTTATTGTCTCTTAAACAGAACTGTAGGAGAGAGGATTAGGGCCAGGACACCCTTACACCCCTGCAATGTTAATTGGCATACTGCAATACTTCTATAGATAGACAGCGATACAGGTGAAGGTCTCCAGCCTGCACCACTTCTGTATAGGCAGGACCACTGTCTCCTATGGCAACAATCTTGTAGCTGTTAACAGCAAAGGTATTCAACTATCTGCAACATGAACAGTTCTCTCTACCCCACACTCACTCACTGTTGGTCTTCACTCAATGAGCTCCCGGTCTCTTTTCAGAATGTTTATACTGAATTATTAAAATATTATATTTATGAAATGATGCAAAATCTATGTTTTAGGATATTTTACATTTTTCCACAAATACAACCAAGTAATTCAAGTTTGTTTATCCGTGTTATTTTGAAGACAAGTGATAACACAATGATATGCCCAAAAAATATATATTTATTAACTAAAAATTCAGTGTAAAATAATGTCAGGTATATTTAGTAATAATACAAAAATTGATATACTTTCAAATATATATGGGAATACAAATGATATTCACATTTTTACCACACTCTTATTATACAATACTATATTTCAATACTTGAATGATAACTTGGTAAATTTAGACTTGGTAACTCTCAGTGATTAGCTTTCCGTGGCTTCATGGACTTATAAAAACAACTAGGTGTTGACTTTGACACTTGTGACTTCTTCTCAAAACAAATAGACCTTCAAAATTACTCTTTAAATGCACAGACAAAATGTTATACTGTGCACATAGCTTGATTATTTAATCAAGATTTATTTTTAAATTTAGAATGAATCTATTTTTAAACACATATCACGACAAAACCATTGTACAGACTTGGGCCCTAGCTTTGTAGAGACAGACAAAAATGTGTATGTCTCTTAATATTTGGAATATAATTATATCATGCTGCAGGTAGAAATAACACAACTCCAAATTGTTGGGCCGCAATATTAAATGGTTCTGTTTTGTATATATTTCAATTACCAACAGGTAAGATAAACAGATTAATACTTTACCAGGGCTTAAGAATTCTGTTTTGAGAAGCATCAAGTAGGTGTCCCAAGGACTTCTTTGATCCTTATTCCTACATCTCTGAGCTATCACCTTCTCAACTCGTCTTACAAGACTCTTTCAGGCTTTTCTTTTAGATCTTAGAATTCCCCTCTCTGCTATGTGTAACTACTTTTATCCCACCCAAAATGTGGGTGTGTGTGTCACTACTACGTAATTGATGATGTAAAAATGACGGGTTGTTCCCATGTTACCATAACAACCACGTCTGGCAGCCATCTTGGACTCTTAATATTTTCAGGGGGCAGTGTTGTATTATGCCCCGTACACACGATCGGACATTGATCGGACATTCCGACAATAAAATCCATGGATTTTTTCCAACAGATGTTGGCTCAAACTTGTTTTGCATACACACGGTCGCACAAAGTTGTCAGAATTTCCGATCGCCAAGAACGCGGTCACGTACACCACGTATGACGAGACTATAAAAGGGCAGTTCAGAACCAAGTGCGGCCCCCTTTGGGCACCTCCGGATATGACGGCAATACCCGCGGGTGGCTGACACAGGAAACGCCACATTAATAATGCATAAAAAGGTAACCCTTAGGCAAAAAAAAAAAAAAATCTTGCCATTTGACTATGTATATTATGCCAGCTTGGTAATAAGCTTAAAGCGGTTGTATAGTCAAATTTTTAACTTTTACCTACAGGTAAGCCTATAATAAGGCTTACCTGTAGGTAAAAAAAATATCTCCTAAACCTGTACAGTTTAGGAGATATTCCCCTTGCAATAAGCCGCTGACTGCATGGGGATTCTCGGCTTAAAGCCCGGCAGATGCCGGACCTTGCCGGAAAGAAGTCTCCCGCGCGCATGCGCGGGAGTGACGACATCGCGGCTCCGGCCACTCACAGCGCTGGAGCCGCGATACCCGGAAGACACGCCGAGGCAACATGTCAGCTACCTTGGCGTGGACCAGGTGAGATACCAATGCCTCGTTCTAAGGTAAGTATTTCATAATGAGCTAGTATGCGGTGCATACTAGGTCATTATGCCTTTTACCTTACAGGTGTATAAAAAGAAAAAGTGTCAGCGGGTTTACTACCGCTTTAATTTGGGAAATTGTGTGGAACTCCGCTTTAAGTAAATCAACCCCAAAGATTTCCATATTTAGGTTTCTATGCATTAAAGTTGAGAGAACTGATCCAAAAAAGGTAGAGACTACTCAAAATTGCCCATTAGCTTTTTACATTCCTTAAATATAGCATGCCTGAAGTACTAATTACTGCATGCATTTAATTATTTATTTCCTTCTGTGAATTGACTTTAACCCCTTTTCATGTGGTATTAACTTACAGTTTGAACATTTTTCTGTAAAAACAGTATAGTAAATTGATTGTTTCAGGATCGCAACACAATATTTAGGGAAAATGTGTCCAAACACCTAAATACTGCAAGCAAAATGCTTTTGTGAAAGGAGCCCATTGTCATATTAGCGCTCATTCCTGAAGGAGCACCTGATGTTTGGGTTTCTCCATTCCTGGTGACCCACTAATTGGTAGCGCACCCTCTGACATGCCACTCGGTTGGTACCGGGAGTACCCAACAACCTGGTTCAAGGGGCAAAGGCAAACCTCCTGTACCCCAACCTGAGAGTGTCCTGGCTAGTGGTAAATACCTGCATTAGCTGGTGTTGGGGCCCCAAATCTGCAATGGAGTGCATTAAACAGAGTTTGTAAACCCAACAGGTGTAGGAGGGGTTCTCTCCAAAGGGAAAATTTTAAGGGTCCCAGAAAGGGAATATTGCTGCCCCCTTAAGCAGGAATATAGAGAAACAGGAGAGGGTGGGGGCAAGGGGATAGTTGCTGAAGCTAACCCTGTAGCGCTCCAGCCCAATTAATTTAGCGGACTAACTCGGTACTGATAAAATAACAATATGCGTTATTAAATAAAAGAGATTTACTACATATAAAAAGCATACAGTTTACATTTAATATTGAAAACACAGATACTCAGGGTGCGCCCAATGGGTATCTGTGAGAGCCAGAAATCTTGCTTGTTTGTAGGTGACCAAATACTTATTTTCCACCATAATTTGCAAATAAATTCTTTCAAAAATCAGATGTGATTGTCTGGATTTGTTTCCACATTTTGTCTCTCATAGTTGAGGTATACCTATGATGACAATTACAGGCCTCTCTCATCTTTTTAAGTGGCACAATTGGTGGCTGACTAAATACTTTTTTGCCCCACTGTAAGTAGAAAAAGTAGCTTACCCAATGAATAGATGGTCATGTGTGGAAACAAGCCACCCAATAAGGTTTCCCCCGCGGTGGACGAGGGGGATTGTGCATATGGAAGGCATAGTATTGGTGGAAATTCTAATGTGTAGGTTGGTTGAAAGGTCAGAGGGAGATTAAGGCACAAGAGGGGGAAGAGGGGGGAAAGGAAGAGGGGGGGGAAAGGAAGAGGGGGGGGGGCGGAAAGAGGGGAAGGGGGAGGGGGACTGGGGGTGGAGAAATTGGAAGGTGATCACCCATGGTGATCCTTGGTAGACAATTAGTCGCGTCCTCCCTGTCCCATACCTCACACCTCATACCGCCAGTGGAGAGATCCGCAGTGCTCATACACGGACCCGAAGGCCCGTTAAATTAGCTCCCCAATCATGGGACGTCAATGACGCCGCTGGCGGTGTCCAACGTCACCGGGTCAGTTTCCCCACACTGGGTCAGTTTCCCCACACTCCCAGTAATTTAACCAATTGTATTTATACTATGTATTAATGTTCTAATTTGGTGTATCCTGTTGTTTTTCCTTTTTATATGTAGCGATCCCTTGAATGTTCTGTGCAGTCTCCAGCTGCCTGTGTCTTTCTCACAGCGGCGGACTTGTGTTTCCCCTGGTAGGGGCTCGGTCCGAACGCACAGGCGCAGTAGCGTGGCTATCGCGCCTCTGACCCGGCCAGCGGCGTCATTGAAGTCCCCTGGTTGGGGAGCTCATTTAATCTCTCCATGTGTGGGGTATGGGACAGGGAGGACGCGACTGATTGTCTACCAAGGATCACCACGGGTACGGCTATCTTTTATCCCTTTACAAGTACTAAGCAACATGAGATGTTACTTATACCGATACCTTTATTATTCACAGACTTACATACCCCCCGCTGGTCAGTCACCAGCAATGCTGGGCTTATATACTGCTGTACCCTCCAGGATTCCTTTTTCAGCTGTATTAGCTGGCATCCCTGTTTTCAACCTGTCATCCTGCCTCTACAATACCAGGAGCCTCCATCTTCCCTAGCTATGGCTCCCAAATTACCCATTGATGTAATTGCCTTGGTGAGTTATATTCTGATTCGACCTCTTGTCCAATCTTCCACCAATGTAGGGTTTCGGGCACCCCTTTCCTCCCCCTCTTCCCTCCCCTCCTCCTTCTCCCCCCTCTCTTCCCCCCTCCATCCGTTTCCTTCTCCTCCCTTTCTACATCACTCCACCCCCAATCCCTCTTCCCTCACATTCTTCCTCCCCTTTATCCTCTTTCCCCTTCTTTCCTGTCCCCCGCTCCCCCCTTTTCCCCTCTCATTCCGGTTGCTCATCTACTCTTCCTTTCCCTCTCTTCTTTCCCCTCCCAATTTCTCCCCCTCCAGTCCCCCTCCCCCTTCCTCTCTTTCCGTCCTTTCCCCCTTACCCCCCTCCCCTCCTGTTCCTCCCCCCCCCCTCTCCCCCCTCTTGTGCCTTAATCTTCCTCCTACCTTTCAACCAACCTACACATTAGAATTTCCACCAATACTATTCCTTCCATTTAGAGATCACGCACAATTCCCCTCGTCTGCTGCGGGGGGGGGGGGGGGGGGGACCTTATTGGGTGGTTTCCTTAAGCAGGAATATGACAAAGATCTGTGGTCAAAAGCCTCACACCAGTCTTGTCATCTTAGGGGTGCCCACCTTTGCCAGTCAAGTAGTGTAGGGGCCCACCTCTTGAGCCAGTGATGATGGATGATGGCAGCAGGTCCAAATCCACTTGGGATAGCACGCTCAGGAGCCCGGGGTACTGGATACAGCATGCAGTCATCCTGGAAGTGACAGTGGTTGTTGTGGATACAGTCACCCTGTCTTTCACAGCATGCTGAGCCTTGCAGTCCTACAACAACACTGGTCTGAACACCACACAACTTCAGCAGAGCACACATGAGTAGGAAAGCAAGAAAACAGTCTCTCGACAACCACAGTACACCATCCTCAACCTACAGCCTGGTAGGTGCTCTCAGCTCCTCCACCCACACAGCAGGCTACAGGGCAGTTGTGAACTTTGGGCAGCAAAGGGAACAGTCACATCACCTGTGCCACTTCTCCACATATCCCCAGCAACTCATGGCGGCACTTATTGCATAGGGGTCCTCTCTTTTCTGATCCCCACATGAGACTGATCCAGCAGTGCAGACTTTCTATTACAGCTCGGCTCATGGTACTGGAAGTCCCAATAAGTCTTTCCTTGGGTGATGTCTCCAGGTAGGGACTACATTCCCCATCACACATTTCAACTTCCCGGTGGGTCAGCTTTATTCCTAAACCAGAGACAGTTCTTCTCTTTGGTGTTGGTGGTTGAAGGGATATTGGCCCCAGTTACATCCAACTATAGTCCTGCCCTCTCTCTCCCCCAACCAAGTCACTGTGTATTTCTGTGGGTGGCCTACAGTGTTAATTTTAACTTCAAAGTCACATTTATTTTAACTACAAGTCGTATTTTAGTAATCTGAATTGTTTTAGTTTTAGTCATATTTTAGTCGACTAAAATCTCCCACCTATAGAAAAGGATATTCTTCACCATATAATAATTGCTGCCAGGACAATAATAGCCTGAAAATGGTGAAAAACAAAAAGCCCTATGTAATATTGGGGTATTTAGCTCAGTGGTAGATGCATCTTCACGTAGTGAGTCCACAGCAGTCAGTTATCAGGTTTGAGGGCATGGCAGCCCATTTTTATTCACAGGAACAAAATAAAAGTTTATACACAGGATTTCCCACACAGGGGTTCTTCTTCAGTAAATTCATACAACCGAAAATGCCAAGCCTCCTGGCTCCTAGGCTTACTTTGCCTTGCAGTTCCCTGCTGAACCAGCCTACTCCTGGCCTCAACAGAACTCTCCAGACCCCTGGGTTTGCTTACTGTCCCCCAGATTTCAGGACTTCCTTCAGCCCCCTTGGACTTGCTAGTCGCCTTGGCTCTCCCAGCCTCCCAGACCCTTCTCTGGTCTCACAGGCCCTTGTAGCTGTCCCAACCTTCCAAGTCCTTCAGACACAAAGTCCCCCCTTACCAGGGATGTAGTCACACACAGGGCAGACAGCTTTTCAGACACAGGTCTGTCTTGCAGCAGCAAGCTGCACACATTCCACCTTCCTTCACTCTCTGCTCTCACTAGCCCCTCGTTATATGGGCTGTGTACACCTGGGCACACAACCTGCTGGCTCTCCATAAGACATGGACACAGGGTTAGAGATCCCATCCCACCCAAGTCTCTGCGGGATCTCCAAAACTACAGAGCCCCATTGGAACATAGCAAAACCTGGAGAAAGCTGCCAACACAGTTTTCTCCCTTTCAAAGCTATGCTTTGTAGCACTGCAGTCACCTGACATGCAAACTCTGTGTCCATTTTCCATCCCTTTTCACAGTGACAGGGACTCTCACTATTACACCTACAATAGTGGAATGGATTTGTGAAATGTGGATGAAATACAATATATGGAGAAACAGATAAGAAGTGAGGGGATTAAAAAGAATCAAATGATCAAAATATGGAATCAATGGAAGAGTTTGAGTTCTCGATAAAAATGATGCAATATTTATGAAAAGGAGCGGATTATCCCATGGAGATGGGAATAAATAACTTTTTTTTTTTTGCAAATGGGGTGTGATGTATGGGATCCTGTGGGTGCTGGTGAGGGGGAAAATAGGCCCCAATATAGGGAAGTGGTGACACAGGATATTGTTAATAGTTGAAAGGTGGGAGGTGGGAGTGTTATGCCCTGTACACACGGTCGGACTTTCCGACGGAATATGTGCGATCGGAGCTTGTTGTCGGAAATTCCGACCGTGTGTGGGCTCCTTCGGACTTTTTCCATCGGAATTTCCGACACACAAAGTTTGAGAGCAGGCTATAAAATTTTCCGACAACAAAATCCGATCCTTTAAATTCTGATCGTGTGTAGACAAATCCGACAGACAAAGTGCTACGCATGCTCAGAATAAATTAAGAGACGAAAGCTATTGGCTATTGCCCCGTTTATAGTCCCGACGTCTGTGTTTTACGTCACCGCGTTCAGAACGATCGGATTTTCCGACAACTTTGTGCGACCGTGTGTATGCAAGACAAGTTTGAGCCAACGTCCGTCGGAAAAAAACTATGTATTTTGTTGTCGGAATGTTCGATCAATGTCCGACCGTGTGTACAGGGCATTAGTGTATTCGTATAGATTGTATGTGTGGAAATGGATGGAATTAGAGTTTAGTGATAAATGAAAGGAATGAAGGGTGGATGGACAAAGCATAGAACTATAAGTTAAATGACACAATGCAGAATTGGATATTAGAAATTATTATTGAATATTAAAAAGCATTTGGTGAAGATGCAATATAATATTCAATTTTGTAATGAGAATAATTTTTATGTATTTGTATCATTGTTTTTTTTTTTTAAAGAAAAAAATAATAAAAAGAGATTGAAAAAAAAAATCTCCCATACATTTTATTTGACTAAAATTTAATGGGTTTAGTTAAATTGTAATGCATTATTTATGCATTTATCTGGAACTGCCAAACTCATTATATACTCCTGGTGTAAAAATCTGATAACATGTTATTATTTATGGTATTAAAGTGATTATTACTGTACTGCCTATAATAAGGCTTACCTTGCCATTCATACCACTCGAAGCCTGTGAACCCAGAAGGTAGACCAGGTGAAGATGGAAGCATCTACAGTGGTGACAGCACGCCACTGGAGGGCTTAGTTTTCAGGTAAGTCTGTCATAATGTGCTAGTATGCTAGCATGATTGACTTCTGTTCAACTGCCCTGGTGGTATTTTTCACTCGATTAGCGCTGCAGAAATTAGTCTGCAGTGCTGATCTGTGTATTGTGATGGGGGGGGGGGATTCCTGCATCCACGATGAATGTGTGGATGGGGGAATTGGGATAGTTTTTTTTTTCCGTTCAACCTGCTGGTTGGATTAAAAAAACAGACCTATGTATAGCCAGCTTAACACTAATGTATTTATTACCTCTCACAGAGTTCACAGTGCTCCTCATGGCAATGCATTCATCTGCTTTTCTCTCCAGAAGCTTGGAGCTACCTTTGTTCAGGCATCATTCATGGTCACCATCCAATGCTGGACTGAGATGTCAGCTCAGAGATGACCTAGTCATGTAAATCCTGGTGACCCTGTTGCAGCCTCTTACCTTGTTACAATGTTGCAGTCTGATCACTGGGGGAGAGGAGACTGAGGAAATGCTTCCTCCTGCCTGTAGGAGACTAATTGTATCATCCCAGCCTAGGAAATGTCACCGCACCGGAGCTCAAGGACAGCTTTTTAATAATAAAAGATGGAGCTTCATTGTGGCTTCATTTGTGACATGTCATAAATTTATTCTTGCAGACTTTAAAAGTTACTAAGGTCCGCTTTAAGACAGCTCACATGTAAAGTATATGATTCAGCCATGTGTTGTTTTCACTCTTTGAGTAGTGCTGCGCTATTATACTTTGTATAATTAGTGTTATTGTTTTCTTTTTTTCCTTTAGTTGTACATATGATTGCAAAGGAGATGAAGAAACATCAATGGCATTACTAATAAAAAAATGTCAGGAAATCACAAGTAAGTTCTCTTTTGGCTGATGACTGACAATTAATTTCCATGACCATGTGAGAAGACTTCCCCTACTCTCTCCAAAACAACACAAAACTTTACTTTAAAGCCCAACACATCCTAAGCATTTATTTAGTTTAGTATAGAGGGGTAAGTGGTTAGATCCTCTGGCCGGTTTTTATTATTTTAAAGATAAGAAATGATGGAAGCACCAACCCACTAGTAAGTGTCCTTATTAGATGTAGCAGTCAACAAGAGAAATACAACACATTTCATGGACAAGTCCTCCTTCATCAGGGCTGAGAAGTGGTGGTTTTGTCTAATTGTTGGCTTTTATGAGGAACAGAAATTTCCCCTTACTAATAGCTCTCAAAGCAGTCCAGACTTCAGAACTACTCCTTCTCAGCTCTGGAGAAGGAGACTTGTACCCTCTAAAATGTGTTAGCTTCCCTTTGCTGGCTGCTTCATCTAATAAAGACTACAATTCTGTCACTTTTTTTCCTTTAACCTCCCTGGCGGTTTTCCCGAGTTTGGCTCGGGGTTAAAATTCAGCACCATTAGCGGTAACCCCGAGCCACACTCGGGATTGCATCGCAGGATCCTGGTGCCTCCTTACTTACCTTGTCCCCGGGATCCTGCGATGTCCCCCGCAGTGTCCGCGGGCTGTGTCCTGTTCCGAAGCCTCTCTGTGCCAGGCTCCGTTCCCTGCGAGCGTCGCGACGCACGGGGGCGGAGCCTGGCGGCAAATTCAAAAAAATGTAAAAAGCATAACACATACAGTACTGTAATCTTACAGATTACAGTACTGTATGAAATCATTTCACATCCCATTTGTCCCCAGTGCTCTGGCACATGCCCTGCATGCAGTTTTATATTGCATATACTGTTCTTTCTGCCTGGAAACTGGAGATTGTCCATAGCAACCAAAAAGTGTCCCTTTACGTCAAAAATGGCTTTAGACCAGCTAGAAAATAGCGATAGTAAATTAGAACACTTGCAGAATTGAGCGATAGTGAATCGTGGGGAAATTTATTTTATTACTATTTATTTTTATATTTTTTTTAATTATTATTTTTTTTTTATTATATTATAATTTATGTTTTTGTGTTTCAAACTTTATCATACCCGGGATATCTACTAGACTCTTGTTTGGACAGATTTAAGTGTGTTATTGTTAATAATTACAGACCTACAATATAAAACGCCAAATTTCCATGCAAAATAATTGTACCGCTTTCAGCACCTAAAATCAGAAAGAATCATACCGCCAGGGAGGTTAAATATTTGTATAAGGACCATCTGTAAAGCTCCATGTGGATAGGAAGCTGCCAACTAATCCCACAGACAAATACCCAAAAAAGAATACTGGGACACATCACCACTAGACCCTCGAACCAAGGGCCCAACACTCCTTCTTTGTACTATTACATAAGTTATTATTGCTGTCTGTGTACCCATAGGGAACAGGGTCAGGACAGTAAGTAACATGAAATGTCTTAATTGCTGATGAAAAAAAAATATTTACTTTCACTTCTAGGACAGGCTGTACAAACCCTGTGTCTCTCCAACTGTGGCCAAATGCAGATTTTTTTATGCTAGGCATAAAATATGCCTATATGTGTCTGTGTGCATGCAGCTTAAGGCCCCATTCACACTTGTGTGACTTAAAAATTGTGCAATTTCCATTGTGATTTGATGGGACTTTGATGGCACTTTGGATGAGTGTGACTTGTGGAGAACAAAAAAATTAGCTTAGTTTCGTTTGATTTCTTTATTTTCAAATGAATTCCAAATTTTCAGAATGATTGGAATTCGAATCAGTCGAAAATTGATCGACCGATTGGAATTCTGTGTGACGAATGGCTGGTTGTCAGGGAGCAGGCCCAGACGCCGGCTGACGCATCTTTAACAACCGATGACTCATCAGCTGTCAGCCGGTTTGCCCACTGATGGCTGAATGTAAAAAAAAGAATGCCAGCAATGAAAAAACCCTTGTTGTGGGGTCCCCCCATGCATACCAGGTCCTTCGAGCAAGTGCCCCCCAAACCATAACAGGTCCTCAACATGGGGGGTGGGTGCTTGTTGATGGGGACAAGGGCCTCTTCCCCACAACCCTTATTCAAAATCTGGAAGCCCCCTTTAACAAGGGCCCCCAGATCCCGACCCCCTCATGTGAATAAGTATGGGGTACTTAGTACATCCACCCATTCACCAAAAAAGTGTAAAAAGTGAGTAAAGACAGTACATCAGTTTTTGACAAGTCCTTTATTAAAAAAAAAAAAAAGAAAAAAAGCCCCCCAAACTAGATCCATCATCAATCACGCTACACCCTGCACCGCCAACCCAAAAAAAGAAAAAACCTCCGGCCCTGAGGAAGGCTCCCATCATCTGCCGTGTGACAGCTCTTAAATACCTAAGGGGCAGGGCCACCCAGTGTTGTCACCGGGTGGCACCGCCCCCTTTGGACGTCATTGAAAGGCATGCTGGGTTGCTGACATCACAAGGGGGCGGTGCCACTCGGTGACATCAATGGGTGGCTCCACCCCTTGGGTATTTAAAATCTGTCACGCAGTGGAACAGGCAGGGACTGCGTGGAACACTTTTGACACTTTTTTGGGACCATTGACATTTACACAGCGATCAGAGCTATAAATAGCCAATGATTACTGTATAATCAAGGGGAAGGGCAAGGGGCAGGGAAGGGGTTAACACTAGGGGACGATCAAGGGGTTAAATGTGTTCCCTTAGTGTGTGTTCTAACTGTGGGGGTATGGGACTGACTGGGGGAAGAGACTGATCACTGGTCCTAAATGCTAGGAACACACGCTCTGTCTCTATTCCCCTGAGAGAACCGGGATTTGTGTGTTTTTGTCAGGAGCGATCGCGGGTGCCTGATGGACAACGCGGCCGTCGGGCACGTGCATCGGCTCCTAAGTGATGCGACCCCCTATACCATTTAAAGCGGCTGCCATGGGGGGCGTGGTCTGGACATGGCCAGATAGGGACGTGTGTCTGCTGAGCTCCCGACCGTCTCCTATCTACCCTAGCTTTTTCAGCTCAAAACTACACATTATGTACTCTTCCAGGAAGAAAAAAAGCTAAGAACGCAAAATCCTCAAAACCCTTTCCACCTGCTGCGTCCACAAGCAAAATTTATTTCCAAACCCCTCAACAGAACTCACCGGAGCTCAAGATGGCGGATTCACGTGCTACACTATCGGAGAGCAATATGACTCTCCTGCATCGCCCGCAGTGTCTTTATGCTCGGAGTCATACCGTGACAACCCGCCAGCCTCCCCATTGGACCCACGGGAGTCCCTGCCAACTTTGCCCCTCACTTACCGTGTGGACACAAAGCTACAGTCCCTCCTTCAGGCCCTGCCGATTAAGGCCAATATTGAGGCTCTCATCGGACTTCATCATTACAACCACAAGGAGCATATCATCCGGAAGGCATGGGAAGTGGGAGACCAGGAATTTGATGAAGCCCCGATTAAAAATACTCCCTGACTTCTCCAGAGCGACACTGCAGAGCCATGCCATGCTGAGACCGCTCTTGGACCTAGCCAGGAGGCTGGACTTCACATATAGGTGGGGATTCCCCCTCTCGGTCACATTCCGTAAAGATCAGTGGTCTTTCACCCTCCGAGCACCAGAATCCCTTCCAGCCTTGTTTGCCTTCCTGGAGACCGATCCAATTGTGGTCCCAAACTGGCTGACCTTCATCCCGAGATTGCCAGGCCGTCCTGGCCCATCCACGCTCAGTGTTAATCGCCAACCCAAGCCGCAGAGGAGTCACCGCCGATCACGCATGCCATCCCCTGAGGGGCCCCGGGAGTCATGAATCCGTTTACCTCCTCCTTTGGAACCGTGCCTGGCTATCACTAACGTGAAAGTACCGTGCCTTGCAGTCATTCTGAACCCATGACTCCCCCGCCAGGTCCCTCATCATTCTTAAACCTACCCGGCAAGACCAAGCTACTTTTGTTTTTTATGTGACCCCTTCTCTCCTGGGTGCTACCCCCTGGCGTCATTCCCCTCTCTTTGGTGCTGATTGCCTGCCATGTAAAATTGAGGGAGACGTAACCCCTTGAGAGACTCAGGGTCTGCATCTTGACTCCCACTTACCCCATATACTGAGATTAAAGGTCTTTGTGCCTTAATATTTTAGCTGGCTTTATCCAAAACAATAGATGGCCCACTATTCCAGAGCTATTAGAACCGACTGGCCCATTCAAACTCACATTTTGGAGTGCAATACAAATTCATCATTTCCTCCAGACAATCCAAAATCCCCAATTATACGACAGACCTCTGACTACATTTGAGGAGATATGTTCAGACACAGAACCATTACCACAGGTCTTATCCAAAATGTACACTCTGCTAAACACACCCCCACAACAACCCAACCTGCCTTGTATCATGAAATGGGAAACAGACCTTCAGCGCTCTTTCACTCCGGTCCAGAAGCAAAGCATGATAGCTCTCTCCCTTAAATCATCAATGTGCACTAAATTACAAGAAATGAACTATAAGATCCTGACGAGGTGGTACTTAACACCCAGTCGTCTACATATTATATTTCCTGATACATCCAAATACTGTTGGAGATGCCAGATGGAAGAGAGAACGATGCTACACGTGTTTTGGTCCTGTCCTAGACTGACACATTTCTGGACTGCGGTTCGCTCTATCTCTCAAAAATTTACGGATTTTCAAATTCCAAACGACCCAGCATTTTTCTTGCTCCAGGTGTCGTCCATACCGCTCAAAAAGTATAAAAAATCAGTACTACGTCACTTAATAAACGCAGCTAAGTCCTGCATCCCTTTGCTATGGAAACAAACATCCCCACCGACAGTATCAATGTGGTTACGGAAAGTGGAAGACATAAACAATTTAGAAGACATTATACTGACAGCTCAAGATAGACAAGAAGTCTATAGGAAAACATGGACGCTCTGGAATATGTTTAAATATTCAGACGAAGGTAAAACCCTTATGGGGAATCCCACTTAATAACAACTTGTAACTTTTTGGTTAAAAGAAACCCGACCTACTCAAAGCAACCAACGACGCCCCACCATCTACCCCCCCCCTCCCCCCTGCCCCTTCCCCTTCACTCTCTACCTATTCTCTATCTCTCTTCTTCCATATACTTACTTTCTCTTCTCTTTAATCTATTTTTTGGTAGCGCCCTTCTATCTGGCGCAGTCGCAACAGCTCTTAAACAGTAAACGTTTAAATGAGACACCAACTAATATCTATGGTGAATGTACTAAGATTTCGATGCACTGAAATGTTGTAATACTAAGAAAATTTTCCTGTCAGAGATAACAACATATAACAGAAACAGATGGACAAGAGCTTTACTTTTATAAACAGACTATGTTTAGATATGATGTTCTGTGAGGAGGCTGCGACCTCGCTTTTCTAATTTCTCCTTTGTTTTGTTTTTTGTCTGGGGATCTACCCCTTTTCTATAAAAATTAATAAAATTTATATTTGAAAAAAAAAATATTTTAGCTGGCATAAAACCAGCATCCTACCCTGCAATAATCCTGTGGGACCTTCATAAATGTTTACCTACCACAACAGCCCTGGTTGTACGTTTTACTTGGGGAAGTGATATGTTATATTGTTTAAGTTCATATGCAGTATATCTGAACATTACTTTGTGCTTCTGAACCTTAAGGTGAACAACCTAAAGCCACTCTTAATATATGGTTTTCATAGAAATGTGTTATGCTATTTTGTTACAGCAATACCAATGGGATTTAACCTTGGAGCAGGGGCATGTTTGAGGTGATGCTGGGGAGATACCCCCCTGGGAGTTTGTCTGAGGGAGGGGAGGAGGACCTGAGGGCACACCCATCCTGCGCTGGGGGAAACGGCCAGGTGTTGCTCGAATTAGTGCGGAGCGCTGCCTCCCTATCAGGGGTATTGAAATGATTGGACCCCCCTTAATTGGGGATTCTGACTGCCCTAGGCGGCCTCCAGAGCTCCCACCCATTGTTGTGACGGGGGGAGTGAGGAGGTTACGCTAGATGGAGATGGAGATTCCCTATGTGGGAAGACGGTCACGTATTCTAGCCATATGATGACCAGTTATGTCCATATGCTGGATTGTACTCTCCTGGAGCTGTAACACTGACAGAAATGGCGTCTCTACATGTACAATCCCTGAGCGACCGTAGGTTGACAAAATCGGCCACACGTTTACCTGAAGTGCCCGATCTCCCATGCGGTTATCTCCGCAATGTAACAATAACTTCCAGGGTCCCTAGGGGCTCCCATGACTCAGTGCCTTAGTGGAGCGGACTACACGGGACACACCGAGTGGCCAGGAGGGTTCTCCATACACTATATTGATTGGTGAATCTATTCCTTTTGTTTTGTGTATTTTCTATTTTAACTTTATCTCTCATTGTTATTCTTCCCTGGTTTATTGATATAGCTGGGGTGGATGGGAGGGTTAGGTTCTCTATTATTAGGCCCTGACTAACCCTTCCCCCACATAGACTAGCGTACGCGGGAGGTATATGCTACTTCAAGGTTATTCCTTGCAAATTTAGAAATCTCAGGGCACTCCGCCCTGAGCTTGATATTTCTCTAGTTCTTTTCTCTACTCTCATACCTATCCCCCTCTCTATTTTCTCTCCCTCCCCCCCCCTTTATGATATGGTGATGGATAACATTACGGTGGTATCGTTGAACGCAAAGGCCTCAACATTCCAGAGAAAAGACGTATGCTTTTAAACGATCTGAAATGATCCCAGTCTGATGTGGCTTTCATCCAGGAGACCCACTTTAAGAATGACAAACTCCCACTTCTCAAAAACAGATTTTATCCCCTGACATATCATTCCACTAACCCGACAGCCAAGTCAAAAGGGGTTTCCATATTGCTGTCCAGTAAACTTCCCTGGAAATGCCAGGACTCTATTAAGGATCCCGTGGGCCGGTGATGTGCAGGTGACTTTGGCAACTTTGTATACCCCTAATGAACGCCAGCATGTCTTTCTCCAACATACCCTGGAGAGGCTTCTCGAGTTCGCAGAAGGTCAGTTGATTCTTGGTGGGGACTTTAATGTCCCTCTACTCCCTTCAGTGGATACCTCTTCAGGTGCTTCCTCTGTCTCCCCACGCCCTCGGAAAAAGGATAGCCAACTCTATGTATAGAGCACAGCTGGTCGATGTTTGGCGATTGCAGCACTCATGTGAACGCGACTACACATTCTATTCCCCTCCACAAAAAGTTTATTCCAGGAAAGACTACTTTCTGATCCCACATGGCCAACTCCATGCTGTGGTAGATTCCATGTAACATGGTCTGATCACGCCCCTATCTCCCTGACCTATTCACTCTCCGGTTCTACCTCCCCTAGGTCCTGCTTCTGGCGCCTAAATGAGAGCCTTCTACATTTACCAGAAGTGTTAGCAGATGTATTCAAGGAGTTACTCCTCTATTTTCTAACAAAGAATCACTCGGATTGTGACCCAGGCTCTCTATGGAAAGCTCATAAAACAGTCCTTAGAGGTGTACTCATTAAACATGGTTCACGTATCAAACGAGAACAGGATTAACAGCTTTCTCGACTTCTTGACAAATTATCTAGCATCGAATCCCATCATAAACACGCTCCCACTCCAACTTTCCAAAGATCTATCAAATTACAAAGCTAAAGCGGCAATACAATTCTGCCGTAAAACGAGTTATGAGCCGGGGGGATAAATGCGGGAAACTGCTGCCTAAGATGGTCAGGGAACACAAGATGTCCACCTGTGTTCCCCAAATAGTGACCCCTGGATACCAGAGAACGGTACTACCCAAGCAAATAACGCAGGAATTCAGGGATTTCTATTCCTCTCTTTACAACCTACCCAACAGACAACCACCTCAAGCCACTATAGTGGAGTCCTCTCAAATCCCTTCCCACTCACCTGAGATCCAGGAGGAATTGGATTCTCCAATATCTTTAGAGGAACTCCAACAGGCAATGGGAACAATGAAACCAGGTAAAGCCCCGGGCCCGGATTGCTATACTATACAATACTACAAAACTCTCCTCCCGATACTAGGCCCACACATGGTTAAGTTCTTCAACGCGGTTGGATAGGATGCAATCTTCCCTAGGGATACCCTAAGAGCTCACGTCTCTGTAATTCATAAGTAAGGGAAAGACCCCACATCATGTGGCAGTTACAGGCCCATTTCGCTCTTAAATGTTGACCTCAAATTATTCACCAAGATCTTGGCTACCCGACTAGCCCAACATCTCCAAAAACTGGTCCATCTCGATCAAGTTAGTTTTATCCTATCCAGAGAGGCAAGAGACAACACAACCAAGGTATTGAACCTCCTTCACCTAGCAAACTCTACAAGTACCCTATGTGTTTTCCTGAGCACCGATGCCGAAAAGGCATTTGACCGAGTGAATTGGAACTTTATGTTCTCAGTGCTTCGTCATATTGGTTGGATCAGATGCAATCTTCCCTAGGGATACCCTAAAAAGCTCACGTCTCTGTTATTCATAAGGAAGGGAAAGACCCCACATCATGTGGCAGTGATGCCGCGTACACACGAGCGGACTTTACGGCGGACTTTGCCCGGCGGACTGGATTTCGTCGGACAATTCGATGTGTGTGGGCTCCAGCGGACTTTGTTTTCTCAAAAGTTGGACGGACTTAGATTTGAAACTTGTTTAAAATGTATCCGTTGAAATCGAGTCCGGTCGAAAAGTCCGCCGTCTGTATGCTAGTTCGACGGACTAAAAAGCCACGCTAGGGCAGCTATTGGCTACTGGCTATGAACTTCCTTGTTTTAGTTCGGTCGTACGTCATCACGTACGAATTCGACGGACTTTGGTGGATTGTGTGTAGGCAAGTCCGTTCATTCACAAAGTCCGTCGTAAAGTCCGTCGAAAAATCCGCCGGGCAAAGTCCGCCGTAAAGTCCGCTCGTGTGTACGCGGCATTACAGGCCCATTTCGCTCTTAAATGTTGACCTCAAATTATTCACCAAAATCTTGGCTACCCGACTAGCCCAACATCTCCAAAAACTGGTCCATCTTGATCAAGTGAGTTTTATCCCATCCAGAGAGGCAAGAGACAACACAACCAAGGTATTGAACCTCCTTCACGTAGCAAACTCTACAAGTACCCCATGTATTTTCCTGAGCAATGATGCCGAAAAGGCATTTGACCGAGTGAACTGGAACTTTATGTTCTCAGTGCTTCGGCATATTGGTCTTGGTGAAAGGATACTCTGATCTCTTCCTAATCGCTAATGGGACGAGACAGGGGTGCCCTCTATCGCCCCTCCTGTTTTCCCTCTCTCTAGAACCATTTCTATGTAAAATTAGACTAAACCTAGATATACAGGGACTGTCAATCGGCGGAGTACAACACAAGATCTCTGCATATGCAGGCGACATGCTCTTCACCCTGACAAACCCTGTGATATCACTACCAAACCTTCTCTGCGAATTTCATGTATATGGAATGCTTTCGAGCCTAAAAATCTATTTCTCCAAATCAGAGGCTATGGGGGTGATGATACCCTCCCACACCCTAACAACTCTACAGTCTGGTTTTAGCTTCAAATGGACAAACTCAGCCTTAAAATACCTAGGTACACATATCCTGTCAGACCTTTCCCGTATATACGACCTCAACTTTCCACCATTACAAGCCAAGACTTGTACTCTTTTAGACAACTGGCACAAAGGACTACACTCCTGGCTTATTAGATGCAATCTTCTAAAAATGTGTATCTTACCAAAATTCTAGTACCTCTTTCAAGCACTACCTATCAGACTACCTCCCTCTTATTTTAAGCAAGTCCAGGCACTTTTCACCCATTTTGTATGGGATCACAAACCCCCCCCCCCCCTTCATTGCACCCAGCTGACTCTGCCAAAACAATATGGGGATCTGGCACTATGGGGAAGCTTGAATATGGAGATGCTCGAAAGTACTACCAAGCAATCAATCTAGGCAGGGTCTATGGAATTGATGAATGCATCTGGCCCCTATAAACTTACATTTTGGAGTGCAGCGCAACTACATCACTTCCTACACTCCATCCCCAACAACCAGAGCTTCACCCGACAGTTGACTACCTTCGAGGAATACTGTTCTGAGACTGATCCTCTACCTCAGGTCCTCTCCAAAACATATTTACTGTTAAGCACACCTTCAGAACAACCACACCTACCCTGCCTAGAGAAATGGGAGATGGATCTACAACGCACTTTCACATCAACACAAAAACAAAAAATATCAGATTTTCCCTCAAATCTTCTCTGTTCACTAAGATACAAGAAACTAATTTCAAAAGACTGACCACATGGTACCTTACACCCACTAGACTACACACACTCTACCCTGACACCTCAGACCGTTGCTGGTGATGCCAGGGAGACAGAGGGACAATCTTATATCTTTTGGACCTGCCCTGAGCTGAAGGATTTCTGGATGGCTGTTTGTACAGTTAATCAGAAATTCACAAAATACCAGGTACCTGATGACCCAGCTTTCTTTATATTACATGTGTCAATTATACCTGCTAAAAGATACAAAAAGTCAATTCTACGACACTTAGTAAACGCAGATAAGGCCTGCATTCCTCTTTACTGGAAGCAGCAATACCCGCCGACCACTTCGACTTGGCTGTGGAAGATATAAACAGGATGGAGTATTTAATTCTCACAGCACAAGTTAAATGTGAAAGATACACAAAGACCTGCTCACCCTTTCGGAAGAAGGGAAGGCCCTCTGTTGAACATAGGTCTTTCAATCAATACATGTAATTAGGGTTGTCCCGATACCACTTTTTTAGGACCGAGTACAAGTACCGATACTTTTTTTCAAGTACTCGCCGATACCGATTACCGATACTTTTTTTTAATGTCACGTGACAGTTTTTTTTTTGCTATTTTTTTGGGGGGGGGGGGGTGAACATTGTATGTGTGTTTGTTTTTTTTTACAATTTTTATTTTTTACAATAATATTTTTTTATTCTTTGTTTTTGTTTTTTTTTGTTTTTAATCAGCCCTTTTGGGGGGCTTTGGTGAGATATCAGGGGTCTTAACAGACCTCTGATATCTCCCCCTTGAGACAGAGAAAGAGACCGAGGATAGATATTCCCCAGTCCCTTTCTCTGCAGTGTCAGCTGCACTGAGAATGAATGGAGAGAAGACAGCGGCTCCTCTCCATTCATAAACTGACACATCGTAATCACAGGAGATTACAATGTTTCAGTTATGTGAATGGACAGAGGCAGCTGACTCTATCCATACACAAAGGAAGGAGGAGGGGGACGGAGGAACGGAGGGGGAGAATGGAGGGGACAGATAAGGAGAGAGGAATGCAGGGGACAGATGAGGAGAGAGGAACGAAGGGGGAGTACGGAGGGGGACAGATAAGGAGAGAGGAACGAAGGGGGAGTACGGAGGGGGACAGATAAGGAGAGAGGAATGAAGGGGACAGCGGAGAGGCACAGAGGAAAGGAGGAGGCATGGAGGAGGATGCAGTGACAGTCAGCTGTGAGTGATCACCGCTGTATGTCACTAAAGCTGGTGAAAGCCGCGGGGGGAGAAACTTGTAACTCCCCCACGCGCTGATCACAGCTGACTTCCAGGTATCGGCGGAAGCATCGGGAGCATTTGCCCGAGTACAAGTACTTGGGCAAATGCTTGGTATCGGGACAACCCTACATGTAATTGACTGCATCGATTATCCTGAGACATTGCAGTTCCCCTGCCTGTCCCCCCCCCCCCACTTTGGTCTTTTCGACTCAATTCTTTCCTTTCTCTCTTTCTCTACCATTATCTCAGAAAAGTGGAAATGAAGTTTGGGCGATTCTGTTACCCTGGTTTGAAACTATGCTTTAATCTCTATGATGGTATATGATACTACTGAGTAAGCTAATTGCAAATTGCAATAGATAAACAGGATGTTTATCTATGTATAAGGTATTCATACTTTTTACACTCCGGTTTAATGTGAGCTGATGTTTATTAAGTATAGCTTTACTTAATTGTAAGTTATTATTGTCACATTTGGAATTTGCTCTCTCTTGGTGAAACGGCCCCCGTACAGCTATGACGATTCGCGCAGGGGAGCCATACTGCCGCCATCAAACGACGGCGGGCAGCCGGCAAGTGGTTGATAAAGGAATTGTCAAAAACTGGTGTACTGTCTTTACTCACTTTTTACACTTTTTTTGGTGAATAAGTAGGGGTACTATGTACCCCATACTCATTCATATAGGGGGCTTCCAGATTGATTAAGCCCCCTGCACGCAGACCCCCACAAACCCTAGCCAGGGGTTGTGGGGGTCTGCGTGCAGGGGGCTTATTTGAGATCTGGAAGCCCCCTTTAACAAGGTCCCCAACAACATGGGACAAGGTGCTTTGGGGCAGGGGGCAGAGCCTCCCCTGCCCCAGAGCACTCCCCCGCATATTGAGGGCATGTGGCCTGGTATGGTTCAGGAGGGGGGGTGCTCACTCATCCCTGCTTTATTTCCTGACCTGCTGGGCTGCATGCTCAGATAAGGGTCTGGTATGGATTTTAAGGGGGGCCCAAACTTTTTTTCTTTGGCATGGGGTTCCCCTTAAAATCCATACCAGACCTGAAGTACTTGGTATGCATGGGGTGGACCCTACACTGTTTTTTCTTTTTTTTTCATTGCCGGCATTTTTTTACATTCAGCTGTCCGTGGGGAAACCCGCTGACAGCTAATGAGTCATCAATTGTTAAGGACGCGACAGCCGGCTTCCCAGCCCGCTCCTTAACAACCAGCTATTCTTCACACAGAATTTGAATCGCTCGATTCATTTTCAACCAATTCGAATTCCAATCGTTCTGAAAATTTGGAATTCGTTAGAAAATAAAAAAAAACAAACAAAACTAAACAAATTTTTCTGTTCTGCACAAGTTGCACTCATCCAAAGTTGCAACAAAATTGCATCTATATGATGCAGGTGTGACTTTTATGCAACTTTTCAGGGTTTACATTGAGATCTATGGACCTCAGGTCGAATGAAAGTCAGACCAAAGTAGTGCAGGAAATACTTTGAAGTCGCTGCAACTTGAAGTTGCAGATATGAACGGTACTCATAGGGAAAAATGGGGTGCAACTTGTCATTCGACTTTGGGGTCCTCAGTCACATGACAAGTCGCACAAGTGTGAATGGGGCCTAAGACTCTTCTGTGTACTGTGTATATATATTCTAGGATAAACACTGTTCCCACATACTGGCAAAGCATGGAAAGTTTACTGACTGAGCACATTTTTTACTGACAACCTAAAAAACTACAGAACTCCTAATAAAAAGTAAGACAATCAATATGCAAACAGTATAAACACAATATGGAAACACTGACAATACCCATAACAAGTAATTTGCCTGGTTTACATCTAAAAAGTCAGCAGAGCATGACAAATTATCAGCCCCTGATATTTACACACAGTTTAAAAAAAAAATACAGATTTTTACAAACTGTCTGTAAATTTACTAACGGTTGGCAACCCTGCCACATACTGGTGTCAGTAGAAAATATAGATTAAAATCTATTTAAAGCCAAAACATTACTTTTTCTTTTGGATAGTTAGGAAGGGGTTAAAACTTTTGTTTAGTTTTTATTGATTTAAAGGGATATGACTACAACCAACTGAAAGTGCCTAATAGCAATTATCAGTTTATTTGACATTCTGTCCACTATTCTAATACAAGCCTTGATGAAGGGGACAGCTTCAAGACCCTGAAACATGTTGCCTACCTCTATGAACTGTAGTGGAATATTTCAGCAAATAGATTCTTTAGTCTCCAACCTTGCATACCCAGTGCAAACACACTGCTATCTGTTCCACAAAAGTCTGTGGAGTGAGACCCTTTTTTATTGGGTGTCTATTGCCTTTCACCTCCCCTCTCAATTTTTTTATTTCTGTGTCCCCACTATATAAATTCACCCTCTCCATTTGTCCTGCAGACTATTGTCACCAAGACATAAAGTGATGGTCAATACAGAATTTTAGATTGGTCAGCGAAACAGAAATAGAGAAATATTCTCTAAATGAAGAAATGGGGTTACCTGTGTAACAACAGTCTAAAAAGGGAATGCCCTCACTCTGTACAACTTTCTCCTAAATTCCTGCTGTGTCTCTGGGGCAGGATGTACAGGAAAATCTCCTCAATAGGTCACAGACAGCTAAGAATAAATTGTCAGGAGGATTTTAACTATTCCCTATGTAGCAACTCCCCTGACCCCTGGAGGCATGATGGTACGCCCAGAGACAGGGTGGGCTGACATTTACCTCTGGGGTAGATCACCTAGGCATAATGGGACATAAAGACAGATGGGCGCCAGTCACTTTTAGGTTAAACAAAATGGGATTTTATTACTTACAGTCTGTTGAAGAGAGGGTTAGGGTTACAGATGCTCAGGATTTAAAGCAGAACAGTCACTTCACTTGTCACAATACAGGAAAAGTGCCTATAAGTCAAGACCATCGACACTCCTGTTTTATAACTCTTAGGCAGACATCACCAGTAGCAACAACATCCTTTTTTCTCCAGGAGGGTCACCTAGCTCCTTCTCATGAGGTTCTAGCATAAAAGCCCTGCAGGCCCTTTCAGTATGATCCTCCTCGGGGTCTCCATCCTGTTCCTAGTCTTCTGCAGAAGGGTCAGTCAACCCCCATGGGACTCCATCCTGCCTCCAGATAGAGTTTGCAGCAACAGGCCCAAGCTTCAAGCCCAAACATATTTATGCACTTTAGGCAAACAGGCCTAAAAAAAAGGCTTCATCATATTCACCCTCCCCAGGTCAGGACCTGGGAGGAAGAGAGCTTGCAAGAGACAGCCCCAAATATTTATACCCTTTCCCATAATGGATCACTGGCACGGGAAACTCCTAGTGTTTGGCTGGGAAGGGATATGAATATTCATAATTCATGCTTACTGTGTGATTTCACAGTAATATCAGAGGTGACAGTGCCACCTACTGACAGAAGGGAGAACTGACAGCTAGGCAGGATGCAGAACAAGACACAGACTACAAATTGGCTGACTGCACCCTAAATTTAGGGTGCCAAGTTTTAACAGAAACCTGCTCCCACTTCCACTCCGACTGCATAGGCGATTGGAGCCGAAGCCCCCCCCCCCCCCTGCAACCTTCCGCAAATAGTCACAGCTTGCTTCTTTTAGTAATCATGGCAGTGCCGGGGACCTCAAGACCAATAAAGAACCAGCCCGGGGGAGGACAGTGCTAGATCCGTGGACAGGTAAGTGTCCTTTTAAAAAAACATCAGCAGCTACAGCAGCTGCTCACTTTAATTCATTTTTTAAGAATGAAGATCCTCTTTAAGGCAGGGTGGCTACACCTACTTTGTCGAAAACTAAAAAAAAAAAAGTTTAATGCTTCATCATTTTGTCTTGATCAACAGAAATCCCTCCAGTAGCTGTGATCACCAAAGTAGGCCCTGCAAACAACAAATCTGGAAATAGTTCAACAATGGAAAAAAAGTTTCGAAACATGGGGTGCACTAAAACAATTTGTCTAGAGAACTACACTGAAAACAACCAAACTAAGAGCCAAGAAGCTGACAATCAATTTCTTGGCTTCCTGCAAGTCTGTGTGAATGAGGCAGAACATGCAATCCGGAAAAGCGCAAACCAAGATCACCATAAGATATTTGCAGTAAATGTGGCCAATCAGGTTAAAGAAGAGGATGAAGTGAAGGAGAGTGAGAGGAAGAAGAAGCAAACAGAACTGGAAGAGGAATTGAATAAAGTGAAGCGAGAACTGGAAGAGGAAAAGAACAGGCGATGGTACAAAAAATGTTCCATCATGTAAGAAAACTGAAGGATGTCTCAGAAGGATAATAGGATGCAATAGTGTAGTTTAACGCAAGCCTCCCCAGCGCACACTCGTCCTTCCTTCACTCCTAAGTTTTAATTGCATCAATTTATAGCTTACACAAGGCTTTCCTTCCTCTCTTTGTGGCTGAATGAAGCAGTGGGGACTCGGGAGTGAAAGGAAGGTAAATGCAGCATGTGCATCTACTCCAGACTTAGAAGCGAGCAGCACTTGCACTGTTAATTCTTTGTAATCCACAACCATACTTCTCTCACTGTTGACACTAATGCATTTTGGACACAAATTCTGTTAGAGAACACCTCTCCCTCCCAGTGTGCGCCGTTTCTCAGCCGGTACCACAGAACGTGTACTGGTCTCCACCAACTCAGCAGTCCCGTCACCTCACTCCAAGTGTCAATGTTCTGTATGTTACTATTGGATACAGAAAACGCTCCACTTTATAACCCAATGCTTGTTCCCTTCGCAAGGCCTCACTACACCACCTGTGACTCCCAGCCTAGATCTCGAGGTACTCTGTGCTGCAAGCTTGGTTTCAGTATGTGACAAACTTGTCGCTAGTAAAGGGGTCAAGCATAACACCCTCTCACCACCAGGGTATCCGTCAACTCTGCTATGTCACCTGTTTCCTGGCTAGTTGAATGCTTTAGCGAGTGACAAAAATATGGTAGTCATTAGCAATGGCAACCTAGTCTCCTCTGGACAGCATTCTGCTCATTAAATTTCTGTAATGTATCTTCTCTAACCTCTTCAGTCCCCTGAAAGCCCTGTTCTTTTGATGCGCCTTACATGCACTCCTTTATAAACTTCAGACCAGGCAAGTTAGATGAACGATAAAGATCTTTTACTGAAATAGTTGGTAACAATTAAACAGCTCTGAAAGACATCTTCCACACTCTTCCCTGTGCAGAGTTCTTTAGTGTCCAGTAAATCCACAAGAGGTAGCAATAATCCATAACAGGGTCCAGTTTAAGGTAGCACATTTCCATGTAATTGCATAGGTTCCAGACCCCACTGGGGACCCCCCCCCCCCGGTTTCGACTGACAGCATAGCAGCTACATTTTGGCAGTCTATCCACAGGCTGAACTCATTTATCCTCTCTGGGGTACTACTGAGTCCCTATTTATAGGGTATGACCTGTACAGCAGCGTTTACCCTTCCTTCATAGGAAACCACCAGCTCAGCATGTTAACCTAAGGACACTGTGCAACAATTCTACATTGTAACAATTATCTTTGATGCATAAACATAGTTAGTTGACCTGATTAACCTGTCAGAACTGTTATGGAAAGAAATATACCTATCATATCATTTTAAATTTTTGGGCTAGTTTTCTTACCAGGCCGAAGACATTGTCCTGTTAACATTTAACTAGATTGCAAACAAGTCAAAGGACTGTGTCCACTTACGTTTGACTATACCAAGAGGCAGAAACTGAACTAATTCAGCCTGTAAACAAACTTGCTAACAGAACTAATTCTGTTGAGAGAAGTCTCATAGCGCAACATATTGGATGAGTTCAGGGGCAGCTGAAAAAAGCAACCAACTGCCTCTGAACGTCCGTTTACCAGCAGCAGTGTACATGAAGCCTTAAAATACTCAATTTATTCAATAGTATTCCAGTATTGCACTTACACAGATTCAGAAATCACAGAAATTTCACAAAAGCTATTGCAGCTCGGCCGCGGTATCATCCAGTGAGTGTGCCTCAGCGTGATGACGTCAAAGAACAGTCCTTTGTTAAGGTGCAGCAGCACCAATTTTCACATAACCAAGCGCAAGATTTTCTTTATAGAGTGTTAAATGTACCTGCAGATTTAGAACCATAAGGGATTGAAGCCAAACTCCAGCTTATACTTTATAATTAGTTACAGTAAACCTTTTTGTTTTCCTTTTGGAAAGAATGAATAAATAAAAGCTGATCATTTTAATCACCCCTGCTAGTGTTAAGTGGTTTGTCTTATCCATGTAAAATGATACATTCTGCTGGAGAGCTGAAAAAGCTGTGCTTATGAAAAACAACAGACTTGCTGGCTCGATCACCAGATGAAAATAGAATAAAGTCTATAAAAAGGAAACAAAAATTGCAATCACAACTAAGAATTGGTAAGCTGCAATATAATGAATGTTTGCTTTTGGGTTTAATACTTCTTTAAAGAGGAAGTAAACTTCCATGGATTGTTTGTACCTATAGGTAAGCCTATAATAAGGCTTACCTATAGGAACTGTAAATATCTCCTATACGTGCACCGTTTAGGAGATATTTACTGTATTTGCCGCCGATGATGTCACCAGCGCATGCGCTCTGAAGGAACGACCGCCCATGCCAGTCACACAGCTGGAGTCCGCGGACCCTGAAGGAAGGCGGCCTCCAGCAGTGACAACGATGGCTTCGTTTCACATAATGTGCTAGTATGCGATGCATACTAGCACATTATGCCTTTACTTTGCAGGTGAGGAAAAAGAAAAAAAAGAGGCATCTTTAGGGTAAAAAAAAATAATTTATTGTTTAGAACCTTTTTAAGTTTTTTTGGCTGCAGGCATTTATTCAGAGAACCCATTAGTTAGATTACTGTGCACATTTCGCATATTCCTGTAACTTTCTGATAAGAATTCAGACATACAATCACTGCGAATAATCCAATAGGTGAAAAATAAATGCAGTGTCAATCTGCCCAATTCACAGTAGCGCAGTAAATTGTGTCAAGGCTGAAATTGTTGGCACCCCAGAAATTTTTCCAGAAAATCAAGTATTTCTCACAGAAAAGTATTGCAGTAACACATGCTTTGTTACATAGTTACATAGTTAGTCAGGTTGAAAAAAGACACAAGTCCATCCAGTTCAACCATAAAAAAAAAAAAAAATCGTACAATCCAATATACCCAATACTATACCCACAGTTGATCCAGAGGAAGGCAAAAAACCCCAGCAGAGCACACTCCAATTTGCTACAGCAGGGGAAAAAATTCCTTCCTGATCCCCCAAGAGGCAATCGGATGTTCCCTGGATCAACTTTACCTATAGATGTTAGTACCCAGTTATATTATGTACATTTAAGAAAGTATCCAGACCTTTCTTAAAGCAATCGACTGAGCTGGCCAGAACCACCTCTGGAGGGAGTCCATTCCACATTTTCACAGCTCTTACTGTGAAGAAACCTTTCCGTATTTGGAGATTAAATCTCTTTTCCTCCAGTCGTAAAGAGTGCCCCCTTGTCCTCTGTGTTGACCATAAAGTGAATAACTCAACACCAAGTTCACTATATGGACCCCTTTTATATTTGAACATGTTGATCATATCCCCCCTTATTCTCCTCTTCTCAAGAGTGAATAAATTCAGTTCCTCTAATCTTTCCTCATAGCTGAGCTCCCCCATGCCTCTTATCAGTTTGGTTGCCCTTCTCTGCACTTTCTCCAGTTCCCCGATATCCTTTTTGAGAACTGGTGCCCAAAACTGAACTGCATATTCCAGATGGGGTCTTACTAATGATTTGAACAGGGGCAAAATGATATCTCTCTCTCTGGAGTCCATACCTCTCCTAATACAAGAAAGGACTTTGCTTGCTTTAGAAACCGCAGCTTGGCATTGCATGCTATTATTGAGCTTATGATCTACCAAAACCCCCAGATCCTTCTCCACTACGGATTCCCCCAGTTGTACTCCCCCTAACATGTATGATGCATGCATATTCTTAGCCCCCAAGTGCATAACTTTATATTTCTCAACATTAAACCTCATCTGCCACTTAGTAGCCCAATTAGACAGAGCATTGAGGTCAGCTTGTAAATTGGAGACATCCTGTAAGGAGGTTATTCCACTGCATAGCTTGGTGTCATCTGCAAAGACAGAAATGTTACTTTTGATCCCAGACCCAATATCATTTATAAAGATAATAAAGAGTAAGGGTCCCAGCACTGAACCTTGGGGTACACCACTGATAACCTTAGACCATTCAGAGTAAGAATCATTAACCACTACTCTCTGAATTCTGTCTTTTAGCCAGTTTTCTATCCATTTACAAACTGATATTTCCAAGCCTGTAGACTTTAACTTACACATGAGCCGTGTGTGCGGAACTGTATCAAACGCTTTTGCAAAATCCAAGTATACCACGTCCACAGCCACCCCTCTGTCCAAGGTTTTACTTACCTCTTCATAAAAAGAAATCAGGTTTGTCTGACAACTTCTGTCTTTCATGAACCCATGCTGTCTGTTGCTTAAAATGTTTTTTTTTCCAGCAAGAACTCGTTTGCTTTGCTATACACATGTTTAATCCCTTTGTGTGTATTGAAACAAAACAAAAAAAAAAAGCAAATTGGACATAATGTCACACAAAACTCCAAAAACGGGCTGGTCAAAATTCTTGGCACCCTTAACTTAATTTTTGGTTGCACACCCTTTGGAAAAAACAACTGAAACCAGTCGCTTCCTATAACCATCAGTAAGCTTCTTACACCTCTCACCTGGAATTTTGGACCACTCTTCCTTTGCAAACTGCTCCAGGTTTCTCTTATTGGAAGGGTGTATTTTCCCAACAGCAATTTTAAGATCTCTCCACAGGTGTTTAATGGGATTTAGATCTGGACTCATTGCTGGCCAGCGCTTTGTTGCCATCCATTTCTGGGTGCTTTTTGACGTATGTTTGGGGTCATTGTCCTTCTGGAAGACCCAAGATCTCGGACGCAAACCCAGCTTTCTGACACTGAGCTCTACAGTGCGACCCAAAATCCTTTGGTAACCCTCAGATTTCATGATGCCTTGCACACATTCAAGGCACCCAGTGCCAGAGGCAGCAACAACTCCAAAACATCATTGAACCTCCACCATATTTCACTGTAGGTACTGTGTTCTTTTCTTTGTAGGCCTTATTCCGTTTTCGGTAAACAGTAGAATGATGTGTTTTACCAAAAAGCTCTATCTTGGTCTCATCTGTCCACAAGACGTTTTCCCAGAAGGATTTTGGCTTACTCAGGTACATTTTGGCAAACTGTAGTCTTGCTTTTTTATGTCTCTGTGTCAGCAGTGGGGTCCTCCTGGGTCTCCTGCCATAGCGTTTCATTTCATTTAAATATCGATGGATAGTTCGCGCTTACACTGATGCTCCCTGAGCCTGCAGGACAGCTTGAATTTCTTTGGAACTTGTTTGGGGCTGCTTATCCACCATCCGGACTATCCTGCGTTGCAACCTTTCATCAAATTTTCTCTTCCGTCCATGCCCAAAGAGTTTAGCTACAGTGCCATGGGTTGCAAACTTCTTGATAATGTTGCGCACTGTGGACAAAGGCAAATCTAGATCTCTGGAGATGGACTTGTAACCTTGAGATTGTTGATATTTTTCCACAATTTTGGTTCTCAAGTCCTCAGACAGTTCTCTTCTCCTCTTTCTGTTGTCCATGCTTAGTGTGGCACACACAGACACATAATGCAAAGACTAAGTGAACTTCTCTCCTTTTTATCTGCTTTCAGGTGTGATTTTTATATTGCCCACACCTGTTACTTGCCCCAGGTGAGTTTAAAGGAGCATCACATGCTTGAAACAAACTTATTTATCCACAATTTTGGTGCCAAGAATTTTGACCAGCCCATTTTTGGACTTTTGTGTGACATTATGTCCAATTTGCTTTTTTTCCTCCCTGTTTTTTGTTTTGTTCCAATACACTCAAAGGGAATAAACATATGTATAGCAAAACATGTGTTACTGCAATACTTTTCTGTGAGAAATACTTGATTTTTTTTTTAATTTCTGGGGTGCCAACAATTTCGGCCATGACTGTAATATGTACCGTCACACATAAAAATGATCATAAAAAAAATCATAAAAAATAGTCCATAATCAAAATGTCCATAACACATATATAAGTGCTTTCATATATTCTGTGTTAACTAGAGTTCATTGTGATAAACTGGTGCTATTGCTATTTATCCAAAAAAGCACTAAACACCATGAATCCTCCACCAAAGTGAAAAAGTGCCGGTTCCACAACCTTTTAGAATAAGGTTCACCAAATGATAAAGTAATTCAGTCTCGTATGTGATTGATCTTGTTTACTGCAGTTGACAATTTCAAGCTCCATTCAGATCTCTCCAGACTGCAATAGGCGATAACCCTCTCCATATGTAGAGATAAAATCAACACAGAGCCTCCAATAGCGTAAAAACCTCTAAGGTATCAGTTTTAATAAAAAGTATTGCTCTTACATCACAGTCATGAATAAATCGCCTTTATCATGGAAATGTTACATGCTGGGTGCCTTCATGCTCCGTACTCAACCTCTCCCCTCCCGCACTGAGAGGTCACACTCTCGGCGTCAGGTCCAGTTGCCGTGTAGCCACACCCCAATGCGTTTTACTAACACTGTCCATCTCCCGCCTTTAATCTACAACTTTCCTCAAGGGGGCTTGGGCATCCGCATATCTCCCCAACCACACCATCAGATCCACAGCAGGAATGGACTCATTACATACTAGAATAGTGACATTTTTGTATAATGGCTGGCGAGAGACTACTTTGGGTGACAAGCCTGCCCATCTTGGGGACTCCTTCCACCTCTGCTCATACCTCTCCCCAAAGGCATCTAATCCTTCCACCTTGACAAAGGAAAGGTCATACTCTTATCACCCAACTGGGCTGATAAGAGCAAAAATCTTCTCCGCTTTGAAACCCATCCCCAGAATACGGTCCACCACATCTCTCCTATTTGGGGGGGCATTCTCCAGTCCACCTCAATTGGACCACATTGCAGCGTTTAAAGTAGCTACCAGATGGTGTCAGATTGACCTGACCTTCACTCACATTACTCCTAGTGACTGCAGAATAACTGGTCCTACTCACGCTCGGGACAGTTGCAGCCACTGCTGCAGCATAGGAAATAACAGCACTCCTTGCAACATCCCGCACATCAATTTTTGTTACAGATCCCTCTTTAGATAAGGTATAAACAACATTATTTTCAGGAACAGATGGAGCAGAGACTTCTGATACAGAAATATCATTTACATTACCCTTGGTAATTCTTACTTCATTACCAGTAACTAAAGGGTTACCAACAGGGGAGATGTCCTTAACAGCACTCTTCACAGCAGAGTCTGTACACCCTTCACTGGCTTTCTGTACATAGGTGGGAGTCTCAGCCAGGAGATGAGCTTGCTCTCCACTGCCCTTTACTGCACCATCTATAGGAACTACAGCTCCATTATATTGTATAGGCAAGTCATGAACAAAAACATGACTTGCCTATACTTTTTCTGTCACCCGAAGGTTTTGGGGGAACATCATTATCCTCTTCTTCATCCTCAGATGATCCAGACACGGCAAACTTGCGACCATGCAAAGACGGTTACATTTCTGTAATGAACTTTAGCATACCTGCTCCCTTCACAGGCTCAGATGGATCATCTTGCTCCATAGCCTCCTGCTGCGGTGGCAAGGGCACAGAACTTCTTTGGCCCGATGACATACTGCCAGTCAAAACATCTGACTGCTTATCACCCGCAGCCTGTGTGCCAGAGCTTTCTCCACTATCTGCAGGCATACTGATACTTGGCGTGGGATGCAAAGATTTTCCAGCGTGCTGGCCAGAAACGGTCCAAGCCCACAGAAACCTTTTTGCATTGCACTGACCTTGGCTTCTCACACTCTGGTGATGCCTGCCCTCCACTGGCCTCTATGACCCCTCTGGCCATTGCACGGAAGCGATCATCGTTGCCATACTTTTCCTTGAAAGCACCGCTGGTTTCTTTCAATGTGGCCACCAGCAGACTCCGCTTTTCCACTTTGGCCTCCGAAGCCATTACCTCAGGCTGCATCTGTCTTCTCTTGGAACTGTGAAGCCGGTCACTTGCAATTTTTTTATGCTTGAAGTCAAACTTTAACTTCGCCAGTACTTCCTCCTCCTTGGCGATTCTCGCAATCCTCGCACAAACCCTCTTTCTGTAGGTTGCCAGGCTTTCACCTTTAGCTGGGCCATTTCCCAGGTCCTCAAACACTGGTATGGGAGGACCGGTACTCTGGCCATCCGGGGGATCCTCCCCTGGGTTCACCCCAGATTCATGCATCCACTTTGGGTATAGGAAGTAATCAAGCGCCCTGGATTAGTAGGCCTCACTGGAGCTCAGGAGAGCAGCAGTAGTGCAGTCACACCTATTACAGCTAGAACAGCATCAACTCTTCTGGGAAGGCCGTCCACAAGGTTTAGGAGTGTGTCTATGGGAATGTTTGAGACATGGATGAGCGAGTTTGGGGTGGAGGAACTTGATTGGCCTGCACAAAGTCCTGATCTCAACCTGATAGATCACCTTTGGGATGAATTAGAGTGGTGACTGCGAGCCAGGACTTCTTGTCCAACATCGGTGCCTGACCTTCTTCTGGAAGAATGGATAAGGATTCCCATAGACACACTCCTAAAACTTGTGGACAGCCTTCCCAGAAGAGTTTAAGCTGTTATAGCTGCAAAGGGTGGGCCAACTCAATATTGGGCCATCTCAATATTGAACCCTATGGACTAAAACTGGGATGCCATTAAAGCTCATGTGTGTGTGAAGACAGGCATCCCAATACTTTTGGTAATATAGTGTATTTTTTTAGAATAGAGATAGAAATGCAGCGGACACAATTCTTTAGTGACACCTTTAAATGCTTTTATTCAAGTATAATGATATTAATGTGCACAGTCCCAACAAAAGGAATAGCAATAGACTCTAATACAAAGATAATAGTCAAATAGTAATGGTAAACCGTTTATAACAGTTATAGCAAGCTTGCTTTAATCATGTAACCACAACCCCGGCAGAAAGAGGGGGGAGAGGAGACTTATTAGTCAGTCAACTCCCACTGAACCACCAGCAATCAATAGGAAAACAGGAAAAATCTCTATGCACACATTGGTAGGGATACTCTGGTTTAAGTAGTTAAGCCTTAAATAAGAAAGGGTCCCTTTGACCAGAACTGCAGATAGAGACCTGTGATGCTGAAGTTACTTTATTGAACAGGTGTCCGTTGTCTTCTGCTAGCAATGGTGGGGCCGGAATTCAATGTTGAACACTGTAGGTCAGTTGGTTTAAACAGGGGTAAAGTTGCAGAGCTCATCCTGCCTTCCCAGAGGGAGCAGAGGATGAAACATCTTCAGGACGCCTTGAAGAAAAATGTGTGTAACACCTTTCCGGACACTGGGAGGTTACCATTTCTCAGACAACGTGTTTCTGAGGCTTCGTTTGGTCAGAGGAAGAACAGTGGAGATGCCTTTAAGCAATTCTTTAGTCTTTGGCTGTTAGGTTTAAGCAACCATCGACAGCGTCTACATCATATGGTGCAGGATTTTCTAGGGGCAAGAGCAGACTTGGAGACCTTTCCAACTGAGCATCCACGAGGTTCCTGGGTCTTAAGAATGGACCACTAGCCAGAACTTGCTCAATATGCAATCGAGCTACTGGCTTGCCCTTCATCCAGTGTGCTTTCTGAATAGAGATTCAGTGCTGCTGGAGGGTTTGTGATGGATAAAAGTGTGCGCCTGTCCACAGACTTCGTTGACAGACTAACATTCCTCAAAATGAATCAGTCCTGGATCAAGCCCCTGATGCTGATATAACTGATTGAATTTGCTAGGAATCTGGGATCCCTTGAAGACTGTCTATGCTGCCTATCCTATTCCTGAATCTTGATTATGCTAGCTTCCAACAATATTTTTGGTTTAGGGCACCACCAACACATAAGGTTCAATTTTTCTGCACCTGATTGGCAGGTGCATTTACTTAATTTTTTTTCAAATTTTTAACAGCAGGGCCCGTTCTGCACCCAACAAGAGTAACTGTGAGGGATTACAGTGTTCAGGCACCACTAGTGGGGTTCGCCCGCCGAGCGCACAGTCAATAGGTTGTAAAGGCTTCCCCACTGAGAGCTAAACTACAAAAACATAATTGAAAAAAAAAGAATGTAAATGAAAAAAAATTGGGGGGAAAATGGCATGGGGGGGTGGGAGGGGGGGGGCCTTGGATTTTCACCACTTCCATACCGGTGCATTGTAAAATTACTCCAGCAGGAACACTCCCTCCCTCCTGCAGCCCATCAGAGTACCTGAGTACCTATTTCCAGCCCATTAGACTACCCGGGTACCTATCTGCAGCCCATCAGAGTACCCGAATACCTATCTTCAGCCCATGCTTCATAGAATATACGTTGTGGGTAATTCCGCTGTCCTGGTGCTCCAGGACCTTCAAAAGTGTGATAGGTAGGAATGAAATTAGATGTGTAATTTATGCTCCTACAGTAGAATGCCTGATGGTGCTCCCTGCATGTTGGGCCTCTCTATGTGGCCAGGCTGTGAAAAAGTCTCACACATGTGGTGTCGCCATACTAGGGAGGATTGTCAGAATGTATTTTGGGGTGTAATTGGAAGTATGCATATGCTGTTTGTCAGAAATATCTTTTTAATTATGACAATTTTCTTAATTTTCCCAAGAATTGTGGGAAAAAATACAACTACAAAAAACTCATCATGCCTCTTACTAAATTCCTTGGTCTGTCTACTTTCCAAAAAGGGGTCATTTGGGGGGTATTTGTACTGTCCTGGGGTTTCAGGGCCTCAAGAAATGCGATAGGCCATCAGTACATCAGATATGATCATATTTTTATGATTTCCACCATAGCTTGTAGGCTTTATAACTTTCACACAGACTAAATAATATCCACTAATTTGGGTTATTTTTAACAAAGATATGTAGCAGTATACATGTTGGCACAAATTTATGAACAAAAATTACTTATTTGTAAACTTTTATAATAGAAACTAAAAAAGCAATTTTTTTTTCAAAAAATCTTCGTTCTTTTTTAACCACTTGACGACCGCTCACTGTATATGTACGTCATTTTTTTGAAGATGGATATCTCGGTAACGGCAGCAGCTGCTGCCACAACCGAGGTATCCATCTTTACAGTGAGCGGTTCTGTACACGATAACGGTGGTCTCTGCGGCGGGTTGGAACGCACGCCACACGCTGCTAGTCACACAGTGGTGCGGGACCGATTCTACAGACCCTCAAGCTGCTTTTGTGTCGTTTTTACCCTATTTGCACATATGTAAGTGCACCTTTTAAAAATAAAAAGCAATATTACACTATACCTGCTTTCTGTGGCTCTTTGTGGCGGAGCCAATTCCACAGAGTCTTGTGATGTGAGGGGGAGACAGATGAACATAGTGGAGGATATATGATATTGGAGAGAGTTTTTTCTAAATACCACTACGTATTTGAGTGTGACCGTATTTATCCATATATGGAGGGGAGAGATAGATGTGGATTCTGATGGAGATAGACCTATGAATCAAGGAGTTTCTCATATTACATGCTTTGTGGTCACTTGCTGGCCGTGGAAATCTGGTGAGCGCATTCAATAGGCACTTCGTGTGAAGCACTTTTGTCTTTGGAATCTTGGGGCACACATTATTTCAGGAGCACGGTGTTGGAGCATATATTGAAGAGTTGTCTATATTGATATTTATAGACTTTTATGTATATTGATGAATTGTGCACTCTTTTTGATTATACACATTGGATTTATCTATTTAAGATTTTATTAATTTACCACAATTTTATAGTTTCTTTATCCAGATAGTGCCCTTTTACACACACTTTTTTAAAGAAAAGAAAATACCAGATACGGGTTTCACCCTTCCCTACTGTATACAAAACTACAAAAAATGTATCTAGATATCACTTAACTCCTTTAGTAAATTAGCAGATGTACGTTGATGTAGTCACATTTGTATTCAAATATCTTAATAAAGGGGACGCTTGTACCAAATGTTTTGTATGCAATTTGAGTATTATTTCCTCTAAGTTATTTAGAAGGTATTCAGGCGCCCGTATGTAGTTATTTCAATAACTAACTTTATAAACAGTGCACTTCTTTACTTCCTTCCTCTTGGCTGGATCACGGTAACTGACAGGTGTTACTCCCCCTCTGGGTTGTCGCTGAGGGTGTTTGTGAGTTTATGTGGATGGGTGCGTCTTTAAATATTGTGGTTTCCTTTTGAAGTACCGTATTTAGCAAAACATGTGGAAACCACCAATTAGAGCAACATTCACCAATGGCACCTTGAATCTGTCTACGGATGGGAATTAAACTTGTAGATGGTATCTGGAATTTATTATTGCAGCATTGTCCAATGTTCAATTATCACTGTTTTGAACCAGCACATTTTTGTACTGTATTGTATAATAAATATTTGGATTTTATTGTTTATATTAATGGTTCCTGTTTTTGCGTTTTGATTCTGATGAATAAAATTGTTTGAAAATAAAAACAAGAATGAGATGTTTATCTGTAGTCATGAATGTCCATGTAACAGGTACCAAGGAAAGTTATTCCCTCATATTTCACACTACTGCTGCTGTGGGTAATGATATCAATTGAAGACATCATGCCTTACCTTACAGCCAAACCTAAAGGGATTGTAAAGTCTTGTTAAAAAAACAAAAAAAACAAACAAACATGTTATACCGTATATACTCAAGTATAAGCTGACCCGAATATAAGCCGAGGCACCTAATTTTACCACAAAAAACTGGGAAAACGTATTGACTCGAGTAAAAGCCTAGGGTGAGAAATGCGCAGCTACTGTAAGTGGAAAAGAGGGTCAACAATGCCCATTTGCAGCCTCACTGTGCCCATTTGCATGCCTCGCTGTGCTCATTTGCAGCCATAGGTCCCCCGAACTTCAAACTCGGTAGTTAAGGGTTCCTAGATGCCCCTTAGTTGCAGCCACAATTTGGGGTCTCTGGAATCAAAGGGTTCAGAAATGACATTGCTGCAGATGGACACAGTTGACAGACTTTGGGGCCCCGTATCTCGGGGCCACTTGGTGCTAAGAATCCCAAATTTGGTGTGCAAACCCAGTGGAACTAGCACTACAACATATCCAAGCTGGGCCCCAAAGTCAGTTCGGAAAATGTCAAGCACTTTTCTGCAGCAGAGAATGACATTTTCCAAACCAAATTTGGGGCCCCGTAGCTCGGGGCCACTTGGTGCTAGAAACCCCAGCTTTGGATATGTTGTGGGTTTGTACACCAAATTTGGGGTTCCTAGCGCCAAGTGGCCCTGAGATACGAGGCCCCAAAATCAGTTCAGAAAATGTCATTTTGTGCTGCAGAAAAGTGCTTGACTAGAGTATAAGCCGAGGGGGGCATTTTCAACACAAAAAAATGTGCTGAAAAACTCGGCTTATACTCGAGTATATATGGTACTTACCTCCTCGCTTGCAGTGGTTTTGCACAGAGCAGCCTAGATCCTCCTCTTCTCGGGTCCCGCTTTTTTGCTGGCCCCTCCCCTCCTGTCGAGTGCCCCCACAGAAAGCAGCTTGTTATGGGGGCACAAGAGCCTACTACTGTAAAGAAGTGAGTGTACAGCTTGTATAACAGTGTAAATTTACTGTCCCCTCAAAATAACTCAACACACAGCCATTAATGTCTAAACCGCTGGCAACAAAAATAAGTACACCCCAGGGACGTGCGGTGAGGACAGTGGCTGGTGAGGCACTGGCTACTTTCAGAGCCAGATACACACAGGTTACATACTCCACGATCGCTAGAGCGAGAGCAACAATTCTAGCACTAGATCTCCTCTGTAACTCTAAACATGTAACCTGTAAAAAAAGTTTAAAGCATCACCTATGGAGATTTATAAGGAATGAAGTTTGGCGCCATTTCACAAGTGTGCGCAATTTTAAAGTGTGTCATGTTAGGTATCTATTTACTCGGCCTAACATCATCTTTCATATTATAAAAAAAAAAAATCACTCTAACTTTAGTGTTTTTTTATTTTATTTATGAAACAGTCCCCCCCCCCCCCCCCCCCCAAAAAAAAAGCATTTAAAAAATTGCTGTGCAAATACCGTGTCACATAAAAAGTTGCAACGATCACCATTTTATTCCCTAGGGTGTCTGCTAAAACAATATATATAATGTTTGGGGGTTCTGAGTAATTTGCTAGCAAAAAAATATGATTTTTACATGTAGGAGAGAAGTGTCAGAATTGGCAAGGGGTTAATTACCATAAGTAAGTAATATACAAATAATTATTATATATTGTTTTTAAGGCAATCTATTATATTTTCAAAATCTGTCAAGCAGGTGGATTAATGGACAAATTACTGACCAACCAGTAATTTCACAGTAAATAGATAAATTTTAAATTATTATGTTATAACATATAGTACATAAAAATATGATTTAGCTTGAATATAACAGTACCTTTTCAACAGAATCAGTTTCTCCCCTTTAAAGGGTAAACCCTTGTGTTTTTTCACCTTAATGCATCCTATGTATTAAGGTTAAAAAACTTCTGGCACTGATCGACCCCCTAGCCCCCCCCCCCCATTTTACTCACCCGAACCCTTCGTTCCCTCGGCGGAGATGCACTCTTTCTCTCTGCCTGGGGTTCTTGGCTCTTGATTGGATAGGTTGGTAGCAACGCAGCCATTGTTTCCCACTGCTGTCAATCAAATCCAATGATGCGGGGGCGGGGCCGAGTCCAGTATCCTGTGTCTATAGATGCAAATGCTGGACTCGGATGCCTGCAAGGTAACCCCCAAGGAGAGCGCTTCTCCCTGGGGATTTACCGATGCGGGGAGGAGCCGTGATAGCCACCGAGGGGCCACAGAAGACGGTGATCGGGGCCACTCTGTGCAAAACGAACTGCTCAGTGGAGGTAAGTATGATATGTTTGTTATTTAGAAAAAAAACTCCAAAAAAACGAGGGTTTACAAACCCTTTAACTGTGTAAGAAAAACATGGTATTGTAGGTAAATCTTTTACACATAAACATATGTTTTTTCCTTCTAGTTAATAGAGTTAGCTTCTAACAGGCTGCGCAAGGAGCCCCATATCTCTGGAAACATAGGTCATAGAAGCCCCAAATGTTTACCAGTGGTGGAGGGAGGACTTTGGCTAAATAACCCCCCCCCAAATTTGGGGTCTTTGTGACCCCAGGTCGCTGAGCTATGACCCTCGAAGCTTGTTTTTTTTTTTTAATGTCAATGGCAGGTTAGGACCTGCTTCACTTGCCTCCCCTGACTGCATGTCCCTGGTACACCCCTAAGTGCAAATGTCCAAATTGGGCCCAAAGTGTCAATATTTTGTGTGGCCACCATTATTTTCCAGCACTGCCTTAACCCACTTGGGCATGGAGTTCACCAGAGCTTCACAGGTTGCCACTGGGGTCCTCTTCCACTCCTCCATGATGACATCATGGAGCTGGTGGATGTTAGAGACCTTGCACTCCTCCACCTTCTGTTTGAGGATGCCAAAAAGATGCTCAATAAGGTTTAGTTCTAGAGACATGCTTGACCAGTCTATCAGCTTTATCCTCAGCTTCTTTAGCGAGGCAGTGGTCGTCTTGGAGGTGTTTTTGTGGTCATTATTATGTTGCAATACTGCCCTGCGGCCCATTCTCCGAAGGGAGGGGACCATGCTCTGCTTCAGTATGTCACAGTACATGTTGGCATTTATGGTTCTCTCAATGAACTGTAGTTCCCAGTGCCGGCAGCACTCATGCAGCCCCAGACCATGACACTCCCACCACCATGCTTGATTGTAGGCAAGACACACATGTCTTTGTACTCCTCACCTGGTTGCGGCCACACACACTTAAATAATAAAACAAATACGTTTATCTTGGTCTCATCAGACCACAGGACATGGTTCCAGTAATCCATGTCCTTAGTCTGCTTTTCTTCAGCAAACTGTTTGCGGGCTTTCTTGTGCATCATCTTTTTTTTTTTTTTTTTTTGAAGAAAATTTTTATTGTGCACAAAAAAGAATCATACATTACATAAAATAGGGGTTACATCTTTGTTTTTTAGAGCATAAATCAGACATCCATTTCAACATCAGTACAGATATCCATCTATCCTAAATGATTCATTTGGGTCTTCGACTCTACCCTATATTGCAGTATATGTGCTTTTTTTTATTAAACAGCCAAGTAGTAAAAAATACATATCTCATAACAAAGAGATAACGCACCCCTCCTCCTACCCCCCAACCAGTTCCTCCCGCCGGGAGAGAAAAAGACTGTGTCTCTCCACTCCAAGGGGGAGATGCCCTCTTCTGTACAAATCAACCAAAGAAAAGAAAAGAAACCCCCCCTCCCCCCCTTCCCCGGGGATGTCAGCATTCAGTATTGTGCTTAATAATACATGAGAACCGAGCCTGTTTACAGTGAGAGGAGTATGCCCGCTATCTTCCCTTTCCCATCCATTAGGTGACAAAAACGGTCTTGACTATCTAATGATCTATGTCCCCTCCTCTTCCAGTGTGTTCTCAGAGTCCACCCATCTGAACCATACCTTCCTAAACTTCTTGGGAGCCCCTCTAGCTTCATAGGTCATCTTATACATCATCACGTCTGCATTTACTATTTTTATCCACATTCCCAGAGTCAATTGTTCATCATGGATCCATCGTCTGGCAATAGATTTCCCCACCCCGAAATATAGGATCCTAAGGAACAGTTTAGTGTATGTATTGATCTCCTCTTGATCAAAAACCCAGAGGAGGCATCGTAGGGGGGAGCAAATGTTAGGCAAAGCAAACATATTGGAGATAAATTCAGACACCTGCAACCATAGTGGTCTCACCTTTTTGCACTCCCACACCATGTGTAGGAAAGTGCTTTCCTCCTCCATACATTTATGACAAAAAGCAGATTCCCTCCTATGCATTCGGTAGAGTCTAGCTGGTGTATAATACTGCTGATGAAGGTACCGAAACTGAATCATTTTATCCAGAGGAGATAACAGACACTAAGTCCAGAACTTCCTGCCACAGTTCCTCCGACAACTCCGGGACAATCATCTCCCACCGCGCCTTAGTCCTATAGGGCGTACACACGGTCGGACTTTGTTCGGACATTCCGACAACAAACTCCTAGGATTTTTTCCGACGGATGTTGGCTCAAACTTATTTTGTCTACACACGGTCGCACAAAGTTGTCGGAATTTCCAATCGCCAACCACGCGGTCACGTACACCACGTATGACGAGACTAGAAAAGGCCTGTTCAGAACCAAGCGCGGCACCCTTTGGGCTCCTTTTGCTAATCTCGTGTTAGTAAAAGTTTGGTGAGAGACGATTCGCGCTTTTTCAGACTCGTGGCTTTCAGATCGTTTTCTGCCCTTCAGTTTGTGCTTGTGGGTTTGTATCTGCTCTTCAGTGCGTGCAGCAAGTTCCGCGTGACTTTAAGTAGTTCTGTCATCCAGAGCGCCCTTCATTCCCTTATCCTGGTAGAATCATATAAGTGTATTTAAGAATATTATGAGAGGTAAAAGGCAGTGGAGGGAGGTTCTAAACAAGTCCGGGATTATATGAAGGATGTTACTGATGTACACTATGGGATCTTTTAAAATATATTTTATTGTGTTATTGATAAAGTCATGTGTTATGGATGTGTTGCTTGGTGTGGGTACCTTAAAAGTCTGCTAAATACATCATATACTGATAAATTAACTTTAAACTGATGACCTGTAAGGGCCCAGATGGAGTGGAATGCATTTTTGACTGCAGTCCATCTGCATAGATCCAAGTTATCCTATGGGCATAGTTCACACTATTACAGTGCAGTGAAAAAAAAAGTATATGCTGCATTTTTTTGCACTGCAAATGCAAAGAAAGGCATGCAAATGTCTGTAAATACCTGAAAATGTAACTGTAACTGTAACACAGTGAAGTGCACATAAAAGCCCAAAGAAAAAAGAAGACAGAAGTGACCTCAAAGGAAATGCAAGCTTTGGAAAAATGTCAAGAGTTTGAAAAAAATGTGGAATTGTGAAATGTGAGAATGTAAAAACGTGCAGTAAATGCGTAGTGTCTGAAATTGGACCACAAAGGTTTTTTAGGTACCATTGTTTTTTGCAATGTAAAGGCTTGGCACGTTTGGTATCTACAGTATTTACTCAATGCAATCCCATTTATTATATTTTACCAAAAATTGTTTTTTTTTTAATTAAAATCATTGTAGTGTATTTTTTTCTCAAAGGATGTGTTTGATAAACAGTTGTGCAAATATTTTGCAGCAAAAACATTTCAACTGTTCCCATTTTATTCTTTAGGGTCTCTGCCTTTAAAAAAATAATACAATTATTAGAAATAATAAGATTGTTTTGGGGGCTTAAAGTAATTTCTAGCAACAATTCTGGTTTTAACATGTGTGTGAAAAATGTAAAACAATTGCCTTGGAAACAAAGAATAAACTGGACTTTTTTTTTTATTGGAAAACATTTTCTTTATACAGTAATACAAAATAAATGAATAAAACATTTCTCCGGTAGAAAAAGGGTTAAACTTCACAATTTTTGGCTTCACTGAAGCAGCTCTGTCAGTCGATTTAGAGGACAATGAAACTAAGAATATTGAAGGTGGCTTTTGAAAAACCATATCCTGTTTTTCGAAAACCCAAACACTGGCGTGCTAAAACTAACATGAAAAACTTGATCTGACAGGGCTTTACTAATCCTGCAACTTATTGTCCTTTGAAATTTTGATACTTTTAACTTAATTTACATGGTAAGTATCAATATTGGAGAAACATAAAGTGTACCTAAACCCGATAACAAAAATGTTAAATATCGCAGCTTACCTTAGATGGGGTGACTAAGTTAGTTCTCTCCTTTTTTTTTTTTAGTTGCTTTATTTTCACCCTGTGATTCGGCCAATAACACAATTTCTATCCTAAGGTGGTGACAATGATCACTCACTGTGCTCTATCTATGGAGGAGCAGCATTGCCACCCTTGACTGGTCTCCTGATTTGAACTACAAAAACATCCCCTCTCCTTATCTCAATTACATGGGGAAGTGTCTTGTAGCCCAAATCACAAAGAAGAAGATCGCTGTTTTTTTCAAATATCAATTTAGTGTGCGGAAATTTACAAGGACAATAAAATTCTAGTAGGATCAACGGGTATTTTTCTGTACTGAAAAAGAAATCTAATGCACCACATCTAAGGACTGGTAAGCTGCAATAAAATATTGTTCTAAGGTTTAGATACCCTTTAAAAGGAAATTTCTCTTTCAGAATTTTGTAATCTGCAAGTTTGGTCAGTGACTCCAAAACAGTTTAGGGCATAGCCAACCAGAAAGCAACCATTTTGAAAAGGAGGCCGCCTTTGTGTTGTTCTCATTGAAGTGTTCTTTAAAAATATCATAATGAACAAACTAATTAAATTAGAACTTAAAGTGTTACTAAACCTGCAATAGTAAAATCAGCCTGTATATGCAGTAAAGCATATACAGTCACTCTTTGGAGTCACTCTGCACATGCTCAGTTTGGTGTGTATTGCAAGAGAGTTTTTTTTTTTTTTTGGGAGGGTGCATCTGATCAGCACAGGGCCAATCAGCACTGTCCAGACAGAGGGTCAGGGGTCAGGGATTGGGATATGAGTCCTTTCTTAGAATTGTAAACAAGTAAAGGCACAAAAAGGCTGGGCATTCCTATGTTCCCATTATGTAGATGGCAAGAGGTAATTATGACTAATAAAGTCCATAAGAAGTCTATGTGGGCAAAAAGACTCAATAAAAAGTTCAATAAAAAATTCCAAAGTCCACACAAATGGCTGCCTTCCTGGAAGAGCTGAACCTAAGCCCCAACAATCTGCAGAAAAAACACAAGGAGAGGAGGCGCCTCTAAGTGCAGTATTTAAAACCAGATTTAATAAAAAAACTCTGTGCAGAACACTCACATTTAGTAGAATAACATTAAGCATGTAATGTGGTTAAAATCCAGGAAGAGGGGGGTCCGTCAGATCCATCACAACTAACGCTGGGTCCTGCTGTGCGTACGGCTGTGCTTGAACACCGCTGAAGCCGGCCGCGGTGATGAAATTCCAAAGCGAGGCCTGGGACGCTGATGGAAGGCAGGCGCGGAGCTGTGACGTCACTGGAATGCGACGCGTTTCATGAGCGTACGGGCTACGATGTCACGGTAGCCGCGCTCCTTCATCAAAGCTACAGATGGATCGAGGGAATGATTTAAGAAGAGAATGGGGGCGGGGATTGGAGAGAGAAGGGGAGGAAGGAAGAGCGGATTGACAAGAGAAGGGGGGGGAAGAGGACGGAAAATGATGGCCATATATCTGGTTTATCCAAATAAAAATAACAGGGTGCATATCAATAATTGCGTATATACACATGCATATATAAGAGAATATGTATAAATAAAATAAAGGTAGATATAAGAAAGGATAAATTTAATTAAAGTTAAAAATAGAAATAAAAATGAATATAAAAAAATAAAAATAAATATATAAAAAATAATAATAAAAAAATAAGAATAAAAGAAGGGCAAAAACAGAGGGGAAATAGACGTGATGCGTCAGAGTAATTTTGGGAATAATTATAGGAGAAACACACAATCAAAAAATGATAATAATAATAATAAATGATAATAAGGATAAATAAAATTGGATGAGAGTGTTATTATATCATGAAATAATAATTTGGAAAAATGATATATGATATATGTGAGAGGGGGGTGAATGATTTCTCGAGGTCATAAGAAACTGCTGATTAACCCAAAGAGAATTGGAGATTAGTCATTAATTGGAATTTAAAATCAAAATCACATATGTGTGATAAATTGAATGAGATATTGAACATTACTGTAGTAATTAAAATTAAAGTTATTAATACATCTATATACATATACACATATGTGCATATATATGCACAGGTATGTATTTAGTCAAGTGCATGCGCACGCATAGGGAACCCACTACCGAGTGGCCCCCATACATGCGCCGCTCATAACAATAACGACATTAAGGGAAGAAGAGGGGCCTATTCCTGTAAAAAAGAGCCCATGTATATAGAAATGTACATGGGTTCTATATAATTCATTTTAGGAAAAAAACACAAACAAAAAACAAAAACAAAAACAAGGAACCCATCTGACCTTTAGAGGTCAGTGTATGGTTATCATTAAGACAGCTCACTCATTTGGTTGTTGATGGTAAGCAGATATAAAATAAATATATTGAGGTATATATATTGTGTTTACAGAATAGTTGCAATCTCAATGCTTTCATTGATTCCTCCCGGCGAGAGTACATCTAAGGTATAGATCCAAAAAGTCTCACGTGCACAGAGCTTTTTGAATCTTTCAGCCGCTGGGAGAGACCTCGGGATCTGTTCAATAACCCACACTTTCAGGCCCTCAGTAGAACCTTGGTGGGCTAAGGAAAAATGTCTTGGAACACTGTGAGGATCTGTTCCACCTTCTATGAGCCTTCTATGTTCCCCAAATCTTCATCTCAGGGCTCTAATTGTCCGGCCTACATACATTAGGCCACACGGACACCTTAGGCCATAAATGACGAAATCGGACGAACAATTGTAAAATTCTTTTAGCACAAAGGTCTTACCTTTAGTGGTAAAGAATTTTTGTCCATGCTGAACGAAATTGCAGGTTTTGCATAAGGCCTTACGGCACTGGTACATGCCTACTAGGGGGATCAATGTAGGTACAGACGATACTGTTGGGATGGATTTAAACTTGCTGGGTGCAATCTTATTTTTAAGATTGGGAGCCCTGCGATAGATGACCTTGGGGCGAGTAGGAAGTGATGTTTTTAAGTGGGGGTCTTGGTGTAATATCCCCCAATGTTTTTCCAGAATCTTCTCCATACCTTTATATTTATTATGAAAGGTGGTTATAAACTTGCTAGACCCATCATAAGTAGATGGATTAGTTTTGGGTTTTGATGGTTTACCTTGCAGGTAATAACTAAAGGCATCTTCCACCAGGGGTTCGGGATATTTTTTGTCATAGAACTTTCTCTTAAGGGTTTCACTTAGTTCGACATAATCTGAATCCTTAGTGCAGTTCTGCCGAAGCCGGCAGAACTGTCCTTTTGGAATATTTGTGACCCATTTGGGAAGATGACAGCTGTTAAAGTGTAAATAGGAATTACCTGCTGTAGGCTTAGTATAATTTTTAGAAGTAATGATGGAACCATCATGTCCTAATTCTAGGTCAAGAAAAGCAATAGTAGCCGGGTCAGTAGCTGACGTAAAAGATAACCCATAAGGGTTGGTATTACAATGTTGGACAAAGGAGTTAATCAGGTCAATATCCCCATCCCAGATGATAATTAGATCATCGATATATCTACCGAAGAATATAATATTGGCCGCAAAGGGGTTGTTTTTATAAATGAAATTGTTTTCCCATAAGCCCATCGCTAGGTTAGCGTAAGATGGTGCAAAATTTGCCCCCATTGCTGTACCCTGTATCTGTTGGTAGTGCTCTCCATTAAAGGAAAAATAGTTATGCGTCAAGCAAAACCTTGCTGCTTGCACTACAAACTCTGCTTGGCGCATATTGATCAGAGGATCTGCGGATAGAAAATGTTCCAGTGCCATCAGTCCGAAGTCATGTGGAATGGAGGTATACAGTGAACATACGTCCAGTGAGAGCCAGATGTAGGTAGGCTCCCACTTGTATAGAGACAACATTTCCATAAGGTGAGTACCATCCCGAATATATGATTGTAACTGGGCAACTATGGGTTGTAAAAATTGGTCAATATATAAACTGAAGCCCGTGGTGACACTCTCCATGGCTGCCACGATAGGTCTGCCTGGGGGATCCTCTAAGCTTTTATGAATCTTAGGTAGGTGGTAAAAATAGGGTACTTGGTGAAAAGTCTTTTGCAAAAAAGACTTCTCGGTTTTGGAGATAATACCTTTTTGCAGGGCAGTGGAAATCAGTTGGTCAGCTTCCATAGCATATTCGGTAGTAGGGTCCTTAGGAAGTTTGACGTATGTCCTGTTATCTGAAAGTAACCTGTATGATTCCTTGAGATAATCTGCTTTATTCTGTAGTACAATACCTCCTCCTTTATCAGCAGATTTTATTACCAAATCCTCTCTATGAATGACGACTATTCCGCTGCTGTATGGTAGAGATTCTATCGTTTGAAAAACGGATACTCATAAGAGGTATGGGGGGGGTAACTGAGGGGTACAGGATCCTGCCTAGTATGGCTTAGGGAATGGGAATTAGTATGAGTGGGAGGTGTGTAAGACATATTCTTTTTATTTAATTCTTTCTACAGCAATATATTGACCTAAAAGTCTCCCCTAGAGGCCTGCGTGTGATGAAGGATTGTCCCCTCTACCTGAATGAAGAGTTAAAAAAGGAATGGGCTAGCATTGCAGAATTTTGCACTACTAAGTGGATGGGAACACTCATTTCTCACCGTACGGATAAATTTAATTCAGCTAGCCAACTAATCAATTCCCTCATTGAAGAGATATCTAGATCCTCAACCCAGATTCCATCGTCATGGTTAGAAATATTAAAAGAGAAAACACAAAAAGATGAGGATAATTTCATAAACAAAAAAATGGGGAAATTGAAACGTGACCTGGACGATTATAACCTAAATAGGATTTTTTCATGGAATAAAAAGAATATGTCTTACACAGCTCCCACTCATACTAATTCCCATTCCCTAAGCCATACTAGGCAGGATCCTGTACCCCTCAGTTACCCCCCCATACCTCTTATGAGTATCCGTTTTTCAAACGATAGAATCTCTACCATACAGCAGCGGAATAGTCGTCACCCACAGTTTTCCAACCCATTGCCCCGTCATCCCCATAATGGTGATAATAATAAAAAGGATGAACTCATCCGTGCTCTACACCAATTCTATAATAGGCCCCTTAATCTACAAACTCTAATTCCATCTACTTCCTCTGGCTCCAGTGTTTCAGTTGCTCCCATTGAGGTTCCAAACACGTCCAGTGTTTCTTCTCCCACTCCTAACTTAGTGAATTCATCTACCTTCACTAAATCAGAATCTTCCCAAATTAAGACATTACCTACCTCGAACAATCCAATCTCTTGTGGTCCCCCATCTGCACCCTCCTCTAGTACTACACCATCTTCCATTGCTCCTTTTTTAGTGCCCAGTCCTCCTCTTGCACAAACCTCCCGAAAAAGAAAGCTCACAGAAGAGGATGCAGAGGGGGACAAAAGAGAAAATCGGACAAACACGCTGAAATACCCCAAACTATAAAAATATTCAACTTATCTTCACATACGCTATCCCATGCAGATTTATCCCTCCTTGGCCGAGGACTCAATTTTGCACCAACTAATAAACCAAACCCTTTTGTTCTTTTTAAAGATTTAAATGCTTATGTACGTAATCTTACTCTGAAAAGGCATTTTCATATCCAATCTGAGAAATCAGCTAATACCCTATTATAACCCCGATTCCCAGATCAGTTCCACTATAGTACCACTTGAACTCAGCTCTGAACTTTCTTCAGATGCTGATAATTCTGACGTATTTGATAGTGATGACACATTGCTTCACATACTGACCCAGCATCTTGCAACATCCCCTCCAATTATTCATACCTCATTAAAACCTAAGTCAATATGTTTTCCTACACAATCTAAGGGCCCTTATATAGAAGCATTCTACAGAATTGTCTTCTCAGACTTAAAGAAACTGTGCGAATCCTCCTCGGCCTCCAAGTCCAACAACTTATCCCATTCAGAAATTAAAGCACTTGATCAAATCATTCATAGAGAGGATTTGGTAATAAAATCTGCTGATAAAGGAGGAGGTATTGTACTACAGAATAAAGCAGATTATCTCAAGGAATCATACAGGTTACTTTCAGATAACAGGACATACGTCAAACTTCCTAAGGACCCTACTACCGAATATGCTATGGAAGCTGACCAACTGATTTCCACTGCCCTGCAAAAAGGTATGATCTCCAAAACCGAGAAGTCTTTTTTGCAAAAGACTTTTCACCAAGTACCCTATTTTTACCACCTACCTAAGATTCATAAAAGCTTAGAGGATCCCCCAGGCAGACCTATCGTGGCAGCCATGGAGAGTGTCACCACGGGCTTCAGTTTATATATTGACCAATTTTTACAACCCATAGTTGCCCAGTTACAATCATATATTCGGGATGGTACTCACCTTATGGAAATGTTGTCTCTATACAAGTGGGAGCCTACCTACATCTGGCTCTCACTGGACGTATGTTCACTGTATACCTCCATTCCACACGACTTCGGACTGATGGCACTGGAACATTTTCTATCCGCAGATCCTCTGATTAATATGCGCCAAGCAGAGTTTGTAGTGCAAGCAGCAAGGTTTTGCTTGACGCATAACTATTTTTCCTTTAATGGAGAGCACTACCAACAGATACAGGGTACAGCAATGGGGGCAAACTTTGCACCATCTTACGCTAACCTAGCGATGGGCTTATGGGAAAACAATTTCATTTATAAAAACAACCCCTTTGCGGCCAATATTATATTCTTCGGTAGATATATCGATGACCTAATTATCATCTGGGACGGGGATATTGACCTGATTAACTCCTTTGTCCAACATTGTAATACCAACCCTTATGGGTTGTCTTTTACGTCAGCTACTGACCCGGCTACTATTGCTTTTCTTGACCTAGAATTAGGACATGATGGTTCCATCATTACTTCTAAAAATTATACTAAGCCTACAGCAGGTAATTCCTATTTACACTTTAACAGCTGTCATCTTCCCAAATGGGTCACAAATATTCCAAAAGGACAGTTCTGCCGGCTTCGGCAGAACTGCACTAAGGATTCAGATTATGTCGAACTAAGTGAAACCCTTAAGAGAAAGTTCTATGACAAAAAATATCCCGAACCCCTGGTGGAAGATGCCTTTAGTTATTACCTGCAAGGTAAACCATCAAAACCCAAAACTAATCCATCTACTTATGATGGGTCTAGCAAGTTTATAACCACCTTTCATAATAAATATAAAGGTATGGAGAAGATTCTGGAAAAACATTGGGGGATATTACACCAAGACCCCCACTTAAAAACATCACTTCCTACTCGCCCCAAGGTCATCTATCGCAGGGCTCCCAATCTTAAAAATAAGATTGCACCCAGCAAGTTTAAATCCATCCCAACAGTATCGTCTGTACCTACATTGATCCCCCTAGTAGGCATGTACCAGTGCCGTAAGGCCTTATGCAAAACCTGCAATTTCGTTCAGCATGGACAAAAATTCTTTACCACTAAAGGTAAGACCTTTGTGCTAAAAGAATTTTACAATTGTTCGTCCGATTTTGTCATTTATGGCCTAAGGTGTCCGTGTGGCCTAATGTATGTAGGCCGGACAATTAGAGCCCTGAGACGAAGATTTGGGGAACATAGAAGGCTCATAGTAGGTGGAACAGATCCTCACAGTGTTCCAAGACATTTTTCCTTAGCCCACCAAGGTTCTACTGAGGGCCTGAAAGTGTGGGTTATTGAACAGATCCCGAGGTCTCTCCCAGCGGCTGAAAGATTCAAAAAGCTCTGTGCACGTGAGACTTTTTGGATCTATACCTTAGATGTACTCTCGCAGGGAGGAATCAATGAAAGCATTGAGATTGCAACTATTCTGTAAACACAATATATATACCTCAATATATTTATTTTATATCTGCTTACCATCAACAACCAAATGAGTGAGCTGTCTTAATGATAACCATACACTGACCTCTAAAGGTCAGATGGGTTCATTGTTTTTGTTTTTGTTTTTTGTTTGTGTTTTTTTCCTAAAATGAATTATATAGAACCCATGTACATTTCTATATACATGGGCTCTTTTTTACAGGAATAGGCCCCTCTTCTTCCCTTAATGTCGTTATTGTTATGAGCGGCGCATGTATGGGGGCCACTCGGTAGTGGGTTCCCTATGCGTGCGCATGCACTTGACTAAATACATACCTGTGCATATATATGCACATATGTGTATATGTATACAGATGTATTAATAACTTTAATTTTAATTACTACAGTAATGTTCAATATCTCATTCAATTTATCACACATATGTGATTTTGATTTTAAATTCCAATTAATGACTAATCTCCAATTCTCTTTGGGTTAATCAGCAGTTTCTTATGACCTCGAGAAATCATTCACCCCCCTCTCACATATATCATATATCATTTTTCCAAATTATTATTTCATGATATAATAACACTCTCATCCAATTTTATTTATCCTTATTATCATTTATTATTATTATTATCATTTTTTGATTGTGTGTTTCTCCTATAATTATTCCCAAAATTACTCTGACGCATCACGTCTATTTCCCCTCTGTTTTTGCCCTTCTTTTATTCTTATTTTTTTATTATTATTTTTTATATATTTATTTTTATTTTTTTATATTCATTTTTATTTCTATTTTTATCTTTAATTAAATTTATCCTTTCTTATATCTACCTTTATTTTATTTATACATATTCTCTTATATATGCATGTGTATATATATGCAATTATTGATATGCACCCTGTTATTTTTATTTGGATAAACCAGATATATGGCCATCATTTTCCGTCCTCTTCCCCCCCCCCTTCTCTTGTCAATCCGCTCTTCCTTCCTCCCCTTCTCTCTCCAATCCCCACCCCCATTCTCTTCTTAAACCATTCCCTCGATCCATCTGTAGCTTTGATGAAGGAGCGCGGCTACCGTGACATCGTAGCCCGTACGCTCATGAAACGCGTCGCATTCCAGTGACGTCACAGCTCCGCGCCTGCCTTCCATCAGCGTCCCAGGCCTCGCTTTGGAATTTCATCACCGCGGCCGGCTTCAGCGGTGTTCAAGCACAGCCGTACGCACAGCAGGACCCAGCGTTAGTTGTGATGGATCTGACGGACCCCCCTCTTCCTGGATTTTAACCACATTACATGCTTAATGTTATTCTACTAAATGTGAGTGTTCTGCACAGAGTTTTTTTATTAAATCTGGTTTTAAATACTGCACTTAGAGGCGCCTCCTCTCCTTGTGTCCTTTCTTAGAATCACTGTTGTGTCGCGTACACACGAGCGGGTTTTCCGTCGGAAAAATCTTGGATGGTTTTTCCGACAGAATTCCGCTCAAGCTTGCTTTGCATACACACGGTCACACACAGGTTGGCTGAGCTTACGACCGTCAAGAACGTGGTGACGTACAACACTACGACGAGCCGAGAAAATGAAGTTCAATGCTTCCGAGCGTGCGTCGAATTGTTTCCGAGCATGCGTAGGAATTTTGCACGTCGGAATGTGTACAGACGATCAGAATTTCCGATCGTAACTTTTTCCGACCGAAAAATTGAGAACCTGCTCTTAATCTTTTGCTGGCTGGAATTCGGCTAGCAAAAGTCCGATGGATCATACACACGGTCGCATTTTCCGACCAAAAGCTCTCATCGGTCTTTTGCTGGCCGAATTTCCGATCGTGTGTACGGGGCATTAGACAACAGCGAGATTATTGGGGTTGGGATATGAGTCCTTTCTTAGAATCACTGTTAGACAACAGCGAGATTATTGTGGATTTACTAAATCTCATAGAATGAGTACAGGCCTGCTCAAGTCGTAACTGGAGATGTATAAATACTTTTAACAAGCAGTTACAGTATATGTATACACATATTTTCTTATACAGTTGTTTTATTAGATGTAAAGATTCAATGAGATCATCTGTAAATTTCCCTAGTAGTTGCTGATTTTTTTTGGAATGATCTCTGTGTTATTCCCCTCTCTGCCCTTTAGCTTGCCAGAGTTTATAAGTGATAGCTCACTGTCCTCTATTTGCCCAGGTTTGTAGGTGATGCCTTGGATTTAGAGTATGAAGGTGTTTCTATCACACAAGTGGCAGTATAGGCTATTGAGCTGGTCAAGGTAGGGTTAAAGATATGGTTACCTCCTCTGCATTCCTTTCAGTAGTGTGGAGAGAAGTGTTGTGAAGATGGCGGCACACCATGCTCTGGTTATAGATCATAATCTCTTAAAATAAGTAAATAAATAAAATGATCCAAAAGTCTGAAAAACAGAAGTATAATTTCTTTTACTGTGTATTTACACAAAATAGTATGCTTAAAAGCTTCTCCATGATTCACACATTTTCCTCTTTCACCACCCTGAGAACAAGCAAACACACCCACCAGATGCAATGTGACCTCTAATACAATAGAAGGACCGACTATGCTTACGTACTGTATATCCTGAATCAATTATCATGTTTTCCTCCAATTGTCAAACCTCTCTCAGTCTCCAGCAGGTAACTTTATTAGACAAACACTCACATACTGTAACCAAATTTTACTTGGACATTATTAATACATTAAATTACAACCAATAGTACACTCACAAAAAAGTGCTACAGGATTTTGACTGCAGTGTCCTTTCAGTTAAAGTTTTCCTATCTGGGCCTAAAGAGTTTGGGTCCCCAGTGAGCATTTGCCTCCCCTTATCAGGTGTGACTTCAGTGCCTTAATTTGTACAGTCTTGAGGAAAGAAGGAAAAGGGGGGACATGATTGAAACCTTTCAATACATAAAGGTGGTGCATATAGGGTTGCCACCTTTTCTTCAACCCAAACCCAAACACTTTAGCGGTGCAGTTTTTTTTTTCTCGTAGTATAAACTATAGTATTATAAAAGACCTTGGACACCTTTGGATGGCCCAAGGATAGTAGTAATGTGGTATGCAAACAGTGTATTTGGCCAAATTGCTCTTGCTGACTTTATCACCCCACCCCCCAGTGATGCTGAACCTGCTCCCAGACAGCCGCCCACAGGTCCCGGACAGCAACAGAGTTTTGTGTGACTTTCTTGGTTACTTGGGAAGCCAATGCCCTGTCTGAATAATGTGTCTGGGGTGCTGGCGCACTAAAACCCAGACACATGATTCAAAACCTGCGCTGTCCGGGTGAATCCTAGACAGATGGCAACCCTAGGTATTCTATGGATAAGCAGTGAATGATATAGTAGTGTGTGATCAGAGGTTGTTCATCTAGGTGGCACTAGTGGTGTATGAAGTTTGCATTACCTCCCAGTACACAGCACGCTAGACATACAGTAATGCCACGTACACACGGGCGGACTTTCCGACGGACTAGGTCTGGCGGACTTTTCGACAGACTTTCCAAATGAACAGACTTGCCTACACACGATCAACCAAAGTCCGACGGATTCGTACGTGATGACGTACGACCGGACTAAAACAAGGAAGTTCATAGCCAGTAGCCAATAGCTGCCCTAGCGTCGGTTTTTGTCCGTCGGACTAGCATACAGACGAGCGGACTTTTCGACCGGACTCGAGTCTGTCGGAAAGATTTGAAACATGTTTCATTTCTAGGTCTGTCAAACTTTTGGGAAAAAAAAGTCCGCTGGAGCCCACACACGATCGAATTGTCCGCTGGACCAAGTCTGCCGTAAAGTCCGCTCGTGTGTATGCGGCATTAGAGCATATAGAGCAATCACCTAACTTTAAAATGTTAAAGTGGTAGTAAAGAGTAAAATACAAACCTTCCCCCTGCAAGTTAAAGCATTTGTCGCCCCAACACTTCATATTACTGATATGTGGCTGCTGCACCCATAGGCGTGCGCACGGGGTGTGCCGGGTGTGCCTGGGCACACCCTAATCACCCCGTGCTGTCTCCAGAGATTTGCCCCAAAATGCTGCATCCAAGATAGTGTGTGGCCCGCGCTGCCTGTGAAACAGTTTCACAGGCAGCAGATCGTGAGAATTGCCAGAGCTGATCAGTGTATGAAACTGTCAGATAATGACACTGCATGCAGGAAGTAAGACCAGCTGTCTTAATGTCAGGGTGATGTCGGGGGTGGGCGGGACTGAACGGCCATCAAACACCAGCCAATGGGATGGGGTCTGGGCGGGCCGCTACATTTACGTGGCCCCGCCCCCTCTCTAAAGCAGCTCAAACATTGGCTGGTGTTTATAGCACTTGGTCCCGCCCACCCCCGACATCGCGGCTCAGTTGTAAGTCATCACAACTCAGCCGTGATGTCGGGGGTGGGCGGGACCAAGCGCCAACACCAGCCAATGATTGGGCTGCTTCAGAGAGAGGGCGGAGCCAGAGAAATGTAGCGGCACGCCCAGACCTATCCTATTGGCTGCTGTTTGGTAACCGTCCTGCCCACCACCAGCATCACCGCTGACTTTTAACAGCTGTGTCTCCCCCTGCATGCAGTGTCATTATCTGACAGTTTCATACACTGATCAGCTCTGGCAATTCTCACGATCTCCTGAATGTGAAACTCCCCCTCTCCCCTATCTGTGCCACCCAATGCTGCCAATAAGTGCCAACCAATGATGCCAATCAGTGCCAACCAATGATGCCAATCAATCAGTGCCAACCAATGCTGCCAATCAGTGCCAACCAATGCTGCCAGTGCCAACCAATGCTGCCAATCAGTGCCAACCAGTACTGCCTATCCATGCCAGTGCTGCTTATCAGTGCCAACCAATTCTGCCTATCAGTGCCAACCAGTGCTGTCTATCAGTGCAAACCAGTGCTGCCTATCAGTGCCAACCAATGCTGCCAATCAGTGCCAACCAATGCTGCCAATCAGTGCCAACCAATGCTGCCAATCAGTGCCAACCAATGCTGCCAATCAGTGCCAACCAGTACTGCCTATCCATGCCAGTGCTGCTTATCAGTGCCAACCAATTCTGCCTTTCAGTGCCAACCAGTGCAAACCAGTGCTGCCTATCAGTGCAAATCAGTGCTGATTATTAGTGCCGACCAATGCTGCCTATTAGTGCCAGTGTTGCTTATCAGTGCCAGTGCCAACCAATGCTGCCTATCAGTGCCAGTGCTGCTTATCAGTGCCAACCAGTGCTGCCTATCCGTGCCAGAGCTGCTTATCAGTGCCAACCAATTCTGCCTATCAGTGCCAACCAGTGCCAACCAATGCTGCTTATCAGTGCCAACCAATGCTGCCTATTAGTGCCAACCAATGCTGCCTATCAGTGGCAACCAGTCCCAGTCAGTGCACCCTATCAGTGCCAACCAATGCTGTAAATCAGTGCCAACCAATGCTGTCAATCAGTGTCAACCAATGCTGCCTATCAGTGCAGCAAATCAGAGCCTATCAGTGGCCATAAGTGCTACCAATCAGTGCCCATCAGTGCCAATCAGTGCTGACAATAAGCGCCCATCAGTGCCGCCCATCAGTGCCACCTATCAGTGCTGCCTATCATTGCCACCTATTAGTGCACATCAGTGCTACCAATTAGTGCCCATCAATGCTGCCAATCAGTGCAGCCTATTAGTGCCCATCAGTGCTGCCTATCAGTGCCCATCAGTGCTGCCTTAGCAGGGATGGTGGAAACCCCTCTTCAGATAATTGCAATACAAATTACCTTAAAGTGCAACAACTTTTTAGTTGGGAGGTTCACACCATTATAGGACTTTGGAATTTTTATTTTTTAGAGTGATTTTTTAGAGTGTTACACTTAATTGTATATGTTTTAGTTACGGTTATAATGTGAATGATTGCAATTGAAGTCATGTTGGAACAGGAAGGGGAGATCCCCAAACTGTTCTCACAAAGTTGGGAGCATGAAATTGTCCAAAATGTCTTGGTATGCTGACGACAGAAGAGTTCCCTTTACTGGCACTAAGGTGCCAAGCCCAACCCCTGAATAACAACCCCACACCATAATCCCCCCCCCCCCACACCATAATCCCCCCTCCACCAAATGATTTGGACCAGTGCACAAAGCAAGATCCGTAAAGACATGGATGAGCGAGTTTGGGGTAGAGGAACTTGACTGACCTGCACAGAGTCCTGACCTCAAAAAATGCCCTTCTGGAAGAATGGTCAAACATTCCCATAGACACACTCCTAAACCTTGTGGACGGCCTTCCCAGAAGAGTTGAAGCTGTTATAGCTGCAAAGGGTGGGCCAACTCTATATTGAACCCTACGGACTAAGACTGGGATGTCATTAAAGGTCATGTGTGTGTAAAGGCAGGTGTCCCAATACTTTTGACTATATATATATATATATATATACACACGTATGTGTGCTTGAGCTTTCGGTGCACACCCTAATGTAATAGGCTGCGCACGCCCATGGCTGCACCACGTACTTGTATGAAAAAGTATCCTATTCTCTTTATTTCGCTTCCTTTATGTGAAATCCCTGGTGTTCATGCTAGTCCCCTTGCTTTCCTGGTGAAAACTGACCACACTAAGCAGGAGAGCAGCACACTATGTTCAGTTCTCTAGCTATGCTGGGAACAGAGGGAATGTGATCACTTATAACAAAGGGAAAAAAGGTATTTATGTTTTTTGATATCTATACAAAAAGGTTTTGCATTTCATTTCTATTTTAAACTTTTGCATTTCACTGGTATAAGCAACCATTTTTACTGAATGAAACTCGTTCATGTATCCTTTTTTGTTGTGATTAGCGGCGATTTGTCATAGCTAATCACATGGTACAGATGGTCTGTGCATGGCCCTGTCTGTACCATGTGATCGGTGTGACCAGTCACAGCTAGCAACACAATTGTACACAGCCGTTGTTTACAACTGTCATGTGACCTGCTGTGGTTGTTTACAGCGGTCACATGAGGACCGGGTACACTGATCAGTCATCGGCTGTGTCTGATGGACACAGTCGGTGACAGATTGTGCTGCAGCGAGGTACGATCCTGGGAAGCCGCCGTATGACATTCACCTGGATCAACAAATGCCCCGCCCAGCCATCATTTGACTATAGGCTGGATGGGAAGTGGTTAATGATGTTTTGATTCGTTTTTTTATTCCTGTTTTCCTTTGTGTTTCTTTATTTGTCTACATGTTGATATTATGTAGTTATGTTTTGCTATAGAGAGGGGATTCTCATTTACCAGTCTATTGATGAGAGATGTGTATGTGAGTAAGGGACGTTATATCAGAGGGGCTGCAGAGAATGACCAGTGGGTTATGAATAAAGGAGAAGTAGGGCCAAAGTGTGAGTCACAGCAGTGCACTTAGTTCTGCACTTCTGTGGCACATTTTCATTCAACAGCAGGCTAAAGTCCCCTGTTGGGTGACGTCACTGAGCCGGTGTTCTATCGAAAAGTGCATCCCATCAGATAATGCCTCCAATGACGTGCGCATGTGCACTATGATATGTTGACCAGCTTGCCTGATGTCAACACTGCCCATGCGCAGATCCCCTGAGGCATTATCCGACGATCTGCAAAGCACTGAGGGAGAACCTAATTGTCACATTCAGCGTTGCTGTTGCAGGGCAGGTTTTAGGTGTAAAACCTGCCCATCAACACACCAAGACCCACCCTTAAACACACTGAACCCACTGTGCAACAGAGGCAGAATCTGGCAATTAGATTCACCCTTGGCGCTTTGCAGTTCGTTGGATAATGCCTCTGACGGTCTGTGCATGCGCAGTGTTGACAACACACCAGCTGATTAACATATCAGCTGGAGTAATGTTGTGTACTGCACATGCGGAGCTTGTCGGAGGCATTATCCGACGGGAGGCAGTATTCGATAGAACACCGGTCCAGACTCTGGAGGGATCCCAATTTTAATGTCAGGTTCCACCCAGATGTCTGAACAGCTGGCTTAGGCTCTCACTGCACCGCTGAGAGCCTGAACCAACTGCTCCCACCCCCTCCTCTGCCTGGCACTCCAGTGAGCACCGGAGGGGTAGAGCAGAGGCTGATGACTGAAATTTACCGCTCTCTGCTTACTGATGACCAAGAACCAAACGATCAGTAGTCTTTGATCGCTTGGTTCTCAGTATAAGAGGTGGTGGGAAACAGAATAAATAAAAAATAAATAAACTTACATACTCACCTAGGTGGATGCAGCATCGGACTGATGCTGCATCCACCTAGGTGAGTATGTAGGTTTATTTTTTTTTAAATCTCGAACTTCTTTTAAGCACTGGGGAGAAGGTGAAACGCATCAACTTGTTCATGCCTTCTTTCTCTGTTTCTGCTTACTTTTTTCACAAGAAGTAATAAAGGTGGAACTTGGAGTACAGCTGTCCGGGGTATTCCTTTCATATCATTGCACACACCTCAGAGTTTATATGATTGTGTCACCTCATATACAGTAGATGTGGACTCTGAATGATACCTGAACAAAGATGCCTCTGTCCTTCTGGAGAGAAAAGGGGGAGTACAGTGATCTCTGTGAAAGGAAATAAATACCTTAAACTGTTACACTGGCACATTACTTAGTATGCATGCACCGAATATGAAACAATATACTGTATCCAATGCTAGGTTCACATTGCATTCTCATTGATACATGTAGCTGGACCTTTGCTATTGTACATACAGTAGTGATTTGTTACACTCTTCAGGTTTCCTAAATCCCAACTCCAGTCAAAACAATTGTTTTGGCTTTGGATTGAGCTGTCTTCTCTGCTGTCCTTCCCTAGTCACACCATTGTTAGTACAGGTATAAATATTCATGTACTGTTTTCTTCCTCAATCTGAACTGTTTGTTTAGGCTAACCTACACGATAATTCTTCCTAAGTGAAAGTGAAAGTATCGTTATCCCACCCAGTGTTATTTTTATTAGTGCACTTTCTTTAGCCACAATGTCCGAGGAACCTGAAAACATAGGAGAGCGAATTACTCGTTACACTCCCGGGAATACTCTTGACTTCACCACACATGGATTCCAGAGACTGGCCATTCAGCTCTTTGGCTTTCTGGGGCATGGAAAGTCTTCGCTTGTCAACTCATGTGTCTGTGTGACAAAGGACGAGGATTACCAGAACGTGGCGGGGTCCGGAATGACTCAGGGTGGCCTGACAAACCGTAGATACGAATATAAGCTGACCAACACTCTGGTCATAATTGACAATCGAGGATTTTCGAAGATGAAGCTACAAGAGATCATAGAGGCTTGCGCCCAGATCAGTAAGTATGGCACTTTTAAGATTTAACTCTTATGCCGCGTACACACGAGTGGAATGTCCGACAGAAAAAGTCCGACAGAAGCTTTTCATCATCTATTCCGATCGTGTGTATGCCTCATCAGACTTTTTTAAAATTCTGACGGACCTAGAAATGGAACATGTTCTAAATACTTCAGACGGAACCAATTCCTATCGGGAAAACCGCTCGTCTGTATGCTGTTCCGACGGACCAAAAACGACGCATGCTCCGAAGCAAGTATAGGACGTAAGCTATTGGCTACTGGCTATTGAACTTCCTTTTTCTAGTCCCATCGTACGTGTTGTACGTCACCTCGTTCTGGACGGTCGGACTTTGGTGTGACCGTGTGTATGCAAGACCGTTTGAGCGGAATTCCGTCGGAGTTCCTTCGGAGAAACCTTCAGAGTTTATTCCGACGGCAAAACTGGTCGTGTGTACGCGGCATTAGGCCTCATGTACACAAGACATTTTAAAACCTCTTCTGAACGCTGGAACTTGATAGCTAGTAACCAACGTTTAAAAACCTAACTATTTCCATGTTTGCATGCTGCGTTTAGGTGCGTTTGCGTTTAGGTGCGTTTGCGTTTAGCAGCGTTTTTTGACCTCTCTCTCTCCATTTACCAGCTGCAGTGTACAGGAGGCCCTAATGAAAAAACTAAATTATATGTATTTGTAATATAAAGCGGATCTCCCAGAACTCAATAAACAGCTAAATACACATATGAAGTGTACAGTATACAGTATGTATATGTTTCATGTACTGGGCCGTGTTATCTGCCAAGCTATTTGTATTTCTGTTTATCCAGTCCTGACATTAACACAGCCCTTCCACACAGCATAGCCCTGCTTGGCAGGAGAGGAGATCAGATTTTTTCTCTGCTGCAGTTACGTAGGTAACACAGGTCTTATCCCTCACCCAGCTTGTGAAAAGAACAGACTGATGAGCTCATCTCTCTGTCACTCTGCTCCCCCCTTACCCGGCAGAACGCTCCTTTGAAATGTATTCTTGTGAATTTTCCTAAATGTGGTTCTCTTTTTCCGTCACAAAATGGGGCTAATATAGACCTTGAGCTCCTGATTCTCAAAACATAGAACTCTGAATGCTAGGAGATGTAGTCTGGGCCATGATCAGTGCCATTGCAGTTTTTGATAAAGAAACTATAATACCCAATTTGCCTGAAGGCCAGAGGAGCCCAGAGAAGGACATATAAATAGAAAAGCCAGGGAAAGAGTGGGTAGTTTTGGGAAGATCACCATCAGCCAGGGCAGAGAGGAAGGAGCTGCTGCAAAGAGGGGGAGAATGCAGCATGCTGGTTAGAGACTGTATGTTGAGCTGATGACAGGCCTGCAGAATTGGGGAGCTGCTCACTTTAGTCGCTGGACTGAACCCTATAGAGTGGCAGCACCTACCTGCAGTCGTCAGGTCTCACATCAAGGCCTATCATCTTGCTGTTGGGGAGCCAGAGTATACAGCCCTGAGTAGTGGCCTGATACCGCTGCTGCTCAGGAACGCTCCAGAGATGCTAACAGACCGCAGCTGTGGCACTGGCTTCACCATTCATCAGATCATCAAAGACAGCTGCCTGGAATCAACACCACTCTAAAGAGGGGGCCCTCCAAAGGCAATGCCTGCTGCAACCGATCAGGGGAAGGTGGTGAGTGGACACTTCCGGCAAGTGCTAGAGCCACGCCAGGTAGATGGGAGATGAAGGACAGTGGTGCAGAGGTCAGATATGAGAAGAGATGGAAGCAAGATGTGGATAGCTTGTGAAAGAGAACTAAACCCTGTATCCCCTAAACCCTGCACTCTGTATGTAGTATACTCCCCTGCTCTGCATTCTTTACTCAGTGCACTCTTGAACTCTACACTCACTGTTGCAATTTGGCCACACCCAACATTTGATGCAGTTCAGAAGGGGGTGGGGCCACGTGGATAGATTTATACAGCCATACAGATACAATTGGCCCTTTGAGGGCAACCATACTGCTAATGCAGCCCACAAAGAAATTGAGTTTGACACCCTTGATTAGGACGATATGTTTTTTATCACCACCCTCTGGATACGCTTCTGTAACCAGTTCTCTATCCAGGTACATACATTATCATCAATGCCAACAGACCTCATTTAGTAAATTAAGCAATTATGGGGGACTTTTTTGACCACTTCCTGCCTGGCCTATAACAGAATGACGGCCGGGAAGTTGTTCTGTTATCCTGACTGGGCGTCATATGACGTCCAGCAGGATACCATGCTGACGCGCATCCGCGGGGGCGCGCACCCGCGGTGATCGCGAGTGCGGTGTGTCTGCTACCCATTAGTGCCATCTATTAGTGTCCATCAATGCCACCTGTCAGTGCCAATCAGTGCTGCCTGTAAGTGCCCATCAGTGCCACCTGTCAGTGCCCATCAGTGCCGCCTGTAAGTGCCCATCAATGCTGCCTGTCAGTGCCCATCAGTGCCGCCTGTCAGTGCCCATTAATGCTGCCTGTCAGTGCCCATCAGTGCCACCTGTCAGTGCCCATCAGTGCTGCCTGTCAGTGCCCATCAGTGCTGCATATCAGTGCCACCTATCGGTGCCCATCAGTGCTGCATATCAGTGCCGCCTATCAGTGCCCATCAATTCTACATATCAGTGCCTCCTCATCAATGCCCATCAGTGCCACCTTATCAGTGCCAACTCATCAGTGCCCATCGGTGCCGCCTCATCAGTGCCCATCAGTGCCGACTCATCAGTGCCCGTCAGTGAAGGAGAAAACAAAATTTTATAACAGAAACGAAGAAAAACTTTTTTTTTAAAAATGGCGGTTTGTTTAGCAAAAATTAAAAACCGCAGAGGTGATCAAATAGCACCAAAAGAAAGCTCTATTTGTAATAAGAAAATGATAAAAATTTAGTTTGGGTACAGTGTTGTATGACCGTGCAATTGTCATTCAAAGTGCGACAGCACTGAAAGCTCAAAATTGTCCTGGGCAGGAAGGGGCGAAAGTGCCCGGTATTGAAGTGGTTAAGAACTCAAGAGGGAAAATATCCTGTATTTCTGGTTGTCTATGGTGGGCGAACTCTGGAGAGGCGAGGAGCCAGTATACATCAGGCACATATAGACCTCATATAATATTGATGTCTCTGAAAGAAACTGTTGATTGAAGGAGAAAATCCTCAAGAAAACAAAGTCTTGAAAATGGCAGAGCAGAAAAACACATCCAACCTCCTAGAGGACATTAAAGTAGAACTATAGGATTACTCACAGTGCAGTTGACCTTGAAAGATACCATCTAGGGGTTTTTCCCCACAAAGCGCAAATGACCACTCTAGCGATAGGTGGTCAACATCCAGGGTGAGTTCACATCCATGTGGGGCATGTTGTCTGAACACTGAACAGTGGAGCACCCATTTTATATTGAAGTACGAGCACCTTTTTTCACAATTGTAGGACTTTTTATAAGGATTGAACATTTGATAAGATTTATTTCTGATATGAGTTATTAATTTTGCACTAGCCAAGTGCAGTATTTGTTTAATTATCTTAACATTGTAGTGACGCTAGTCAGCTCACATTTACATAGCTGCTGGAAATTGTTGTTATTATTTATCATGTATTCCTTTGGCGCAAAGTTTTTTTCTGTTATTAATTATGGGGTACTGTATCAAATGCTTTGGTCAAATCCAGATACATCACATCCACAGGCCTGCCTCAATGCAGATTACAGCTTACATCCTCAGAGAATGTTAACAGGTGTGTCTGGCAAGAATGATCTTTCATAAATCCATGCTGGTTATTACCAATGATACTATGTTTATCTATTTTTTTACAGCTAATGTATTTTCACCATCAGATCGGCCGCCTGTCATAATAATACCTGAATAGTGCCTGAATCTGATTGATTGCAGGTGCTGTTCAGACAATATTTTTCCACTCCGCTCCTTCGGTTTCTCAAAGGACGTTGAGCCAAAAAGCGCAGACAGGGCCACCCAAGAAGGATTTCATCAATAACAGGATGAAATTTGCGCTGTGTATGGCCAGCTTTAGTTTTTGCTATGTCCAAGTATTTATTTGCTGAAAATAACTTATTATCTCTTTGTTGGGCTTACAGGGTCCCTGAGAGACATCGAAGAGGTGTCATGGGACAAGGATAATCTGAAGGAGACCTTGAAACAGTTTCCTCTTAAGTATCAAAATCGTCCTGCTGACTTCATCCTGCCTGTTCTGGTTTACAGGTACCAGATTTATGTTTCTATGCTTGCCACTTCAGTGCCAGAAGCCCCCTTAAAGAGACAGCCACAAGCTTAACCACTTCAGCTCCGGACCATTTGGCTGCCAAATGACCGGGCCACTTTTTGCGATTCGGCACTGCGTCGCTTTAACTGACAATTGCGCGATCGTGCGACGTGGCTCCTAAACAAAATTGACGTCCTTTTTTTCCCACAAATAGAGCTTTCTTTTGGTGGTATTTGATCACCTCTGCGTTTTTTATTTTTTGCGCTATAAACAAAAATAGAGCAACAATTTTGAAAAAAAAAAGCAATATTTTGTACTTTTTGCTATAATAAATATCCCCAATTTTTTTAAAAAAAGCTATTTTTTTCTCAGTTTAGACCAATACATATTCTTCTACATATTTTTGGTAAAAAAAAATCTCAATAAGCATATATTGATTGGTTTGCACAAAAGTTATAGCGTCTGCAAAATAGGGGATAGTTTTATGGCATTTTTATTATTCATTTTTTTTTTACTAGTAATGGCGGCGATCTGCAATATTTATTGTGACCGCGACTTTATGGCGGACACATCGGACACTTTTGACACATTTTTGGGACCATTGTCATTTTTACAGCGATCAGTGCTATAAAAATGCACTGATTACTGTAAAATTGACACTGGCAGTGAAGGGGTTAACCACTAGGGGGCGCTGAAGGGGTTAAGTGTGTCCTAGGGAGTGATTCTAACTATTAGGGGGAGGAGCTACCAGTGACATGTCAGTAATCACTATTCCCGATCACAGGGAACAGTAGATCCCTGACATGTCACTAGGCAGAACAGGGGAATGCCTTGTTTACAAAGGCATCCCCCTGTTCTGCCTTTGCCGACCGCAATCGCGGGCCACCCGGAAACATTGAGTTCCCGGGACCCGCAGGTGCACTCATGAGGCACACGGCGGCGTGCGTGCGCTGGGCGGCAAATTTAAAGGGGCGTACAAGTACGCCCATTTGCCTGCCCGTGCCGTATATCGTCGTGCGGCGGTCAGAAAGTGGTTAATCATGGAGCACATATCACCATTTTTCCACCATGAAGGGGTATATACACCCAAAATTCAACATGTGTGCTTATGTGTGAATGTGTGGTTTCCAACCAGTGACTCATGACACGCGTGTAGTTTCATCTCAATCTAATGATCAAATGTGAAGGCAATGCCAATAATTGTCTTGGTTTTGAGGTCTACTAGTTTATATAAGCTTTGTGTCTGATCATAAATGTATTATCTATATTTAAAGGGGTTGTAAACCGTCGTGTTTTTTCACCTTAATGCATCCTATGCATTAAGGTGAAAAAAACACCTTGCAGTATCCGGCCCCCCAGCCCCCTCCGTTTTACTTACCTGAGCCCCGAATTTCCATGGGCGCAATCCTGCGTGGCTCTCTCCACGCATTCTCGGCTCTTCACTGGATAGATTGATAGCAGCGCAGCCATTATTTTTTTTAAATTATTTTATTTAATGCCCAACTTCTAGATTTTGGTAAAGAATAGGGACACATACCTTTACTTCCTGTCTCAGAGTACAGTCATAAAGTCACGGGGGGGGTGGGGTAACCTTTGGGGACACAGACAGCCCGGTAAATACGATTCCCCAAAATATCACAATAACAATAATTGACTAGGGCAGGAAAATTTGTCATGAGCCTTAAATTGGTACTAAAGGCTACAGGTTTTTAACCTTAAAGAGGAAGTAAACTCCTCTGGTGTGTTTGTACCTATAATAAGGCTTACCTATAGGTACTGTAAATATCTCCTAAACTTGCACCATTTAGGGGATATTTATTGTATACTGCGCCAATTATGTAGTCGGCGCATGCGCTCTGAGGGAACGTGCCGTTTCTTTAGGGCCCGTGTCATGACTGGCCGCCTCCTGCACGCATGTGCGGGAGTGACATCATCGTAACTTGGGCCAATTACAGTGCTGAGCCCCCGAATCCAGAAGAAACATGGGGGAAAATGTCAGCTGTGTCAGCGTGTGCAGGCGCCGCTGGAACAGCTTTGTTCTAAGGTATTTCATAATGAGCTAGCATGCGATGCATACTAGCTCATTATGCCTTTGCCTTGCAGGTAAGCGGGGGGGGGGGGGGGGGTGCTACGGTTTACAACCGCTTTAATGCATTCTCTGCATTAAGATAAAAAAAATCTTCTGTGTTCAGCTCCATACCAGCCCCCCTAAATAATTACCTGACATTCTATATTTCACATCTGTCAAAATGAATATAAAACACTGCGCTAACTAATAAAGCTAATAAGAGCTGCTGCATACAGTCTGACAAAAACAGTAAACTAGTATATGGAAAAAATGCAGCGCATGTGTGAAAGAAATAAATAATTAAAATGGTGAGTTGGTGCTAATAAAAAAAAAAAAAAAAAAAAAAAAAGGAGTTAACAAACTAAGGGTGAATTAAACATAATGTCCATAAAAGGATGAGAATGTCCAACTGCACAGGAGATGAAGGTACTCCAAGGGATGGTGGTAATCTGATGGTTGTCAGAAGTCACCTTGTATCATAAACCGACCACTCAGCAGGATGAGTCGATAAACAGAAATACAAAAAAGACTCTTACCAGATCCCGTGGATTCCCATGTCAGCGACAGGGAATTGCATGCGCGGTTTGTCACCAATGACGTAGAGTGGAAGGTCTGGACCATCAAATCCTCTAGGTTGCGGTCTGCGTAGATCTCCGAAAACGACCAGATGGGTCCTCACAGGGGACGGCCGAAGCGTGGATCCGGAGAGTCCAAAAAGACACTTAAGAAGCAGTTGGAGGTAATGGGCCTCATGCAGTGGATGTAAAGACAAAAAAGATATGCCTCCACATAGTGCAGGTAAAAGGGTGTTTTTATTGATAAAACAGCCGTATACAAATAAAAACGTGATCACGAGAAATAAAAGCAAATGGGCAACGTGGAGAGTGGTATATGGGCCCGACGCGTTTCGACCTAGGGGTCTTCAACAGGGGCCCCGCAACCTACGTAGACCGCAACCTAGAGGATTTGATGGTCCAGACCTTCCACTCTACGTCATTGGTGACAAACTGCGCATGCGATTCCCTGTCGCTGACATGGGAATCCACGGGATCTGGTAAGAGTCTTTTTTGTATTTCTGTTTATCGACTCATCCTGCTGAGTGGTCGGTTCATGATACAAGGTGACTTCTGACAACCATCAGATTACCACCATCCCTTGGAGTACCTTCATCTCCTGTGCAGTTGGACATTCTCATCCTTTTATGGACATTATGTTTAATTCACCCTTAGTTTGTTAACTCCTTTTTTTTTTTTTTATTAGCACCAACTCACCATTTTAATTATTTATTTCTTTCACACATGTGCTGCATTTTTTCCATATATATTTCACATCTAATGCCGCGTACACACGGTCGGACTTTACGGCAGACTTTGCCTAGCGGACTTTTCAACTGACTTTCTGAATGAAGGACTTGCCTACACACAATCAACCAAAGTCCGTCGAATTTGTACGATGACGTACGACCGGACTAAAATAAGGAAGTTCATAGCCAGTAGCCAATAGCTGCCCTAGCGTGGCTTTTTGTCCGTCGAACTAGCATACAGACGAGCGGACTTTTCGACCGGACTCGAGTCCATCAGATAGATTTGAAACGTGTTTCAAATCTAAGTCCGTCCAACTTTTGAGAAAACAAAGTCCGCTGGAGCCCACACACGATCGAATTGTCCAACGAAATCCCGTCCGCCGGGCAAAGTCTGCCGTAAAGTCCGCTCGTGTGTACGCGGCATAAGACTCCAAATTTCGATCTATTGGAGAAAAAAAGCTTATATACTAAGAGAGTTTGGTGGAAGAAAGAAATTAACAATGAATGAAGCATAAAGGAACTTAGTGGTCAGAGTTGGTTTGGTGATGGGTAATAGAGAGAAGGAATTAGGAAAAGACTGGGATAATTGATATTAATAAATATTGGACTTCCTTTTCTTTTTTAACGTGTAATTTATTTGTTTGTTTTTGTAAAGAAAATATTCTGAAAAAATTAATAAAATGTTTTCGAAAAAAAAAATACTTACCTAAGCCTGATCTCGATCCAGCACTGTGCCCAGGAGCAGCGTCTCTCTCCGCTCTCTCTCTCTCTCCACAGGACAAAGAGGCAGCAGCAAGAGCCATGAGCTCCCAAATTAAAATATACAATACAATATAAGATGATTGACAGGTATTATAAGCTTTGATGATAATGGTAATACCTCAACGTGGGTGAGAAAAACTTTTACCTTTAATGATACAACCACATTGAATACAATTTAAACAAGAATAGGAGCTGGTGTTCTGCGCTCCAAGGAAAGTAAGCCCTGATAATGGTGGACGATATTGATCTGATCTCACTAATCGATTTTATATGGTTCTGCCTTTTTGGAAAGATGAAAATGGAGTATAACATTCTGTAATAGTTGGATAATTGTTCCTGTGACTAAATCAATGCTTTTAATAATCCTATGTAACACATAGTATATAAGAAGAGAATAGAAGTAGAGCAAGAACCGGCCGAATTTCGATCCATCTATGGGCAGGCTGGATCTATTAATCCAATTCCGTACAACCAGCCTGTCGTGTTTTTTTCACCTATAGCTGCCAGCAGTGATCATTGTATTCTGCCATTGGGGAAGGTTCCCTGCTGCCAGAACACAATATTGCTGCAGGAGGTATTCAAACAATTTTCTTTCCTTCAACCCTCAGGAAAATTGTATAATGTATGGCCTGTCTAATTCTCATTTATCTGGGAATGAGACCTCCCTATCACTCATGGTGATATTAAATCTCAACCCATTTTTGAGTGGAGCAATTCCAGATTTTGATTGTTTTAATTATATATATGTTTTTTTATGTATGTTTTAGTGCCAATCGGGACTGGAGTTCCAGCGAGGGTAAAGATATACAGGAATTCATTACGCATGCCTTCAGAATCACAGGTTTGTACTTTTAATTTCTACCCTTTTATTATCATTGTTTACAGTGCCTTGCAAAAGTATTCACCCCCTTGGCTTTTTAACTATTTTGTTACATTACAGCCTTTAGTTCAATGTTTTTTTTAATCTGAATTATATGTGATGGATCAGAACACAATAGTCTAAGTTGGTGAAGTAAAATTAGAACAATATATGCATAAAAAACAATTTTTCAGAAATAAAAAACTGATAATTGGCATGTGCGTATGTATTCACCCCCTTTGTTATGAAGCCCATAAAAAGCTCTGGTGCAACCAATTACCTTCAGAAGTCACATAATTAGTGAAATGAAATGTCCACCTGTGTGCAATCTAAGTGTCACATGATCTGTCATTACATATACACACCTTTTTGAAAGGCCCCAGAGGCCGCAACACCTAAGCAAGAGGCACCACTAACCAAACACTGCCATGAAGACCAAGGAACTCTCCAAACAAGTAAGGGACAATGTTGTTGAGAAGTACAAGTCAGAGTTAGGTTATAAAAAAATATCCAAATCTTTGATGATCCCTAGGAGCACCATCAAATCTATCATAACCAAATGGAAAGAACATGGCACAACAGCAAACCTGCCAAGAGACGGCCGCACACCAAAACTCATGGACCGGGCAAGGAGGGCATTAATCATAGAGGCAGCACAGAGACCTAAGGTACCCCTGGAGGAGCTGCAGAGTTCCACAGAAGAGACTGGAGTATCTGTACATAGGACAACAATAAGCCGTATGCTCCATAGAGTTGGGCTTTATGGCAGAGTGGACAGAAGAAAGCCATTACTTTCAGCAAAAAACAAAATGGCACGTTTTGAGTTTGCGAAAAGGCCTGTGGGAGACTCCCAAAATGTATGGAGGAAGGTGCTCTGGTCTGATAAGACTAAAATTGAACGTTTTTGCCATCAAAGAAAACGCTATGTCTGGTGCAAACCCAACACATCACATCACCCAAAGAGACTCATCCAAAGCGACATGGAGCTGTGATAGCCGCAAAAGGTGGCTCTACAAAGTATTGACTTTAGGGGGTGAATAGTTATGCACATTGACTTTTTCTGTTATTTTGTCCTATTTGTTGTTTGCTTCACAATAAAAAAAAAAAACATATTTAAAGTTGTGGGCATGTTCTGTAAATTAAATTATGCAAATCCTCAAACAATCCATGTTAATTCCAGGTTGTGAGGCAACAAAACACGAAAAATGCCAAGGGGTGAATACTTTTGCAAGGCACTGTATACTGTAATATGCTGCATAAGGGATACATTACTGAATTGGTCATTTTGAACTGTTGCATGCTCTAGTGCAGGGATCTCAAACTGGTGGCCCTCCAGCTGTTGCGAAACTACAAGTCCCATCAGGCCTCTGCCTGTGGGAGTCATGCTTATAACTGTCAGATTTGCAAAGCCTCATGGGACTTGTAGTTTCGCAACAGCTGGAGGGCCACCAGTTTGAGACCCCTGCTCTAGTGTGTGCTAGGTATTAGTGCAGGTACATTTCTTTAGCTCAGGGCTAAGCCTGGGTTGTGAATCTGGGTCAGGGTTCAGTGAGTCAGGTGCCTCCCTATGTTTTCTGGGACATTGGAGAATGTTCTAGACATAGTGGGTGAAGGTTAGGAGGAGCTGTTTGAAATATTTATGAGGGCCTCAGCCAATCCCCAGTAAAGGGTTGGCAGGGGACAGGTTCCTGCCTGTAATGGGCCTTTAATCTGACTGAGTGACCGTCAGATCTTCACACAGTGATCCAGCTGGGTTCTGCAAGCAAGTGTGTGCTGGAGGAAGAAGTGGAGCTGTATATAGAGACTGTATATGGAGACTGTATATTGGAAGAATGTACCCAAAGTTCTGCTAGGAACTTGAAATGGACCTTTATGTAACTTTACAAGTTGAATATACAGCAACAGAATACATTTTCATAAAAAGCTCCACCTTTTATCATTAAAGTGTTCATTACCCTAAAAAAACTGGCCATAGATGGATCGAAATTTGACAGGTTCAGAAGGGATTATGTGTGGCAGTCCCATATGTGAGAATGTTGGAAAATATTTGTTGATCAGCAGACTGCTGCTGCTGATCATTGTATTCTGACAGCGGAGAGTCCCCCTATAAGAAAGCAATGTCCCAGCAGGGGGGATTCTTCCATCCACCTTGTTCATTCTCCTCCATGTATCTGTTTGTTTTTTTGTTCAGCTCAGTGGCTCAACTCACATGTCTATGGCTAGCATTAGACATGTATCAATGCAATGTTTGAGTCTAAAAATTGAAGCTCCACACTAAGAATTTTAGAGTCCAAAAAGTAGGATTTCATTCCACACATACAGTGGGGACAGAAAGTATTCAGACCCCCTTAAATTTTTCACTTTTTGTTATAATGCAGCCATTTGCTAAAATCATTTAAGTTCATTTTTTCCTCATTAATGTACACACAGCAGCCCATATTGACAGAAAAACACAGAATTGTTGACATTTTTGCAGAATTACTAAAAAAGAAAAACTGAACTATCACATGGTCCTAAGTATTCAGACCTTTTGCTGTGACACTCATATATTTAACTCAGGTGCTGTCCATTTCTTCTGATCATCCTTGAGATGGTTCTACACCTTCATTTGAGCCCAGCTGTGTTTGATTATACTGATTGGACTTGATTAGGAAAGCCACACACCTTTTTATATAAGACCTTACAGCTCACAGTGCATGTCAGAGCAAATGAGAATTATGAGGTCAAAGGAACTGCCTGAAGAGCTCAGAGACAGAATTGTGGCAAGGCACAGATCTGGCCAAGGTTACAAAAAAATTTCTGCTGCACTTAAGGTTCCTAAGAGCACAGTGGCCTCCATAATCCTTAAATGGAAGACATTTGGGAGGACCAGAACCCTTCCTAGAGCTGGCCGTCCGGCCAAACTGAGCTATTGGGGGAGAAGAGCCTTGGTGAGAGGGGTAAAGAAGAACCCAAAGATCATTGTGGCTGAGCTCCAGAGATGCAGTCGGGAGATGGGAGAAAGTTGTAGAAAGTCAACCATCACTGCAGCCCTCCCCCAGTCGGGGCTTTATGGCAGAGTGGCCCGACGGAAGCCTCTCCTCAGTGCAAGACACATGAAAGCCTGCATGGAGTTTGCTAAAAAAACACCTGAAGGACTCCAAGATGGTGAGAAATAAGATTCTCTGGTCTGATGAGACCAAGATAGAACTTTTTGGCCTTAATTCTAAGAGGTATGTGTGGAGAAAACCAGGCACTGCTCATCACCTGTCCAATACAGTCCCAACAGTGAAGCATGGTGGTTGGCAGTGTTTTCAGCTGCAGGAACAGGACGACTAGTTGAAATCGAGGGAAAGATGAATGCGGCTATCAGGCTCCTACTTACCAGACCGGCGAGTCCTGTCGGGCAGAGGGTAGGCTCCCTTACCCTCCGACTATCGGCCCCCTGGTAGAGTAAACAGAGGGCGCGACAGTACGGAGTGGTATGAAGGCCTGTGTTGCTGTCCAGGTATAGCAGTCCGGATGTTGCAGGGTTAATAGCTGGAAAGACTGGAGTAGACTGGAGTAGGCTGGAGCACCGTCACTAAGCTGAGCAGGCTAGAGTGGACAACCAGCAGGAAGTCTGCAGACAGGCTGATAGGATCCTAGGGAGCAGGCAGATGGATGGTCAGGAGGCAGGCCGGGTTTGGCAACAGGCAGTCGGCAGCGGTACAGGGGAACAGGCAAGCGGATGGTCAGACAAGCAGAGGTCGGTGCAGGCAGAGTTCAGAGAGAGGTCGGGGAACAAGGCCGGGTCAATATGTATAGCAGGAACAGACAAGGTACACGGTCAGGCTTCAGAACGACTAGCTGTTGATTAGGCAGCACTGGTCACAAGAACTCACTGGCTTAAATGGGGCTTTTGGCGCCAAACGACATGCACGCGCGCGCCCCGGCACACACAGGCACGCGCGCCCGCCAACGCCCGCGTGCGCGCCCCCGCACACCGGCGTGCACAGTGGAACGATCCTGGACACACACACCGGCGCCGCGAGGAACACACACGGCGAGCCCCGCAGGAACGCGCGCGCCAACGCGCGCCGACGCACCCTGACGCACACCACCGCGGGCGCCCCGCCTGCCGAGGTAAGGTCCCTGACAGAGCCCCCCCCTCAAGGGCAGCCTCCGGATGCCCAGCTGGGCCAACCTGGGTGCATGGGAGTTCTTGAAGGCTCGTAGCAATTCGTTGGCATGGAGGTTACCTTCGGGTTCCCAAGAATTATCCTCGGGTCCATACCCCTTCCACTTAATGAGGTACTGGAGCTGATTCTGCCTCTTCCTACAATCCAGGATTGCCTCGACTTCGAACTCCTCCTCATTGTTGACCAAAACAGCCTCCGGTGGCTTGGCCTTACGGTCAGGAAAGGGATCGTGGATAACTGGTTTCAGTAACGAAACATGAAAGACCGGGTGGATTCTAAGGGACTCTGGCAGACTAAGTTCAAAGGCAACATCATTCACCTTTCTTTTCACCCGAAACGGGCCCAGGAACTTAGGTCCTAACTTCCTGGAGGGACAAGCCAACTTTAGGTTAGTTGTAGAGAGCCACACTTGGTTGCCAGGCTCAAGGACGAGTTCTCCTCGCCTTTTCTTGTCGAACATCCTTTTGAAGGAAGCCTGGGATTGGGCCATGGTTTCCTGCAAGATTTTACAGTTACTAGAGAAGAACTCCATTGTTTCCGTTACTGCGGGTAGAGTACATTCCGGGATAAAACTGGGAAGGAAAGAAGGGTTGAATCCATAATTCGCAAAGAAAGGAGTCTGGTTGATGGCAGAGTGTAGGGAGTTATTATACGAGAATTCAGCGACTGGTAACAAGGACACCCAGTCATCTTGGGTAAATACAGAAAAACAACGGAGGTATTGCTCCAGCGTCTGGTTAGTTCTTTCTGTCTGGCCGTTCGTCTGAGGGTGGTAGGCAGAGGAGAACCCTAATTCAATTTCCAGGGCGGCACACAGTGCTCTCCAAAACCGGGAGGTAAATTGGACACCCCGATCGGATACAATATTCGCGGGTACCCCATGTAACCTTACTACTTCCTTGACGAATATCTTTGCTGTTTCTACGGCTGTGGGAGTACCCTTCATAGGGATGAAGTGTGCCATCTTGGATAGCCTATCGATCACCACAAAGATGGTTGAGAAACCTTCAGAGGGGGGTAGCTCCACAATGAAGTCCATTGATAACATTCTCCAAGGTCTGTCAGGAATCGGTAAGGGTCTCAATAAACCCCAGGCCTTTGAGCGGTTGCATTTATTCCGGGCACAAGTGTGGCAAGAACCCACATACCTCTTACAGTCCTCCAGGAGACATGGCCACCAAAAGGTGCGTAGCACCAATTCCGAAGTTTTCCGGGCTCCGAAGTGACCCGCCAGCTTGTGGTCATGACATAGTTCCAGTACCAGTACCCTAAATTTTTCAGGTACAAAAATCTTGCCTTCATGCCAGAGCAACCCATCACTTAAACTGGTTCCAGTAGGTAGAGGAATTTCAGAGGAAGCCTGTTTAATCCTGGAAATTAAATCTCCCTGGAGAAGTAAGAAATTTCCTGCTGGCAAAATAGTATCAGGAGGAGTACTTTCCTTGGAATCGTGAAACATTTGTGATAAGGCATCAGGTTTTCCATTCTTGGATCCGGGTCTGTACGTGATATGAAAGGAGAAGCGGGAAAAAAAAAGTGCCCATCTAGCCTGTCGTGGTCTGAGTCGCTTGGCTGCTCTTAGGTATTCCAAGTTCTTGTGATCGGTAAAGATGAGAACCGGATGTACAGCACCCTCCAGTAGATAGCGCCATTCTTCCAGAGCCGCTTTGATGGCCAACAGTTCCCGGTCCCCCACATCATAATTTTTCTCAGATGACGAGAGTTTACAGGAAAAGAATGCTACAGGAAACAAGAGGGCTTTGGGGCCCTGGCGTTGAGAAAGTACTGCCCCCACTGCGATCTCTGAAGCATCCACTTCCAACACAAACGGTAACGCAGGGTCCGGGTGCTTGAGGATAGAAGCAGAAGTAAACAGTCCCTTTAATTTCTCGAATGCTGCCTGTGCTCGGGACGACCAACAGAATCGTGCCCCCTGTCTAGTAAGTTCCGTTATTGGTGAAATGATCTTAGAGAAGTCTTTAATAAATTTCCTGTAGAAGTTGGAAAATCCTACGAAACGTTGGACCCCTTTCTTGTCTGTAGGAGCAGGCCAGTCCAGGATGGCCGATACTTTTTGTGGATCCATCTTGATTCCTTCAACAGAAATAATGAGTCCCAAGAACTGGATGCTCTGACGTTCGAACTCACACTTGTCCAGTTTAGCGTATAAGCCATGTTGCCTGAGCCGGACGAGAACATTCCTGACGTGCCTGCGATGATCAGCCAAAGAAGAGGAGAAGATGAGTATGTCGTCCAGATAAACAATGACGTAGAGGTCCAGGATTTCTCTAAAGATGTCGTTCACAAAGTGCTGGAACGTAGCTGGGGCATTACAAAGACCGAAGGGCATGACCTGGTACTCGAAATGCCCGAAACGAGTGCGAAACGCAGTCTTCCACTCGTCACCCTCTCGGATGCGGATTAAGTTGTAAGCACCCCGGAGATCCAATTTAGTAAAGATTCTGGCAGTGCCCAGCCTTTGGAATAACTCAGGTACCAGAGGGAGCGGGTAGCGATTTCTAATCGTTATCTTATTCAATTCGCGGTAATCGATACATGGCCGCAGAGAATGGTCTTTCTTTTCCACAAAGAATAAGCCCGCACCGGCCGGGGAGGTGGAAGGGCGGATAAATTTCTTCTTTAGATTTTCATCTAAATACTGCTTCAGGGTGTCCAACTCCTGCTCAGTCAGGGGGAAGATCCGGCCAAAAGGTACCTCGGTTCCAGGAAGCAATTCAATTGGACAGTCGTAGGGCCTGTGTGGAGGTAGCAATTCTGCCCCCTTTTTACTGAACACATCCGCAAAGTCTCGGTAAGGCTCAGGGATAGCTTGAAGCAGATCAACATCTGGATGTAGACAGAGGAGTTGGGTAACCTCACGGCCTGTCCCCTGCATACAGTGTTGAAGACAATATCCAGAGAGGAACTCGACATTACCAGAAGCCCAGTTGATTTGGGGGTTGTGCACCTGTAGCCAAGGTATTCCAAGAATGACTGGAAAGAGAGGGGACGAGATGGCGTCCAGGCAGAGATATTCACGGTGTCGCTGGCCCATGATGGCTTCTAAGGGGACGGTCTCCTGAGTGACCGGGCCGGAGCGGAGAGCAGAACCGTCAGCAAGATGAACAGCAAGACTTTGAGTTTTGGTTTGGAGAGGAATGGCATGTTGGGAGGCAAAGATCCGGTCGATAAAACAGCTGCAGGCTCCAGAATCAATGATAGCTGGGACTTGGATGGCCTTTCCGGGAAGCTGTAAAGTGACAGAAATGGTTAGGTGCGTGCCAATAGTGGGTACAATAGTAGCACAGGTACGAACATCAGAGCGACACTTACGCATCTTGTTGGGGCAACCGCTGGCGTAGTGCCCAGATTCCCCACAATAGAGGCAGAGGTTGTGTGCCCGTCTACGTGTCTTCTCCTCTGGGGTCAAAGAAGGACGGAACAGACCGAGCTGCATTGGTTCAGGTGCATCATAGGTCGAGGCAGGTGGAGGAGCGGGAGATCTGCTGGGAGGACAGGGTACTTGTGGAATCATCCAGGTGGGACGAAAGGTACTGGTGGTTCTTTCAGTACGTCGCTCTCGCAGTCTACGGTCTATTTGGATAGACAGATTGATAAGCTCTTCCAGGGTCTGTGGTACCCCTACTCGTGCCAACTTGTCTTTGAGGGGTTCTGACAACCCCATCCTGAACTGATGGTGCAACGCAGCGTCATTCCATGCCGTGTCAGAACTCCAGCGTCTGAACTCGACGGCATAGTCTTCTGCTGCTCGACGGCCTTGACGAAGGGCCTGTAAGGTGGCCTCCGCGGTGGCAGTGAGCTGGGGGTCTTCGTATAGTTGGGACATGGCATCAAAGAAGGCCTCCAGACTATCCAAGACGACTGATTTCTGCTCCAAAAGTCGGTGGGCCCATGTTTGTTGTTCACCAGAAAGTAAGGAAATAACAAAGCCCACCTTAGTGACTTCAAGGGAGAACGTGCGTGGCTGTAGGGCGAAGTAAAGGTTACAGGCATTCCGGAAGGCACAATACCTACTTCGGTCTCCGTGGAATCTTTCAGGTACTGGTACTTTTGGCTCAGGAGGTAACATGACCACAGAGGGTGCTGAGGTGGCTGCTGCGGACCCTGGTGGACCGGAAGGTGCGGACAAGGCCTGTACACGCTCTTCCAAGCTGGAGTATCCCTCTTGTAGGCTTTTCACAGCCTGGGTTAGACCCGCCAGATGTCGGCAAAGCTCGTCCATGGGGGAGGCCCCCTGCCCGGACTCGGTCATGGCTGCCTAATACTATCAGGCTCCTACTTACCAGACCGACGAGTCCTGTCGGGCAGAGGGTAGGCTCCCTTACCCTCCGACTATCGGCCCCCTGGTAGAGTAAACAGAGGGCGCGACAGTACGGAGTGGTATGAAGGCCTGTGTTGCTGTCCAGGTATAGCAGTCCTGATGTTGCAGGGTTAATAGCTGGAAAGACTGGAGTAGGCTGGAGCACCGTCACTGAGCTGAGCAGGCTAGAGTGGACAACCAGCAGGAAGTCTGCAGACAGGCTGATAGGATCCTAGGGAGCAGGCAGATGGATGGTCAGGAGGCAGGCCGGGTTTGGCAACAGGCAGTCGGCAGCGGTACAGGGGAACAGGCAAGCGGATGGTCAGACAAGCAGAGGTCGGTGCAGGCAGAGTTCAGAGAGAGGTCGGGGAACAAGGCCGGGTCAATATGTATAGCAGGAACAGACAAGGTACACGGTCAGGCTTCAGAACGACTAGCTGTTGATTAGGCAGCACTGGTCACAAGAACTCACTGGCTTAAATGGGGCTTTTGGCGCCAAACGACGTGCACGCGCGCGCCCCGGCACACACAGGCACGCGCGCCCGCCAACGCCCGCGCGCGCGCCCCCGCACACTGGCGTGCACAGTGGAACGATCCTGGACACACACACCGGCGCCGCGAGGAACACGCACGGCGAGCCCCGCAGGAACGCGCGCGCCAGCGCGCGCCGACGCACCCTGACGCACACCACCGCGGGCGCCCCGCCTGCCGAGGTAAGGTCCCTGACAGCGGCCAAGTACAGGGATATCCTGGACGAAAACCTTCTCCAGAGTGCTCAGGACCTCAGACTGGGCCAAAGGTTTACCTTCCAACAAGACAATGACCCTAAGTACACAGCTAAAATAACAAAGGAGTGGCTTCACAACAACTCCATGACTGTTCTTGAATGGCCCAGCTAGAGCCCTGACTTAAATCCAATTGAGCATCTCTGGAGAGACCTAAAAATGGCTGTCCACCAACGTTTACCATCCAACCTAACAGAACTGGAGAGGATCTGCAAGGAGGAATGGCAGAGGATCCCCAAATCCAGGTGTGAAAAACTTGTTGCATCTTTCCCAAAAAGACTCATGGCTGTATTGGATCAAAAGGGGCTTCTACTAAATACTGAGCAAAGGGTCTGAATACTTAGGACCATGTGATATTTCAGTTTTTCTTTTTTAATAAATTTGCAAAAATGTCAACAATTCTGTGTTTTTCTGTCAATATGGGGTGCTGTGTATACATTAATGAGGAAAAAAATAACTTAAATGATTTTAGCAAATGGCTGCAATATAATAAAGAGTGAAAATTTTAAGGGGGTCTGAATACTTTTCGTCCCCACTATATATCGAGTGCAAAAGCCAACACATTTTGGTTGCCATACAGCGCCCCCTTCATCAGGGCTTTGAGAAAGATAGTATGGTGATATATAAGTACAGTGAATCTACAGTGAGGACACTACTTTGAATCAAAGTTTTGGATCACTTATACAACATCCCCCCCAGAATGCTCTCCAACCTTTAATAATAATAATAAGTACATTGCCCACCTTCGCTGCCCATGTCTTTTTTTTTTTCACAATAGATTCGCTGCCCATGTCTACTGCAGAATACGGCATTCTCAAAGTATACACGGTCACTATCTCCAGTTCTTAACCATCCACTCTTTTTAATTGAGCAGGAATTCACCCAGTTGTTGTCATCACCCAATGTGCTGCTGAGAACTTCGATGCCGTTAAACAGAAATTTGGAAGACTTGGAACCACAAAGCGTCTCTGGGTGGAGAATTACACTGAGAATGATTACACTCGTACAGAGGAAAAAGACCGGAAGATACTGGAGTTCCTCCATGTTTGTATTCAGGAAGCTGAGCGGGCAATCAGGATGAGGGAGAACCAGGACAACCAGACCATATTTGTCAAACAGGCTGTCCAACAGATTCAGCTTGAGACTGACCTGTTGAGGAAAGACCTGGAGCCCCCTCCCCCTCCCCCTCCCCCTCCCCCTCCAGCTCCCAACAGAAGGCGGTGCAGTCCATCCTAAAAGAATGCACCACTTGCAGATCCCATGATGCATTCTATGGCCAAAAATGTGGACACCCCTCCAAATTATTAAGTTAAAGGAGAAATACAGCCAAAGCTCATGTGGCTGTAATTCTCCTGTGGATCACAAGAGTGCAGTTCCTTTTGCACTCCTGTGAAACATTTTCAGCTGAAGCCTGCTGTTGGCTGATGTCACAAAGCTGGTCCGGACTCAGGAAAGATCACGATCATATAGTCAGGATCCACCCAGATGCCTGGACCGGTGTTCCATCAGATATGGCGACCCGTCAGAATTGTTAACGGAAGTGACGTTCTGTTGCCGCCATCTTGCTACACCCCGCACTGCTTCACAGTAATGATACACGAGAGGCGGTAGGTGGACATTTTATTACACCCACCGGAGTTTTGCATTTCACAGTTATTTTTAACAGGAAACGGAACATATATAGTGAAATACAGTATTTGGAAATCCGACGGACTGTTTACATGTTGAATTTTAAAATCAGCGCTCTGTCACATAACAAACCTGTGAGATCTGCAGGTTTGCCACTGCTTTAAAAATTCAACATCTAAACAGTCCGTCGGATTTCAAAATACTGTATTTCACCTTATAAGCTCAGTTTTCTGTTAAAAATAACTGTGCAATGCAAAACTCCAGTGGGTGTAACAAGATATCCACTTGCCCCCTTCTCCATACCTCCCAACTTTTTGAGATGGGAAGGAGGGACACCTATCAGCAAAAGTATGCAGGCATAGGACACACCCCTTGCCACGCCCCCTTATAGGAGAATTGTACAAAAAACCAAGACTGGTTAAACCCAGTGCTTTTTTACCACTACCATTTCTTTATATTGCCTTTTGGAATTTACAAATGCAGCAATTTAGAAATCAGATGAAAGGTTTAGCGCTGGAAAACCCTTTTTAATAGATAAAAAGTGAATTTTATATACATCCATATAGATCAGACCAAAACGAGGGACAAATGAGGAGGAACGAGGGACAGAGTGACATTGCTCCAAATCAGGGACAGTCCCTCAAAATCAGGGACAGTTGGGAGCTATGCCTTCTCACTGTATCATTACTGTGGAGGAGTGCAGGGTGTAGCAAGATGGCGGCGAAGGAACGTCACTTCCTTTTACCAATTCTGATGGGTCGCCTTATCTGATGGAACACCGGCACCCAGCTCAGCCTCTTAGCAAGCCACTGAGAGCCCGAGCTGGCTGTTGCCGCCCCGCCACAGCCCAGCTGGGGGGGGGGGGGGAGCAGAGCAGAGAGCCAGTGACTGACAGTCACCAGCTCTCTACTCAGGGAGCTCTGAGGACTGAGTAATCCACAGTATTTGATAGCTCGGTTCTCAGTGTTAGAGCCATGCTGCATTCACCTAGGCAAGTATGATTCTGCAAAAAAAAAACATAACTATTCTCAAGAGCCAGCCCACTTCTTGCAACAGAGCTGAGTTCTTTTGAGAGGAGTAATGAGGCAGGGTGCAGGGATGCTTTCAGGAAGCTATTTAAAGTTTAAAGAACCCTGACAGCCCCCCCCCCCCCCCCCCCCCCCCACCAGCCATGATCTGCCTGCATTGCATAGAGAAGCACAGAAAACCAACTATAACATCACCGAGTCTAAAATTAAGAAAGTATTGGGAACAGAAAGATTTTATGTACAAATATTAAAGTCGCAAAGAGGGGGCAACTCCATATTATTGCCCGTGGGTTGGGAATGGGATATCCAACAAGCTCACATAGTTTTGGCAATATTGTAATGTATATGTAATAAATTAGTATTAATCATTAAGAAGATACATTCTGTATTATTTTATGCTCAGATTGTATCATGGTGATCTTTCCCCACCTAATATATTATATCATTTTATGCTGTTGCTCATAACATTGTAAAAAAAAGCTTGCTTACAGCGCCAGTTAACCACCTCAATACCGGGCACTTTCCCCCACTTCCTGCCCAGGCATTCAGTGCTGTCGCACTTTGAATGGTAATTACTTAATCATGCAACACTGTACCCATATGAAATTTTAATCATTGTTTTTACACAAATAGAGCTTTCTTTTGGTGCTATTTAATGACCACTGTTTTTTTTTTTTTGTTTTTTTTTTCGCTGCTACATTTCTTTGGTAAAAATAACCCAAATCAGAGTATATTATTTAGTCTATGTGAAAGCTATGGTGCCAATCATTGATAACGCCTGATCACATCTGATATACGGCCTATCTCATTTCTTGAGGCCCTAACATGCCAGGACAGTACAGATATCCCCCAAATGACCCCTTTTTGGAAATTAGACCATCCAGTGTATTTAGTAAGAGGCATTGCGAGTTTTTTTGAAGTTGTAATTTTTTTCCCATAATTCTTTGCTAAATAAATAAATTAAATATTTATTTTTTTCACAAAAATGTCATATTAACCACTTCAGCCCCGGAGGATTTGGCTGCCCAATGACCGGGCCATTTTTTGCAATTCGGCACTGCGTCGATTTAACTGACAAATGCGCGGTCGGGCGATGTTGCTCCCAATCAAAATTGACGTCCTTTTTTTCCCACAAATAGAGCTTTCTTTTGGTGGTATTTTATGACCTCCGAGGTTTCTATTTTTTGCGCTATAAACAAAAAAAGAGCGACAATTTTGAAAAAAAAAATATTTTTTACTTTTTGCTATAATAAAAATCCCCCAAAATATATTAAAAAAAAACAATTTCTTTCTCAGTTTCGGCCAATATGTATTCTTCTACATATTTTTGGTAAAAAAAAAAAAAAAATCACAATAAGCGTATATTGATTGGATTGCGCAAAAGTTATAGCATCTACAAAATAGGGGATAGATTTATGGCATTTTTATTTATTTAGTATTTTTTTACTAGTAATGGGGGAGATCTGCAATTTTTTCATGACTGTGACATTGTGGCGGACATATCGGACACTTTTGCCACTATTTTGGGACCATTCACATTTATACAGCGATCAGTGCTATAAAAATGCACTGATTACTGTATAAATGTCACTGGCAGGGAAGAAGTTAACATTAGGGGGCGATCAAGGGGTTAAATGTGTTACCTAGGGAGTGATTCTAACTGTAGGGGTAGGGGACTCACAAGAGGAGGAGAACGATCGGTGTTCCTCTGTACTGGGAACACACGATCGGTCTCCTCTCCCCTGACAGGATGTGGATCTGTGTGTTTACACACACAGATCCACGTCCCTGCTCTGTTACAGGCAATCGCGGGTGGCCGGCGGACATCGCGGCCGCCGGGCACGTGCATCGGCTTCAGAGTGACGCGGCGCGTGCCCCCTAGACGGCCGGGAAGCTGAGGACATCATATGACGCCCGCCCAGGATGGGAGATCCCTCCTGCGGACGTCATTTGAGCATGGGCGGGGAAGCAAGTGTTTAAACTTCTCCACAACTTTATCCCTGACCTGTCTGGTGTGTTCCTTGGCCTTCTTGATGCTGTTTGTTCTCTAAGGTTCTCTAACAAACCTGTGAGGACTTCACAGAACAGCTGTATTTATACTGAGATTAAGTTACACACAGGTGGACTCTATTTACTAATTAGGTGAGTTCTAAAGGCAATTGATTCCACTAGATTTTAGTTAGGGGTATCAGAGTTAAGGGGACTGAAAACAAAATGCACGCCACACTTTTCACATATTGATTTGTAAAAAAAAATTAAAGTGAAAAACATTTATCATTTTCCTTCCACTTCACAATTATGTGCCACTTTGTGTTGGTCTATCAAATAAAATCTCAATAAATCACAATTGTTTTTGGTTGTAACATGAGAAAATGTGGAAAATTTCAAGGGGTATGAATACTTTTTCAAGGCACTACTGTAACTACACTTATCTCTAATGAATATGTAGAACCTAGCACTACACTGTGAGAATGCCATTGGATTTTATCTAAGGGATTTGTGATATGTGACCTGTAATTTTATAGCTACAGGCTGTGCATAGCAGAAAAAAAATATTCAGTGCCATGTCATTACAAGGTAATTCTTAAGGACTTTGGCACTTCATCCTCTCTCATACAAATTCCTTTCAGGAAATATATTTGTGATTTTCCTTGGCTCCCTTTACTGCAGTTGTCAGTGTTGCTTCAATCTTGGAAATTTCTCCACACAAAATCACTGGATCTACAGGTAAGGAATATACTATACGAGGGCATGTTATTATCTGTCTGTTAGTGCACAGTTTGGCTGAACTTTCAATAAAAAGAAGAAAAGAGGGAACTCTAACTAATCTCGCAAGAATCGCTGCAATACTGGGAACTGCCAATGTGAAATTAGAAGTTCTTTTCCTTTTTCTGACAGAGAAGGGTAAAGCTGGTGATCAGCTTTACATGGACTTTCCGGGTGAAAAAAAGGGATACTTTTTTACCATTTCTTTCATATACATAATTGTTTTTACTGTTTAGATTATTACAATTGTTATTGACAAAACGTTTAGTACTAAAAATTGTTTATAACTATAAATGTCCGTATGCATGAAACGGGGATAGAAGAGTGAAAGCTCCTCTAGGACAGAGACCAGTGGGAACATTTCACTAAGCTTCACTGTGGAATATCTCAGATTTTCGAACACTGGGCAATTTATTAGGAACTAATCTTAAACCAGTACCAATATTGGTTTGGGCCTCTCTTCTCTTTAAATTCTAAATTCTACAAACATTTTCTTTGAGATTCAGGTCCATGTTGACATGGGTTCCATGGATTCTCTGTGGTATGAATTTCACATTTCACAAACATTCCTTTGAGATTCTGGTCCACTTTGGCATGGGTTCCATGGATTCTCTGAGGTATGGATTTCACATTCCACAAGCATTCTTTTGAGATTCAGGTCCATGTTGACATGGGTTCTATGGATTCTCTGAGGTATGGATTTCACATTCCACAAGCATTCCTTTGAGATTCAGGTCCATGTTCACATGCATACCTCCCAACTTTCTGAGATGGGAATGAGGGACACTTCTTAGCAAAAGTATGTAGGTATAGGACACACCCCCTACCACGCCCCCGTAGGAGAACTGTACAAAGGATACCCCCTTCAGGAGACCGAACTTTGGAGGTGACAAGAACACCAATATGTACAAAAATATTTTATTACAAAAAATGATTTACATTACATTGCATAAAAAATGTCTCTGCAAAGACAGAAATGAATTGATCACAAGTAGTAATGATACATATACAGATACTTAGGACATTACTGGTGTACCCAATGTTTCTGGCTTGACGCCTTTCTTCAGGGGTTTATACAAATAGAGCAGTAGTCGTATAGTATGTCTATTAAAGAAACATATATGGGGTTATTTACGAAAGGCAAATCCACTTTGCACTACAAGTGCAAAGTGCACTGGAAATTGCACTGAAAGTGCACTTGGAAGTGCAGTCACTGTAAATCTGAGGGGTAGATCTGAAATGAGGGGAAGCTCTGCTGATTTTATTATCTAATCAATGTGCAAGCTAAAATGCTGTTTTTTTATTTTCCTTGCATGTCCCCCTCGGATCTACAGCGACTGCACTTCCAAGTGCTCTTTCAGTGCAATTTCAAGTGCACTTTGCACTTGTAGTTTGCACTTGTAGTGCAAAGTGGATTTGCCTTTAGTAAGTAACCCCCAGAGTGTTATAAAAACACCAAAATGAATCATAAATGAAAAACAAAATACATAAAATAACAATGAAAATCACATACCAATGGTATCTTATGATTTCATACATGGGTAAAAGGACCTAGAGAGGTCCCATAATGCAGGGAAACTGGACAGACAAGGCGCAAAGATGGTCACCCCACCGAAACAAGGGATGACCCCACAGAGGTCCAAATGGGGAAACGAACACAAAAAAGACAGCAAAAATAAATTTGACCTAGATTAATCAAAAAATATATGTAGGAGAACTATACAAAAAAAAATGTGGTTAAATCAACAATTGCTTTTTTTACTACTTCTACTGCTTTATATTGGCTTTTGGAATTGCAGCAATGTAGAAATTGGATGAAAGATTTAGCACTGGGGATGGGGAATACTTTTTGACAGATAAGTAGTGCATTTTATATACAACTACATAGATCAGACTAACATGAGGAACAAATGAGGAGGAAGGAGGAACAGAGGGACATTGTTGCAAATCAAGGGCAGTTCCTCAAATCAGGGACAGTTGGGAGCTATGGGTTCCATGGATTTTCCGTTCTATACAACCCATGTCCTAATTGGTTATAATCGTTCTGCCGACCTCACAGGGGACAGGGATAATCAAACATCTCATTTAAAAAAAATTGCATATCTACCAAAATCTCCCTTTAAACTTTGCGTAGTCTTCCTCAGGGTATAATGGGGTAGAAGCAGTCCTACATATGTAAAGAAAAAGATCACACAGCAGAAATTATGTTGACTTTACTGAATTGCAAATAACAACAATGTCTATACAATATTTCAACCTATTAGACTTACAGAAAGGGACATGACCAAGTGTCCGGACCAGCAGAAGCAGCTAACAGCACATCCCGTTGGGGTCCCAGCCTGAGGTTGGCTCCAAAACCCACAGGGGATCAATGATCATCGGGGGGGGGGGGGGGGGGTGCAAGGGAAAGTTCCCCCAATAGGGGCTTTATTTAAGGGCAACGGCGCTTTGTCACTAGTTTATCACATGTTGCTTTAATTGAAAAACAAATGAACCAGTGTAGACCATATTAGAATATAGCCATGATCAAATATATTAGACAGATATGTTTGGATATAACAGCAAAAAATTTAATATATAGAGAGCATACCTGGTTCAAAATAGATGACCATATAGAAATAGACTAGACGGTCCAAAAAGAAGACATGGGGAAGGACCCCTTGTAAGCCCTACAATCAGACAAAGAACCACTATGTATCCACATGTCATAGGATTACTATATTAAAGAGTTGAAAAAAGACAAACGATTCCCTCTTACTTACATAGTTACATAGATTACATAGTTACATAGTAGGTGAGGTTGAAAAAAGACACAAGTCCATCAAGTCCAACCTATGTGTGTGATTATGTGTCAGTATTACATTACATATCCCTGTATATTGCGGTCATTCAGGTGATTATCTAATAGTTTCTTGAAGCTATCAATGCTCCCCGCTGAGACCACCGCCTGTGGAAGGGAATTCCACATCTTTGCCGCTCTTACAGTAAAGAACCCTCTACCTAGTTTAAGGTTAAACCTCTTTTCTTCTAATTGTAATGAGTGGCCACGAGTCTTATTAAACTCTCTTCTGCGAAAAAGTTTTATCCCTATTGTGGGGTCACCAGTACAGTATTTGTAAATTGAAATCATATCCCCTCTCAAGCGTCTCTTCTCCAGAGAGAATAAGTTCAGTGCTCGCAACCTTTCCTCATAACTAAGATCCTCCAGACCCTTTATTAGCTTTGTTGCCCTTCTTTGTACTCGCTCCATTTCCAGTACGTCCCTCCTGAGGACTGGTGCCCAGAACTGGACAGCATACTCCAGGTGCGGGCGGACCAGAGTCTTGTAGAGCGGGAGAATTATCGTTTTATCTCTGCAGTTGATCCCCCTTTTAATGCATGCCAATATTCTGTTTGCTTTATTAGCAGCAGCTTGGCATTGCATGCCGTTGCTGAGCCTATCATCCACTAGGACCCCCAAGTCCTTTTCCATCCTAGATTCCCCCAGAGGTTCTCCCCCCAGTGTATAGATTGCATTCATATTTTTGACACCCAAATGCATTATTTTACATTTTTCTACATTGAACCTCATTTGCCATGTAGTCGCCCACCCCATTAATTTGTTCAGGTCTTTTTGCAAGATTTCCACATCCTGCGGAGAAGTTATTGCCCTGCTTAGCTTAGTATCGTCTGCAAATACAGAGATGGAACTGTTTATCCCATCCTCCAGGTCGTTTATGAACAAATTAAATAGGATTGGTCCCAGCACAGAACCCTGGGGGACCCCACTACCCACCCCTGACCATTCTGAGTACTCCCCATTTATCACCACCCTCTGAACACGCCCTTGTAGCCAGTTTTCAATCCATGTACTCACCCTATGGTCCATGCCAACGCACCTTATTTTGTACAGTAAACGTTTATGGGGAACTGTGTCAAATGCTTTTGCAAAATCCAGATACACCACGTCTACGGGCCTTCCTTTATCTAGATGGCAACTCACCTCCTCATAGAAGGTTAATAGATTGGTTTGGCAAGAACGATTCTTCATGAATCCATGCTGATTACTGCTAATGATATCATTCTTCTTACTAAAATCTTGTATATAGTCCCTTATCATCCCCTCCAAGAGTTTACATACTATTGATGTTAGGCTAACTGGTCTGTAATTCCCAGGGATGTTTTTTGGGCCCTTTTTTTTTTTTCAAAATAAATTTTTATTACTTTTTGCCAGTTGACAATAACGTAATATAGAATTACAGTATATCTTGCATTAGTTATTCAAAATCATTAAAGAACAGTATTACACCTGTTACAATGTATAAAACAGACATTGTGGTACAATAATAATAGTGTAATATGGGGACATATTTAGGAAGTGGGATGAGTAGAGTAGTAGGGGTAAGGGGAGGTGAAGGAGGGAGAAGGGGAAGGGTAATGAGAGCATTGTTTGTAATATACATATATTAGGTCGTCCATTTCAGTGTGCATCATTTCAGAAGAATAATTTTGTGAAAAGAGATTTATGCTATTCTGCTATTATACCAGTTTTTCCATTGGGACCAATTTGCTTGTATTTTGTGGTGTGATGCCGAACCTCTTGTTCCTATGAGTTCGTAGGTATAATGTGAGTGTACTAGGGTAATCACTTCAAGTATAGTGGGGACGTTATGTGTTTTCCAGTTTCTGGTTAGTAGTAGTCTGGTTGCAAGGAGAATGTGCGTGAGGATCGTTTTGAATGCGTGAGGAATCGTATCTGGTATCATGTTTAGTATAGCCAGTTGTGGCGTTAGGGTGATATGAAAGTGTCCAATGTCTTGTATTAAGTGTGTTACTTCTTTCCATAGGTTTGTTATTATTGGGCAGTGCCATAGAATGTGTAACAGAGTTCCTGTGTGGTTGCATTGTCTCCAACACAGGGCTGAGGAGTTGGTTTGGAATTTAGCTAGTTTGAGTGGTGTCAAGTACCATCTGAGTGTGATTTTGTTTGTAAGTTCCCATAGGGAGGTGCATCTCGTGGCTTTGTGAACCGTTTTTAATGCCTGAGTCCATTGTAGGTCTGAGAATTGTTCGTGAGTGTCTGTTTCCCAGTCAGTAAATGGTTTGGATTTGTTAAAGGTATTTTTTTCTTGTAGTGTGGAGTAGATAATAGAGATGCCCTTAGATTGGGATTCTTGTGTGAAAAAGAAGCTCCAGAGTTTGTTTGGTAGGGATCCTTCTATACTTGGGTTTCTGGATAAGCATGATTGAATGCGCAGGTAGGTGAGAAAGTCTGATGTGGGTGCTTTGTGGGTGGATTGGATTACTGTAAATGGTTTGTGTTGAATTGTGTTTCTAAGTTCTTCCGTGGTTGACGTCTGTGGGAGTAGCCAGTTGGGGATGGTTAGGTCAGGGGATAGTAGGCGTAGGGTTTGTATTGGGACGTGTATACGTTTAGTGGTTAGTGATGACCATTTAGTGTTGTGGAGGATTTTCCAGGCTTTGACTGATGCCTGAATGGTTGGGGAGTATAGATGAGTATTCGTGATCTGAGCGGATGTACTGTATAGCCAGCATGCGAGGTTTGGCCCTGGCGTGGCATTATTTTCTATGTTGCCCCATAGTGTGTTTTGGTGGGATTGAGTCCACTCTTGGAGTTGTGACAGGATAGTGGCTAGGTAGTAGTCTCTTATGTCAGGGTAGCCCATTCCCCCTACTAGTCTGTGTTTGATGATTTTAGAGTGACTGGATCTCGGTTTTTTATTTTGCCAAATATATCGACTAATTATAGTCTGCAAAGAGTTTAGGTAGGAATTGGATAGAGGAATAGGTAGTGTGCGAAATGTGTAAAGTATTTTAGGTAAAATGAGCATTTTGAAGGCTGCCAGCCTACCTGACCATGTGATTTCAAATTTGGCTAGTTTAGCGGTTTCCTGAAGTAGCATTTGTTTAGTGTCCATGTAGTTGCTGTTGAAAAGACCTTTCGTTGATTTAGTAAGTATGATGCCTAAGTAAGATATACCTGATTCTGCCCACGGGTATATATATTGATTGCGTAGGATATTGCTGGTTACTGCATCTAGGCCTAGGTCTAATATGTAGGATTTGGTAGCATTGATTTTGTAATACGAAATACAACTGAATTTCATTAGTACATCTTGGACCGAAGCCAGGGAAGAGATTGGGTTGGTGAGCATCATTACGACGTCATCCGCAAACAGGTTAATTTTATGTTCTATATGGCCGATTTTAAAACCAGTGATATTTCTGTGAAGTCTAATGTGTTCCGCCAGGGGTTCCATAATTAGATTGAAAATAAGAGGCGAGAGGGGGCATCCCTGGCGGGTGCCATTAGTGATCTGGAATGGCTTTGAGATCATGCCTTCTGTGTAGACTTGGGCCGACGGGGATGAGTATAAAGCTAGTATTGCTGATAAGATAGGACCTTGGAAGCCAAATTTATGAAGCGTCGCTTGTAGGTAGTCCCAGTTGACCCTGTCGAACGCCTTCTCTGCGTCCAGAGATAGGAGCAGAGAAGGCGCTCTGTTGGTCTCAGCATGGTGGATTATGTTAATAAGTCTTCTGGTTGCGTCATGGGATTGTCTACCTTTTGTGAAGCCGGATTGGTCTGGATGTATTAACTTGGGCATGATTTGTACTAGTCTAGCTGCTATGCTTTTGGCGTAGATCTTTGTGTCTATGTTAAGAAGCGAGATTGGGCGGAAATTTTGGGGTGAGGTAGGTTCTTTCCCTGGCTTCGGTAAAGTGATTATTAAGGCGTTAAGCATTTCATTTGGGAGAGAAGAGGAGGAGGCAGCGTCATTGCATACTTGAGAGAAGTGGGGTGCTAAGGTGGTGCAAAATTGTTTATAATATTCGCTAGTTAGACCGTCCGGTCCTGGCGATTTGTTGGATGGTAATGCAGAAATTATATTTAGTATCTCTAGGTGGGTGAATGGTTTGTTTAGCTCTTGAAGTTGATGTTGTGAAAGCTTTGGAAGTTTAATTTCCTGTAAAAATGTGTTGATGTCTAACATAGATGGTTGGGTGGTGTTAGTGTCTTCTTTTAGGTTATACAGTGATTGGTAGTAGTGGCTGAATGCGTCTGCAATAGCTTGCGGGTCAATGAGTTTTTGTTTTGTAGCTGGATGAAAGAGGTGTGCTATCTTTGATTTGATGTGGCGTCCTTTTATTCTGAGTGCGAGTGCTTTCCCTGCTTTATTGCCTGTAGTGTAATGATTTGCTTTGAATTTTGTATGGATTTTAGTGTGTGATTCTAGAAGAATGTTCCTAAGTTCTTGTCTAAGGAGAATTAATTTTTCCTTTGTTATAGGGTCTGGAGTGGATTGGTTCTGTTTGTCTAATAGATTAATATTAGATATGATAGTATCTAGACGCTGTGATCTCCTCCTCTTTTCTCTTGCACTAAGTTGTATAATAATGCCTCTAACAAACGCCTTATGGGCATTCCATAGAATGGTGTTGTTTGAAGTCGATCCTTTATTTAGTTCAAAAAATTCTTCCAGGTGGTTTCGTATGTATAGCGAGTTTTCTGGGGATTGGATGATTGATGCATTGGCTCTCCACACCATATGGCGAGGATGTGAAGGATGGTCAGCTATATCTATCGTCACTGGGGCATGGTCAGACCATGTGATTGTTCCAATGGAGGAGTCTGTGGTTTTAGTAAGGGTCCATTTGTCAACAAGGAAATAGTCAATCCGGGTGTACGAATTATGTCTGCTGGAAAAGAAGGAGTAGTCTCGTTCTGAAGTATGGTGACATCTCCAAACATCGTATAGGTCGTTGTTTCTTATGAAGGTGGTCATAGGGGATGAGGGTCTGGAGGTGCGGTTTGAGGTGTCTAATTCATTGTCAGGTGCAATGTTGAAGTCACCGCACACAATGAAGTTTCCTTGGCGGAACTTATTGAGTTTTTTCATAAGTTTGGATAAGAATTTAATTTGGCCGGAGTTGGGCGTATAGACATTGACTATGGTATATCTGGTTTTATCTAGGGTACAGTCCAGCGCTAAATATCTCCCTTCCTCGTCGATCAGGCTATTGTGAAGCGTGAAAGTGAGGGAATTTTTTATTGCTATCATGACCCCATTTTTCTTATTTGGGCCTGAGGCTTTGAAAATGTTGGAAAATTGATGGTGTGTACACCGGGGTTCAGCTGAGATTTTGAAGTGAGTCTCCTGGAGACATAGGATATCACATTTAGAATCTATAGCTGTTTTCCACATGGAGGATCTCTTGGCAGGGTGATTGAGTCCTTTGACGTTAACTGAGAGGAATTTTGGCATCTTGCGTGATTTGTAGTGGTGTCAAACAAAATGGGTGGTACTCACGGTTGGAAGAGGCAGTTGTTTGGTCCTGGGAGGTTACGTGGAGCGAGTTTTGGTTGTTCTTCAGTAGAAGCTCTCCGGAGGGACGGGTGGAGAATGGGTCAGGTAGGAGAAGAGAAAGGAAGGTTAAACAGTGCTTTATGATATAAGCAATACTAAGTGTATATATAACTGAGCAACTGCTACAAACAGCCTGACAACACTAGGCTGTGTTAACTGTGCGGGGTAGAGTTTGTGGGATAAGCTGCGCGAGCAAGGCATCCGACCGGATGGTATGGTGACTGCGTGAACCTAGGCATCGCCTATCGGGTTCGCTTCAGCGTGCATTGTGTGTTTGTTTGGGACCTGAGTTCTGATTGGGACCTCTGTGGCTATTAATTGGTACTTCAGGCGCTTCTGGGATAATGTCCCATTGTTTGAGAAGTTTTATTCCTTCTTGCACTGTGGTGATGACGTGTTTGGCTCCGTTTTTGGTGATGATGATTTTTGTTGGGAATCCCCATTGGTATGGGATTTTGTGGTTATTTAGAGGCTTGGTTATGGTGTTCAGTTGTCTTCGGAGTTGTCGTGTGTATTGCGACAAGTCTGCAAACAGCTGTAAGTTATTGAATGGTGCTGGGAGTTTACCCAGATGTCTGGTTTTGTATAGGAGTTGGTCCTTAGTGTGGAAGAAATGAATCCTCATTAGAACATCTCTGGGTATGTCTGCTGCTAGATGTGCTGGTTTAGGGATGCGATGTATGCGGTCTATTATTGTCTCCATTGGTGACAGATCAGGTAAAACTGTGGAGATCATCTTTCTGGCATATGAATTGAGGTCATGTGGCAGGACGGATTCAGGTATACCTCTAATTTTGACGTTATTACGTCTAGACCTGTCTTCTAGGTCCGCCATCTTGGATTTCATCCATTGCTGTTCAGCATGGGTGTGATCTTGTGCATCTACAAGATCATTCACTGTTGTGGTTAGGTCATTCGTGTGCTTTTCAATATGGTGAATTTTGTTCCCCATAATGTGTACATGGGAAGAGAATTGCTTGAACATGGATGCTATTTCAATATGCAGTGAGCTCTGCAGGGAGATGAGCATCTCCTTCATGGTAGTGTCTAGAACAGGTTGATCTGATGTGGGGAAAGCTGCTATAGCTGATGGCTGAGGTAATAGTGAGAGAGATGCAGGGCTTACCTCAGTGCCGTTTTCTGCTGAATCCATACGCATCCTCGCTTTTGCTGGGCTGTTGCAGGCTGAGGAGGAAGGATATTGCAGGGATGTCTCTGGAGAGTGTGGGTTATGCAGTATTTCAGAGTCATCTGCATCAGGGAGGTCTGTGTAAGCTGATGATTTCTGTGCAGGGCCGCGGGCGCCATCTTGGATTTCTGTATCCAGCTGCTGTGAAAAGTAATCTGTCATTTTCTTTGGCGGCCTGTATTCTTTTCTCTTGCGAGTCGGCTGAGACATTGCTGGACCCTGTGGCAGTGTCTCTGTGTGTTTAGGGGTCAGATGGAGCTGTAGAAGCGGCGATGTTCGCTTAGATCGTTCCGGTCGGTGCAGGAGCTGAGGATTCAGACGTCCATCTTGCTCGGCGGTTAGCCACGCCCCTTTTTTTTTTTGGGCCCTTTTTAAATATTGGTGCTACATTGGCTTTTCTCCAATCAGCTGGTACCATTCCAGTCAATAGACTGTCTGTAAAAATTAGGAACAACGGTCTGGCAATCACCTGACTGAGTTCCCTAAGTACCCTCGGATGCAAGCCATCTGGTCCCGGTGATTTATTAATGTTAAGTTTCTCAAGTCTAATTTTAATTCCGTCCTCTGTTAACCATGTAGGTGCTTCCTGTGTTGTGTCATGAGGATAAACACTGCAGTTTTGGTTACTGAAGCCCCCCGATTCACTCGTGAAGACTGAGAAGAATAAATTCAATACCTCTGCCATCTCCCCATCCTTTGTAACCAGATGTCCTTCCTCATTCTTTATGGGGCCAATATGGTCTGTCCTCCCTTTTTTAATGTTTACATACTTAAAGAATTTCTTGGGATTTTTTTTGCTCTCCTCCGCTATGTGTCTTTCATGTTCTATCTTAGCCATCCTAATTGCACCCTTACATTTCTTATTGCATTCTTTATAAATTCTGAATGCTGTGGATGATCCCTCAACCTTGTATTTTTTGAAGGCCTTCTCCTTTGCTTTTATATGCATTTTTACATTGGAGTTAAGCCATCCAGGATGTTTGTTCGCTCTTTTAAATTTATTACCCAATGGGATACATTGGCTAATGCCCTTATTTAATATGCTCTTAAAGCAAACCCATCTCTCCTCTGTATTCTTTGTTCCTAATATTTTATCCCAATTTATGCCTTTTAGCAAGGTTTGTAGTTTAGGGAAGTTGGCTCTTTTGAAATTCAGTGTCTTTGTGTTCCCTTCATGTCTCCTATTTGTGTGATTTATACTGAAACTAATTGACCTGTGATCGCTGTTACCTAAATTGCCCCGTATTTCCACATCTGTTATCAGGTCTGTATTGTTGGTAATCAGTAGATCTAGTAATGTTTTATTTCTAGTTCGTGCGTCTACCATCTGACCCATAAAATTGTCCTGCAAGACATTAAGGAACTGGCGAGCCTTAAATGAATGCGCGGTTCCCTCCGCCCAGTCTATGTCTGGATAATTAAAATCCCCCATTATGATAACACTTCCCATCCTTGCTGCTAATCCAATTTGTGATAGGAGATCCGTCTCCACTTCCTCCCTCAGGTTAGGGGGCCTATAGCATACTCCCAGTATTATTTTCCCCTTAGCTTCATCCCTTTGGAGCTCTACCCATAAAGATTCCACCTCCTCCCTAGCCCCCTCAGTGATGTCATCTCTCACATTCACTTGTACATTATTCTTGATATATAGGCTCACCCCTCCCCCTTTTTTACCCTCTCTATCCTTGCGGTATAGGGTATACCCTTGAATGTTTGCCAGCCAATCATGAGAGCTGTTGAACCAGGTCTCTGAAATTGCCACAAAATCCAAATCCTCCTTGTACAACAGTATCTCTAGTTCACCCATCTTGTCCGCCAGGCTCCTGGCATTGGTGAACATGCCACATAGTTTAGACCGGTCGCATATTGTCCTCGTATTGGGTGTTTCAAGATTGCAACTTGGACTTGCTACTATACTCACCTTGTGTTTTTGTGCTTTGGTTAACCTACCACTAATGCCCCCAATACTACCCTCTGGAATATCTTCCGCGCTGGCTATCACTGTCTCTGGACCCTCCCCCCCATTGCCTAGTTTAAAAAACCCCTCTAACTTTTTGGCCATCTTCATTCCCAGCAGATCTGCACCCTCCTCATTTAGGTGCAGTCCGTCCCTTCTATAGTACCGGTTACCGACTGAGAAGTCGGCCCAGTCCTCCAGGAACCCAAACCCCTCCTTACTACACCAGCTCTTCAGCCACTTGTTTACTTCCCTAATCTCCCTCTGCCTCTCTGGTGTGGCTCGATGTACCGGTAGTATTCCTGAGAACACTACCTTGGAGGTCCTTTTCCTCAATTTAGCTCCTAAGTCCCTAAAATCGTTCTTTAGGACACTCCATCTGCCTCTGACTTTGTCATTGGTGCCAACGTGCACCATGACAGCCGGGTCTTCCCCAGCCCCTCCCAGTAATCTGTCCACAAGATCCGTGATGTGCCGAACCCGAGCGCCCGGTAGACAACATACTGTTCGGCGCTTCAGGTCTTGGTTACAGATTGCCCTCTCTGTCCTTCTAAGAATTGAGTCCCCTACCACCAGAATCTGTCTTTCCTTTCCCTTTGCTGCCCCCCCCACTCTCACTGGAGTTCTTCCCCTGGCAGCTAGGAGAGTCCCTCAACTCCAGCAGTGCTGGTCCCTGACTGGTTACACCAATGTCACTCAATGGAGCATACTTATTGGGATGCTCCAGTCCTGGATCGGCCTCCCTGGCACTTCCCCCTCTACCCCTCCTGACTGTCACCCATCTACTCTTTGCTAGTGCCTGCACCTCTTTGTCTCCAGCCGCCTCTGTGCTGGCCCCTGCCGGCACCTGCCGTGTACGTTCCTGGCTCACCTTTATGTGGCACAGACAATCTGCCTGGGACCCTAGCAGTTGATTTGTGAAGGATAATGGCACTCTATATATACCTGTATGGAAGGGGTGGGAAACTTGCCACGATTGCCTCCAGCTGATATCAATCAAATGATCCCCCTCCGGTAAGGGAGATTTTTTAATATGGGATGTTTGATTATCCCTGCCCCCTGCAAGGTCAGCAGGAGATGATTATAACCAAGTAGGATATGGATTGTATAGACCAGCAATTTTAACCCATTGTACAAAAAAGATTTTTTACTTTTATAAAAATACTTTTTCAATTTGTGTGATTTCTGTTGCTGCAACAAAGTCCAGTGGGAGATACCTTTTCTATGAAATAGAAAAAGGGAAGCACTTAAGTTGCCACATCCGTAGATTGAAGGAGAAAAGGGGAGGGTACTACTAGGGTAACCAAAAGTCGGACTTTGGAGACAAGGAAACAATGGAGAGATGACCAAAACTATTATTCATCAAATTTATTGAAAAAAGTACAAAAAATAGGCATAATGTTCAAAAAATTAAAAAGCATGAAATACATGCATATGATACAGATTGTACAGTGAGCCCTTGTGCGTCTACGCGTTTCGCCATTAGGCTTCTTCAGGACACAACCAAGGTTCAAAGACGTAACAAATAAGAGACAAGAGAACGAATCTCACTATTTTGGATTGAAATATGTCTTATGTGCACAGCTGGTTCAGGTGTGTAAACATGTCCCTGGGAGACAGCAGGGTGCAGCACCCAGCTGTCTCCCAGGGGCATGTTTACACACCTGATCCTCCATGCACAGCATGCTAGTCCAGGCTCTATGTTTGCCGCTAGCATTGCTTAACCCCATTAAGGATTTGTTCCCTCTCTCCATTGTTTCTCTGCCTCCAAAGTCCGACTTTTGGTTACCCTAGTAGTACCCTCCCCTTTTCACCTTTTCTATGAGTCTTTTGAGATTCAGGTCAATGTTGAACTGGGTTCCATAGATTTTCCATGGTGTGGATTTCGCATTCCTTTGAGATTCAGGTCCATGTTGACATGGGCTTCATTGATTCTCTGTGGTATGGATTTCAAATTCCACAAGCAAACCTTTAAGATTCAGGTCCATGTTATCATGAATTCCATGGATTCTCTGTTCCCTTAAAAAGGAACTACACTGCATCTGAGCACCACAAACCAAAACGCTATATATTTCATCTTTAATATTCAGACCATACTCTTCCATCCTTGTATACATGCTTTATTTTGCTGACAAATCACTTTGAAAAATAACCCCTAGCATTTCTGGTTGTAGCCATCATCAGTAAAGGCAAATGATTCATGGAGCATTTACGTCTTGGAATCTATCTGCCCTTAGCTCATGGATGCAGACAGAAGGGTGTGATATGTGACCTGTCATTTTATAGCTACAGACTGTAATTAGCAGAAAGAAATATGTAGTGCCATATCATTACAAGGTAATTCTTAAGGACTTTGGCACTTCATCCTCTCTCATGCAAATTCCTTTCAGGAATTATGTTTGTGATTTTCCTTGGCTTCCTTTGCTGCAGTTGTCAGTGTTACTTCGGTTTTGGAAATGTCTGAACACTAAATCACTGGATCTACTGGTATGTCTCATACTAATACAAGGGCACATTATTATGTGTCTGTTAGTGCACAGTTGGGCTGAACTCTCAATAAAAAGAAAAAAATAGGGAGCTCTAACTAATCTCACAGGAATTGCTGCAATACTGGGAACTGCAAAAAATCCACTTCTTTCCTCTCTCTACCATGCCTTTTTCTTTTGTCTATGACATCTTTCGAGAGATTTCTGATCACTTCCTCTACTGACAATCCCCAATAGGGACAATGGTAACAAAAAAAACCTTCCTTATTCAAAATGAAATTGTTTGTTTTTGCTGGAGTTAATTACTATGTAAGAACCCTAGAGCAGAAGTGCCGTACTTTTAGCATCATCCATGTCCTGGACAGTAAAGTGGTGGCTTCACTTACATGACTACCCTGGATTCAGTCTAAGGTTTCCACAAAGGTGTTCTAGATTCTCCATAGAAGTTTTGTTTTTACTGTTTGATATTTCTTGTCACACTCAGATTTCTGGATCTCCTCTGTCTGTGTGGGTCCAGGAACCATGCAGGACCCTACCACTGACCGTGACATCCTGGAGAAGCTCCGCACCTATTTTCCGGGTGACAGTTGTGAGCGGGTGTGCCTGCAGCTGTGTGGGATGCCGGGACATGGCAAGTCCTCCCTCATTAACACATGTGTGTGCGTAGTCCAAGACGGAGATCTGAAGAATGTGGCCGGAGCTGGGAAATCCAATCAACCCATCACAATGGAGAGAAAAGATTTTCATCTGGCAGATAAAATTGTCATCACTGATAACCGAGGAGTGAACAAAATGAGCAAGGAAGAGTTGGTGGAGATCACAGCTCAGTTCTGTAAGTGACTCTGAAGGGTGACTATGGCTTGATGAAAAAAAAACAAAAAGGAAAAAACAGTCTGCAAAAGGAGACTCTTAGGGGTGTATTTATACAAGTTTCTCAGAGTTATTTGTCCTGTGAAACTGCTAGTACATACTCTGTATTCTGCTAATTCCCCAAAAAATGCAATGTTACTAGGCTATTTTCTCTTCAGGTCAGATGTTCTTCATTCATAGGAATTGCGTGAATCAGAAAAAAAATGCATTATGGCCACTAGATAGAGATTAGGAAACAAGTAAATAAGTACTTATTTCCTGAGATCATCAGCTCCATATAGTGGCCATAATGCGGTATTTTCATGGTCCACCCTATTCTTATACAGTGGAACCTCGGATTGCGAGCAACGCAGTTAACGAGCGTTTCGCAATACAAGCACTGTATTTTTAAAAATCGTAACTCGGTTTGCCGTTTGGCGCACTTCGCAATACGAGCACTGTATTTTTAAAAATCGTAACGGCGCCGTTCGGAAATGCAAGGAAAGGCCCGAGGACAGCTCGGCTGACCTGGGCAAACCTCGGGAGTCTTTCCGAGGTTTGCCGAGGTCAGCCGAGGTGTCCTCGGGCCTTTCCGACCGTTTCTGAGGCTCTCCGGCGCCCACCCACCTCTGGCCGCATGCGGTATTGCATGCCATTGAAGTCAATGCGGAACAAATTATTTTCATTTCCATCAATGGGGAAACTCGCTTTGATATGCGAGTACTTTGGATTACGAGCATTCTCCTGGAACGGATTATGCTCGTAATCCGAGGTTCCACTGTAAATGAAGAACATCCAACCTGGAGAGAAAATAGCCTAATAACATTGCATTTTGCTGGTGTTTACACAGAATGAATGTACAAGGAATTCTATAGGACTAATAGCGACCCCATTCACACCTGAGCATTCTGTAGTTTGAAGCTCCAAAATGCTTGACAAGCCAAATCCCATGCTTTTAAAGTGGTAGTAAACTGTTACGCCACTTGTACCTAAAGGTAAGCCTATAATAAGGCTTACCTGTAGGTACAGTGAATATCTCCTAAACTTGTAAAATTTAGGAGATATTGTGTATCAGATGCAGCAGATGACATCATAAGCGCATGTGCTCTAAAGATCTGGTTTACAGTGCTCTTCAGAGCCTGTGCCAGAAACAGCGGCTCCTGCGGTTGAGCAGGAGTGATGTCATCGTGGCTCCAGCCAGTCACAGTCCTGGAGCCTGGAAGAAACACCAGGGAAAGATATCAGCAGTCTCAGCGGTGAGCAGGTGCCGCTGTAAGGGCTTTGTTCTAAGGTAAGTATTTCATAATGTGCTAGTATGAGATGCATACTAGCACATTATGCCATTGCCTTATAGTTTTTTTTATTTTATTCTTCAGCGGTTTACAACAGCTTTAAAGGGTTAATTCACCTTCACAAAAACACTGCCTATGCAGGTAAAGGGTGCCTGCAGATAAAATCAAACTGTGCAGCTTTGGTCAAAGTTGAGTAATGGCCTTGATATAGGTGTACTCCATTTATGTACTTCCTCCTGAAGCCTGCCTGAAAAATTTCACAGAGATGGCATTGCTAAGACACACCAAAAGAAAAGGAAAGAACCTGGTGCTCAAGGCACGGTAATACCCCTCTGGATTTTATAGACAGACCAGGTAATATAGTAGAAAAATGTATTTTATTATGAACATACAGTAAAATTGCAAGGGCAAAGCAAAATAGGATTTACATGATAAAATGTATATAGCAATAAGCAAATATACTGAGCTTGACATTAGTATGAAGCTCAGCTGCCCTGTACACAATATTGGGCTAGCAAGAACATATTTTGCAAATAAAAAATATCATAAAAAATATATTGCGGCGCTAAAAACAGTCCAGAAAGGTCTGAAGAATGGGAGAAGTCCAATCACCAGATATAGTGCAGGTGTGAAAGGGCACTCATCACCACGTGATAATGTAGTCTGCTTACCAGAAGGCTGTATAAATTAAGCATATATGGATATTCCTCAGTAACGTCCAGCAAGTCCAGCTCCCTGGAACTCCTCGTCATCACAGACAGCAACCTCCGTGTAACTTCCTTCACAGATCTACAACTCCCAGTAATCGCATCAAAGGTGGGACTTTCCAATATGTGGTCATCAAATACCCAGGAAGAGAAATGAAGGACCCATAGTGAAGCCCGTAATAATAATAATAAAACTTTATTGTAGTAACTTACAGTTAGAAGTTCAAATTTGCATGCATCAGAAAAAGGACAATCGGCTGCAGCGTTCAGCATGCTGGTGTCAACCTGCCTGACATGTTTCTTCCTAACGGATGTCTTCAGAGGCGCCTCTGTTTGATATCAACGAACTTTGCTGCCTGCTTGCTTACACATTTTGATTAGCGCTAATTTTTCTTTTATGATCCTACCTAATATTTTGCAAATGACGCCTAACATGTTTCGGACCTTGTAGTTCTTCTTCAGAGGCTTTATGTCATTCTTTTGAGAGTCAACAGTATTCTAAAATATAGATATAGTAATACGTTAGTAAAGTAATAACTTCGTATAGCAGTTTGTCAATATTAATTAGACAAGAAGGTTTTATCCAAACAAAAATAAATTTCTAGACACGTTAAATGCTGTTATATCAGTAAAAGTGGATCCTACTTACACGGACGAGTGAATCGCCAGTAAAAACAACCAGGGGGGCCAGAGCCGTCTTCCCACCTATTGAAGGCAAAAACCGAAGGGGACCCCAGATGGCAAGGGGGTACCGAGAGGCAGGCGTGCACTTGCTAAGACACACCTAGCTGTTACTGCTCACCCTTACCACCCCTCTTTCTCTGAATCAAACCGACTCACATGCACTTTCTCTCTCATGTCACAGTAGCTCATAGCTCAGTGATGCTTCGATGTAGGTGATAATGAACTGAGCATGGGTGGGGGGTTGATAGCTCGCTCCTGTGATGGGGTATGTGACCAGTTAGGCCCCTTTCATACAGGGGGGAATCCGCTAGGAGTCTGCCTGCTTACCGGGGAATCTGTCTGCTGATCCCCGCTCAGCAGGTGGATAGCTGGTCCGTGTCCGCTCTGCTTATACAGACACGGTCAGATGTAAACGGACTGCCTGTCCATTTACACCCGACTGCCATCCAATTCATCTGTTTTTAGCAGATTAGATGTTGGCGGGTGCAAACGGACACATGCCTGTTTACAACCGCTGCTCCATAAAGGACAATGGAGGGTCCGATCACGTCTGCCTGGAAAACTGATAGGCAGACCCGATTGATCCGCTCGTGTGAAAGGGACCTAACAGATGGGAGTATTTTAGCAATGTCCTAGCAACAAGGCAGGACAGGACAATGTCATCTCTGGAAGTTTTTTGGCCTGGTTTCAGGAGATATGTAAGTCGCCTAAGACATTCTGTAGCCAGTGGTATGGGATATCCAACACTGTCCCACTCGTGGCCAATCCGGGGGGGGGGGGGGGGAGGGAGAGGAGAGAGATGAATAGCCCCAGGGTACACAGCCAGAAGAAAACTCGCTGCATACTCCATACTGCAGCACGTTGGAAAGAAGCTATTACATGCCGACCAACCCGCAGAGCATAAACCTCACGGCTTCTGGGTACCACAAAGCATCAGGCCGTCTTCATGGTGATGCGCTTCGAGGCTCACCAAGACTTTTTCTTGTCAATACTGCTGGCATTCATCTGGCATTAACAGCTTTGACCACTGCTACACATGTGGACATTTTTGCTCATTACTTGTTTCAGTTACTGATTCCTGATTTATCATGTGACACTGGTTATTTTGAGCCTTCTTTTTTAATGTTCATTTTAATTATACCAGACTCCACTGGTTGTTGTTAGCTGCATTTGCTGAAGAGTCACAGCCATTTAGAAAGTAGGTGTGGGCTCTAGAGATTTTTTTTAGTTATCTGACTTTACTTAAATCTGCACAAGTTGGTTTTAGCTACGTATTAACCACATTATAAAAAATGATACATCTTTTATCGAGGGGGACATGCAAGGAAAAAAAAACAGTATTTTAGCTTGCACATGATTGGATAATAAAATCAGCGAAGCTTCCCCTCTTTGCACTTTCAAGTGCACTTGTAGTTTGCACTTGTAGTGCAAAGTGGATTTGCCTTCCGTAAATAACCCTCTTAGCCTTTTATTCAAGGAAAGGAGGAGGGGGCGGGCCTATCGGCGTGTCAATGCCCGGAGGAATCGACGAGCCTCTTGATGACGTCAGAGAGAACATGGTAGCATGGGACGGAGCTGTGGCCAGGCGTGAGAGGATCTTGGCGGGACAACGCTGGATCTCCTGGATGGGTGAGTATCTGAAATGTGCAGATGCCACCTTCAGGTAAGCAGGGTCATAAAAAAAAAAAAAAAATAAGGGGGGTCAGCCGAGGGGGTCCTCTTAAAATCAGATCAATTACCTTGACTCTCTCTTAAATGTTGAGCAAAGAAGAATACCCCAAAGTTCTCCAGCAGAATTTGGAATTTTAGTTAAGCAAGTTTGACAGATATTTCTATTTCTTTTATAGGTCATCTTCGAGGACGGGAAAGGGTGGAATGGAATCAAAGCTTTAGAGAAAATTTAAATGCCGTTCTCGCTTTCATGTATCAGAAAAAGGAAGTGATTGTTCCAATTTTTGTTTACAGGTAAATGCATCTTCCACGGTATGCAAAGCACTCAGTCACATCTAAAGACTGTATCACATTCAGGAGAGGACTGGCAACCTTTAGCCCGAGGGAACAAATACAACCAATTAGCCTTTTGATGGTAGCAACAGATTTCTGAGTCTGTACATGCAAAGAGTGCCTTGTTACTTAACTGATTGGTGGACATGGTGAAATGCAGGTTGTTTTTGTGACAGGCCTTTTCACATCTTTCTGAATTAGCTTCCCAGAATTTGGCCGGCATGTGTCGAGTGATTGCAGATCTAATTTTAATTAACATTTAACCAGAGTATAGTAAGGTATCTCCATTTAGGGTGAGCAGCCCAACATATCGTTATCAGTACTGGTCCAAGAGGCAAATTCCTCTCTTAATACCCGTCCTCCCGTCTGCAGAAATATCTGTTCCTTGCTGCAGTAGCCCATCTCAATCTCAACACCGGAATTTGTGTGTACTATCTAGGTCAGGGGTGCCCAACCGCTGGCTCATGAGTCACATGTGGCCCACACAGCCCTCTGATGTGGCCTGCGACCACCTGCTCTGGGTTGGTGGGTCGACAAGCCCAGGCTGTGGGCCCCCGACCGCCATCCCAGAGCATCAGTGTTCCGAACGGAGCCAGCGCTAGAAGAAGCACGGCTGTGGAGGGAGCTGATGCTTCTCTTATAGCGCCGCCTCCTGTCACAGGCGGAGTAAATATAATTGCACTCCGCCTGGGACAGCAACAGCCAGCAATACCTGTAGCAAGAAGGATTCCTAAATGGAAGATTATTATTAAAGGTCAGTTTATATTCTAAAATCACATTGTATATATGGGCATATCTATTCTGCAGTGGTTACAAAGCTGCTTTCAAGCCAATCCACAGGTGCACCGTAGTGTACCTACGGGTTTACCTACACTAAGCCATAGACTTCTGTTATTATCTTCAGGTTTGGTGTGCTTTCAGAAAGTGCACCAAACCTGCAGGATATAATAGAAGTCTATGGCAAAGTGCAGCTAAACCTGCAGGAAAGCCAACAGTGCGGGTGAACCGCATCACATCAGTTTGAAAGCAGCCTTAGGCCCCTTTCACGTGATAGGTCCGATTGGGTCCACCTGTCCGTTTTTCAGATGGACACAAACGGACCCTCTATTCACCTCAATGGAGCTGCAGATGTAAACAGGATTGTGTCCTTCTACACCCGCCTACCTCCAATCCGATCTGCTAAAATTAACAGAAGGGGATCCGCCCCCTTCCATCTGTGTGGATCGTATAGGAGGGCCCATAGAGTAGAGCGGGCTGTGTTAGTGTCCGCTCTGCATATGCAGAGCAGACACGGACCTGTCATCTGCCCGCTCTGCTCATTGTGGTCCGCAAACAGTTACCAAATTGCTAAATTTGCCCTGGCTCTTCAAAAGGTTGGGCACCCCCTGATCTAGGTTGTTTTACATCATCCCCACCACAAACACAATTGCTAAGTCTTATATAGATGGATGTTAGGGGGAACCAGGAATTATGATAGGGGGTCCCGGAGAAAAATGATCACTCAGGCATCAGATGCCAAGATACCTACACAGAAAATGTTCTATAACTGATTCAACATTTACTCGCTTGCCAACAACCTGGAATTGTCAGGTTTGTTGGCCAAGAGGGGTATGTCTATAGGGGACAACAAATCAATCCACATGAGTTACAATTCTTAGTTTAGCTAATTCGCTCTACTATCTGTGGGCCACACTAGGGAACGTTTGGACATGACACAACTGAGATGTGAAAACTGAAAAAGAAGGATTATTTAACTGTTGATCACAACAGCCAAACACGCTTAAATTCTGTAATCCAGGCTAGGAAAACAAACTTGATCATTTATTTTTTGCCACAGTTTTTACATGTGTCAGATGAGCATTACTGCAATGTTAGGAAGTCTTTCTAACTTCTTCCTCTCTTCTGATTGCCCCAGTGCTGAGAATTTGGTTACACCAGAACGATACACAGAGTTGGAACCATTCATCAGAGACGCCCACAGAATCACGGGTAAAGTGTTAAGCTATTAGCAAGAAACCATCCCGTTTTCTATTTGCCAGGAGGACTTGGGGTCAGGACAGAGGCCCTGGTTAGGAGGTGAAGAATTGCAGAAGGATGCTGATGGTAGTAATAGCTGCTGACAACATTACTGCAGGCCTCTTTTTCTCTGGTAAAATATATCATAGAAGGCATACAAAGATTTTAAAGGTAGTCTTAGCAGACACTAGAACTCAGAAGTGGCATATTCTAGAATCTTGACAGAAAGCAACAGTCCACAATTGTAAACATAACAATCCTTCAGAGGGTAACCTGCAGACACTCATTAAAATGTATCCAAAACATTTTTTTTCAGCTTTTGGATAGAATGTGGAACAGTTAGAACCTCGGTCATGTTTTTAATTGCTGGCTGTGTCCCCAGTGGGAAGATTCACTCTCTGTGTGTGTCCTGGTGACAAATATCTCCAAAACTTACAAAGATATACAATTTTGAGTTATCACTGGAACAGGAGGAAGGGGGCACTTGTTTTGGTGACAATTGTCTAAGAAGGGTTTAACCTTATTTTGGAGAGGTTAAAGTGGAACTACACTGCATCTGAGCACCACAAACCAAATATGCTATTTAGTTAATTTTTTATATTTAAAGCAAATTCACCCATCCATCCATGTCTCCATGCTTTATTTTGCTGAGAAATTACTTTGAAAAACACCCCTCTAGCATTTCCAGCAGTGGACATTTTGAATAAGAGCAGATGATTTATGTAGCATTTACTTAGTGAAGTCCATCTGCCCTTAGCTCATGCATGCAGGCAGGAGGGTAGGTTTAGCTGGGATAGCCCCTCGCCCCCCTCCTGAAGACTCCTGGGATGTATGACATAATTTTCCTAGGCCTAGAAAACAAGAAGTAACTGAAGAAATGTAAAAAAAAAAGTTTAAAACAAGTAAATTTGATATATTTTCCCATCTATTTACTAATACTAGCAGCATAAAGATTAAAAATAATCAATGTTGACTTAAAGAATGAAGTTCTGCTTTAAGGCCTCATGCACACTTAGGCTCTTCTAAATGCTTTTCACCTGGCAGCTTCAAAAATTCACCCAAGCCACGTTTTTGCAAACTTGTTTAGGTGCATCAAGCGTTTGGACATTTATTCATTTCATTAGCCAGAATATTTTTTTTACTCTGTTCATTGATATTATAAAATGCTCACACACTTGACGTGCCCAGAACATAGTATTTAGTAAATTAGGCACATTTGTCATTTTTTTCTGCTTCAACGGTCCTCTCTTGAATGCACAAGTGATGTCTTTTTTTCTATACCTTTAAATGCTCCTGCCTCTCAACTCCTCTAAACGCCTATGTGTGCATTGACAAATAGGGTAACACAGAGGAGCGTTTAGAGGCAGAAATAAAAAGTCAAATGTCTGTAAAACAGGCGTTTAGGAGCTCAATTTTGCGTGGGGCATTACTCTTATTTACTGTTGTGTCTACAGGATAGGAAGTACAGTTAGTTCAGCCCAATGGGACAAAACTACCATTTGGTTTATTGCTCCTAAAGGTCACACAAAAGACAATTCCATGCAAGATATATCAATGTAATGTTCAGTATTTGCATTCCTCCCAAATATATCATTATTTGTTGCTCAAATAACATCTTGCAGTAGATTGTATTTGCATTTAACACATTTTAGGTGTGTTATCTACTGTTAAAAATCTGTGTATACATCCAAAAATCCCCAGACTACTGCTGGGCATCGCCATCTTGGATGCAGGGACGGATCCAGAGCCTAGTCTCGGGAGGGACACTGCCAGAAAATACGTTTTTTTTTGGGGTAAATTTAACGGAGAAATGGCTAGTGTTAGCGCTTCAATCATCACGGCACCATGGTTGTTATGGTGTCAGGATGATTGAAGCGCATTATTACTATTATTACATTGTTATAAAAAATGAAATAGTTCAACTCACCATAATGCACAAACAGTGGGAGCCCAGAGTGTGTCACTTGCCACACGTTGCGGATTGTCACTTGCCACGTCGCCTGTCACTAGATGCAGATTGTCACTTGCCACATCCCATGCCAGACGTTGCAGATTGTCACTTGCCACGTCGCCTGTCACCAGATGCAGATTGTTACTTGCCACGTCCCATGCCAGACGTTGCAGATTGTCACTTGCCACGTCGCCTGTCACCAGATGCAGATTGTCACTTGCCACGTCCCATGCCACACGTTGCAGATTGTCACTTGCCACCTCCCATGCCACACGTTGCAGATTGTCACTTGCCACCTCCCATGCCACACGTTGCAGATTGCCACTTGCCACCTCCCATGCCACACTTTGCAGATTGTCACTTGCCACCTCCCATGCCACACGTTGCAGATTGTCACTTGCCACCTCCCATGCCACACGTTGCAGATTGTCACTTGCCACCTCCCATGCCACACGTTGTAGATTGTCACTTGCCACCTCCCATGCCACACGTTGTAGATTGTCACTTGCCACCTCCCATGCCACACTTTGCAGATTGTCACTTGCCACGTCCGATGCCACATGTTGTAGATTGTCACTTGCCACGTCCGATGCCACACATTGCAGATTGTCACTTGTCATGTCCGATGCCACACGTTGCAGATTGTCACTTGCCACGTCCCATGCCACACGTTGCAGATTGTTACTTGCCTGCTATAATTGTCTCTTGCTGTGTCCCAGAGTCAGGCAGCACATTACCAGTCAAGCAGCAGAGAGATGATGTAATCTCTCTGCTGCCGCGGCTGCCTGCACACTGCACAGTGAGGGCGAAACTGCAGGGATGCAGGGTGGGCGCTGGGCAGTGAGAGATGTTGTCTTTGCTCCTCCGCCCGCCAGCTCCCTGATTGGCCAGCAGCCGCTCTGACACTGTCATCGAGCCGCACAGCTGCTCACCAACAGTGCTGCCCGCTGTCTCTCCCTACCAGAGCCGCCCGTGCTCTCAGCCGCGGAGCCGCCCGCCGTCTCTCTTACCCGCAGCGACGCCTGCCCACCCACTCACTCACCCACATTCTCGGAGGGGGCAATTGCCCCGTTGCCCCCCCCCCCTGGATCTGCCCATGCTTGGATGTAATGTCAGCAGCCCCAGCCAACTCAAATGACACTATATAGTATTCTACTCCTCCAGCTGCTACTTTCAAGAGTATGTAGGGGGGTGGAGTAGCTGGGCCATCACAGAGAATAATTATACTCTCCCAAAATGGATCAGGGCTATGATGTGCAAGGAAAGAGGGGCTGTGTCAGGGAAATGACTCTCTCTTGAATGGTCATATTTCCAAGCAAGCTCAAAGGCAGATTTGCAAGAAATAAAACATAGTTTATGGAAAGGAAAAAAAACTGCAAGTAAGAACTTAAAATACCTGATTTTTCTGTGCTTTTACGTGGAGTTTTTTAAGATTGTGACAGGTTTCTATTTAATTTAACTTCTGTACTTTTAGGCCTATAGAGGTCATTAACTGTTGCTTATCGTTTTATCTTCTAGGCATCTATCCAATTATTGTTCTGACCAAGGTTCAAAATGACGGTACAGAATTAGCAATCCTTCACAGAAAATTTAAAGAACTTGGAGCAAAACACATCTTTCAGATAGAGAATTACACAATGGAAACCTGTGAAAGGAACCCGGAGACAAAGAGCAGAATTCTGGTGCTCCTGGACACGTGCATGCAAGAGGCAGATAGACAGATATCAGAAAATCGGATGAAGGATCTACAGCAAGAGTATCTAAAGAATGCAATGTATGTTATTGAGAGCAAAATGATGGTAGAACTTGAAAACAAAGTTACACAGATTGAGAGAGTTGGGGTACAACTTGAGGCTGCATATCAAAGAATGCAAGAGGAACTTGACCAGAAGATTAGAGAGATTGAAGAACTGAGGGAACAGAATCAGGCCAGAGAGAGGGAAATGATGAAAGTTACACAGGTTGTGAATGTGGAGGTACAACATGAGGCTTCGTATCAAAGAATGCAAGAGGAACTTGACCAGAAAATTAGAGAGAATGAAGAACTGAGGAAACAGATTCAGGCCAAAGGGAGTGAAATAAAACTGAAAGAGCCAAGAAAATGCTTATGTTGCAGCTTGATGTAAGCCAGTTCCGAGCTCGCTATCTAGGAATCATGGAGTGAATGAAAAGGGCACATCATTTTAATCCAAGGATCGGTAAGCCAGCATGTTTCGGGGGCTAGACTGCACCACCCTTCATCATGACATAGAAATCTATATGTAATAGCATGACCAGCAACAACATATTTTGAAAAAGGGTAGTTGTGAATCTCTGCTAGGGACTGTCTCTGGCAGCCAGTAGTTAAAGTGCATGTCAGGGCACAAAAAATATATGCAGTAAATCTACATATGCACAGTTTCCTGTACTCCATCTCTTTAAAGACCCTGCAAGTACAGTAAGTACCCGTTGATTTGACACAGAATTAAGTGGGCCCGAGGCGTGTCAGCCCTATCCAGTTTCCTTTTGTTAAACTACTCATGCCCACCCACTCTGTCATCTCCATAATGTTAAGATTATTCATTTCTAAGACTATCCTCTCAGGCTTTAATTTACAGTTAAAAGGATACATTTCTCTGGCAAATTCATTTATCTTTATAACCTTTAAATGATTCCTATTAATTACTTTATTAGCTTTTAGACGATCCCTGAAAACCATTCTCTTCAGAGAAGCCTAAAAGCCTACCCACACCTAACAACTGTATTTTCATTTTCTCCATCAGCTCATCCCCCACAGTTATTACCTTTTGTTTCCACTTGACTCTCCCTTCTAGATTGGAAGCTCTAACGAGCAGGGCCCTCTGATCCCTCCTGTATTGATTTGTATTGTAGGTGTACTGTCTGCCTTCATGTTGTAAAGCGCTGCGCAAACTGTTGGCACTATATACATCCTGTATAATAATAATAATATTATTGTTCTCCATCATCACAGCATAATGTTTCCCTATAGTCTGGTCAGTAAATTGTGTTTGCTTTACCTCCTCTCAGTAAAATGGTGAGACCAACATTTAGAGTTTGGGAACATTCCACAGTTCAATGTCTGCTGCAATTTGCAAAAATTGTGAGAAGAAATAGTATTTTCCAAATGCTACAAGGATGACAAAACACATCCTTGCATGCCAAAAAATGCCCTAACAAAATAAAAAAATACTTTATGGAATAAAATGAGGACCAGAATGAAATTGTGTGTTCTAATTCCAGAAATGCTCTTTTTGCAGGCTTCTGGATCATCACAAATGGAATTATTTACTAAAGGAAAATCCACTTTGCACTGCAAGTGTACTTGGAAGTAAAGCTGCTGTAGATCCGAGGGGGACATGCAAGGAAAATAAAAAACAGCATTTTAGCTTGCACATGATTGGATGATAAAATCAGCAGAGCTTCCCCTCATTTCAGATCTACCCCTCAGATTTACAGTGACTGCACTTCCAAGTGAACTTGCAGTGCAGAGTGGATTTGCCTTTCATAAATAACCCCCAAAGTGTTTCTTCACCAGCAGCATCTTCAAGTTAGGAAGTGTTGCAAACCACAGCCTTCCAAAAATACACAATACCTTCATTTAGAGATGAAATTACATCAGGAGAGCATTGGTCTAGCTCTTCATAGAGCAATATATGTTTCTGGATCAGCGTGGTCAATAACTTGAAATGCATATTGGCAGGAAGCTTTAAAATTATTATGAGGGAAAGGGGGTGGTTACCTGTTCTCATGTATAGTTGAAATGTTCTTATATAGAGTCCTTGTTATTCCATTTGTAATAAAAAATAAAATTTTAAAAAGTAAGTTTAGTTTATTTACTGAAAAATCTCTACCCTATCAAGCATAATACTTTTATAAATGCTGCATTTCACCTTCCCAGTTTAAAAAAAAATACTTTCAATTTGTGAAGCTTCTCCATACTGAATTTTTTTTTTTTCCAAAAATTAATTTTTTTTTCTGAAAATCACACATTTTTGTAAATATTTTATTATATCTTTTTATGTGACAACACTGAAGAAATGACACTTTGCTACAATGTAAAGTACTGAGTGTACAGCTTGTATAACAGTGTAAATTTGCTGTCCCCTCAAAATAACTCAACACACAGTCATTAATGTCTAAACTGCTGGCAACTAAAGTGAGTACACCCCTAAGTAAAAATGTCCAAATTGGGCCCAATTAGCCATTTTCCCTCCCCGATGTCATGTGACTCGTTAGTGTTACAAGGTTTCAGGTGTGAATGAGAAGCAGGTGTGTTAAATTTTGTGTTATCGCTCTCACTCTCAGCATGGGACAGGAAGAGAAGTCATGAGACAGGAAGTGAAGGGAAATGTTCCCAACAGGACAAAGGGGTCAATTCATTAAGCTTTACGGCATGCGGTAAGGGTAGTATGTTACTAATTTGCATAAATTATTGCATGTGGTAAGTGAAGTCCAATTGATTAAAAAAAATAATTTTAAATAACGATTTTGCGGTAAACAACGAAAAAAAAATTGTGTGTAAATATTGCAAAAAATCGTGCGGTAATCTGTTAAAGTGGATGTAAACCCAATGTCATCCTTTCTAAACTACTGCCATAGGGGTTATCTATAAGGATATACACGCCTCCTGCATGTATCTTTACCTGTCAAATGTCTCCCCTCTGTCTGTTATCAGACCCGAAAAACTGCATATTCTGTGGGTGGGTCTGTTGTCTGGACCTCGGTGGGTGGAGTCGTGATGTCAGTAGACTCCCCGCCCACCTCTACACTCCCCTTGTCAATATGCATTTTCACCTGTGTATTTCTAACACTGAACTTCTGCTATGATCTCTAACATCCAGTGAAAAGACAGGAAAGTAACCACATGACTTCAGCATGCCAAATCATGCTGAGGTGTGGAACAGCCAATCCTTGCAGAGCTGCTGAAGAAAGGAGTGGGGGAGAGAATTAAAAAATCATGCCTGTGTCTTAGGCTGTCACTCACAGCAAGGGGGAGTATTTGACAAAGTTTTTCTCAGTTTGTCAAGATTTTTCTCACTGAACAATATCAGGGGATTGCTCAGAGATGGATTAACTCTGTGTGGCAAGACTGTGCTCAAATGATAGGAAATCCTATGCTCTACAGTATGATATATATAAAAAAAAAATTCGGGTTTACATCCACTTTAAGTCCAATTCACAAACGAAGCAGGAACTAAAAAAAGGTGCGATATTTAACACCACCCTTTTGGTGGCTGTAACCATTTCTGTACCAGAAAGAGGGGCCTATTCAAACCCTCAGAAAGGGGAAATCCACCCACCAAGAGCCTAATTCCACCCACAGAGGACCCACAGAAAGTTGACACTATTCCACCAGCGGTCACACAAAAATGTGGCATTATACATCCCAAGTACACAAATATTTTCTTTCTTCAATAAATCAAAAAGGCATGACGTGCAGTGCAACTTAAATGCAAACATCAGGTAAAATTTAACATCAAGAACTTAAAAAATATATATATATATACATATATATATTTAAATAAACGTTGTTTACAAAAGTGCAGCAATGTGTATATGTCAACCATGACAATAAGGCTCGGTTCACACTGGGGCGACTTGGGATCCGACTTGTACGCCCTCAAGTCGCCCCAAGTCGCCCCAGAAATAGTTTCAATGGGAGTGAACGCTAGCGTCTTAATAGACGCTACTGAAGTCGCTCCGACTTCAGAGCGTACTCCCTGTACTACTTTGATCCGACTTGATAGGCGACCTGTACCATAGAAATCAATGGAAGTCGCCTCCAAGTCGGATCTCTCTGTAAAGTCAAGCGACTTTGCAGGGAAAACCCCTCCCTCCCTCCCAGAGAGCTGATTGGCCACAGGCGACGTCGCCTGTCATGGAGGCGACTTCAAGTCGCCTTGTAATTTGCTGAAGTCGCGCTGAAGTCGCGCTGAAGCCGCGTTGAAGTCGCGGTACAAAGTCGCGCTGAAGTCGTGTTGCACCAGTATGAACCGACCCTTACTCCAGCTAGAAGTGACCTTGAAGTGGCCACTATAATATAACCAAAAGTATAAAACTTTGGGTTGTATACCATTACAACAAGTTAAACTTGGATAGGAACATGAAAAATAAATAAATAAAAATGTTTAAAAAATCATTAAAAAAATATAGTCAAGTTTTTTTTTTGTTTCCACAATATAAATATAGGCAGCAGCACAGAATTGGGCCAAAAACATAGAACAATCTAGTAAAGGACACTTTAAAAAGCTCTAGTAGGCCACACAATTACAAAAAAAACAAATTTTTATGAATATATGGCATGGTGGATTTGGTAAAGGAGCGCAACACAGTTTAATAGCTATTTTCCGGCAACAGATCCACATGAAAAAGACACAGCTTGGATTACCAAGCATCAGGAGACATAAATTTGAGAAGGTAGTTCAAATGTCAATGCCTCCAAATACAGATTACTGTAAAAAATGTTAGATTAAAAAATTGTTTTTGCAAAAGAAAAATACCAAACATGTTAAAAAGTAAAATGTTATAAGGAAATGACATTAAACAACCCTTGCTCTCTGTGTGAAAGCTGTGGTCTCCCTGCAGAGGTCTGTCTGGCACACCCTGTGCTAAGTCAGTGCTTTCAGTCTGCAGGAAGGATGAGGTTTGACAGGTGACAGGTTTACTTAAAAAGGCTCAAAAAGCTGCAACTATTAATTGTATGCTGGCTGCCGTCTTGATAAAAAATGTATTTAAAAGTTGAAAACTTACAACAATGTTGAGCAAATGAGCTTCAATGAGATATCTCCAAAAACGTGATGAAAATTCAGAAGACGTAATGACATGGAGCGGGCTCGTAGACACCCTTGACCACCGAAAGCGCACAATAAATTACCCCATGAGAAAATGCTGTAGTTACCGAACAATTGAAAAAAATACCGCATTCGTTATTTAACGCTAAATTCTTAGTGGATTGAACTTTCACAACTGATTTACCACATGCATTATTTTACCGCATTTTATTTGCCGTTATTTAACTCTTGGTGAATGACCCCAAAGTTATTAAATAAGAAACCTACAAGTGTTTTGACCATTCTCACTCTATCCAAAACTAAAACCGAAAAAAAAATACTTATTTTTTTTTATTGCTGTTAACCTCCCTGGTGGTATGAATATGTCAGATTTTTGAAGCTCAAAGCGGTAGATTGTTTTGCATGGAAATTTGGCATTTTATATTGTAGGCCTTGAATTCTTAGTAATAACTCACTTAAATCTGTCCAAACAAGAGTCTAGTAGACATCCCGGGTATGACAAAGTTTGAAACACAAAATCATAAATTATAATGTAATAAATAACTATAAATAATTATAACAAATAATAGTATAATAATATTAAAATGTATTCAATAATGTAAGCAAATCAAAAACACTAAAATTTGCTCAGTCGCAGAATTGTCACTGTCGTCACTTTCAGTGTCTGATGATGAATTTCCCCACGAATCACTATCGCTGTTTTCTAGCTGGTCTAAAAACGCTTATGACGTAAAGGGACACTTTTTGGTTGCCATGGACAATCTCAAGTTTCCAGGCAGAATGAACGGTATCTATAATATAAAAGTGCATGCAGGGCACTGGACAAAGCATTAGGGACAAAAGGGAGGTGAAATGATTTGATACAGTAATGTAATCTACAGATTACAATGTGTTATATATTTTTCACTTTTTTTAATTTGCCGCTGGCCTCCGCCCCCGTGCGTTGCGACACTCGCAGGGAACGAAGCCCAGAACAGTGATAAATCAGGCGGAGGACACAGCCCGCGGACGCAGCGGGAGGACATCGCAGGATCCTGGGGACAAGGTAAGTAACTTTACCAGGATACTGCAATGCAATCCCAAGTGTGGCTCGGGGTTACCGCTTTTGGTAATGAAAATTCACCCCGAGCCACACTCGGGAATACTGCTAGGAAGGTTAAATAAGAGTCATATTTATATTTATGAAACACACATTTATTTGTTATGAATTAACAAGAATAAAAAATTAACAACAGTAACAATAACGCAAAGAGAAACAACAAACACAAGCCTAAGACCATCCAGAACTACAAAGTATTACCAAGGCCTCGTTCACATGGGGTGTACTAAAGCGTATGCTCCTGGAGGGATGTGTTTACCCGTATGGGGATGCACAGGTGTTCAACGCATCTCCTTGTAGGAAGTCCCACTCATGTCACCTGGGAAGCAGCGGCTGCATGGTTAGAGACACTGCTCCCAATATGACATGTATGTGGGTGCACGGCCCAGAACATACACTGCACCCGGGGCCGTTCACTCGCACAAATGTCAGATTAAGAGCAGTATCTGTGTCTATGCAGCTGCTGAGTATCAATTAACACCAACGGGACTGCCTGCACAGGATGCGCAGGACCCCTGTGCATCTCTGTGCAGGTAAATACGGCCCTCCAGGGTAGTACGCATTAGTATGACCCAAGTGAATGAGGACCAAGGGATAAGCTGCTCATACCATATGGAAAAAAGTAACAGATTCCCTAAACAGAACTCAGTTTAGAAGAGAAATACTTTTTTTATATAATTACCAGACAACTTATTTGCATATATATAAGCCTTAGTTTAACACATCTACTGAAATCACATTTGTTCCATATGCAACATATAAATCATTATGTCAGAATGCTACATATGTGTATCATTATGTAGTTGCACACAAAGATTTTTTAAAGAGGGAGTTCCACCCTAATCCTAGGTTCACACTTCCGTGTTTGCAAGGGCATGGCAGCCTATTCAAATGAACGAGCTGCTGTGCCATCGTTTCCACAAAAAAATGGTGCATGCACCTTTTCAAAAAAGTGGCCGCAGGGAAATTGCATGGTCTTTTTGACCATGTGATTTTATTGCTGTTCCTGCACCCGCAAAGGAGCTGCGTGCTGAGATGCGTGGGGGTGTCATTCAGAATGAATGCCCATCTCCTACGAGCTGCGTGTGTTTGCAGGAACAGATGCGATTCCTGCACCTGCAGCCACACACAGAGGTGTGAACCTAGCCTTAAATATGTCATCTTTAAGTGTCTATGAGAGGTCTGCATCACTGGTGTTTTTTTATCTTTTTAAGGCTGGTTTCTCACCTATGGATGTTATAGGGACATTCTGGCAATGCAATGCACCAAAAACACATACCATGCATTGTGGTAAATATTAAAAGAAAAAAAAAAAAGTTTAGAGCTTCTTGTTCCTTTGCCAACTACTGTCAACCACTTCTAAATGAATGGGCTGCCTTCATGCAACTCAGGTTAACAAGTGAAACATAGCATGTTATTGTGGATGCAGTAATGCACTATAACAGAATAGCATAGTGTGAAGGAAGCCCTATGTACTTTAGGTGGAGTTCAGCCTAAAAAATAAATTGTAAAAGCAGCTACAAATACTGCAGCTGCTGACTTTTAAAATAAAAACACTTACCTGTCCAGGGTGCCCGCGATGTCCATACCCGAAGCCGACCCGTCCCTCGGCTCTGGGTGGAGGCACCGACATCTTAAGTAAGGGAATCAGGAAGTGAAGCCTTGCGGCTACACAACCTGGTTCCCTATTGCTCATGCGCGAGTAGCATTGCGCGTTCTGAGTGGTCCCTGCTGTCTTCTGGGACCTGTGTGTCTTCCAGAAGACAGTGGGTACTGTGGCAATCTTTCACCGCAAATGGGAGCAAATACCTGTATTAGACAGGTATCTGCTCCCCCCTCCCCCCTGAAAGGTGCCAAATGTGACACTGGAGGGGGGGAGGAATCTGGACAGCGGAAGTTCCATTTATGGGTGGAACTCCGCTTTAAGCAGTGAGCTTCCAACTTCATCGACCTGACATAACCATTATGAGGGCTTCCTACTCTCTCACTGCATTGCTCTATCATGGGGAAAGAAAATGAAATAGTGCAACAAGGATAAAAAAAGAACTCTCAAAGAGCTTTTGTCATTTGCATCAAGGGCATAAATTAAGCCAAATAATTAAAATAATTATTCAAACAATTCAAATTGGCACCATTCCAAAACGAAGAAGTTTACAGAAATTATATCTGTAGTAAAGTTACAGCAAATAAAAGAACAAACTTGAATGCAGCACTGAGCTATAAAAATCCCGAGTACACATACATATGTTACCACTCTAGGCCGTCATACAGATCATTCACCAGCTATGGGGTGCACACTTACAGGTATCCGTTTCTCCCTGCAGTATCCAGACAAAAACAGGCTACACTTCCACTGTTGTTATCCTTTTAAATCCAGCAAGCTTTGTTGCAAACTCACAAAACCAAACTTTGGATAATCACGCACCGCCAGGCCCTCTCCTACACCTTCAACATGTTTCTCTCCAAAAGGGGCTTAGTCATCAAGGTCACGGTGATGATATGGGCCTCAGTCTGGCTTTGTGAGTTTGCGCCGCTTGCAATAAAGCTTGTTAGATATGCAAATCCTGACTTTAGCTCCCAAAGCTGAGCTTGTACCTACCTTTCTATTGGTCTAGAAATATGATGAGTATGTTGATGGACAGTAGAGGTGGGCCATAGATCAACTTTTAGAGCAGAACTTGGTATATGCATGAATGTTTTCCAGGGCTCTCGAGTCCCTTATGGTATTTAAAGTGGTTGCATTTTATTTCCCACTGTCAGTTTACTTGCAGGCATGAGTCTTATTTATGAAATGACTGAAGTCCATTACTAATAACCAGTCAGGTTTTTGCTTTCATTCTCATTGTCCAGAAAGACAGCTCTGCATTTGGACACTTTCACAAACTGTCCTAATAAAGAATTTGTTAGAGTATGTTGTTTTGAACCTGGAAGGAGTGCAATGAGGATTTTTAAAATGACTTTTTCTGACAAACAAATGTTAAATCTTAACTGAACAGAACTTTTATAATCTCCCCTTAACATCACACCGTTTCTCTTGCTATCACATCTAACAGCCCCTATACATAAAGTCCGCTGTAAGCTCTTGTTCTCTGTCATGACACAGCTCTCTACACATCTATTTTTGGTAGCTGTAAAAATCTTTGCAAAAATCAATTATACCTTTACAATTGTGATTAGCAATCTCTGGGATTGATTTACTAAAACTGGAAAGTGCAAAATCTGGAGCAGCTCTGAATAGCAACCAATCAGCAAACTGAAGTTAGAAGCTGATTGGCTACCATGCACAGCTGCACCAGATTTTGCACTCTCCAGTTTTAGTAAACCAACCCCTCTGTGTTCAGTTTGCCTGGACAGAATATCATCACTCCTTTCACAATTGCCTGGAACTATTTTTTTGCTATTGGCTGATGTCAACCAAATACTAAAAAACATTAATAATTACAGCCAATGAGGAAAGGAAGAATACAGGAAGGTCAAGGGAAAGGATTTATAGTCTATTTTTACACAGAGTTTTTACAGATGCTATATAGGGAAAGCTAGAAAGCTGTAACATTAAAGAGAGAGCAATAAGGAGGCTTCACCAGCCTCTATGCACATGTACCATAAGATGCAACAGCAAGAGGACTGGCATGGGTCACTTCAAGCTTCTAATCAGTTACAGAGAAGAGGGGACTTGCAAGGGGCCTCCTTTGGGTCGGTGCTGCTGCTGTGCTGGTCGGGATCTGGACTCAAGGTTTCTATAGGGATGTCTTCTTATCCACAGACCCTCACATCTTTTCCAACTTCTCCAACTTTTCCTTGCCTTTTTCTTCCAATTACTTCTTTGGGAACTCCTGCATGAATGTAGAAGAGTCAGTGGTGAACTGCAGACTGCAAGCAAAATTGCTTCACATATGACAGTAGAGCTTCCTCAGCATTCACTACTGCTATCTGTAGCTATAAAACCCTTTCTTCCTTTATCTTAAGATCTAAATTTGCATTAGCAACAGTTTCAATTTCTAAAGAATAGAAAACATTATGAATTATATGGTCATTTGCTTGCAAATATTCAACCCTTCACCTTTCTAAATCCCGCATTTTTATGCTGGTTGGGGATACTGGAACCTTTGGACTCATATGGGTAAGGGTACGAACTGGGTTACACAGGATTTCCAGAAAAAGGCAACATACATCTGTTTTGCCAATATGAAACCCTAGTTCCAAAGTACTTTTAGTACTGATTGGCCTACATCTTCATGTTAGATGTCAACCCCTGGAGGTCCTTTATGTTCTTTTATGTGATATTGTTATGCACACTTGGGATATAGCATGCTTCCAGCAGGGTTGGGCTAGTAAAGATGCAGGAGCAGTTCTGTCTGAAGTAGGGCAGTGAGTAGGTGGGGGTCAAGTACCCAGTGCTCTTACAGGTTATTAGTATAGGACTTAGTGTAGCTGCTTCACTAAATCACTTACCTTCATCTCCACTCACAAAGTGGACCTGACCAGTGCTGCACAGCTTATGCTAGAAATACTTTCAGGCCGGGTCCTCTGCCTAGTGCAAAGTCCTGTGGATGGTCATATTCATGGCGGCACCCCCAGCCATCCAAATGAGTATGCACACTAAGCAAAGGACCTGGACGGGATGATTTTCTAGCAAAGATTGTGCAGGGCCGAACAATGAAGAACTCTGGAGTGGGGATGAAGGTAGGCATTATGATATGTGGGCTACACTGAGGGGAGTAGGGTGTATGTTAAAAGGACAACTTCACTGAGGACCCATTCATACCTGTCTGATTGTGTGCATTCTGCTAATACATACAAAAGAACGGCCCAAAAACCATGCAGGATTTTTTCTGACACTATGGGGTTGATTTACTAAAACTGGAGAGTGCGAAATCTGGTGCAGCTGTGTATATTAGCCAATCAGCTTCTAACTTCAGCTTGTTCAATTACACTTTGGAAAAAAAAAAAAAAAAGGAAGCTGATTGGTTTCTATGCAGAGCTGCACCGGATTTTGCACTCTCCAGCTTTAGTAAATCAACCCCGGTATGCAACAACACGCAGTAGGTCGGAGCTGCATTGCCTCGGTGCGCTGAGGTATCATTAATAATGAATGGCGCCACAATGTGCCAAATGCATGTAACATGCAATAATTTGCAATGTGGTAACGTGGGCCTTACCACAATGCACCGCAAAGGTGTATTTCAGCCCTAAACGTGAAGTTGTCCTTGAAAAGAAACAGCTAGGTTGTGTTTATACAGAAAAGTCACATTCTCAATCAAGAATTAGGCTGTGTTGCTATATTACCTTGTTCTGGCAGCAGAGAGTTGTAAGGCAATAGCGCTGAGGTTTGGGGTGTTAGGTACTCCTGGACTATTGGGTAATAAACTGGAATGAAAACAAAGCAGATTTTGTTAGCATTTTCGGTATCACATCATCAAGATAGATCTTGTGCCTGGCTGAAATACACCAAAGCCTATTGCTCTACTTTTTCACTAGTTTCTGAGCTGTCTGTAGACATCTATTCTGCCCTTTAATTTTTATCTCTTTGTCACCCTCCTCACTGCAAGAGGAAGGTTTTTCTGTAGTTCAGCAGGGGAGAGACATTGCTGACAACACTGCTTGGGATTGCACAGGCAGAGTTGTCAGTTCACTACAGGAAGTCAGTAGCTCACTTAAGTTCTGGCAGATTGACAATATATTTCTATACTTGCATTATTTTTTAAAGGGATAAAATATAGGAACATAGGCATGTATAACAGAGATGCCTTTTTTTTTATTTTGCCCTGACATACATTTTAACAATTTACAGGGTACTGGGCAGAAAAGTAGGGGTTGTCAGGTCAATATGCTTACATTTTAAACAATAGAAAAGATCAAAAATGACCTAAATTCTTCTTTTTTTTTTAATGGTAAATTGTGAGCAAAGTTGATTGGGGGTCTCTGTGTCTCAGTTGAGACCACATGAAGTTACTATACACTTTCTCAATGGTGGCTATGGATATTTTGGTCTGGAATTTCCAGAAAACCATCTACACCCTTGGTGCCCAACCTGCCACACTTTGGTATTTTGCGTGGCCCCTGCGGGCAGTAGTCCATGTTTCCCTATTACAGTAATCTCTAACAGCCTTGTGTAATGTGTATGCAGTCTGCTACTGTCTTCTGGAGTACGTCTTCTGTCTTTACCAGCTCCTATGGCATCCTACAGTCTGTGACCATGTCCTGCAGCATGACTGCACCCTCTGACCATCTCTTGTAGCAGGTCCATAGTCTCTGACCATCTACTGTCTGCAGTTTCTGTACCATTGCGTTCACTTTATATTGTGTGTGGCCCTTTTGTGATTTTAGGGGCAACATTCAAGACTCTCAATATCAAAAGAGTAGACAACCACTGATCTATACAATGAAATGAAGGAATAGGTAAATAGGAATAGGAATAAGTAAACTAAACAGTGCTAGCAATCCTGTCAAGTAATGATAACAGTTTAAAGTGGCTGTAAACCCATTTAAACAATTCCAAAAGAAAAAAAAAAATCTGCAAGACAAAGGCATAATGAGCTAGTATGCATAGCATACTAGCTCATTATGAATTACTTACCTGAGATCGAAGCCCCCACAGCGGTCCTCGTTCACCACTCCGGCGGCCGACATCTCCCCGGGGGGTTACTTCCGGGTATCGCGGCTCCGGCGCTGTGATTTGCCGGAGTCGCTATGATGTCACTCCCGCGCATGCGGGAGCCACCAGTAATGGGCACAGTACAGCTGAAGCAACGGCACGTACGTGCCATTGCTTCAGTTTGCTTAAGTGTACATTTGCCCATGACGTCGGCACATGCAAATACAGGGATATCTCCTAAACCGTGCAGGTTTAGGAGATATCCAGTGTAGCTACAGGTAAGCCTTATTATAGGCTTGCCTGTAGTATAAAGTGGATGTAAAGGGTTTACAACCACTTTAAAGGCTGTGATTTTTTTTTATTTAAAGTGCTTGTAAATCCTTCCATACAGTATACCCGGTGAAGTGACTGGCCTCAGGTGATGCACAGAGATTAAACAAATCCTCTTATCTCTACACCTGCTCAATTACTGAATTTATAAGCTTATCTGAGATGTCAGAAAAAAGGGTGCGGAGAGCTGAAGTTACACTCTGCATGGCTCAATGAGGGGAGCTCAGAGAGTTGATTGGAGGGAGGAGACACACCCCCCTTCACACAGGAATAGAGCTGAAGTTGTCAATCAGCTGAAGGTCCCTCCCCTGTCATCTTTTCAGCTCTTGGTGTGGGGAAGACTTGTCAGAACTGATTCATGATGATAGCAAAGGAATGAAGCAAGAGACAGAAATGACACGTAGTACTCTTAATTGAGACAAGTACACACTATGGAGGGATATGTTTTGTTTATATTTAATGTCTGAGGTTTGCAACCACTTTAACTAGCAAATTGTGCTATTCTTTGAATGTAACATACCACATTTTAAAATGAGTTTCTAGAGACAAGAATGTACATTACAGCATACCTATCAGTGTTGCCAACCGCCAGTATTTTTACTGGCAGCCAGTAAAAAATGGGCACTTTTCTTCTGGCAGTAAATGCCAGTGAAAGAAAAATGTTGCCAGTAAAAAATATGGCTGTGCAGCTTGACCGAGACCATCCAAGTGCCTGCTACAGTGTGTTCCGCCTGTGCCGGCAGTGTGTCACGCGACGCCATAGTGTAGGGAACAGAGCAGCCGGAGCCTTATGTGCTGGTCTGTGGAAGGGAAGGAAGGCAAGCCGGGAGTGGACTGAAGGGACCACCTGGCATGCAGAGAGTGGGTCACTGTGACTCAGGAGGGGACGTGTCATCAGTGGCGTCAATAGGATTGGTGTCACCTGGTGCGGTAAAATTTGGTGTCACCCCCCCCCCCCCCCCGGGCCACTGAGCAATCAGGGGCACTGAGCAGGCTAGCGCATAAGCGCAGCTCTCCCCCCGTGTAATCCCCCTAATATAACCCTCCCCCGTGTAATTCCCCCTAAAGGTGACGCCACAGCGTATCATGTTAGTGAGGTGCCATCATCATCTGTGCTGCTGCACACTGCTGTCAGTGTCATTTGGGGTCAATTTCTTTTGTGTGTGCCACCCATTCTAATTTCTTGCCATCCTGAGTCCTGTCCCTGAGCTACTTACCGTATTATATCGAAAATAAAATAAGAAATATGTTTTTGCCTTAATATCTACCTTAAATCACATTGCTATTTGCATATTGTACTTGTTTTGTAGCCTAAATACTGAAATTTGCACTTAAAATTGTCATTTTGTAACTTTTGGATATGGCAGTAAAAACGTGACTGTGCCAGTAAATTTTGGGTGTTGTGTCAGTAAATTTCAACCTGGCAGGTTGGCAACACTGATACCTATACTGGGGAGTTCTGTGGTCTGGGAAATGTAATGTACAGGCAGTGTACACAGTACAGCAGTTTGATGCATACAGTATATTGCATAGTACAGAAAACAGATTATAGTGGTCCACAGTATGCATTATATAGAAAAGTGTACAGAACACAGCAGTCTAGACATCAGGCATTATGTACAATGACAATAGTTTACTGTATGTAACATTCAAAAGTAGTGTACATTCTGCAGCTATGTAACATGCAGCACAATGTGAAGACATCCAGATTATGTAATACGCAACGTATTATGCAGAACGCAATAGTTAGGAGTATGTAAGGTACAGCACGTTGTGAACACTGCAGCAGTTGCCAAACAGAAAGCCACAATCTGTATTATCGTTAAACTGGAACTTCAGTCAGAAAATAAAGTCCTGCTAGATCACTCCAGGCGGGCCCCTTTTGCAGGTATAGCTATGTAAAAAATGTAAAATAAAAGCCTATACTTTTTAAAATCCAGTAATCTCACCCTGCTCTGCACATGCTCAGATGCTCTCTATTTGTAGGCACTGTGCTGAACTTGTAGAGGCCGATATGCTGACAGCCTAATAATTTGATGTTGCTCAGGGACTCTGGGTTTCAGCAAAATGGCAGCCTCCTGCAATGCTGGAGGCAATTTACAGCACACACTCATAATTATTAGTGTGGAATGTATGTTTCTTACTAAAAAAACATTACTCTTATTCAGTTGTTTGGGGTAAAATTCCACTTTTAGAAAGGCTCTCATAAATAGTGATTAGGTAAAAGCCAAAAATCTGTTCTGAAATCACCTTCTGGTTTGTAACCCTTTTATCTTACCTGGTAGGGATCCGGACAATCACTGAGGTGTTCTGCAGACCAGAGGTATTTGTGTTATGCCGTAAATCTGAAATAAAAGAAGCAACAAGGTAATTCTGGAAACAGACCTTACATCTGTGGGTCCACATGGTGCTGGGAGGGGCTTGGGTCCTCTTTCTAGGATAAATTCAGGGGACAGGTGGAGGGAGGTTCCTCTTTATTTGGTTACGAGCTTCTTGTTGTTAAAGATCCCCAACCTACACACATTAGCACCTGGTAAATATTGCATTTTGATGATACTTTTTGACTTTAGATATCCATACTTAATTATGTGTGGTAGCATACATTTTGGTGTCTAATGGTGTTGTAATCTTCATACTGCACACACTGGGGTTGATTTAGTAAAACTGGAGAGTGCAAAATCTGGTGCAGCCCTGCATAGAAATCAGCTTCCAAGTTTTTTTTTGTCAAAGCTTAATTGTACAAGCTGAAGTTAGAAGCTGATTGGTTAGCATGCAGAGCTGCCCCGGATTTTGCACTCTCTAGTTTTACTAAATCAACCCCAAGGTCTATCTATAGTTCACTGGTGCTAGACATCAAATGCTTTCTTTTAATTCCTCCTCCCTTAGTTTCTCTGGTTTCTAGCGGGTGTAATACTTATATAGTGGGGATAGTCCATTCATTTATGTACAGGGGTATTATTCTCACTAATAGTATAACATTGAGGTTTTCGCTTTTTTCTGTTTTCCACTTTGCGGTAGATTTGTGCACACAGGCTATTCTGCTTTCACATAGGTCTAATTATTTGTTTCTGGTGGAAAATGGGTCTTCTGATTCCATCTATGTAAGTACTGCACCTTAGCTTTCCCATCCGGGTACCATGTTTTAACACCCAGGCCCGACACTTTGCGGCGGTTGCCATTTGGAGGTTATCTTACATTAATTATCAAGCTTATTTGTAAGTATTGTTCTATTAAGGATATCAGTATGCATAGATATTGCATCCCCCCACCCTTTTTTTCAGGGAGTGCTTGAACATACTTTGTGAAATTGTTTTTTGGTTTACAGATTTTACATTGGGCATCTACTCCTGAAGAAGTGAAGCTATATTCACGAAACGCATCGGGTTATAAGCATTATGTTTTAAAAAAATTGGAAGTATGATGTAGATTGTATGCCAATATACAGCAGTGGTAATGAATCAGCTTTTTTTACTAATGCTATTATTGATGTATAAGATCTATTGTGCAATGAATGTATTTTTAATTCAAATGTTATGCCTTATTTAAAGTCCCATGGAAAATGTTTTTGCTTTGCGTATGTGATACTAGGGGATGGGGGTGTGGCATCGCTAAACACCAGATCACAATTTTATTGTGTATACCAGTGGTGATCAACCCTGTCCTCAGAGCCCACTAAAAACCCCGGTTTGCAAGATAACTGAAATACATCACAGGTGATATGATTTGCTGCTCAGTGATTGCAGTATTCTAGTCTGCATCTCCCAAGGTAATACATAAAACCTGGCCTGTTAGTGGGCCCTGAGGACAGGGTTGATGACCTCTGGTGTATACAATTCTGAAAACAGCACTGGGAGAACAGGAGCCAGCAACACTGAAAGTTGTAAAATGCGAGTGCTGGGGTAGACATTTTAACAAATAGTTTACTGAGGAACGTTTATTTTATTGTGCTCAAGCTAAAAATGTGTTTCTGTGTTAAGCTAAAAATGTTGAGGGTTAAATGCTACTTTAATCGTGAAAATGTGAAAGTGAAAGTATTCTGAAATATGTCTGCATGACTCACATACATAGCTTATGGTAATACATACATAGCTCGTTAGGTTTATTGGTCCTTTATGAAAGTCAGCATGATGGATGTGAACTGTGCTGCCCTCTTGTGGTGGACAGTACAAAGTTTGGGAACTGTGGGCAAATGTCTCCAGTATAAATGATTAAAGGTTAGGCTTCTTTCTCACAGACGATTACACACCAGTCTTTCCAGCTGCAAGAATCTGCTGATTTTTTGACACTGGAGTTTTGTTGAATGCATGTAATCATAATGTGAAGGAGAAAGTATCCCTACACAGAGTGGCCCTGTGGATACATAAATGTATAAAAGTGCCACGTCCTATGACTACTACAACAGAAGAGCAAATATAGAGGGGACTTTGGACTTTGTAGGCACAGTAATATCACATATTTTTGTATAAAACTAATTTATTGAAAAAACCATATACATAGAAAATACGTTTAAAAGCCACAGATCACAAAAGCTATATCTGATAAGAGATATTTGACAGACCAAGTGCTATACAAAACCATCTAATTAGTGCAACTCAGACATAAGGATGGTAATCCCGGGTAACGACAAGTCCGAGGCGACGGTTGAATAGCAGATCATAACTATAGTACTTCCATCCTCCTGGTTTGCAGAGGGAGAAGGATTGCAACGTATGGTGTCCACCGTGAGCTGGAGCTGTGAGCTGGAGCGCTCCAGCTCACGGTGGACACCATACGTTGCAATCCTTCTCCCTCTGCAAACCAGGAGGATGGAAGTACTATAGTTATGGTATTCTTATAACTATTGGCTACATGAAGCTCGGTCTCTGTGCCTCTATCTACAAGATACACAGTTTGTACTATTCCAATAACGAAACTATTGGTCTCAATACACGTCCTTTAGATCTACATTGGAGTTACCATGTGTGGTAATATTTTACACCGTGAGCCTTGCTACTAACCATCGCGGGTTATTGTATGATTTGTCAATACTTATATCTACCACGCCACAGTTTTCGCTCCTGAAGAAGCGTGAGGACACGCGCAACTAGTTGAGCACCTTTATGACACAAACCTTATACCTTATGATCTGCTATTCAACCGTCGACTCGGACTTGTCGTTACCCGGGATGACCATCCTTATGTCTGAGTTGCACTAATTAGATGGTTTTGTATAGCACTTGGTCTGTCAAATATCTCTTATCAGATATAGCTTTTGTGATCTGTGGCTTTTAAACGTATTTTCTATGTATATGGTTTTTTCAATAAATTAGTTTTATACAAAAATATGTGATATTACTGTGCCTACAAAGTCCAAAGTCCCCTCTATATTTGCTCTTCTGTTGTAATAATGTGAAGGAGGCTCCATAGTACTTAAAGTTTTAAACCCACCACAGTAAAATCAATCTGTATATGCAGTAAAGCATGCTTGTTATACTCACTGTGGAACTTAAGGGGTTAATCCTCGGCATTGTGTAAAAAAGGCTGTTTTATCCTGTATGCACAGATCCTTCCTTTCTTGCATTGTCTAACTTGGGAAAGCCAGCTAACACACAGGCAGTAGCCAACCTGCACATGCTCAGTTGTGTCTTATGCTGGAGAGAACATTAACTTGTTCTCAGAGATAGCCAGGTCACATGATATTGACATCACACATGTGGGCGTGCATACAGGCTGTAGTGGAAAACTCCTCCCATCTGAACTCTCAGCACTGGAGAAACTGTGCAGTTTATCACTGACCGTGGTATACAGATCATCCAAAAAGGTATATAGTGGCAATATTTTAATGTAAAAAGATTTATAAGCTCTGTGGGGGGTATATGAACTATTTTCGCTTGCCGCTTTGATACCATCCCGGTATCAAAATGTTCAGCCTGCAATTCTCTGTTATGTAGATGTGATTTTTACAGGCGACTTTTACAGACGATAGGAGGGGGAGAGCCCAGTGAGGATGCGGCCGGTGGCATCTGCTTCCGGGGCACACAAATAAAGCAGATTGTAATTTTGATGAGCTATGGATTCCCCTTGTTCAGAGTTTCCCAGTATCCTCGAGGATTGCTGTACAACTAACCACAAGTACAAAAATGGTGTAAAATGGATCAGAGTATATCCCTTTTGTATTAAGTCTTGCACACAAAGCTACATACACAGCTGTTTCACCAATGTCCGGAGGGGGTGACAGATCATACAGGTCTTCCCCTTACAGTTGTGACAGTGCTGGAGGAGGAATCGCAAAGTAGAACACCCGGCATCTAAAATAAACAGAGAATATTTTATCCCATTACAAATGGTTAAAAGAATACAGTAAAGACATTTGTCTTTGTGAAGATTCACTTCAATCATGTAAAAAGCAAATTCACGATTATTTATTTCATCTGCACACAATTGGGTATTTTTTTGACTCCTTTAGTACATCAACCTCGTGGTGTTGTGCTCTCAGCATACTAATAAATACGATGGCGACACTGAAAATGAAAGCTGCATATTTAAAACAGCATGAAAACAAATTAAAGTGGAATGTTATTATTATATTATTATTATACGCGATTTATATAGCGCCAACAGTTTACGCAGCGCTTTACAATGTATAAGGGGGACAACACAACTACAGTACAGTTCAATACAAAAGGTACAGGAGGGCCCTGCTCGTAGAGATTACATTCTAAAGGGAGGGGGTGGTGGTACAAAAGGTAATAGCTGCAGAGAATGATTTGATGGGGGTGGACGTTATGGTAACAAATAAAAATGGGCTTACAAGCATTAAAGTTACACACCTGTGTATGTAACCCTTGCTGTCTGGTAATAAAAACTTAAAAAAAAAAGAAATGACTTACCTGCCTGTCCACTCCCTGTACAGTGAGTTGTGCTTGTGCAGCTCACCGTGCAAAATCAGCAATGCCAACGTGACTGCACTGCCGTGCATGCAGCCAGTGATCAATGAAATCAACCCAGAAACTGCCCGCCTGAAGATGTCAGCGGCCGGCGGGGAGCTCCAGTACATTGCATTGCATCTCTGGAGCCAAGATGAGCATAGTTCCGCTTTAACATGTTGAAGTTTATCAGAGATTTTCCAGTGCAATCCTAGGACTCACCTGACTGCAGTTCACCGCATCAGAATGACCTCCTCTGGGCGCAATTACCTTAACAGGTTTACAGCAGACAAACATTCCTGTGCTTCAAAAACCAATACCCATCATACAGGCATACACGTATCCCTGCAAATGAGTTAGTTTACATGCAGAGATTAGAATAATCCTGATGTACTGCAGGACCTATCAGGAAGGTTGGGTGTACGCATGTGCCCAGATATCTGCATGTATGCATTATACTGCCTATGGTCTACTGCATAGAGTCCTCCAGCCCCTCCCACTTCACATTCCTCACCAGTCAGCGGACCTCTAGTTCTTGCCCCCCCAGCCATGCCATGAACTGAAAGGGCGGCTGTGAAGAGGCTGAGTGGGTGGTCGCGGGCTCCAGGGACAGCCCTGCTGGGTGGCCACAAAAAAGGCTGGGAGAGCGGTGTGGGCTTCAGGAACAGCCAAGGATTTGGTGACCCCTGGCAAATCATCATTCGACCCCCGAGGGGGTCCCAACCCCCAGGTTGAGAACCACTGCTTTAAGGCAATCGTGCCCAGAGTTTGGTTTTAACCTCCCTGGCGGTATGATTATTTCTGATTTTAGGTGCTGAAAGCGGTACAATTATTTTGCACAGAAATTTGGCGTTTTATATTGTAGGCCTGTAATTCTTAGGAATAACTCACTGAAATCTGTCCAAACCAGAGTCTAGTAGACATCCTGGGTATGATAAAGTTTGAAAAACGAAATAAAAAATTAAAATATAATAAATAACTATATAGTTTTTGGTTGCTATGGACAATCTCCAGTTTCCTGACAGAAAGAACAGTTTTATATATATAAAACTGCATGCAGGACACTGGGCAGACCACTAGGGACAAAGGGGATGTGTAGTTATTTGATACAGTACTGTAATCTGTAAGATTACAGTATGCTGTATCTATACTGTGTTGCTCACTTTTGAATTTACAGCCGAACTCCGTCCCCGTGCGTCGCAACGCTCGCAGGGAACGGAGCTCGGCACTGTGAATCGAACGAGACACAGCGGCTCGCCGATCACAGCGGGGAGACATCGCAGGATCCAGGGGACAAGGTAAGTAAACTCTTCCTGGATCCTGCGATGCAAGCCCGAGTCTGGCTCGGGGATACCGCTTTTGGTATGAAAAATCCAACCCGAGCCAGACTCGGGAATACCGCCAGGGAGGTTAAAGCTAAGTTAATATGCAATTTATAATCTCCTCTCCATGGAATCAAACTCGCTATCCCTCGAAGGTCTCAAACTCAGTAGTGATACAGATCAGTGAATTTGATCACTATTCTAGATTACACATAGGGATGCGGACTACTGGTTTACGTCTTTATTTTGCTTGATTTACACATTTTATTTATTCTATGTGCATATAATGTGTGCTGCCCATTATTACTTCTTTACTGTCATCTGAATAACTTTTGTTAGAGGTATGCAGCACATATTGTATTTAAAGAGACCCTGCCGGCAGACCATTCAGTTCAACAGTAATCTTCCCACAAGATTATATGTGGATTTATCATATTTAAATACTGTTTGTCCATTTTTCATTCAACCATTGACAGATAAAAAAAAAGAAAAACAGACATCAATGCATCTCTATGGAAAAGCGCACATAAACAGATGTTCATCCATCTGCATCTGTTTTTTGTTTCATTTAAAAAACGGAATGAATAAAAAAATGGATGTAAACGGACAAACGGTGCGTTTTTGGTAGTGGATGTAAAAAACTGATGATAAACTGATGTGAACTTCATTTGTTTTTTCTTTGAAAAAAGGTGACTGAACGTATGAAACAAACGATCCGCATGTGTGAAAGGGGCCTTGCGGAGATGGTAGAAAGGTGAGTGGTGGAGGAGCTGGCCCAGCACATACAGTAACTAGACACTTCCAGAAAAGGAGAGGGCTATGATGGCTCTTCCTGGAGTGGTCAACATTCTTAGAAGTTCAGAGGTACATTGCAAGTGAATTAAAATGTTTTACAGAGAGAAAATAAACACTGATAGCAAGCATTTATGTGCTTTTACCTGCATTTTTTTAAGTTAGTGATAGGGTCTCTGAAATGTATTCATATACACCGCATAGCTGCCTATTAGCACAGTGTTACTATATTTGTGCAAGGTTTTAGTAACTGAGTTTAGATCAGCTTTAATTCTTAAAGCAGTTGTATGCCCAAAAAACAATAAAAAAATCTTTAAGACAAAGGGGGTTATTTACTAAATGCAAATCCACTTTGCACTACAAGTGCATTTGGAAGTGCAGTCGCTGTAGATCTGAGGGGGACATGCAAGGAAAATAAAGAAACAGCATTTTTGCTTCTACATAATTGGATGATAAAATCAGCAGAGCTTCTCCTGATTTCAGATCTTCCCCTCAGATCCACAGCGACTGCAATTACAAGTGCCCTTTCAAGGGCACTTGTAGTACAAAGTGGATTTGCTTTTAGTAAATCAACCCCAAAGGCATAATGAGCTAGTACGCATCGCATGCTAGCTCAGTATGAAATACTTACCTTAGAATGAAACCCCCGCAGCGTCACCCAGTCACTGCTGAGGGGCCGACATGTTCCACCGGCCTTACTTCCGGGTTCGCGGATCTGCGATGACGTCACTTCCCCGCATGCACGCAGGAGCCTACGGTTCCGGCAAGAAGCTCTGAAGTTCTGTCACAATATGCTGGACCTTCAGAGTGCATGCTGGGTGAATATCTCCTAAATGGTGAACGTTTAGGAGATATTCATTTTACCTACAGGTAAGCCTTATTATAGGCTTACCTGTAGGTAAAAATCACAGAGCAGGGTTTACAACCGCTTTATTAACACTCAATCACAAAATGGCTTATGCAGTATACACCTCCAAGATGACCACTGCCTTGCTAAAGAAGCTGAGGGTAAATGTGATGGACTGGCCAAGCATGTCTCCAGACCTAAAACCTATTAACCACTTCAGCCCCGGAAGGATTTACCCCCTTCCTGACCAGAGCACTTTTTACAATTTGGCACTGCGTCGCTTTAACTGCTAATTGCGCGGTCATGCAATGCTCTACCCAAACGAAATTTGCGTCCTTTTCTTCCCACAAATAGAGCTTTCTTTTGATGGTATTTGATCACCTCTGCCGTTTTTATTTTTTGCGCTATAAACGGAAAAAGACTGAAAATTTTGAAAAAAAATGATATTTTCTACTTTTTGTTATAAAAAAAATCCAATAAACTAAATTTTAGTCATACATTTAGGCCAAAATGTATTCGGCCACATGTCTTTGGTAAAAAAAATGTCAATAAGCGTATATTTATTGGTTTGCGCAAAAGTTATAGCGTCTACAAACTAGGGTACATTTTCTGGAATTTACACAGCTTTTAGTTTATGACTGACTATGTCATTTCTTGAGGTGCTAAAATGGCAGGGCAGTACAAAACCCCCCCAAATGACCCCATTTTGGAAAGTAGACACCCCAAGGAAATTGCTGAGAGGCATGTTGAACCCATTGAATATTTTTTTTTTTTGTCCCAAGTGATTGAATAATGACAAAAAAAAAAAAAAAAAAAAAAATTTACAAAAAGTTGTCACTAAATGATATATTGCTCACACAGGCCATGGGCATATGTGGAATTGCACCCCAAAATACATTCAGCTGCTTCTCCTGAGTACGGGGATACCACATGTGTGGCACTTTTTGGGAGCCTAGCCGCGTACGGGGCCCCGAAAACCCAGCACCACCTTCAGGATTTCTAAGGGCATACATTTTTGATTTTACTCCTCACTACCTATCACAGTTTTGAAGGCCATAAAATGCCAAGATGGCACAAACCCCCCCCAAATTACCCCATTTTTGAAAGTAGACACCCCAAGCTATTTGCTGAGAGGCATGGTGAGTATTTTGCAGCTCTCATTTGTTTTTGAAAATGAAGAAAGACCAGAAAAAAAAATTTTTTTTTTCTTTTTTCAATTTTCAAAACTTTGTGACAAAAAGTGAGGTCTGCAAAATACTCACTATACCTCTCAGCAAATAGCTTGGGGTGTCTACTTTCCAAAATGGGGTAATTTGGGGGGGGTTTGTGCCACCTGGGCATTCCATGGCCTCTGAAACTGTGATAGGCAGTGAAGAGTGAAATCAAAAATTTACGGCCTTAGAAAGCCTGAAGGCGGTGCTTGGTTTTCGGGGTCCCGTACGCGGCTAGGCTCCCAAAAAGTCCCACACATGTGGTATCCCCGTACTCAGGAGAAGCAACAGAATTTATTTTGGGGTGTAATTTCACATATTCCCATGGCATGTTTGAGCAATATAACATTTAGTGACAACTTTGTGCAAAAAAAAAAAAAAAAAAATTTGTCTCTTTCCCGCTACTTGTGTCACAATATAAAATATTCCATGGACTCGACATGCCTCTCAGCAAATAGCTTGGGGTGTCTACTTTCCAAAATGGGGTCATTTGGGGGGGGGGGGGGTTTGAACTGTCCTGGCATTTTATGCACAACATTTAGAAGCTTATGTCACACATCACCCACTCTTCTAACCACTTGAAGACAAAGCCCTTTCTGACACTTTTTGATTACATGAAAAAATTATTTTTTTTTGCAAGAAAATTACTTTGAACCCCCAAACATTATATATTATTTTAAAGCAAATGCCCTACAGATTAAAATGGTGGGTGTTTCATTTTTTTTTTTTCACACAGTATTTGCGCAGCGATTTTCAAACGCATTTTTTGGGGAAAAAACACACTTTTTTAAATTTTAATGCACTAAAACACACTATATTGCCCAAATGTTTGATGAAATAAAAAAGATGATCTTAGGCCGAGTACATGGATACCAAACATGACATGCTTTAAAATTGCGCACAAACGTGCAGTGGCAACAAAATTAATACATTTTTAAAAGCCTTTAAAAGCCTTTACATGTTACCACTTTAGATTTACAGAGGAGGTCTACTGCTAAAATTACTGCCCTCGATCTGACCTTCGCGGTGATACCTCACATGCATGGTGCAATTGCTGTTTACATTTGACGCCAGACCGCCGCTTGCGTTCGCCTTAGCGCGAGAGCAGGGGGGACAGGGGTGCTTTTTATTTATTTATTTTTTTTCTTTATTATTTTTTTGCTTTTTTATCTTATTTTTAAACTGTTCCTTTCATTTTTTTTTTTTTTAAATCATTTTTATTGTTATCTCAGGGAATGTAAATATCCCCTATGATAGCAATAGGTAGTGACAGGTACTCTTTTTTGAAAAAATTGGGGTCTATTAGACCCTATATCTCTCCTCTGCCCTCAAAGCATCTGACCACACCAAGATCGGTGTGATAAAATGCTCCCCCAATTTCCCAATGGCGCTATTTACATCCGGCGAAATCTAAGTCATAAAATGCTCGTAGCTTCCGGTTTCTTAGGCCATAGAGATGTTTGGAGCCACTCTGGTCTCTGATCAGCTCTATGGTCAGCTGGCTGAATCACCGGCTGCATTCTCAGGTTCCCTGTTGAGACAGGAGAGCCAGAGAAAAACACGGAAGACGGTGGGGGGGGGGGGCATTCCCTCCCACTGCTTGTAAAAGCAGTCTAGAGGCTAATTAGCCGCTAGGATTGCTTTTACATGAAAGCCGACCGCTGGCTAAAAAGAATGATACCAAGATGATACCTAAACCTGCAGGCATCATTCTGGTATAACCACTCAAAGTCGTGAATGGCGTACCTGAAGACAAAAAAATGGTTAACAATAAAGCACAGTAAACGGTAAAGTATAAAAAATTGCATACCTGAAAAGCAAACATGATAAAACATAATAACAATAAAACATTGCAGAATAGAATACAGTAAAAAAGAGCAGAACAATAGAGAGAGAGAATAGAGAGAGAGAACAATAAAACGACAACTATTTTTTTTTATTTTTGTTTGTGTTTTTTTTTTTTTTTTACACTTTTTTTTTGTAACTGTAACTTTTATAACTGTAACCGCTTCCAGGTTCGGGTCTCTCAAAATGCGATGGCATCTTGGGAGACCCTGTGAAAGTGTGCCTAGTCTGTGCAATGCTGCACCCTACGCTAATACTCAACTAGTGAATGGTAGCGTTCAAAACATTCACCAATGCAAAGACCAGGATTGTCAGGACAGGAGGGACAATAATAGTGAGTGTCACGCCTATATCCGCGCTTGCTGCAGACACATCTTTTTTGGGGGGGTTCGTTGGGTAGGGGTACTCGGGAGGACATAAAGAAAATGCCTCTCATGCAGCCGACTGCATTTGGTTGGGGATGTGAATGGGGGAAGTACGGGCGCTGCAGAAGCGGTGGGTTCCCAATTAGGATTGGCGAATGCAGTAGGAAGGGCACTATGGGCCTGTGTTTGTCTTTTTGGTGGCAGCGGGACACTACTTGTGCTTGCCACCTCACCAGCTTGAACTGCACTTATGGGACTCGCCACGTCACCAAGTGTTACTGCAGTGCTGGTTTGACTACGACCGGGGTGTACTAGGCCGCTGGTGCTTGCCAGTTCACCAAAACGCTACAAAAAAAAGTGACAGTGATCGATCGATACTGCACTTGGGTGGGCTGGACTGGGCTGGGCCGGGCGGAGGGGCAAAACGCAGGTGCTAGCAGGTATCTGGGCTGATCCCGCTAACACTGCGTTTTTGGGAACCCTAAACTGCTGGGGACGCCAGTATAGATCTGATCGGATCAGATATTGATGCGTTCAGATACTATACCACTAAGGGAGGTGTACGGTGCGTGCATGGGTGTTCGCGGTACTGGTGCTAATCTGACGCTGCCTAGGGCGACGCATATCACCGCCGGGCGATCAGGGGGCTAAACCTTTTTTCGGTAATAAACGGCGGGTGCCCTGACACTATAAAAAATAAACAAACTAACCAGCGTCACCCGTAACGGTTATACGGTGATCAGTGGTAAAAGGGTTAACTAGGGGGCCATCAAGGGGTTAAAACATTTATTAGATAGTATATGGGGGTCCCTGTCGCTATAAAACACTGACGGCGAACCTAAATATTTACGTCCCTAACTAGCGTCACCAGCGACACTAATACAGCGATCAGAAAAATGATCGCTTAGCGACACTGGCGACAGGGGGTGATCAAGGGGTTAAAACTTTATTAGGGGGGGGGTAAGGGGGGTACCCTAGACCTACAGGGGGCTAAACTTTTATTTGGTAATAAACGGCGGGTGCCCTGACACTATAAAAAATAAACAAACTAACCAGCGTCACCCGTAACGGTTATACGGTGATCAGTGGTGAAAGGGTTAACTAGGGGGCAATCAAGGGGTTAAAACATTTATTCGGTAGTATATGGGGGTCCCTGTCGCTATAAAACACTGACGGCGAACCTAAATATTTACGTCCCTAACTAGCGTCACCAGCGACACTAATACAGCGATCAGAAAAATGATCGCTTAGCGACACTGGTGACGGGGGGTGATCAAGGGGTTAAAACTTTATTAGGGGGGGTAAGGGGGGTACCCTAGACCTACAGGGGGGTAACAGTCACTACCCTAACTGCTAACTGTCACAAACTGACACTATGCAGTAATCAGGAAAAAAAAAACAAAAAAAAAAAAAACCTGCTTGGTGTCAGTTTGTGACAGGGGGGGGGGGGTGATTGGGGGGGGGATCGGGGGGCGATCGGGGGTGTAATGTATGCCTGGCATGTTCTACTGTGTGTGTGTGAGTGTTGGTGCACTTACATGTCATCTCCCCTCGGCGCTGGAACGGAAACTCCCGAGCCGAGGAGAGATGACATCACATCCTCTGCCTCTGTGTACTATACTGAGGCAGGGGATGTTTGTCATTGGCTGGGAGCGATCGCGAGGGGGGGGCCACGATCGGATGGCCTCCCCCTCGTCTCCCATCGCTTCCAACCAAATGCCGACCGCAGCTGGCACCGGGGGGGGGTCCGATCGGACCCCCCACCCGCGGGAAGGCAATCACGTTTCAGGTACGTGATTTTGCCTGCCCGTGCCGCTCTGCTCACGTATATAGGCGTGAGGCGGTCGGCAAGTGGTTAAGCATCTGTGGGGCATCCTCAAACGGAAGGTGGAGGAGCGCAAGGTCTCTAACATCTACCAGCTCCATGATGTCGTCATGGAGGAGTGGAAGAGGACTCCAGTGTCAACCTGTGAAGCTCTGCTGAACTCCATGCTCAAGAGGTTTAACCACTTCAATACAGGGCATTTTCACCCCCTTTCTGCCAAGGTCAATTTTCAGTTTCCAGCGCTGTAACATTTTGAATGACAATTGCGCATGACCCTGCTCTGTGACAAGCAATCTCGGGTGATCGGCGGACATCGCTGCCGCCAGGCACGTGCATCGGCTGCCGAGTGATGCGGCGGGCGCGCGCCCCCTAGACGGCCGGGAAGCCAAGGACGTCATATGACGCCTGCCCAGGATGGGAGATCCCTCCTACGGATGTCATTTGACAATAAGTGGGTAGGGAAGTGGTTAAGGCAGTGCTGGAAAATAATGGTGGCCATACAAAATATTGACACTTTGGGTCTAATTTGGACATTTTCACCTAGGGGTGTACTCACTTTTGTTGCCAGCAGTTTAGACATTAATGGCTGTTGAATTATTTTGAGGGGACAGCAAATTTACACTGTTATACAAGCTGTACACTCACTACTTTACATTGTAGCAAAGTGTCATTTCTTCAGTGTTGGCACATGAAAAGCTATAAAAAAATATTTACAAACATGTGAGGGGTGTATTCACTTTTGTGAGATACTGTGTATATATATATATATATATACAGGTGAAAGCCAGTAAATTAGAATATTTTGAAAAACTTGATTTATTTCAGTAATTGCATTCAAAAGGTGTAACTTGTACATTATATTTATTCATTGCACACAGACTGATGCATTCAAATGTTTATTTCATTTAATTTTGATGATTTGAAGTGGCAACAAATGAAAATCCAAAATTCTGTGTGTCACAAAATTAGAATATTGTGTAAGGGTTAAATTTTGAAGACACCTGGTGCCACAAACTAATCAGCTGATTAACTCAAAACACCTGCAAAGGGCTTTAAATGGTCTCTCAGTCCAGTTCTGAAGCCTACACAAACATGGGGAAGACTTCAGATTTGACAGCTGTCCAAAAGGCGACCATCAACACATTGCACAAGGAGGGAAAGACACAAAAGGTTATTGCTGAAGAGGCTGGCTGTTCTCAGAGCTCTGTGTCCAAACACATTAATAGAGAGGCAAAGGGAAGGAAAAACTGTGGTCAGAAAAAGTGTACAAGCGATAGGGATCACCGCGCCCTAGTCAAGATTGTGAAAAAAAAACCCTTCAAAAATGTGGGGGAGATTCACAAGGAGTGGACAGCTGCTGGAGTCAGTGCTTCAAGATCCACCACCAAGAGACGCTTGAAAGACATGGGTTTCAACTGCCGCATACCTCGTGTCAAGCCACTGTTGACCAAGAAACAGCGCGAAAAGCGTCTCACCTGGGCTAAGGAAAAAAAGAGCTGGACTGCTGCTGAGTGGTCCAAAGTCATGTTTTCTGACGAAAGCAAATTTTGCATTTCCTTTGGAAATCGAGGTCCCAGAGTCTGGAGGAAGACAGGAGAGGCACAGGATCCACGTTGCCTGAAGTCTAGTGTAAAGTTTCCACCATCAGTGATGGTTTGGGGTGCCATGTCATCTGCTGGTGTCGGTCCACTCTGTTTCCTGAGATCCAGGGTCAACGCAGCCGTCTACCAGCAAGTTTTAGAGCACTTCATGCTTCCTGCTGCTGACCTGCTCTATGGAGATGGAGATTTCAGGTTCCAACAGGACTTGGCGCCTGCACACAGCGCAAAATCTACCCGTGCCTGGTTTACGGACCATGGTATTTCTGTTCTAAATTGGCCAGCCAACTCCCCTGACCTTAGCCCCATAGAAAATCTGTGGGGTATTGTGAAAAGGAAGATGCAGAATGCCAGACCCAACAACGCAGAAGAGTTGAAGGCCACTATCAGAGCAACCTGGGCTCTCATAACACCTGAGCAGTGCCAGAAACTCATCGACTCCATGCCACGCCGCATTAATGCAGTAATTGAGGCAAAAGGAGCTCCAACCAAGTATTGAGTATTGTACATGCTCATATTTTTCATTTTCATACTTTTCAGTTGGCCAACATTTCTAAAAAATCCCTTTTTTGTATTAGCCTTAAGTAATATTCTAATTTTGTGACACACGGAATTTTGGATTTTCATTTGTTGCCACTTCAAATCATCAAAATTAAATGAAATAAACATTTGAATGCATCAGTCTGTGTGCAATGAATAAATATAATGTACAAGTTACACCTTTTGAATGCAATTACTGAAATAAATCAAGTTTTTCAAAATATTCTAATTTACTGGCTTTTACCTGTATATATATATATATATACCATATAATTTTTTTGTGAAAGTGTACTTTCCTTTTATGACGTCCAAAAAAACATTTTTAGGTAATCCATTTGTGCATTAGGGCTTGGTTCACATATATGCGAATCGGATGTGTTTTGAACGCATCGGATTCACATAATATGTGAACCAGACCGGCTTTCAATAAATCCGGTTCACATATATGCGGGCCAGTTGCGGTGCAAATTAAAAGAAGGTCCTGTGTATTTTTCAGTCTGGTTCAGGTGTGATTTAAGTGTCACATTCGCACCTGAATCGCTGGATGGAAACCACCCTGGACTCTGTACAGAAACAGACCCCGAATATATGTGAATCCAGCCTTATTGAAAGATTGCTAAACTTACTCAATATAAAAGCTTTATTAGGTATAATTACATCCTTCATTATGTTAAAGCTGAAGTTTAATCTGCTTATATTTTGCCTTCCCTGGTTCCTCCTTTTCTCCATCATCAATATGCTAATGAAATTTTAAATAAAACCTTTTTTCTTTCATTACTTATCTTATTTTATTTATTTTTGAGTTAAACCTTTTTTCTTTCATTACTCATCTTATTTTATTTATTTTTGAGTTAAACCTTTTTTCTTTCATTACTCATCTTATTTTGGGCACAGTTATGTTACCACTTTGACTCTGTGCTCCTCCATGCAATGCAGGCAGATCATGGCTGGTGGGAGGAGTCAGAAAGGTGCTGTACATAGCTTCTTCTAAACATCACAGCACCCTGCCTAAAGCCCCATAGACACGATCAGAAAATTGTATGAAAATTACCTCTTTTTGAAGCGATCGTACGATAATCGGATCGTTAGCACATAGCTTTCGCGAGCCGATCATGGCAGTTCATCCGATATTATTCTATCGGACGTGAATGAAAAAATTTTCTGTACGATGCCAGATCGTACAATTTTCGTTTAATCCATACAGCTGTCGTCCGAAAATGCAATACAAATGCATTACAACACAGGACATCACTTCTGAATTTTTAATCTGTCATACGAGAATTTTCGTGACATTAGTAAACTCAGATTCGATCTGCGATTATCATGCAAAGAAAAAAAAAAAAACAGACGGTCATTCGTCTGTTGATCTTATCGTGTGTACCGGGCATAAGTGCTCCACTCAAGAGCCCTCAGCCCTGATGAAAGCAGTAGGATGGTTCTTGGGAGGAGTAATGCCAGTTAGGAGAAGTGGGCGTTAAGCTGCATTTGCATGAAGACTGCCCTAGGTAATTGACACCTGAGATATTGAGTCTCCATGACTGAAAGAACTGAAATCCAAAGAATGAAAAGGGGAGAGTCAGGGACAGTCAGGCTGGGGAGGAAGATGCTGCTGGACATCCTCCAGCCAGGAAATGAGGCGGAGCTCTATCTGACTTGCTGCAGTTTCTGATGCACATTGTGAGAAGCTCACAGTGTGAAGTGAAATCAGAGTAAGCCATTTCAGTCCAGGAGAGGGGTCTGTACAACCATGCAAGACTGAAGAGTACATATTCAATCCTTCTTCATCCGCAACTAAATAAAAAGTTTATCTTTAAAAACACTTTACTGGGAGCGACAGACTGAAGCATATACTGTATGTTATTTTTGATTTTGCCTAAAGTTCTAAAACTACAAGTAATATCTTACATAGGCAGCCTGTGAGGTCTGTACATGACTGTGAGTGGCCCAGCATTTTCACCATGGTGTGGCACTGAGGCAGAGTACAAAGGCTGTTGGGTTCATTGTGGAATGTCATACATGTCCAGGTGTGGAACAAGACAAACAAGAACTGCCGAGTGTTTCCCACTTCCAAGCCATGAATTTCAGGGCTTGAGGAGCACCTGCCAATCTTCTGTAACAGTGCCTAGAATTAACAAGGGATATGTATGAGTCAAACAGGAAAATCATAGGAAACTTAAAGCGAAGTTCCAACTACAATCAATATTTTTTTTTAAACCTTTCACAAGCATTTCAAATGGCATTATAACACTAACGTTTTCTTTAAAATTTGTCCCCCGATGTCCGGTTTCATCTGTAAAAGGAACTTTGATAACAGTGTTCTGGCCGTTTTCATTTTGCTTGAGGGCACATGAAGCCCACAAGCATCCTGTTCCGGGATACGGTGCCCTATCTTGTTATTCTGACGAGAAATGCCCCCTGTCGAATAATGTCCGCCCTGTACTGCGCATGCGCGGCATTGCATAGTATGGAGCTGCTGAAAGCAGCCGAACAGTGGAATCCAATGTTCGGCAGCTCCGTACTGCCCAATCGCGTAGTACCGGGTGGGCATTTCTCGACAGGACACCGTCAACTAATCAGGTTGCCATCGCAACGGGCGTCGTCGGCAGAAGTGCCCGTCCTGTTGTGATGGCAACTAAGCCCTCGGCGTTTCCCACTGACTCCTGGGAAATGATGACATATCTCCCAGGAGCAGTAGCGAGCGGAGGCGCCAAGGGAAGTGACGTAAGGAGCCGCGGTGAGGAAAGAGGAAGATTTCAAGGGACCACATAGCAACAGGCATTAAGAGGTGAGTAAAAAAAAATGTGCAAATGTTTTTTTTATACTATTTCATGCACAGTAATGCCTTTTTTTTGGGTGGAACTCCACTTTAAAGTGGAAGAGCGGGCTAATCTTAAACCTTCCCCCACCCCCACCCCCATTCTAACTACTATACTAACTACCCTGTAGAGCAGGGGTCTCCAAACTTTCTAAACAAAGGGCTGATTACTGTCTAGTGCAGGCATCACTAAATTGCAGAGCGCGGGCTGGATCTGGACCGAGCCACTGTCCCACCCGGACCAGCGGTCGCGTCATTTCGGGGCCGCTTCTATTCTCCAGCCTCGGCCGCTGTCATAAGCTGAGTTCTGGTATTAAGCAGACTTCGGGAGACACAGCTCTGCATTGGATGGGAATGAGAGCTGCCGGCTGCTTTTCATATTAAACATGCAAGTGATTGGTGGCTAGAACCGTCCTGCATCCAAGCCACCAATCACTTGCTGGTTAATATGAATAGCAGCTCTCGTTCCCGTCCAATGCAGAGATGTGTCTCCCGAAGTCCGCTTAATACCAGCACTCAGCTTATTGCCTGCCCCCAATGCAGAGCTGTGCCTCCCGGGATATTACCATCATGCCTCCCGACCTTTGCTCGATCTAAGGTAGGAGAGTGAAGGGCAGATGACACTACAGGAGGGGGGTTGATGTGAGAGGAGGCAGTGCTGGAGGGGGAGGCTGGCTGGATATCAAGAGGGCAAAAGTACACTATTTTGGGGGGGGGGGGTGTAAAGGGGGGGGGGTAGTGCTGTGGGGGATTGTGAAGGTAGACAGTGTTGTGGGGACCTGTGAAGAGGCGGGTTGTAATTTGAGAGGGGGCAGTGCAGTAGGGGAGGGAAGAGGCCAGAGCATATTACTGGGGGACAGGGGATTTGTGCTGTAATGGTGATGTAACGAGGGGAAGGTGATGTGAAGGGGATGCAGGTCATGTGAAGAGGGCAGATCTCACTACTGTGGGGGGATTTGTGATGTGAGGGGGCAGTGCTGTGTGTGTGAGGGATTAATGTGAAGGGGGCTGGTGATGTGGGGAGATGATGTGCAGAAGGGCAGTGCTGTGGGGGGGGGCAGGTGATGTGAAGGAGCAGTGCTGTGGGGGGGGGGGGGGGTTCTGTGGAGGGGGGTGGGGGCAGTTGATGCAAAGGGGGGCAGAGCTGATCGGACCCCTGTAAAATTTAATTCAATACACCTAGTCTAGTGTCTGCGAGTGTAGATAATATCTCCGGCTTGGTGGTCAAGTGCTGCATACAGTCAAGTAAAGGGCCGCATTTGGCCCACGGGCCAGTTTGGAGACCACTGCTGTAGAGGAAGGAAAGATGTCTATACTTACCTATTCTCAGAGCGCTCCGGTCCGGTCACATGATCTCCCCCCCAAGCGGCCGGCTTCAGGGGAGAGGAGAGATCGCCAACAACGACTGCAATGTCTGGATGGTGATGTCCCCCATACTTACTATGGGGCATCTGTTGTCGGCCGTCCCTCCTCTCCGCTGAAGCTGGCTCTGGGCGCTGATCATGTGACTGGACAGGAGCGCTCTGAGAATAGATAAGTATAGACATCATTACTGTACAGCCAGGCTAAATAGCATGGGACTTAGCATGGGGGTGGGAGCAGGTTTAAGATTAGATAGATTTAGCCTGGACTTCCATTCTTAAGACTCCCCAAATGATAACATCTACCCTCGCCCCACAACGCTCCATATACAATTTTAAAGTATCTATGTTACAGCTTATATATTGGTATCCACTTAACTGCACCTTGCAACGAGCTACACAACAAAGCAAATACACCACAAATTTCATGCAAAGTAACTTTTTGTAATGAGGGTTACTGATCCATGAACAAAGCCTCCTTACCTGAGTCCACTCCACGCGTCTGGGGCTAAGGCTGAGAGCCACGAGGCAATTCTTCTTGCAGGTTATTCCATGTGACACGATTATTCGAGAATCACGGCAGATGGCAACTGATCATGACATTATAAAACAGAGTGAGCAAGTAAATATATATTTCAATAAAGAACTCATGATAATCATGACCATACACACATCCAAATGACTGTTCAGTATAATGGCTGTTTCAATGGAGTGTATATTCCAGCAATCAACCACTTGATATGTGAATGATGGTTTTCTATAAAAAGAAACATTGGGGGGAGATTTACTAAAACTGGTGCCCACAGAATCTTGAGCAGCTGTGCATGGTAACCAATCAGGTTCCAGTTTTTTTTTTTTGAAAAGCTTAATTGAACAAGCTGAAATTAGAAGCTGATTGGGTACTATGCACAGATGTACTGGATTCTGTGCACCAGTGCTAATTTTGACATCAAATTTCGAATTAGTTTTAGTTGACTAAAATGCCATTTTAGTTTTAGTCGTATTTTAGTCCACAAAAATCCCCAGTACATTTTAATCGATTAAAAATCAAATGGGTTTAGTTAAATTTTAATGCATTATTTAAGCATTTCCTTAGAATTGCCAAATTCATTATATACTCTTGGAGTAAAAATCTAATAAGATATTATTATTTATGGTATTAAGGTTTGAACATGGACTACAGACACAGATTTAGCCGTTGTGATATATAACGTCTTTTTAAATAAAACCAATGTATGTGTCAATTACCACAGACTGGCACCCTATATAAAATAGTGAGCAGTGCTGTAGCTGCTCCTTTAAGAGTAAATCGATCACCTAATTTTAAGCTTGATATGATCATACAAATAATGAAATAATAATAATAATAAATAAACCTAATATCCAAAAAATATAGATAGAACTAGGATGTAAAAATGACTCCATGGGAGAAATGTAAAAAGTCCCATAGGGGTTTATTTACTAAAAGCAAATCCACTTTGCACTACAAGTGCATTTGGAAGTGCAGTCGCTGTAGATCTGAGAGGGACATGCAAGGAAAATAAAAAACAGCATTTTTGCTTGCACATGATTGGATGATAAAATCAGCAGAGCTTCCCCTCAGATCTACGGCGATCTACAGCGACTGCACTTCCAAGTGCATTTGCAGTGCACTTGTAGTGCAGAGTGGATTTGCCTTTAGTAAATCAACCCCATAGTGTAGTAAGTTTATTGATTGGTATAAAAGCAATAGGTAAATATTGAATCAGGAAGTGGGAAGCTCTTCCTGATGACGCCAAGCACGGCGAAACGTACGTACGGGGGATTCCTCACTTCCGGGTACTAAGAGACACCTATCTGGCTTTACCATCTAAAGTGAGGCTTGCACCGCACGCTATAGCTGAAGGAAGCAGCCATATCTGCACATGTTGTATACACCTAGTTGCCGGGAAACAGGCACATATATACATGTGAGTGCAATATTTACCTATTGCTTTTATACTAATCAATAAACTATGGGGGTTATTTACGAAAGTTAAATCCACCTTGCACTACAAGTGCAAACTACAAGTGCAAAGTGCACTTGAAATTGCACTGAAAGTGCACTTGGAAGTGCAGTCGCTGTAAATCTGAGGGGTGAATCTGAAATGAGTGGAAGCTCTGCCGATTTTATTATCCAATCATGTGCAAGCTAAAATGCTGTTTTTTATTTTCCTTGCATGTCCCCCTCGGATCTACAGGGACTGCACTTCCAGTGCAATTTCAAGTGCACTTTGCACTTGTAGTGCAAAGTGGATTTGCCTTTAGTAAAAAACCCCCAATGAGACTTGTCATTTTTACATCCTAGTTCTATCCTGAGGGAGCATTGGAGTAGAGTGGTGAGCAGTGGAACCAATCTGGCTTTCCAAATGCGTTTTTTGACCATCCTGTAAAAAGGGGTCAAACACCTCTGGTGAGTTGCCACCCGTGGTAAAAGAACTAGAAGTTATCCATATATAGGAGCAACTCGTTTGGTGTTGGGATCTATCACCTATGGAATTTATGTTTGCGCATTATGTCAATGATTTTTACTGCTGCTACATATTCACATTTTTTGGATATTAGGTTTATTTATTGATTTCATTAACTGTATAAGCACATCAAGCACCACTACCTTTATAATTGCACTATAAATAAAACCACATTTTATAAACAAACAAATATATTGCTTTTTGACAAAACTGTAAATTATTGGCTGTAATGCCATTGCACATATTACCTTAATATATTACATATTAAATATTAAGTAAAAAAAAAAAAAAAGAAAAGCCTTTTTTTTTTTCCTTTTAGCAGCTTAGTAGATGCCCCCTACATATTTTTATCTGGTAGTGCAGTGTTAATTTGACGTCAAATTTCAATTTATTTTTAGTTATAGTCTTATGACTAAAATGCCATTTTAGTTTTAGTAGTATTTCAGTCATCGCAATTGTTTTAGTCAGATAAAATCGTACTAATTTAGTCGACAGAAATATTTTAGTCAACTAAATTAACACTGCTGTGCACACCAGTTTTAGTAAATCTCCCCAATTATGTCTTGGCGGAAAAAAAAAAAAGATCTTTTCCTTGTTGTGTCCATCATCTTCATGTTGGATCGCTAGTCCCACCTGATTTGGAGTGAGATTTTGAGATGTCATTACTGTGCTGTTCACTGTGCTCGTTACTGGAGACAAAGCTGTACCTGAGGACCTGCAGTGCAAGAACCATCCTGCTACTTTCATTTTGTGGATAGGTGCTTTCTTCACCTTTCTTGCTGCTTCTTGATGATTACGCTCATTGGTCATCAGATTACCAGTGATAAGGGGGCAGCCAAGACATGTGAAAACGAGGCCCTGTACCTTGTACCAAAAAGCTGCCTCCACGTAGAGCGTGAGGCACTGCCTGGCAGGATTGTAGACGGTGTATACTGTATGTGTCACCTAGGACTCTCTACTACATATTGTGAGGTGCTCCAAGGTTTGTGTTTCATATGGATAAAACAAAGCTTTTTGTTTTTTTCAGAATCTCTGTAAGTGCTGTTCTGGATCCTGGAGTCAGAAGATTTTGCAGAACTTAGGCTGGGAAAAGTCTCCATTCCTACATCCATGTTGTCTCAGCTGTGCAAAATACCTCTATAAATGTGGGCTGACTGGTGTGCAGGGCTCTCTCTTGCTCTCAAAGCTCTAACAGCCTGCTGCTGGGTGAAAAGGCTTACTGCTGACGGAAAAGGTGCAAGTGCTTTGTCTTTCTTTAGGGAACCCATTAGGTGGTACCCTGTTATTTAGGAACTGACATGAGTTTAGTTAGTGGCTTTGAGCTTTGTTTGTTTTATACTATGTACTCTTGCTGGCTGCCTTGCTGAATAAAAGTGCAGGACAAACTTTTTTGGACTGCTCCAGCTACATGCATCGTTTATTGTTATTATTATTATTATATACCAGTTGAGCCTTCCCCCTTACAAGAGATACAGTGCAGAAAAAGGGATAGTTAATCTGTAATGGTGGAGGGATCTGCTGCAGGGAGACCACAGGCAATACTGGTAACAAACCTCTCTTGTACTCTTTAAAGGCATTGAATCTATGATCAGTCTCCAGTTTATTATCCGCCAAGACTGCATAAACATTGCAGGGATCATATGTTCAAGCACACGGTAATATATCTAGTTCTCTATGACTATCATGAATATGTCAGTGCAGTTTCTGCTATCTTACTTTTGCAGGACATCCCAGCTCTGCAATACTTGATATGACTCAACATTGCCTGCACACTGCGGCACAAAGGCAGAGTGATGTACCGTATTACATTAGCTGTCTCTTCACATTCTTCACACTGGTGATGGTGGAACAAGATGACCAGCTCCTCGTAGAAGCACCTGCACACGGGGCTCGATAGTAAGGGCTCCATGATTTCCAGCAAATGCAGCTGCAACACAGATATAATGAACATTAGGGCCTTGTAACTGAAAGCTGCCTACGGTGAATCACCTTTTCCCTTTCATTCTCCCACAGCAGGCTGGATAAAGGAAGTTAAAAAGGGTATCGTTTAAAGTGGAATTTTACCCATAACAACTTGTTAAAAATAATGTTCTTTAGCACGGAACATACATTCCACAATAATAATTATGCTACCAAAATTAACCGCTTCCGGACCACCCACCGCAAATTTACTGCGGCAGGGAGGCCTGGCTGCGTGAAACTATGTACCTGTATGTTGTATCCTCTTCAGGTTCTTGGGCGTGCGCGCCGCTGGAAACCCGCTCCCACTGTCATTGGACACAGCGGGAACCAATCAGTGGGTCCGGCGGCCGCGATGGATGCCGGGACCCGCCAATCGTTCGCAGGAGAGGCAGAACTGCGTTCTGCCTATGTAAACCAGGGCTCGACAAACCCCGGGCGCCAGGTCGCATTTGCGACTAGAATTAGCGACCTGGCGCCTGGGGCGGCACAGCTGGGGTATCCTGTGTCCGTTCGACACCCCCCCCCCCTCCCGCCGCGATCGCGCTGGGCCGAGCCGGTAATTGAGGCCCCGGCTTTGCGGCCTACTGCAGTCCTATGGTTCCTGGTTCCTTCTGCAATCGGGCGCCCTCTGGTGGTGGCCGTTGGTACTACAAGACATCCACCAATGCTAATGGAGCTTTCCCTACCTGTTTTCACTGCCTGCTCATCTCCTTCCCTTTACTTAGAACCCCCAAACATTATATATATTTTTTATTCTAACACCCTAGAGAATAAAATGGCGGTCATTGCAATACTTTCTGTCACACCGTATTTGCGCAGCGGACTTACAAGCGCACTTTTTTGGGAAAAAATACTTTTTTTAATTAAAAAATAAGAAAACAGTAAAGTTAGCCCAATTTTTTTTATATTGTGAAAGATAATGTTACGCCGAGTAAATTGATTCCCAACATGTCACGCTTCAAAATTTCATCCGCTCGTGGAATGGCGACAAACTTTTACCCTTTAAAATCTCCATAGGCGTCGTTTAAAAAATTCTACATGTTGCCTGTTTTGAGTTACAGAGGAGGTCTAGGACTAGAATTATTGCTCTCGCTCTAACGATCATGGCGATACCTCACGTGTGGTTTGAACACTGCTTTCATATGCGGGTGCTACTCACATATGCGTTCGCTTCTGCAAGCCAGCTCGGCGGGACGGGGCGCATTTAAAAAAATTATTATTTTTTCTTATATATTTTACTTTTTATTTTTTATTTTTACACTGTTTTTAAAAAAAAATAAAAATTGTGTCACTGTTATTTCTATTACAAGGGATGGGGCACATTTAATTTTTTTTTTTTCTTATTTATTTTAACTTTTATTTTTTCACTGTTCTTTTAAAAAAAAAAAAAAGTCACTTTTATTCCTATTAGAAGGAATGTAAAAATCCCTTGTAATAGAAAAAAAGCATGACAGGACCTCCTAAATATGAGATCTGGGGTCAAAAAGACCTCAGATCTCATATTTACACTAAAATGCATTAAAAAAAAAATTGTCATTTGAAAAAAAAAAAAAATGTCCCTTCAAGAGCTATGGGTGGAAGTGACGATTTGACGTCGCTTCCGCCCTGCAATGACTTGGAGATGGGCGGGGGGGCCATCTTCCTCTCACTTGTCTCCATGTCAGGCCAGGGACAGATCCGGATCGCCTCCGCCGTTACCGACGGCCACGGTAAACGGTGAAGGACACCGGAGGAGAGCGGCGGTAGGGGGGGCCCTCTCCTGCCGCCGATAAAAGTGATCTCGCTGCTAATCTGCTGCAGAGACCACTTTTATCTGAAAGAGAACCGCCGGCTCTTAAAGAAGATACCGGGGTTATGGTAGCTAGCTGCTACCATAACAACGGTATTTCTCTTCAAAGACAGGACGTATATAGTCGTCCTGCGGGAAGGAAGTGGTTAATTAAAATGAATTTATTATTTGTCATCTCCCTGCTTGGCCCCTTTCACACGCGCTGTCTGATCAGGTTCGCCTGTCAGTTTTTCAGGTGGACCTGATTGGATCCTTAGCGAGAATATGGTGGTCTTGTGTCCCTGCATGGCAGGAAATAAAAGCAGTCACATTCGTTCTAGTCGTCTCTCTGTGTAAATTTAAGATTAGTTAATTTTTATATTGAAAATAAAGCTTTGTCGGTCGTTTAAAAAAAAAAAAAACCTGGCTCCTAACTTTTTTAGCTGGCTCCTAGATTCCATGCAAATTTGTCAAGCCCTGATGTAAACAATGCAGACCTCCGTTTTGTCAGAGAGAGATCTTGTGTTTCTGTTAATCAGGAACACAAATCTCTCTCTCTTCCTCCAGTTAAACCATCCCCCACACAGTAAGAAAGCACTCCATAGGAGCACGCTTAACCCTTTGATCGCCCCTGGTGTTAACCCCTTCCCTGCCAGTGTCATTAGTACAAGGAGAGTGCTTTTTTATAACACTGAACACTGTATTGGTGTCACTAGTCCTCAAAAAGTATCACTTTCAACGGGCTTCCGACGGATTCGTACGTGATGACGTACGACCGGACTAAAATAAGGAAGTTGATAGCCAGTAGCCAATAGCTGCCCTAGCGTGGGTTTTAGTCCGTCAGACTAGCATACAGACGAGCGGACTTTTCGACCGGACTCGAGTCCGTCGGAAAGATTTGAAACATGTTCTAAATCTGAAGTCTGTCAGATTTTCGACCGAAAAAGTCAGATGGAGCCCACATACGGTCGGATTGTCCGCCGGATTCAGTTCGTCGGACCTGTCCGGTCCAAAAGTCTGCTCGTGTGTACGCAGCATTAGTGTCCGATTTGTCCGCCGCAATGTCGCAGTCCCGATAAAAATTGCTGATCGCCGCCATTACTAGTAAAAATAAAAAATGCCATAAAAATATCCCAAAGTTGGCAGACACAATAACTTTTGCGCAAACCAATCAGTATACGCTTATTAGGATTTTTTTTAATCAAAAACATGTAGCTGAATACATATTGGCCTAAATGGATGAATAATTTTGATTTTTTACATTATTTTATTGGATATGTTTTACAGCAGAAAGTAAAAAATATTGGTTTTTTTTTTTCCAAAATTGTAGGTCTATTTTTGTTGATAGCGCAAAAAAAACCAAAAAAAACAAAAAAAACAAAAGAAAGCTCTATTTGTGGGAAAAAAAAGGACAGAAATGTTCAGTTACAGCGTCGCACAACAGCACAATTGTCAGTTAAAGCGGAGGTCCGCCCACCCCTGAAAAAATTAAAAGCCAGCAGCTGCTGGCTTTTAAAAATCGGACACTTACCTGTCCTGGAGTCCAGCGATGTCGGCACAGCAGCTGATGTTTCCATCAGCTATCGGTGCATGCCGCCTCCATTGCGATTAAGGGAATCCAGCAGTGAAGCCTTACGGCAAAACAATGAAAGACAGGTATCCTGCCCCCCCCCCCGAAAGGTGTCAAATGTGGCACCTGAGAGGGGAAGGAGTACTTTTGGGTGGAACTCCGCTTTAAAGCAACGCAGTGCCGTATTGTAAAAAATGGACTGGTCATGAAGGGGCTAAAACCTTCCAGGGCTGAAGTGGTTAATGCGTGCTCTAAATTACCTCTGGCATTGTTCCTGTTTCTTCTTGCTGGAAGTTGCCATTTTGCTGAAGCTCATAGCCCCTGAGCAGCAGTAAATCTTTGGGCTGTCAGCAGATTGGCCTTTACTAACTGGACACAGTGCCTAAAAATAGAGAGCAACTGAGCATGCACAGAGCAGGATGAGACAGTATATTACTAGATTTTTAATGTTTTACATAGCGATACCTGCAAAAGGGGCCAGCCTGAACAAATTTTCTGACTAAAGTTTCACTTTTGGTAATACAAACAGTTCTTTCTAAAACATTTCACTATAACAGCGCATTATGATTTACAACACTAAATGCAAATCAGAGTGGACAGTATTTAAAGTGGTAGTAAACTCTGTACTACCACTTGTACCTACAGGTAAGCCTATAATAAGGCTTACCTGTAGGTACTGTTAATATCTCCTAAACTTGCACAGTTTAGGAAATATTCCTAGTGCATGCAGCCAATGACATCATGGGCGCATGCTCTCTGAAGGTCCGGCTTACAGTGCTGGACCTTCAGAACCTGTGCCGGAAATGGTGGCTTCCACCCATGCAGCCAGAGGCTGCAAACCCGGAAAGGAAGACCGGGGGAAGATGTCAGCCGTCTCAGCAAAGACATCGCAGCATTGGAGGGCTTCGTTCTAAGGTAAGTTTCTCATAATGTGCTAGTATGTGATGTATACTAGCACATTATGACATTGCCTTGCAGGAATTTCTTTTTTTTTTACCACCAGCGTTTACTACTGTTTAATACAGTTAGAAAAATTCAGCACTTGAGTGCTAACATCCCAATTGTAAACTCATAATGTACTAAAGAGACTAAAGACTAAAGGCATAACATTTTTTCTAGTACCTGGACCTGGAGGATTAGCGCAAGGCCTGGTCATAAATAGCTAAATGTTCCTTCAATAAAAGCAGCCTAGAAGATGCTTACAAAGTCCTCTTTAGGGGATACTGGGTTCCTGCACTCATAGCTCACGCAAACCCTGCCTACGATGATTGATGCTTTAGAGCAGTGGTTCTCAACCTTCGGGGTCGAATGACGATTTGCCAGGGATCACCAAATCCTAGGCTATTCCTGAAGACCATGCAGCCCTCGCAGCCTTTTCGCAGCCGCCCAGCAGGGCTGTCCCTGGAGCCTGTGCCCCCCGGGGCTGCTTCTGGAGCCCGCGGCCGCCCACTCAGCCTCTTCGCAGCCGCCCATTCAGTTCACGGCATGGCTGGGGGGGCGGAGACTAGAGGTCAGCTGACTGGGGAAGAAAGTGACGTGAGAGGGGCTGGAGGAGACCCTATCTCCTGATTTCGGCATAGGTGTCACTGCTGCGAGACACCACAGAGCCGGACACACAGTGAGTAACACTACCTGTGATTATAGTTGCCATTAAAAGTCTCCACTACAGTTCTTAGAGTAAAAAATGACCTTGATCAAGAGCACCTAAGTTAACTGATTAGAACTCCCGCCAGCACTGCCACTCATTCCACCCCTCACTGCCACTCATCCCACTCCCCCCTTCCAACAAGGAGTAAGAGAAGGAATAAAAAGAGAGAATACATGGAAGGGAGAGTAACAAAGAAAAAGGGAGAGAAAGAATAATAGAAAGAACAAGAAAGACGGCAAGAGAGAGGGATGGGGAAAAAAAACAAGAAATTAGGATAGAGAGAGATAAAAGGGAAAGAAAGGAGAACAAAGAGAGAGTGGTACATCCTAAAATGTGGAGTGGAAGGGACTCGGGGAGCGCTAAATGTCTGTGGGTTAGGGGCGCAAATTACTTGCCTTGCCTTGGGTGCTGACAACCCACGCTACGAAAATAATTTTACTGTTAGGGGTCCCCACAACTTGGGAAATTTTATCAAGGGGTCACGGCATTAGTAAGGTTGAGAACCACTGCTTTAGGGGTTGTGGACAGCGGGGTGATGTTCTCCATACATAATGGTTTTGTCCAAAACCATTGGCGTTTTGGTCTAGAACCTTTGGGCTACTTCGGACCCTTTTCCATTTGATAGTCCGTACAGGTGCTAAATTGGTTCTACTTCACCTAGGACTATTCTCTCAACAGCAGAAACTGACCATGTACCTTTTCTTAGCAGCTAAGCAGACAACCGCTAAGGCCTGGAAGAAGCCATCAGTATCCTTCCAAGAAGTTAGAGACCGTATGACCAAGATAATGTTCAACAAAAAAGGTATCCTTAAATGAGAAGTATAGCCAAAGCTTGATCGGCTGTACTTCTCCTATGGATCACAGGAGTGCAGTTAGTTTTGCACTCCTGTGACCTGTTTTTAGCAGAGAGTGGTTTGAAGTCCACTCTCTGCTGACGTCACAGAACTCGGTCCACGCTCCGCATCACCACGACAATGGAAGTCGGGATCCGCCAAGTGCCTGGACCGACACCCGGCTCAGCCTCTCAGCGCGCCGCTGAGAGCCTGAGTCGGCTGCTCCCCGCCCCCTCCACAGCCCAGCGCTCCAATGAGCAAGAAGGAGGCAGAGCGGAGAGCTGCTGACTGACAGTTAGGGCTGCAACTAACGATTATTTTCATAATCGATTAGTTGGCCGATTATTGTTTCGATTAATCGGTTAATAACCTTAAAAAAAAAAGTGTGGCGTATAATTTAGTTAATATGTAAAGTTTAAAAAAAAGGCAATTTATTCTTAAATATCTCTATGCGGTGGTAAATATAAATAACCAACTATATGGTTAGGGAGCAAAATATTGAATCCACTCTGAGAATAACATACAGAAGAGATATACTGTGTATATACTATTAGAGGAGATATACTGTATATACTATTAGAGGAGATATACTGTATATATTAGAGGAGATATACTGTATATATTAGAGGAGATATACTGTATATACACTATTAGAGGAGATATACTATATACACTATTAGAAGAGAAATACTGTTTTTTGGCCAATTTGTTGTTGGGCAGATTAAAAAATACAAATTGCTGCAAAAATGCATTACATGCTTTTCTGCAGCTTCTCCATTGAAGTATATTAAACCTAAATAGCACCGTTTTGCGTTAAAAAAAAAAAAAAGTCCTTGACCCTTTCCAAATATGCAGCGGCTGAAAAAAAGCATAGATGTGAACGTGTCCCATAGGAAACCATGTTAAATGAACTATAGTGTGTTTCTGCAAAAAGCACCAAAAAACACATAAATGTGAACCAGGTCTAAGACGTTTAGTAACATAATGGGATTAAAAGAAACGAAATCGAGCCCTTTATAGTACAAAAAAAAGCAAATAATCGCTACTGTAAGGGGTTCATTTTTTTACTGTAGAATGGTGAAAGTAATATTTACAGTAGCGATTATTTGCTCTTTTTGTACTATAAAGGGCTCATTTTATTTTTTTAATCCCATTATGTTACTGGCTGATTAATCGATTATGAAAATAGTAATCGATTAATTTCATAATCGATTGGTTGTCGATTAATCAATTAGTTGTTTCAGCCCTACTGACAGTCTACAGCTCTCTGCTCACAGAGCTCTGAAAACCCGAGCGATCGGCGGTGTTCGATTGCTCGGTTCTCAGTGCAGAGGCGCCGGGGGACAGATGCAGCATTGGACCAATATATAGGAAACATGGCTCCAGTATGCCCAGCCTTTAGTACATATTTCAAGTTTGTCCTACTTCTAAATTATCAGACTGGTCCTCCCTAAATCCATGAGACTATTCACTTTTCTCCTAGGGCTCATGCACTCTTTATTCCCCTACCTAACCCCAACACCCCCCCCCCCCCCACACACACACACTTAATCACCTTAATCTGATATTTCTGTCCCCTTACATTAACGATGCAGTTGTTATATTTATCTTTAAGCTCCCGTTCATATTTAATCCGACTTTGAAATCATGCAACTTCACTTGAAATCGCACGATTTTAAAGCCGCAGGTCAGTGCGACTTGGCTCACATCTGTGTGACTTCATGCACAGATGTCTATGCAGGTCGCACCTGAAATTGCAAAATCTAGTACAGGAACCTTTTTTTAAATTCGGTACGGCATGGCAAAGTCGGAGTCGCACCGATTTCAATAGTTCCATTGCTGACAATAGGGTGCGACTTGTCACTTGCGATTTGGACCTGTCATATACGCATGACAAGTCGCACCGGTGTGAACGGGGGGCTTAAACTTCAATAAAAATATTGAATGCGAAAAATTTTACCAGTAACGTAACGTTTGTTAACCTCTTGACACCCATGATGTAACACATATCTGCAGAGGCAAAAGCGTAGGCTTTAACATTGGGCAGCAGATGTTTCTGTACTGACAGCCTGCTCCCAGCACAGAGACTGAGCTTTGAAGGACGGCTCTTGATCCCTATTAATGAATGGTGGCTGGCAGGAACAGGTCATGTGACTCTGAGAAGAAAAAATCGAAATGAACCATTATCTAACCGGCCCATGCAAATATACTGCTGCAGCGGCCACTCTATGCTGGATCACGTATTGGATATGTGATCAGCGCTGCTGGGTAGTGGGCATGTGTGCCCGCTACTCCGGCAGTGCTGTGATTTGTTACAGCACAAGCTGATCAGCGGGTGCCAGCCAATGATCGATCGCTGGGACTCGCTGATCAGCTCCTCCATTCAGGGAAGGGGGCTCTGTGTTGTAAACAACACAGAGCTCCAAACACTGACAGGCGATCTCGACGGCTATTTTACTCCCTGCAAAGCAGAGAAAAAACAGCAAAATAGTTTAGTAAAAGCAGCACATAACGCGCTCAGTAAACAATGTTAGGCACACATTTACCCATTGATTGCCCCTAGATGTTAAGCCCTTCCTAGCCACTGTGATTAATACAGTGACAGTTTATAGTATTAGTATTGATCACTGTATTAGTGTCACTCTTGATGTCAGTATCAGTTAGTGTACCCTCCAGCCAGCATAAGTTAGTGTCAGATTTTCCCACCACACTATCACAGTATCACTATAAGTCATTGATCACACCATCATTACTAGTATAAAAACACATTTTAGGCATGTTATTTAGACTTTATTAAAATTGTGCAAATATTAAGACTGCTACTAGGTGCTGCCACTGATGTTGGCAGCCCCAGCAGATTCAGCGCCGTTACTCAAGTGTTAGCATTCTCCTTCACTCTTTCCGTGGTTGTTACATTAAAGGTTATGTAGGGAAGTGAAGAAGGTGGATATAGATGGGGCTGGGCCAGCACAGACAGTAATCAGAAAAGCCCTGAGAGTTCTGCTGTGTGTCACCATCATGTTTGTGATGTCAACGGCCCCAGTGAACTCAAGTAACACTTTATAGTATTCTTCTTTGCTCTTCCCCTGTTTGCTACATAAATGGTTATGGCCTCTTTCACACTAACGATCCGTATGTCCGTTTTTCATCCTTCCGTTTTCGGATGAAAAACGGACATACATGAATCTCTATGGAGCGTCGGATGTCAGCGGTGACATGTCTGCTGACATCCGACCCGCTCCGATCCGAAAAGTGTAACGGAGGAAAAACTTACTTTTCCATCGGTTTTCGGATCGGATCGGGTGACGACGGACACTACAGTCTGTCATCATCCGATCCCCCCATAGGGGAGAGCGGCGCTCTGACAGGTGCGTCGCTGCACAGTGTGCAGCGATGCACCTGTCATCTTCCTGCTCAGCGGGGATCGGCGGAGTGATCCCCGCTGAGCAAGCGGATATTCACGGGGCGGATCATCACTGATCCGCCCCGTGAGAAAGAGCCCTATGTAGGGTGGTGAGGAGTGGGATGGAGGAGCTGAGGTAGCACAGAGCGTAATTAGACACTCCCAGAAGAGGAGAAGGCTATGATATGCAAGGAGGGATGGGGCTGTGCTAGGGAGTTGACTCTAATCACGCGACTCCGGCCAGTCACAGAGACGGAGTCCGCGGCCTCTGCTCGTCGGACAGCGCGGGCTTCATTTGCAGGTAATTGTCATATAATGGGCTAGTATACGATGCATATTAGCCCATTATGCTTTTAATTTGCAGGCCTTGCGGGGAGCAAAAGTGGAAGTAAAACCCATCGGGGTTTACTTCCTCCTTAACCCTTCATCACTCTGTACAAAACAAGGAAACAAAGGTTTGACTGAAACTGTACTTCCAAGAAAAAATGCAGATTGTACTGCCGGAAAAACATTTTTCTCCATTGACATACTTTTCTACTTCGTAAAAAAATTATATTTAGACAACAAATGTATCTCTGTAATCATTGAATGTGTAATTGTAAACATCCAATGTACCTCTATAAATAAATGTTCTTTTTGTATCGAAAACAAACAAACAAAAACCCCCAAGAAACATATGGATTAAAACCCAACAGACTTTTACGCAAATACACTATATTACCAAAAGTATTGGGACGCCTGCCTTTCCACGCATATGAACTGTAATGGCATCCTAGTCTTAGTCTGTAGGGTTCAATGTTGAGTTGGCCCACCCTTTTCAGCTTAAACATCTTCAACTCTTCTGGGAAGTCTGTCCACAAGGTTTAGGAGTGTGTCTATGGGAATGTTTGACCATTCTTCTAAAAGCGCATTTGTGAGGTCAAGCACTGATGTTGGACGAGAAGTCCTGACTCACAGTCTCCGCTCTAATTCATCCCACAGGTGTTCTATCGGGTTGAGGTCAGGACTCTGTGCAGGCCAGTCGAGTTCCTCCCCCCCAAACTCGCTCATCTTTATGGACCTTGCTTTGTGCACTGGTCCAAATCATTTGGTGGAAGGGGGGGGGATTATGGTGTGGGGTTGTTTTGCAGGGGTTGGGCTTGGTCTCTTTGTTCCAGTTAAGGGAACTCTTAAGGTGTCAGCATACCAAGACATTTTGGACAATTTAAGGCATTCTAATACTTTTGGTAATTTAGTGTACCTAACAATAGAGCTTACAAAAAGGCACATACTGTGGGTGTCCTAGCTGTTCCCATCACTAAACCCCAGCTGGTCTTTGGCATGAAGACAAATAGCCCCCCCCCACCTGTCGAGCTGGACCCTACTCGCAGAAATCACCTAATCTCTGCTAATCATTTCTTTAAGGAAGGGAATGTTTCTGATGACTAAATAACAAATAATTGTGCGTGAAGAGATACATGTACATCCACACCCCTTTGACACTGCTTTCACTTTCATTTCTGTCACATTTAGAATTACTTTCATTTCCAGGAATCTGTTAATGATTGATGTGACATAGATCTGTATTATATGTTAAAGTCAAATCAGCAGCCTCTAGATAACAAATGTTATAAAAAAAATCCAGTTGGGGTGTAAACCAGTCAGTTTACCTGCATGGCCGATGAATGGGTTCCTATGCACACATAGGGGGTGTAGGGGAATGTGGGGGGACACAGGACTCATCATATCCTGTACTGGGACTGACACCTCCACACCGGGAACTGGGGCTCCGATCTCTGAACTCCCAATACAATACAACAGTCCTGTGCTCACAGAAAGTCACAGAGTACACCCAGCAAGATGACTCTACAATAGCAGACACAGAGGAACTCATAGTTACAGGGGCTCACTAGAAGGAGACTAGAAGTTTTAAAGAAGTGGCTTAGAACTGCTGGGACTTGTAGTTCCATATGGGCTGCATGTTACTTTCTGCATACTTGGACTTGTAGTTCTACATTGGCTGCATACTGCTATCCAGCCTATGGGACTGCTGGGACTGGTAGTTCCAAACTGGTTGTTTGCTGCTACTTGCACACTTGGAGTGCTGGAACTTTAAGTCCCATAGAAGCTACGTGCTGCTATCTGGTCAATGGGACTGCTAGTTGGGCATAAGTACAGCTTGTCTGTCTGGTGAGAAAACACACATCAATACACACACATCAATACACACACATCAATACACACACATCAATACACACACACACACATCAATACACACACATCAATACACACACACACACACACACACATCAATACACACACATCAATACACACACATCAATACACACACACACACACATCAATACACACACATCAATACACACACACACACACATCAATACACACACATCAATACACACACACACACACATCAATACACACACATCAATACACACACACACACACACACACATCAATACACACACATCAATACACACACACACACATCAATACACACACACACACACATCAATACACACACATCAATACACACACACACGATTTAGTAATAAATAAATAGTACTTACAGGGGTTCTGTGTCGGAGAGGACCCGGCTGCCTCCAGTGTCTGCTGCAATGTGTATAACAGGGACTTCCTTGTGAGTCACTACAACACAGAGGAAACTCCTGTTCAATTTAAAGGCACAGTGCCATGGAAAGGTGATAAACGTCCTTTTACAATATACCACCTGTATATAGCCAGGACCCCAGTACCCCCACAATATACCACCTGTATATAACCAGGACCCCAGTACCCCCCACACTATACCACCTGTATATAACCAGGACCCCAGTACCCCCACAATATACCACCTGTATATAACCAGGACCCCAGTACCCCCACAATATACCACCTGTATATAACCAGGACCCCAGTACCCCCACAATATACCACCTGTATATAACCAGGACCCCAGTACCCCCACAATATACCACCTGTATATAACCAGGACCCCAGTACCCCCACACTATACCACCTGTATATAACCAGGACCCCAGTACCCCCCACACTATACCACCTGTATATAACCAGGACCCCTGTACCCCCACACTATACCACCTGTAAATAACCAGGACCCCAGTACCCCCACACTATACTACCTGCATGTAACCAGGACCCCAGTACCCCCCACACTATACCACCTGTAAATAACCAGGACCCCAGTACCCCCCCCCACCTGTATATAACCAGGACCCCCACACTATACCACCTGTATGTAATCAGGACCCTTCTCTTCCCAGCCCCCTCCTTACCCCTATAAGCCCACTCTCACCTCTCCACCTTCCCACGACATTCCAGGATGAGAAAAGAAAAGGGCGGGGACACTCAGTGGAGATAAGTCTGGGAGGCGGGCTCTGCTACCTTGGAGACAAGTCCTAACCAATAAACACTGTGAGTGATCTATGTGTGCTACGCACCGCTGACCCGCAAGTGTGAGGAGAAGCTGGTCATGTGACTCTCCCTCACTGCCTGTAGCCCCGCCCATCCAGCCCCGCGGAGGAGAAAGTGAGGAAGGAATTGGCGGACTGTGCGGTGACAGCCACAGAGCTCTATATCACCGCCCCTCAGAGGTGTCCCCGCCTACAGACATAGGTGTCCCCGCCCCTCGGAGGTATGTGTCCCGTGTGTGAGCCCCACATACATGTGTTGTTTATTACTAAGAAGAGCTCTGAGGGCATTTCCAGTGACATCCTCGGGTACTTTCCTGACACCTGAGGTGTCCCATCATCTCCCGTTATTCATTATATGACCCAGTACTGACTGTCCCCTGTATGATGACTCATCATGTGATTTCCCAGCTTTGGCCTCTGTTCTCCATCACAGCCTGCACTCATCTGAGGGGATTCCCCTCTCACAGGACATTTCTTCATTCAACTTTATCAGGTACATTTGTCTATCCGCCATTCATATTTATGTCTGTGAGGTAAATTTGGTACATTTTTATGTCAGAGAGCCCTTACCTAAAACAAATCTCTCCTGCGCTCAGGTGTCCAGGAACTGAATATGTGGTGCGACCACCTATAACGAGGTATTGCCTAGCGTCTTGCAGCCCTCCTCTGAACAATGGGTATTCATGCTAGAAAAAACAGAAAAAGAAGGAGGGCGCACTAACCTAGTGCATTACCACTAATAAACTTTATTGCAGCATAAAAACAGCAAAGATTATACTCACAAACGAGCTATCGAAACCAGCTTTAAAAAAGGGCGCAAGTGCGCTGTCCTATGGATCGACACACCAGGACCTATTGCCAAGAGGATCAGACCGGTGCAAATGGCCAATGGCTTTGACCTTTTTACGATACTATATTTTATGGGGAAAAAAAAAAAAAAAAAATATATATATATTATGCTGTCTAATCAACCGTGTTTTAAATCTATGAACCATACATATATTATGTGTTGTATTAACTTATTGCACCTTGGAAGGATACCTCTGCGGATCACATTAACGGAATATCATCCACTAGCATTTCCATTTGGTATCGATTTTGATCTCCTCACCAACCTCCCCATTTGAGATTAATCTCTATTTTTTCTCTATTTTTTACTATTTTTTACCATACATATGTGCCGTCTATTAATTACATCTTTACCCTCTATTTCCATCCTATGAATGGTCCTTATAGAGTGATGTGGGCTGCGAGCTGCCTGTGGCTGGAACTTGAATGCTGCCTGTACTGTGCAGGCACTATCAGCCTTTGATGGCTGTCAGCAGTGGAGTCATTGGTGGGAGGTGCGCGGACCAACGGGGATGCGCGCGCATCGACTGTTCTGGCCACTCACAGGCATCCCCATGACGGCAGGAAGCAGCGGGTGGAACGCAAACACACCCGCGCTTCCGGGCCGTGTCCCCTGCACACAGCGTCTTCTGACGCTTGTAGAAGGGGAACTGACGTCACGATCGGCCGGAAGCTGCGGGTGGAACGCAGGAACGCCCGCACTTCCTGGTCCTTCGGGCGGCGTGCGTTCCACACGCTGTGTGCAGCATTCATATGGCTCCTGGGAGCCAGAGAAGCCCCGTATCATTTACTGCGGTTTGTCCCCGGCATGGGGCTACCTATTGAGCTGCTTGTAGGAGGAGAGGTATGTGTGGTCGGCGGCCCCACCCCCCCCCCCTTTTTTGTTTTTGTGGTCCATACTGATTCTGCTACGTTTTTGCTAGCTCAAGATATAGCAAGCAACATAGAGCGAGGCCTGTTGCTTGTTTTTACTAGTACTATCCTCTGGCTGCAAATGGGGCTTGTACATAGAGGGAGGGGTCCAGGGAGAGTAAGCCTAAATGGGTAGGTGTTGCTGTTTGTGAGGGGGCGTCGCTACCAATTGGGTGTGGTAGACATAGGCACTTATGCACACACATATATACATCTATAGAGAGGAAACTTCGAGAGACCAACCATTGCCCATTCAGGCTCTGAAGAAGGGGGTGCTCCCCTGAAACGCGTTAGCCATTGGCCATTTGCACCGGTCTGATCCTCTTGGCAATAGGTCCTGGTGTGTCGATCCATAGAACAGCGCACTTGCGCCCTTTTTTAAAGCTGGTTTCGATAGCTCGTTTGTGAGTATAATCTTTGCTGTTTTTATGCTGCAATAAAGTTTATTAGAGAGCCCTTACCACCATTTATATTTATATTTATGAGGTAAATTTATCACATTTTCCTGTTGGGGAGTCCTTACTGCTAATATATTCATGTTTATGAGTACATTAGTCTGCCAGCCATTAATATTCATTGTTGTGAGTACATTTGTCTTATCAGGGAGTCCTTACCACCATTAATATTAATATGTTTATGAAGTGGATTTAGTACATTATTCTATCAGCCAATTAATATTCATATTTATGAGGTCAATTTGGTACATTTTTTCTGTCATAGAGTCCTTACCACCAATAATATTCATATTGAGTTCCGGTTCACACTTGTGGGATGTCAGACATTGCATGCCATTGGCACCACTTTGCTGTGCGGATCACATGCGATGTCTGTGCGATGCAAATTCAGCCATACAAACTGTGTGGCTGAAATCGCATCGCATTCGCTCCAAAATGGTGCAGGAACCTTTTTTTTTTGTCCACACTGGAATCGGATCGCATGGGTGTTCACACTTATGCAATCCAATTCCTGCACCGTTTCACAGGACGCACTGCGATCTGCGAAACCGATGTGGGGGTGTCATTACCTTTGTATTGACACCCACAGTGGTTTGCAGAAGGCAGCGTGAACCGCCGGTGATTCAGGTGCAATGCAGGAACCCGCTCTGGAATCGCGCTGGTTTCCATATCGCACACGTGTGAACTGAGACTGATGAGGTAAATTTGGCACATTTTTCTGTCAGAGAGTCCTTACCACCATTTGTATTTCTGCAGTAAATTTGTTATATTTTTCTGTCAGAGGGTCCTTACCACCATTTATATTTCTGAGGTAAATTTGGCATCAGAGAGTCCTTACCACCATTTATATTTCTGAGGTAAATTTGGTATATTTTTCTGTCAGAGAGTCCTTACCACCATTTATGTTTATGAGGTAAATTTGGCACATTTTTTTGTCAGAGAGTCCTTACCACCATTTATATTTATGAGGTAAATTTGGCACATTTTTCTGTCAGAGAGTCCTTACCACCATTTATATTTATGAGGTAAATTTGGCATATTTTTATGTCAGAGAGTCCTTACCACCATTTATATTTATGAGGTAAATTTGGTATTTCCTGACAGACTCCATGGCAGCCTACGTGTGGGTTAACCCCGCCTCCTCTCCAATGCTATAGGACCCCATTCCCATAAATGAGTGCTCACCACTAGCTACTGCGTTCCTTTTTTGTCCTCCTCTATGGACCTACACATGCTGTTCGCATCATGATTGATTGAATCCAAGATTGATTGAATCCAAGATTGGCATACCTGTGCGGTGCAGCTCAAAAGCCCAGCTATGAGCGGGCGAGTAGCTTGAAGAGGCTTGAATGTTCCCCCTTGGTGGATGGGTGGTCGCCTCTGTATGCCCGGCGGACAGTTCTCATCAACGGCTGGCAAGGTCTGTGGATGTTTTCTCATACTCCATGGCAGTGTTTCTATGTGTTGTATGTATTTTCCCTGGTGATCCAGTGTGTCCTATCCCCCTCATGGCGGCTGGTTCGCGTGCGTTCCAGCCCGCCACGGCACTTCCGGGTTGCGGCAGTCTCGCCGCTGGCACTGCGCTGTAGCCAACCTGAGAGCGAGGTTTGGCTCGCGCATGCGCAGTACGGCGGCTCGTTCGTCGTCCGCGCAGGCGCCGTACGGTGAAGCGGATCCCTGCTGGTCTCCAGGTGAGTGGTGGAAACCTCTGCAAATTAAAAAAAAAAAAAAAGAGAGCAAAATAATGGAAAATTGTTCTTTTATCATTATATATGTTATCTAAATATACATACATATGCGGCTGGAAGTTGTTTCTCCTTTGCATTGATTATATGTTGATACATGCCTTGTGCATATTATAAAAAAAAAAAAAAGAAGAGGCAAGCAGAGTTTTTTCTTTTTCTCTAAAACCTTCTCATATTTTGATGCCTAGGTTTTCTTAGACCATTATCCCTGCAGACTATTAAAGTGACATTTCGTGTCCCTGGTTATGGACAATTCACCGCCTTTAAGTGGCCAGCACTCACGCACAAGGTATGTGCTCGTGAGGGGAGGGGATGAGATTTATGCACATTATTGTCGTGCTGATACCATGTTCTACCTTTCTTCTCTCCCCTTCCCCTATTTTTTCTCTTCCCAGCCCTTCTAGGTCGGACCCGCTAAATGCGGTCCAGAATGCCAATGACCTTGCCAAGCCACAATACAATTCATCTTCATCCAGACGAGATTCGCAGTCCGGATCCCACCAGAGGAGATGCTCTCGTTCCTCCTCAAGACACCGCTCCCACCGCCATGACAGCCGCTCAGACCACAGAGCCTGCTGGGGATGTAGGACACGAATCCCGGAGGGCAAGTCCTTATGTGACCGTTGTTTTGCCCGTGCGGTTGGGGAAAAAGAGACGGAAAACCAGCGTTTAGAGTCTCTTGTGAAACGAGTGGTACAGCAATCCCTAATGGAGAGGGAAGCACCTCGCACATTGAGCCAGTCTACCACTGCGTCTGGCCCGCCGGCGGAAGAGGCCCGCGATGATCCGGGTACTTCGCAGCCCTATATTACCTCTCCTGACTCCTCAGAGGATGAGTCTATCAGTGAGGAGGTCATTGGAGGGTTCGACTTCGCAATGGTTTCCCCTTTAATCAAAGCGATCAAGGAAGCCTTGAAGTGGGAAGACCCTTCCACTCCCCCAGCCAAGCAGAAAAAATTCTTCAAGCACCTGGGGAGAGAACGCGCAAACTTTCCGCTCCTTCCAGAGCTAAAGGAAATTATTGAGGAAGAATGGAGTAAAACAGAGAAAAAATCATCCATGTCTAATAAAACCTCCAGATTGTACCCCTTCAAGTCAGAAGAAGTAAAGAATTTGGAGAATACTCCCCTTGTGGACGCAGCTCTTATGCGTCTGGCCAAACATGTGACTCTTCCTCTAGAAGACGCAGTATCTTTTAAAGATGGGCTCGAGAGGAAGATAGACCTAGATCTAAAAAGAATCTATGGGCTCGCGGGTATGGCCTGTAAACCAGCCCTGGCATTAGCGGCCATGTCTAAGGCCATGGAGGCCTGGACGGAGAACGTGGAATCCTTCCTTAAAGGCGTGTCAGAAGAGCTGGCTGGAAGTTCAGCAGCCGCAGAGCTGAAGCTTGCAGCGGTCTTCCTGGGGGAGGCGTCCATTGACTTGATCCGCCTTCTGGCTCGTATTATGCTGTCCTCAGTTACGGCCAAGAGAGCCCTCTGGTTGCGTCCCTGGCTTGCGGACCCTGGTTCTAAGCAAGCGTGGTGTAAAATCCCGTTTGAGGGGTCCTCACTGTTTGGCAATAAGCTTGACGATGCCATTACGCGAGCCACAGGTGGCAAATCGGGTTTTCTTCCCCAGGACAGGCGCATGCTGGGTCGAAAGAAGCCCCAGTTCAGAAGACGAAGTCCGGAGCGCTCCAGGGAAGCACGCTCCTACAAGCCTGGCCGGGACTTTAGGAAGAATTGGAGCAGAGGGCAGTCATCCTTCCGCAAACCCGTTAAAAATCAAACGTCCAGTGCTCGTGATCAGGCTAAATCTTTTTGAGATTACGCCCGCCCAGGCGGGCCGGGTGGGGGCTCGTCTGCTCCTCTTCCGGCACGTCTGGGTGGCCTCGATCTCAGACTTCTGGGTCATAAGGACGGTCTCGTCAGGCCACAGATGGGCCTTTTCCAGGACTCCGCACCCAAGGTTCGTCTCCACTCTTCTCCCTCGGGCAGAGGATCAAAAACAAATTTTGCTGTCCTATGTGGACCTCCTGAAAATTCAAGGAGCAGTAGTACATGTACCACAGGACGAATGGTTCCAGGGGATATACTCCCCTCTCTTCCTAGTTCAAAAAAAGGGGGGCTCTTGGCGCCCAGTCATAGACCTCACATATCTCAACGGATTCATAGAGAATGGAAGGTTCAAGATGGAAACCTTGGTGACCATTCAGAGAGCCATACAACCAGGCGACTGGATGATATCAATCGACCTGAAGGACGCTTATTTCCACGTTCCAGTGGAAAAAGAATTTCACAAATACCTCCGCTTTCACATTGGGTCAGATCATCTTCAATTTATTTGCCTCCCCTTCGGGCTGACAACGTCCCCCCGGGTCTTTTCAAAGGTCCTCCTAGCTACGGTGGCACTAATAAGATCCAAAGGGGTACGTCTTTACCACTACCTGGACGACCTGCTGGTGCTGTCCCAGAGCAGGGAGCAGTTGCTGGTCCACCGGGATCAAGTAATCTCCACTCTGTCCAACTTCGGGTGGCTCCTAAACATAGAAAAGAGTCAACTGAGCCCAACTCAGCGTCTAATATATCTGGGAGCCCAGTTCGATACAGTGGCAAACACTTTCTCCCTTCCACTACAGAAAATTCCTACAGTTCGAGACAGAGTCTCCCGGGCTCTACATGCTCGGCAAATGAAAGCCTCTCAGTGTCTGAAAGTCGTTGGCACGATGGTTTCTACGACTCCCATGGTCAAATGGGCCTTATGGAGATTGCGTCCCTTCCAGTCAGGTCTCCTACGGCAATGGAAGTCAGGGGACAAGAACCAGGTCATCCGCATAACATCTGCAATGAGAAACAGCCTCTTCTGGTGGCTTCAGCGCAAGAACCTCCTGACTTGCCACTCCATCGCTCCCATCTCCTGGGTGACGGTCACGACCGATGCCAGCGGTACCGGTTGGGGAGCCCTTTGTGGGTCGAACCTGGCCCAAGGCAAGTGGGAAACTTGTCTCCCCAACCTAGGGTCGAATGTCTTGGAACTTCGTGCGGCCTGGTGTGCCCTACAGTTCTTCTCTCATCTCCTGATGGGGGAGTCAGTGCTGTTGAGAATGGACAACACCACAGCAGTATCGTATGTGAAGAGGCAAGGGGGTACTCGGAGTCCCACACTCCTTCGGGAAATCGAGCCCATCCTATCGTGGGCGCAGAAATACCTTGCCAACATCTCGGCAGTCTTTGTCCCAGGCGTCCAAAACACTCAAGCAGACTTCCTGTCACGGACCGAGTTGGACAACAACGAGTGGTCTCTCCACATAGAGACGTTCAGGTGGATCTTGTCACTAAAGACCGATCCCGAAGTAGATCTGTTTGCTTCCCCCTGCAATCGCAAGCTGAAGAAGTTCTACACCCGGGGGCTCTGCAGTCAAGCCATCGGGACAGATGCCCTGACGGATCAGTGGAGGTTCAAGCGGGCATACGCCTTTCCGCCACTGCCAGTTTTGCTGAGATTCCTGCAGAGGCTCCGAGCAGAGCCAGTGGAGGTGGTGACAATAGCTCCCTACTGGCCGAACAGGCCTTGGTTCCCTCTCCTGGTCCAGCTCAGCTGTCGGGACCCAGTGCCTCTCCCTCTCAGACCGGACCTTCTTTCTCAAGGGTCAGTCCTGCACCCTTGTCCTGCGGTGCTGAGACTGATGGTCTGGTTCTTGAGAGGGAGAGGCTGGAATCCCTAGGTTGTGCCTCAGAAGTAATATCCACTCTCATGAGCTCGAGAAGATCCAGTACAAATAAAGTCTATGGAAGGATCTGGTCCAAATTCGTGGAGTTCTGCTCTCCTCAGGGCAGGTCTTTTAGACATCCAAAAGTCCAGGACGTTCTCAGTTTCCTCCAAACGGGCCTAGATTTACATCTATCTGTCAGCTCTCTGAGAGTCCAAGTTTCGGCACTTTCGGCCTTCTCCGGCACTTCATGGGCAGTTCATCCTCTGGTTAGACAATTTTTCCGAGGCGCATCGAGACTCAAGCCCCAGAGAAAGCCGAGGTTCCCCAAATGGGACCTCCCATTAGTCCTTGACTCGATCTCTGGACTCAGTACTTCGGGGCCCTCCCCGCTCCCTATCAAGGTCTTTTCAGCAAAGGTGGCCTTCTTAGTGGCCATTACCTCAGCCAAAAGGGTCTCTGAAATTGCATCACTTGGTCACGAAGAACCCTTCCTAACGTTTTTCCCGGACCGGGTAGTCCTCATTCCTATGCTGGGTTCCAACCCAAAAGTGTCTTCAGTATTCCACGTCAATCAAGAGATCGTGTTACCTACATTTAGGACCCCAGGGTCCACTGAGAATCACCCTCTAGATGTGGGCGAAGCTATTAAGGAATATCTCAAGGTTACTTCTCCCTTCAGACGTTCTAGTCATCTCTTCGTGCTTCACTCAGGCAGCAATATAGGGAAGAAAGCCTCAACCAGGACTATCGCGTCCTGGATCGTACAGACCATACAACAGGCATATAGGGCTAAGGGCTTGGCTCCTCCAAAGGCAGTGACAGCCCATTCCACCAGAGGTATGGCAGCCTCGTGGGCAGCGGCTCGGCATGTGGCTCCAGATACCATCTGCAAGGCAGCTTCATGGGCTTCTATTAATACCTTCATGTTGCATTATTGTATAGAGCCTGCCTCACTATCCTCTGTAAACTTTGGGTTACAAATCCTATCGACCGATAGGACAAATTAAAATTTATGTTTTGATCATGCATACCCGCCCGTGTGGTTGGCTAGTTATTTCCCACACGTAGGCTGCCATGGAGTCTGTCAGGAAAAAGGAAAATTTATTGTCAAATACTTACCGTAATTTTCCTTTCCTGATGGACTCCATGGCAGACGGAGTTCCCACCCATTGGTCAACGAGTAGGCTAGTTACGGAACGCAGTAGCTAGTGGTGAGCACTCATTTATGGGAATGGGGTCCTATAGCATTGGAGAGGAGGCGGGGTTAACCCCCACGTAGGCTGCCATGGAGTCCATCAGGAAAGGAAAATTACGGTAAGTATTTGACAATAAATTTTCCTTTATTTTTCTGTCAGAGAGTCCTTACCACGATTTATATTTATGAGGTAAATTTGGCACATTTTTCTGTCAGAAAGTCCTTGCCACGATTTATATTTATGAGGTAAATTTGGCACATTTTTTGTCAGAGAATCCTTACCACCATTTATATTTATGAGGTAAATTTGGTATATTTTTCTGTCAGAGAGTCCTTACCACCATTTATATTTATGAGGTAAATTTGGTATATTTTTCTGTCAGAGAGTCCTTACCACCATTTATATTTATGAGGTAAATTTGGCACATTTTTTTGTCAGAGAGTCCTTACCACCATTTATATTTATGAGGTAAATTTGGCACATTTTTATGTTAGAAAGTCCTTACCACCATTTATATTTATGAGGTAAATTTGGCACATTTTTTGTCAGAGAATCCTTACCACCATTTATATTTATGAGGTAAATTTGGCACATTTTTCTGTCAGAGAGCCCTTACCACCATTTATATTTATGCAGTAAATTTGGCACATTTTTCTGTCAGAGAGTCCTTACCACCATTTATATTTCTGAGGTAAATTTGGTATATTTTTCTGTCAGAGTCTTTACCACCATTTATATTTATGAGGTAAATTTGGCACATTTTTTGTCAGAGAGTCCTTATCGCCATTTATATTTATGAGGTAAATTTAGTACATTTTTCTGTCAGAGAGTCCTTACCACCATTTATATTTCTGAGGTAAATTTGGTACATTTTTTGTCAGAGTCCTTATCGCCATTTATATTTATGAGGTAAATTTAGTACATTTTTCTGTCAGAGAGTCCTTACCACCATTTATATTTATGAGGTAAATTTGGCACATTTTTCTGTCAGAAAGTCTTTACCACCATTTATATTTATAAGGTAAATTTAGTACATTTTTCTGTCAGAGAATCCTTACCACCATTTATATTTATGAGGTAAATTTAGTACATTTTTCTGTCAGAGAGTCCTTACCACCATTTATATTTATGAGGTAAATTTGGCACATTTTTCTGTCAGAAAGTCTTTACCACCATTTATATTTATGAGGTAAATTTAGTACATTTTTCTGTCAGAGAATCCTTACCACCAATAACATTCATGTTTGAGAGGTAAATTTAATAAATTAGTATACTAGCCATTAATATTAATATTTATGAGGTAAATTTGGTACATTTTCCTGTTAGGGAGTCCTTACTAGTATGAAAACAGTATTAAATCACTGAGTGTTTTTTCTTTTTTTTAAAACCTGCAAGGCAATGTCATAATGTGCTAGTATGCATCACATACTAGCACATTATATGGAGCTTACCTGAAAATGAAGCCTTCCAGCGGCCCACTGTCACTGCTGAAGGGGCTTCCATCTTCACCTGGTCAGCCTTCTGGGTTCGCTGGCTCCGGCTGTGTGAGTGGTCGGAGCTGGGATGGTCATCACTCCCGCGCATGCGCGTAGGAGCCACGGTGTACGGCACAGGACTCTGAAGGTAGGGTATTTCCTTCAGAGTGCACGTGCCAGTGACGTCACTGGCTGCGTGTACAGTAAATATCTCCTAAACTGTGTAGGTTTAGGAGATATTTACAGTACATATAGGTAAGCCTTATTATAGGCTTACCTATAGGTAGAATTCATACATGGGAGTTTACTCCCACCTTAATATTCATATTTATGAGGTAAATTGGGTATATATTTTTGTTATATTCATTGTTATGAAGTTATTGAGGTACATTTGTCTTTATCAGAGAGTCCTTACCACCATTAATATCCATATTTATGAGGTACATTTAGTGCATTAGTCTGTCAGCCATTAACATTCATGTTTATGAGGTAAACTTGGTAGATTTTCCTGTTGGGGGGGGTCCTTATCACTATTATGCCTCTTGCACAGGGCCGTAAAGAACAGGGTATGGGCATATAGTGTAAAATAGGTCTGTTGTTGGGGCACTGGAATCTGCAGCGTATTTTTGCCCATAGGGATGCATTATCAACAATGGCATGCGTTTGTAACTTCCGGCACAGACACTTAAAGCAGAGTTCCACTCATTTTTCTCTTTATTAACCACTTGCTTACTGGGCACTTAAACCCCCCTTCTGCCCAGACCAATTTTGAGCTTTCAGCGCTGTCGCACTTTGAATGACAATTGCGCGGTCATACAACACTGTACCCAAATGAAATTTTTATCATTTTTTTCCCACAAATAGAGCTTTCTTTTGGTGGTATTTAATCACAGCTGGGATTTTTATTTTTTGCTAAACAAACAAAAAAAGATGGAAAATTTTGAAAAAAAAAAAAAAATCATGTTTAATAGTTTGTTATAAAATTTTGCAAACAGGTAATTTTTCTCCTTCATTGATATGCACTGATGAGGCGGCACTGGTGGGCACTGATAGGCTGCACTGATGGGCACGGATAGGCACAGATAAGGCGGCACGGATAGGCACAGATAAGGCGGCACTGATAGGCACAGTTAAGGCGGCACTGATAGGCACAGTTAAGGCGGCACTGATGGGGACAGATAAGGCGGTACTGATGGGCACAGATAAGGCGGCACTGATGGCCACGGATGGGCGGCACGGATGGGCGGCACGGATAGGTGGCACGGATAGGTGGCACAGATAGGTGGCACTGATGGGGGGCACTGATGGGGGGCACTGATGGGCGGCACTGATGGGGGGCACTGATGGGTGGCACTGATGGGTGGCACTGATGGGCAGTGATGGGCGGCACTGATGGGCACTTATGGGCACTGGTAGGTGACACTGATGGGCACTGATAGGTTGCACTGATGTGGGTGCTGATGGGTGGCACTGATGTGGGTGCTGATGGGTGGCACTGATGGGTGGCACTGTGGGCACTGATGGATGGCACTGTGGGCACTGATGGGTGGCACTGTGGGCACTGATGGGTGGCGCTGATTGATGGCACTGTGAGCACTGATGGGTTAATCTGGTGGGCACTGCTGCCTATTGCTTTGTGTTATACGATCGCCGTGATCGGGACTGATGTCCCGATCACGGCCGCCGGTGATCGGGTTTTTTTTTTCCTCCTCACGCTGTCAGCGCGAGGAGGAAAAATAGCCGATTACCGGCTCTGTTTACATCACATGATCAGCTGTCATTGGCTGACAGCTGATCATGTGGTAAGGGGTTGGGACCAACCCCTTACTCTGATCTGTGATCAGGCGAGTCTCATAGACTCGCTGATCACCGAGCGTGCCGCGCGCGCCCTGCAGGGGGCGCGCAGGCCGCTCGTGCACGGGACGACGTCAATGGACGTAGTCCTGACAATTTAGATCCGCGCTGTTGCCGTCATTTGGCAATGGCCCGGATCTGAGGCGGTTAAAAGTCAGCAGCTACAAAAAAAATGACTTGTCAAATGTGGCATGCCAGGGGGTTAGGAGTCCTTAAAGCAGAAGTGCCACTTTTGGGTGGAACTCTACTTTAAGCCCCCCTCCCGTGCACACAATCAGAAAATCGTATGAAAAATACCGCTTTTGGAGTGATCTACGATAATTAGATCGTTAGTACAGATTTTCAGAGCTGATCATGACAGTTCATCCAAAATGATCCAATCGGACATGCTCGAAAAAATTTTTCGTATGATTTTCATTTAATCAGTGCAGTTGTCATTAGAAAATGCAATACAAATACACTACAACACATGACATCACTTCCAAATTTTTATTCTGTCATACGAGAATTTTCGTAAGTTTAGTAAACTCTTCATTTTTGATAGGAGACTAGCATGCAAAAAAAAAGGACAATCATTTGTCCGATAATCTCATCATGTGTACCAGGTATTACACACGTATTTATCAAAGCGCAAATGTTTTGAAAAAATATGCTCATACACATGCATTAATAAACAGTAGTCAGGCAGTTACGCGTTTCACAGGATTTTTGGTCATGCATTTCTATGGGGAATAATCCACTGCGGCTCTTGGGCACCACAACAACAGATGTATTTTACACTGTACATCCCATGTGCTTTTTTTTTATAGAAAGAAACGCAGCCTTTGTAGCCGTCTAGCATTTTTTTTAACCTTACTGCCCATGTAACTCATATTTGTGCCAGCAAAAAGAGAAGTTGCTAACACCCACACGCTGCAATATGTTTTAACTGAGAGCGCAGTCACTGCGTGCTCCCATCACAGCTGAAACCAAGCTCCTGAATCTGCAGAAAAGAACACAAGGGAAGAGGAGGCGCCTCTAAGTGCAGTATTAAAACAAATTTATTTAAAAAAAGTCACTGTGCAAGCAACTCACATTTTGCAGGATAAAGTACAGCATGTAATGTAATAAAATCCATGGAGGGAGTCCATCAGGTCTGTCCCTGCTGCCTGCTGTGCGTTCGGCTTTGTTAAACACCGCTCGAGCCGGCCGCGGTGATGTTGGACTTCAAAGCGAGGCCTGGAACGCTGGTGGAGGGCAGGCGCGGAGCTGTGACGTCACTGGAATGCGACGCGTTTCATGAGCGTACGGGCTACGATGTAACAGTAGCTGCGCTCTTTCATCAAGCTACACATGGATAGTGAGAGCGGCCTAAGAGGGGGTAGGGGGAGGGAAAAAGAAGAAGGGGAGGGGGGGAGAAAGAGAAAACAAAAGCTGGATTGGAGAGGTGGAAAGTGATGGACGTATGGAAACACTCTCTGGGAAAAAAAGGAAGTTTTCAAAACTAAGGGACAATCTCAATTATAGCAAGCTAACAGATAATAGATGTTATTATTGGAAATTCCCATGCAAAAACAATATGGAAAATATTAAAAAGAAAAAATAATAATAATAATAAAGATGATAATAATAATAAATGATGAAAATATGGAATTGATAAATAATCGTAAATAATAAGAAATTATGCTAATGAAAATGATGAAATAGTATATGAGGTGGATAATTGGGTTATTAACTAAAAAATTAATTAATTAATTAGAGAGGTCTCAGTAATGTAGTCAGAGGTATTGGTATATATGTATGCATATACGCACATACACACCAATATATATCTGACCATAAACATACGCACACACGGTCACCTCTATTGTATAGCCCCTACAACCTATGTAAACGGGGAGCTGGGGCCCTCTTATGTAAAGGGACCGATACATGTATGTGGGTCCAATACATTTGGAATTTTAGATGTTGTGTTGAAGGTTTTGAATGTTTTTTGGAAACGTTTGACCTATAGGGAACGACATGATTATCAATTGGGACCACCAGTACATTAAGTTAGTTTATAGAAACAAACAAATGTAACAAGGGTAAACGGTATATGGTTTATAAGATGGTAGCAATTTCAATACTTTCAATTTCTTCCCTTGTGTTCTTTTCTGCAGATTCAGGAGCTTGGTTTCAGCTCTCCTTGGAAAGCAGCCCTCTGTGTGGACTTTTTTTATAAACCATTTTGCCTGTGTTTACATAGACTCTGTGGACTATATCAATTGCTATTCTTTAGTCTGTCACTGACATAATGGTATTATGAGGCTTCTGGTTTTTGCGCCTTCACTTGCATGCAATGATACTCTGAAACCCTTTGTGCTGCATACTGGTCTCTCATCATAATACCTTGTGTGTGTTTTTCCTCATTAAAGCGGTTGTATACCCGCTGTCATTTTTTTTTTTTTTTTACACCTGCAAGGGAAAAGGCATAATGAGCTAGTATGCACCGCATACTAGCTCATTATGAGATACTTACCTTAGAACGAGGCGCCGGCATCTCACCTGGTCCACGCGTGTCTTCCGGGTATCGTGGCTCCGGCGCTGTGAGTGGCCGGAGCCGCGATGTCGTCACTCCGGAGTTTGCCGGGCTGTCAGCCGAGAGTCCCCTGTGCGCATGCGCCGCTGCAGTCAGCGGCTCATTGCGAGGGGAATATCTCCTAAACCTTACAGGTTTAGGAGATATTTTTTTTACCTACAGGTAAGCCTTATTATAGGCTTACCTGTAGGTAAAAGTTACAAATAAAGGTATACAACCACTTTAATTAGCTTAGTACCAGCTCCCACATATTTAAAATATTCATGCCCATTGTGTATTCATAAACCTTTCACTGCAATTAATTAATCTCATTGCCTACAGTTATATAGTGTTATTTATTGTGCTGCATTTTGCTTTCTTACCAGAGCACCTTGTATGTTATGTTTAATATTAGTTTTTACTTTCTTTGTGTTTATTAATTACTAAACCAGTCCCATTGCCATCCATATTTTTTCCTTTTTGAGATACAGAGAGATATATTTACAATAATATCTTATCCACCATGGATATCATTTCTAACATAACTACACACAAGTATGCTATCATTGAATCTATATTTGCCACAATATCCTCCACCATTCAGTTCTCAGATACGATTAAACTTCAGGGCAAGACACGACAGAGCCTCTGTGGTAAATTTAAACAACTAGAGAGATTAATATGCACCACCAATTTTCAATGGTGGGACAAATTCTTCTTACAGCAATATATTGACCTTAAAGTTTCCCCCAGAGGCCTGAGTGTAATGAAAGATTGCCCTCTCTTCCTGAATGAAGAGCACAAAAAAGAATGGGCTAGTATTGCAGAATTTTGTACTACCAAGTGGATGGGAACACTTATTTCCCATCGCACGGACAGATTTAACTCTACTAGTCAACAAGTCAATACTATCACAGAAGAGATTTCCAGACTCTCTACCCATATTCCATCCTCATGGCTAGAAATACTGAAAGAAAACACTAAAAAGGATGAGGACAACTTCATAAATAAGAAAATGGGGAAGTTCAAGCGTGACTTGGATGACTATAACCTCAATAGGATCTTCACATGGAATAAAAAGAACATTCCCCACACACCCCATACCAGTGCTAACTCTCATCCTCCGAGTCACATTAGACAAGACCCCATACCTCCCAATCACCCCCCCATACCCCTTATGAGCATTCATTTCTCTAATAGGAGAATATCTACTAGTCACCAGTGGAACAATTGCCATTCACAGGCCCCAGATCCACCGCCTCAACGTCCTCACATCAATAAAAAAGAAGAACTCATCCGTGCTCTACACCAATTTTATAACAGGTCTTCCAACCCACCATCCATGGTTCAATTTACTCCCCCTGCTTCTAGTGCCCCTGTTCAAGTCACTTCCACCGATGTTCCTAGCACCCTCACTGTCCCTCCTTCCACTCTTAACCCAGTGAATTCCTCCATTTCTATCAAGCATATGGCTAAAAACAAACAGCACTCTGCCAGCTGGCTCCACGTGAGAAGCCGCAGACAATGCAGTGTGAGCGGCTTGCGTTCCACAGCCGTCTGCCGGAACCGGAAGTGCAGGACAAAAAACAGAAGTAAAAAGGACGTATGCGTACCAAGAGGCCACGCCTTACGCGTTTCGTCATCAAGACATCATCTGAGGCCTCACATTGCATTGTCTGCGGCTTCTCACGTGGAGCCAGCCGGCAGAGTGCTGTTTGTTTTTAGCCATTGAGTTTTTGATTCCATTTTATTTCTTTTGTTTGTTGTTAACCTGAATTTAATAAATATATATTCGGAATCACACTATGAGGCTCTTCTCTTCTCCCTGCACATGGCAAGTGTTCCGGATGGATGCCTTTTGAAAGCGATCTGGTGACACAGGTGGAAATTAGGTGGTGAGGGGGACACCGACCGCTTGGATCATCGGATTCACATCTACATGCTCATTACCCCTGCAGGGGTTGGGCGCTCCGGTGAGTGGGGATACTAGAGGGGACTCCACACAGAACAGTATATACTCATTGGGACGGACTTATCTGCAACCTTTGAAGATGCACTAGCTGGCTGCACAAGAACTGTTTATTTACATTGAACGATAGAACTATTATTCACGGTTTTTTATATATATTTTTTTTTTTTTAAATTTTTTGCTGGTTGCTTGGACTTTTATTCCTTTTTTTTTTTTTTTTTGCTTTTTTTCACCCTTTTGATTTTCTTTGTGCACTAAGATTGTTTGCACACTAAATGTCGATAGCCTTTTTTTAGTTTATATATATATTTTTTCATCTTTTTTTCCTATACCACTCAGCTTCACTTATACATACACTAATTTTTAGTGGGCAACACGGTGTTTGTCCTTTCTTCTAGATATACCCACCCATACCTTTCATTGTACACATATATAATTTTTGTGGTTTTTATACACACTTGATTGATCATTCACCTTTGCTATTGCTTGGAGTTTCATTTATTAATCCTAGTATTAATTTTAAATTTTTCATCTTGGGTAATCTACACAGTTTTTCTGACCATTTTCAGCACATATATTTATTTTCAAATAACAATTTACATTGTGTCACACGTCTCACCCACTTAGAATTGGGGTGTTATGCTTCCCTTTTGTTAGGAGTTTGTATAATTTATTTATTTATCTACTATCATTTTTATTAGTGAATAGCGCCAATCCCCTATTTCTTCAGATTACATAATTATTGGATCGCACCTTTGGTGCTTTCTCTATTAGGGGGGCTGCAGTTCGGTCACAAGCCCGTCCTAAGCGCGGAACACCACTATATACATGTGGAATAGAGGTGTATAACAAACACACATCCAGTGAAAGCCAGACATAGGTGGGTTCCCACTTATATAAGGATAACATTTCCAAGAGGTGGGTACCATCTCGGATACATGATGGTAATTGGGCAACTATGGGCTGTAAGAAATGGTCTATATATAAGCTGAAGCCCGTGGTGACACTGTCCATGGCTGCCACCATAGGTCTGCCTGGGGGATTCTCTAAGCTTTTATGGATCTTCGGCAGGTGGTAAAAGTACGGTACTTGATAGAAGGTTTTTTGCAAGAAAGACTTCTCAACTTTAGTAATAATGCCCTCTAGAAGGGCAGTAGAGATCAATTGGTCAGCTTCCCTGGCATATTCGGTTGTGGGGTCCCTGGGAAGTTTGACATATGTCGTAGTGTCAGAAAGTAACCTGTATGATTCTTTAAGGTAATCCATTCTATTTTGTAATACAATGCCCCCTCCTTTATCTGCAGATTTAATAACCAAGTCCTCTGTATGGATAATTTTATCAAGTGCTTTGATTTCAGAGGGTGATAAGTTATTGGGTTTGGAGGCCGAGGAGGATTCACATAATTTCTTAAAATCTGAAAAAACAATTCTGTAAAAGGCTTCTAAATAAGGTCCCTTGGACTGTGTGGGAAAGAATATTGATTTGGGTTTTAGGGAAGTATGAACAATGGGGGGAGATGTTGCAAGATGTTGGGTCAGTATGTGGGCCAGCATATTGTCACCTTGAGATGCATCGGGATCATCAATATCTGGGGATTCGGGACTGGGGTCCAGTAACGCTATGGTGGAGCTGGTTTCGGAGTTGATAACAAGATTTCATGAGATATTAACCGATTTCTCTGATTGAATATGAAAATGCTTCTTGAGGGTAAGGTTACGTATATAACCATTGAGGTCTTTAAAAAGGACAAAAGGGTTAGGTTTATTGGTGGGTGCAAAGTTGAGTCCTCGGCCAAGAAGAGATAGGTCTGCATGGGATAGCATGTGTGAAGATAGGTTAAATATTTTTATAGTTTGGGGTATTTCAGCATGTTTTGGTTTTCTGCTTTGTCCTCCTCTGCAGCCTCTTCTGTGAGCTTTCTTTTTCGGGAGGTATATGCAAGAGGAGGACTGAGCACTAAAAAAGGAGCAGGGGAAGAGAATGGAATACTGGAGGCGGATATAGATGGAGAATCGTGGGGAATCGGTTTACTTGAGGTAGAGGATACCTTAGTTTGCAGGGGTTGTTGCTTGATAGAAATGGAGGAATTCACTGGGTTAAGAGTGGAAGGAGGGACAGTGAGGGTGTTAGGAACATCGGTGGAAGTGACTTGAACGGGGGCACTAGAAGCAGGGGGAGTAAATTGAACCATGGATGGTGGGTTGGAAGACCTGTTATAAAATTGGTGTAGAGCACGGATGAGTTCTTCTTTTTTATTGATGTGAGGACGTTGAGGCGGTGGATCTGGGGCCTGTGAATGGCAATTGTTCCACTGGTGACTAGTAGATATTCTCCTATTAGAGAAACGAATGCTCATAAGGGGTATGGGGGGGTGATTGGGAGGTATGGGGTCTTGTCTAATGTCACTCGGAGGATGAGAGTTAGCACTGGTATGGGGTGTGTGGGGAATGTTCTTTTTATTCCATGTGAAGATCCTATTGAGGTTATAGTCATCCAAGTCACGCTTGAACTTCCCCATTTTCTTATTTATGAAGTTGTCCTCATCCTTTTTAGTGTTTTCTTTCAGTATTTCTAGCCATGAGGATGGAATATGGGTAGAGAGTCTGGAAATCTCTTCTGTGATAGTATTGACTTGTTGACTAGTAGAGTTAAATCTGTCCGTGCGATGGGAAATAAGTGTTCCCATCCACTTGGTAGTACAAAATTCTGCAATACTAGCCCATTCTTTTTTGTGCTCTTCATTCAGGAAGAGAGGGCAATCTTTCATTACACGCAGGCCTCTGGGGGAAACTTTAAGGTCAATATATTGCTGTAAGAAGAATTTGTCCCACCATTGAAAATTGGTGGTGCATATTAATCTCTCTAGTTGTTTAAATTTACCACAGAGGCTCTGTCGTGTCTTGCCCTGAAGTTTAATCGTATCTGAGAACTGAATGGTGGAGGATATTGTGGCAAATATAGATTCAATGATAGCATACTTGTGTGTAGTTATGTTAGAAATGATATCCATGGTGGATAAGATATTATTGTAAATATATCTCTCTGTATCTCAAAAAGGAAAAAATATGGATGGCAATAGGACTGGTTTAGTAATTAATAAACACAAAGAAAGTAAAAACTAATATTAAACATAACATACAAGGTGCTCTGGTAAGAAAGCAAAATGCAGCACAATAAATAACACTATATAACTGTAGGCAATGAGATTAATTAATTGCAGTGAAAGGTTTATGAATACACAATGGGCATGAATATTTTAAATATGTGGGAGCTGGTACTAAGCTAATTAATGAGGAGAAACACACACAAGGTATTATGATGAGAGACCAGTATGCAGCACAAAGGGTTTCAGAGTATCATTGCATGCAAGTGAAGGCGCAAAAACCAGAAGCCTCATAATACCATTATGTCAGTGACAGACTAAAGAATAGCAATTGATATAGTCCACAGAGTCTATGTAAACACAGGCAAAATGGTTTATAAAAAAGTCCACACAGAGGCCTGCCTTCCAAGGAGAGCTGAAACCAAGCTCCTGAATCTGCAGAAAAGAACACAAGGGAAGAAATTGAAAGTATTGAAATTGCTACCATCTTATAAACCATATACCGTTTACCCTTGTTACATTTGTTTGTTTCTATAAACTAACTTAATGTACTGGTGGTCCCAATTGATAATCATGTCGTTCCCTATAGGTCAAACGTTTCCAAAAAACATTCAAAACCTTCAACACAACATCTGAAATTCCAAATGTATTGGACCCACATACATGTATCGGTCCCTTTACATAAGAGGGCCCCAGCTCCCCGTTTACATAGGTTGTAGGGGCTATACAATAGAGGTGACCGTGTGTGCGTATGTTTACGGTCAGATATATATTGGTGTGTATGTGCGTATATGCATACATATATACCAATACCTCTGACTACATTACTGAGACCTCTCCAATTAATTAATTAATTTTTTAGTTAATAACCCAATTATCCACCTCATATACTATTTCATCATTTTCATTAGCATAATTTCTTATTATTTACGATTATTTATCAATTCCATATTTTCATCATTTATTATTATTATCATCTTTATTATTATTATTATTTTTCCTTTTTAATATTTTCCATATTGTTTTTGCATGGGAATTTCCAATAATAACATCTATTATCTGTTAGCTTGCTATAATTGAGATTGTCCCTTAGTTTTAAAAACTTCCTTTTTTTCCCAGAGAGTGTTTCCATACGTCCATCACTTTCCACCTCTCCAATCCAGCTTTTGTTTTCTCTTTCTCCCCCCCTCCCCTTCTTCTTTTTCCCTCCCCCTACCCCCTCTTAAGCCGCTCTCACTATCCATGTGTAGCTTGATGAAAGAGCGCAGCTACCGTGACATCGTAGCCCGTACGCTCATGAAACGCGTCGCATTCCAGTGACGTCACAGCTCCGCGCCTGCCCTCCACCAGCGTTCCAGGCCTCGCTTTGAAGTCCAACATCACCGCGGCCGGCTCGAGCGGTGTTTAACAAAGCTGAACGCACAGCAGGCAGCAGGGACATTCGTGACCGACCTGATGGACTCCCTCCATGGATTTTATTACATTACATGCTGTACTTTATCCTGCAAAATGTGAGTTGCTTGCACAGTGACTTTTTTTAAATAAATTTGTTTTAATACTGCACTTAGAGGCGCCTCCTCTTCCCTTGTGCATCTTTATGTAGAGTAACAATTCTTTTTTCAGATCCTCAGAGAGTTATTTGCCATGAAGTGCCATGTTGAACTTCCAGTGACCAGTATGAGAGAGTGAGAGCGATAACACCAAATTTAACACACCTGCTCCTCATTCACACCTGAGACCTTGTAACACTAACAAGTCACATGACATCAGGGAGGGAAAATGGCCAATTGGGCCCAATTTGGACATTTTCACTTAGGGGTGTACTCACTTTTGTTGCGAGTGGTTTAGACATTAATGGCTGTGTGTTGAGTTATTTTTGTTCAATATTTTTTTATTTATTATAGGTAGCTAGATAATAACAAACATTGCATGAGAGACAATAACAATGTAGAACAATGAGCCTGTGTGTTCGTACATGTTAACCAGGTGATAACATTACATCATAAGTAGAGGAAGTGTAGGATAGAATAAACTCCCATCTGACGCACGTGGCATAGACAGTTATAGTACAATTATTTACAAAGGAGAGTGTTGACTGTGGAAAGGGCCTCAGAGGAGTACTTCGAGAGGCCCTGACCACATATCTTCACATAATGTCTGAAGAGGGAGATGAAATATATCTAGAGGAAAGGATAAGAAGAGAAAGAGAATGAAAAGTGTAAGAGAAACAGCAAAGAGGGAGGATGTGTTGAGTTATTTTGAAGGGACAGCAAATTTACACTGTTATACAAGCTGTACACTCACTACTTTACAAACAAAGTGTCATTCCTTCAGTGTTATCACATGAAAAGATATAATAAAATATTTACAATAATGTGAGGGGTGTACTCACTTTTGTGAGATACTGTATATACAAGGTCTTTACGGAAAAACATTACCATTTACATAACAAGGCCTCATGCACACAGACCTCCCAGGGAGCCACACGTGCCCTGTACAGTCACCAATACAGGTACATTTCTGTACACAACTGTGCTTGGGTAAATGGCAATGGCTTCTGAAACAGCGTTTATCTGCATGTGCAGGTACGGTACTTTTCCCCAAACGTTCCAGTTTGAGAAGCAGAATGCATGTTGAAATGTATCCGGAACGCAGAAATTGTGGTTTGAACCTAAAACCTTGTGTTGTCCTTGTTTATCTTTGCAAGATTTGTTTTGCTTGTATCTGGTTTGTTTTAAAACCTACATAGCCTTTTCTTCAGAACTATGGATCCTTAGTTCTTGGTGCAGCAGGTAAGCTTCATAATAATGTATTATGTAAAAAATTATGTAAGGGCCGGGTCACACCAGAATGTACCCGTTCCTGTGCAGTTTCCTTGCAGTCTGTTGCAAAATCCACTGGAGCATGGAAAAAGTAGTGTAGGCACTACTTTTTCAAAGCGCACTGCACCAAACTGCACAGTACTGCAGGACCATGGGATTTGGTTCCTGTAAACACACTGCATTTACGATCTGCATTTGGGGCAATGTTGACTATTCTTTGGCACCCGCATACAGAACACACCATTTTTGGTAACATATAAAAGATGTTACGCTGAGTAAATAGATTCCTAACATGTCATGCTTTAAATTGGCGCACGCTTGTGGAATGGCAGCAATCTACGATACTTAAAAATATCCATAGGCCTTAATTTTTTTAGCAGGTTACCTGTGTACAGAGAAGAGTAAAGGGCCGTACACACGATCAGAATTTTTGACAACAAACATGCAAATTAGCTGTTTTGGAGCAACATCCGACCGTGTGTACGTTCCATCGGACAAACTTTTTCAGTTTCCATCGGACTTTTGTTGGCTGTGCGAACGGACAAACTTTCCAGCAACAAAAGTCCGATGGAGCAAAGTCCGATCGTGTGTACACAAAGCCATCGGACTTTTGTACAAACTACAGTGCGCAGCCGCGAGAATGTTTCCAGCGCGATCGGATCGCGCTGGTTCTCGGTGGCAGGGTACTGTACATCTCACGCTAGCTGCAATAGGAAAAACACATTTTCCTACTGCGGCGGGCGCGAAAGGGAATTCCCCTCTGGGGGAATACCAAGCCCTTCGGTCTGGTATGGATTTTAAGGGGAACCCCCTACGCCGAAAAAACGGCATGGGGGTCCCCCCAAAGTCCATACCAGACCCTTATCTGAGCACGCAGCCTGGCCGGTCAGGAAAGGGGGTGGGGACGAGCGAGCGCCCCCCCCCCCTCCTGATCCGTACCAGGCCGCATGCCCTCAACATGGGGGGTGGGTGCTTTGGGGAAGGGGGCGCCCTGCGGGCCCCCCACCCCAAAGCACCTTGTCCTTATGTTGACGAGGACAAGGGCCTCTTCCCGACAACCCTGGCCATTGGTTGTCGGGGTCTGTGGGCGGGGCACTTATCGGAATCTGGGAGCCCCCTTTAATAAGGGGGCCCCCAGATCCGGGCCCCCCACCCTATGTGAATGAGTATGGGGTACATCGTACCCCTACCCATTCACCTAGGGAAAAAAGTGTCTATAAAAAACACAGTACACAGGTTTTTAAAGTAATTTGTTAGGCAGCTCCGGGGTCTTCTTCCGACTTCGGGGGTCCTCTTCCGACTTTGGGGGTCTTCTTCTGACTTCGGGGGGTCCTCTTCCGACTTCGGGGGTCCTCTTCCGACTTCTGGGATCTCTCCGGCGTCTTCTCCCGGTGTCCGCATCTTCTGCTGGCTCCACCGCTATCTTCTGGCGCTCTTTTGCCAGCGGTGGTCCGGACTTCTGGATTGTCTTCTTCCCTCTTCTCTTCCAGAGATGTTGACACAATGCTCTCTCCAGCCGGAATGCTCTCAGTGCACATAGGATAGGATGACATGACCACGCCCCCTTATGACCTCACAGTCCCAGCATGCCCCGCGACTGTGATGTCATAGGGGGCGGGGTCACCGCCTATATAAGTCCGTTGCAGAGCGCACAGAGAGCATTCCGGCTGGAGAGAGCGTCGTGTCAACATCTCTGGAAGAGAAGAGGGAAGAAGACGATCCAGAAGTCCGGGCCACCGCTGGCAAAAGAGCACCAGAAGAGAGCAGTGGAGCCGGTAGAAGATGCGGACACCGGGAGAAGATGCCGGAGAGACCCCCGAAGTCAGAAGAGGACCCCGAAGTCGGAAGAGGACCCCCGAAGTCGGAAGAAGACCCCGGATAATAAATTACTTTAAAAACCTGTGTACTGTGTTTTTTATTGACAATTTTTTCCCTTGGTGAATGGGTAGGGGTACATGTACCCCATACTCATTCACATAGGGTGGGGGGCCGGGATCTGGGGGCCCCCTTATTAAAGGGGGCTCCCGGATTCCGATAAGTGCCCCGCCTGCAGACCCCGACAACCAACGGCAGGGTTGTCGGGAAGAGGCCCTTGTCCTCATCAACATGGGGACAAGGTGCTTTGGGGTGGGGGGCCCGCAGGGCGCCCCCTTCCCCCAAAGCACCCACCCCCCCATGTTGAGGGCATGCGGCCTGGTACGGTTTAGGAGGGGGGGCGCTCGCTCGCCCCCACCCTCTTTCCTAAACGGCCGGGCTGCGTGCTCGGATAAGGGTCTGGTATGCATTTGGGGGGGACCCCCACGCCGTTTTTTCGGCGTATGGGGTTCCTCTTAATATCCATACCAGACCTAAGGGCCTGGTATGCCCCTGGAGGGGAACCCATGCCGTTTTTTTATTTAAAATTTGGCGTGGAGTTCCCCCTCAAGATTCATACCAAACACAGTGCCTGGCATTGGCGGGGATCCAAGTCGGATCCCCGCACCAGTGTCAACCCGGCTCGCAAGGTGTCAATCTCGCCAATAAAAGTGGCGAGATTGACACAATATCAGACAACAATACACAAGTTGACCAAAGGGTGGTGGTAAAGAGCTGAAAAACCACGTGATATGGTGAAAGTTGGCTGGAAAAGTCCTGTCGTCTGTATGCAAGACAAACTTTTGGGCAACGCCCTTTTTACAAAAATCCAAGGGAAAGTTTGTACAAAGTCCTATCGTGTGTATGGGGCTTTACAGAGAAGTTCTAGCGCTAGAATTATTGCTCTCGCTCAAACGTTCGCAGCGATACCTCACATGTATGGTGCGAACACCATTTACATATGTGTGCTCAACTTACGTATTGCCTCTGCGTAGACGGGGGCGCTTTAAAGATTTTTTTTTATTATTATTTATTTTATTACTTTTTTTTTTACATTGTCCCTTTATTTATTTATCACTTTTATTTCTATCATAAGAAATGTAAACATTCCGTGTGATAGAAATAAAGCATGACAGGTCCTCTCTATAGAGACATCTGGGGTCTATATAAGACCCCAGATCTCCCCTCTCTCTACCATGCTAGAATTGCTTTTAGATGAAAGAGCATCGCTGGCTTAAAAAAAACAACCTAGGAAATGGCATACAGGTGTAGTCTTAATCCCGTTATAACTACTTGAAGCCAATCCCGTACATATATGTGATTTAGCGGCAAGTGTGGTTAAACTTTCTTCTGATCACGCTAATATAGCATGAGCTCTAGATATAATCCTTTTTTAGCAGGGGTTCCTCAAGACCTGACAATTGTTTCAAATGTTCCCCAGGGGTAAAAAAGTTGAGAAAGGCTGTTAGACATACAAACATTCCCAAATCTGATAGTAAATTGCTGGATCAGACTAAAACACTCCCAGGGCACAAGTAAAATTATGCACGTTTAATCTAGATTTGTAAACAACTAAGGAGGAGCATCACTCAGTTTTCTTCATTCCCTGTAGGCACCTTTCATCTCCAGTCTGTAAAGAATTTAGATCTTATAGGAGTGATGAATATAGCTCTAAAGTGTTTGAAAACTCCACCCAAAAGATGAAAACAATGGCCCCCCCCCCCACATTTGCATTCCACGCTGGTTCCGACGGCTTCTTCTCTGGTCCAGGCTACATCCTGGGGAGAAGAAAAATTGCGGTAATCCAGGCTGGAGATCGCAGAGGGGAGGGGTGTTGTGAATCGAGATCGCGATTGTTATACGATTAATCGTGCAGCTCTAGTGAGCGCTGGGAGACGCTCTGATATAAGGTTATATAAAGCAGACACTGGGGCATATAATGTTATTTTACAGAGGGGATTGAATATTTACAGTGCCTTGAAAAAGTATTCATAGCTCTTGAAATTTTCCACATTTTGTCATGTTACAACCAGAAATGTAAATGTATTTTATTGGGATTTTATGTGATAGACCAACACAAAGTGGCACATAATTGTGAAAGTGAAAGGAAACATTTTTTTTCAAATAAATATGTGAAAAGTGTGGAATGCATTTGTATTCAGCCCCCTTTACTCTGATGCCCCTAACTAAAATCCAGTGGAACCAATTGCCTTCAGAAGTCACCAAATTAGTAAATATATTCCACCTGTGTGTAATTTAATCTCAGTATAAATACATCTGTTCTGTGAAGCCCACAAGAGGTTTGTTAGAGAACCTTAGTGAACAAACAGCATCATGAAGACCAAGGAACACACCAGACAGGTCAGGGATAAAGCTGTGGAGAAGTTTAAGGAAGGGTTAGGTTATAAAAAAATATCCCAAGCTTTGAACATCTCATGGTGCACTGTTCAATCCATCATCCGAAAATGGAAAGAGCATGGCACAACTGCAAACTTACCAAGACATGACCGTCCACCTAAACTGACAGGCTGGGCAAGGAGAGCATTCATCAGAGAAGCAGCCAAGAGGCCCATGGTAACTCTGGGGGAGCTGCAGAGATCCACATAAGTCGTGCGCCCCACAAATCTGGCCTTTATTGAAGAGTGGCAAGAAGAAAGCCATTGCTGAAAGAAAGCCATAAGAAGTCCCATTTGCAGTTAGCCATGTGGGGGGCACAGAAGAAGGTGCTCTGGTCAGATGAGACCAAAATTTAACTTTTTGGCCTAAAAGCAAAATGCTATGTGTGGGGGAAAACTAACACTGCACATCAACCTGAACACACCATTCCCACCATGAAACATGGTGGTGATAGCATTGTGTTGTAGGGATGCTTTTCTTCAGCAGGGACAGGGAAGCTGGTCAGTGTTGATGGGAAGATGGATGGAGCCAAATACAGGGCAATCTTAAAAGAAAACCTGTTAGAGTCTGCAAAAGACTTGAGACTGGGGTGGATGTTCACCTTCCAGCAGTACAACGACCCTAAACATACAGCCAGAGCTACAATGGAATGGTTTAGATCAAAGCATATTCATGTGTTAGAATTGTCCAGTCAAAGTCCAGACCTAAATCCAATTGAGAATCTGTGGCAAGACTTGAAAATTGCTTTTCACAGACGCTCTCTTTCCAATCTGACAGAGCTTGAGCTATTTTGCAAAGAAGAAAGGGCAAAAATGTCATTCTCTAGATGTGCAAAGCTGGTAGAGACATCCCCAAAAAGACTTGCAGCTTTAATTTGCAGAGAAAGGTGGTTCTATAAAGTATTGACTCGGGGCGGCTGAATACAAATGCATAACACACTTTTCATATATTTATTTGTAAAAATAATTGAAAAACATTTATCATTTTCCTTCCACTTCACAATTATGTGCCACTTTTTGTTGTTCTATCACATAAAACTCCAATAAAATACATTTAGGTTTTTGGTTGTAAAATGACAAAATGTTGGAAATTTCAAGGGGTATGAATACTTTTTCAAGGCACTGTACTAACAATATGGCAGACTACCACTTTAACTACCTCAATACAGGGCACTTTCACCCGCTTCCTGCCCAGACCAGTTTTCAGTGCTGTTGCACTTTGATTGACAATTGCACGGTCATGCAGCGCTGTACCCAAATAAATGTTTTTATCATTTTCTTCCCACAAATAGAGCTTTCCTTTGGTGGTATTTAATCACCGCTGGGTTTTTTAATTTTTGCTAAAAAAAAAACACGAAAAAAAGACCATAAACTTTTGAAACAAAAGAAGTTTTCCTTAGTTTCTGTCAAAACATTTTGTAAATAAGTAATTTTTCTCCTTCACTAATGTGTGCTGATGAGGCTGCACTGATGGGCACTGATATGCTGTACAGATAGGCACTGATGAGGCCGCACTGAAGGGCACTGATGGGGTGGCACCGATGGGGAGGCACTAATATGCAGCACTCATGGACACTGATAGGTGGCACTGATATGCAGCACAGATAAGCACTGATAGGCAGCACTAATGGGCACCGATAGGTGGCACTGATGAGCACTGATAGGCGGCACGGATGGGCGGCACTGATGGGCACTGAAAGGCAGCATGCAGGATTGCAAGCAGTGATCTGGAGCTTTCTGTTAGCTGCCAGTAATTGCGCCTGTAGTGCGCAGGGCACGCACTCTCGGCACAGCTGTGTCTGCATTGTGGTACGCAGATATACAGCTGCTTGGCACCAAGACCCACCCGCCGAGAGGTCGCATGTTTGCGTACCACAATACAGCCACAGCCAATCACTGCGGTCACATGAAGTTTGTTACTGGTTGGGATTGGAGAAGAGAATGTCTTCATTTTCCTTAGTTGTATCCACTGAGGGTGGGATTGCAATGTTCCCATTGTTTTTACTTTTAATACTGTTTTTGATTGTGGACTTGTTTGTGTACCAGGGATTTTGTCTCTTGATTGTGAATGGAGGTGATAGTGTGCTATTGGTGAAAGTTCTGTTTAGGCCCCTTTTACACGGGCACCTCCACTATGTGGAATCTGCGTGCTCAGCGGGGGATCTTTTGTATTTCCAGAGACTTGTCTTTACTTGTGCATAGCCTATCGAGTTTTAGTTTCTTAAAAAAAAAAAAATGTAATTCCTCTCGATTATAAAACATTTTTCAATTTCAAAAAGTTTAACATCAGCAATAGCAATAATACTCAGGAAACATCCAATTGGTTCTCCATTCAGGGAGACCCCCAACAACAAACCGAGTGATGTTATCACCAACAGAGGACATACCCGGAACCCTTTCTTCAGAAAGGACAACTACGTTAATACTCTTACTAGAACTTTCACTATTAGCGCACTATTAGCTCCACCCACAATCATTAGACAATATCCTTGATACTCCTAACCCCTCAATCACTTCTTAACCTCCCTGGCGGTATGATTATGTCAGATTTTTGCATCTCAAAGCGGTACAATTATTTTGCATAGAAATTTGGCGTTTTATATTGTAGGCCTGTAATTCTTAGCAATAACACACTTAAATCTGTCCGAACAAGAGTCTAGTAGATATCCCGGGTATGATAAAGTTTGAAACACAAAATCATAAATTATAATATAATAAATAAATATAAATAATTATAAAAAATAATAATAATAAAATTAATTTCCCCACGATTCACTATTGCTGAATTCTGCAAGTTTTCTAATTTACTATCGCTGTTTTCTAGCTGGTCTAAAACCACTTTTGACGTAAAGGGACACTTTTTGGTTGCTATGGACAATCTCCAGTTTCCAGGCAGAAAGAACAGTATATATAATATAAAACTGCATGCAGGGCACTGGACAAACCATTGGGGACAAAAGGGATGTGAAGCAATTTCATACAGTAATGTAATCTGTAAGATTACAGTATACTGTATGTGTTATGATTTTTAAATTTTTTGAATTTGCCGCTGGGCTCCGCCCCCGCGTGTTGCGACGCTCGCAGGGAAGGGAGCCCGGCAGATAGAGGCTTCGGGCAGAGGACAGAGCCGGCATACACAGGGGGGGGGACATCGCAGGATCCTGGGGACAAGGTAAGTATACCGCACCAGGATCCTGCAACGCAATCCCGAGTGTGGCTCGGGGTTACCGCTAATGGTGCTGAAATTTAACCCCCGAGCCACACTCGGAAAAAAACGCCAGGGAGGTTAAAGTGGTTGTAAACCCTTGCATGTACCCAGTGAAGTGAAAGGCCTCAGGTGATACACAGAGATTAAACAAATCTTCCAACATAAGTTGTACCTGTTTATCTACAGTCTTCTCTTGTCTACAGTACATCCATTCAATATCTAGAATTTATAAAGCTTGTCTAAGCTGTCAGAAAAAAATGGGCAGAGAACTGAAGTTACACTATACAGAGCTTAGTGAGGAGAGCTCTGAGAGCTGATTGGAGGGAAGGGACACACCCCCTCCACACAGCACATAGAAACAGAGCTGAGGCTGTCAATCAGCTGGAGGTCACTCCCCTGTCACCATTTTTCTCTTGGTGTCAGGAAGACTTGTCAGAAGCGACTCATGCTGATAGCAGAGGATGGAGACAGCGGACAGAAATGACACTTAGTGCTCCTAATTGAGACACGTTACAGAGGGATATGCTTTGTTCATATTTTATGTCTGAGGCTTACAACCACTTTAATTCTCTGGGACTAGGATCCTCAGGGACATTAATGACTCTTCCGCTGATATATCCTAACCTACCAACTCCCCTGTTCATTTTTTAAACCCCCAATTAAGTTCTACTAAAAGGAAGTGTGTTACTGACAGGACCACCAGGTGAATAAAGGGGGGAAATAAAAACGAAAAAAAAGAAAACTAATGCAGCAATTACATTTAAGGACTAGTAAGCTGCAACATATTACATTTTTGTTCTTGGGTTTAGACAGGCTTTAACTGTATTTAAATCCATTATGATTTTCGTACACACAGTTTTTATACCATCTTTCCATAGTTAGACACTTATAGAAATGTAAGCAATATATGCAATAAACAGATACTCCATGCCCCACAGAATAATAACACAGACAACAGGAATCAGTTTAACTTATTGTTTAATTTTAATAAATAGCTAGAACAGTTTTCATTTGGTTTTCTCGCTTCCATTTTTTTTTCTTTGCTACAAGCTGCAACTCCCACGGAGGGCTGGAAACAGGATAACATGACGCTGCGATTTACAAAACACTGGCTTGGTAACTTTCACTGATGGTGGAGACAGTGGGGGGGAAAAAGACATTCTTAGTCCTGGTATACTCCAGCTGGGCGATAATTTCCTTCACTTGTACGCGGAATAATTGAGGCATGACATGAAGGGAGTGCTATAAAAAGGGGCACAATTGGAAGCACAACTTTGAAGGCACTTGGAAAAAAAAAAAAAAATAATAGATCAACAGAAAAACAGCCCATCGATAACCCAGCCCTTGCAGTCGGACCTGGTGGACACCAGGAAGTGAGGGCTTTGGTAAGACGGATGGAAGGTTGGCAGTGATGTGTTTCAGAATATCGAGATGAGACATCAGTAAGGGATAATGTAATAGAAAGTCTTAATGGAGGTTTTGGGCTGATATCTGACTTATTTCAGTAAAAAGCTGAATTCCTTTTACTGTGGTTTATCTGTCAAGAAAGAAAGAGGGGAAAAAATAAACAAATTAGACTTACAGTATGCTTTTAACTAAATCAGATTAATTTCTTGTCCCGGGATATGTATGTGCATTTTCATTTCCTGTTCAATAAGTTGCTCTATGGGATGATGGACTTAGATGTGACTTGCAGAAAGGTTTTCATGCATGTGTAAGTCAAGACTTTATTAGGAAAATGTTTTTAAATTTAATTTAAAGGTCAACTAAACCCAAAATGGATATCTCTTTTTTAAGTTACCTAAAAAAACTGAAGATTTGTTATCTTATAAGGAACATCTAGAAATGTTAATTGTGCCTGAGCATTACACTGGAATATTTACATTTTGTTTTGAATGGCAGTGTACGTCATGTGCCTAAGCACTCCTGTGCTTTGAGCCTCATAGCTGTATATTTACAGTAAAATCATTGAAGGCACTATTCCCTCTCCTTGATGGTCTCACTCATTTTGGGGTGAGACTTGGTGGTGTCACTGCTATGCAGCTCACTAGTCTTCTTGCTGGAGAGGGCTTGAACCTGTGGACCTGCATTGCAAGGATCTCCCTGCAACTGTTCATTCATTAATTTAATCTGTGCTTTCCCTTGGAGGGGGGGGGGGGGGTGCCCTGACTTAAAGAAGCACAACCCCGAGCCTCTACCAAGATGGTCACCTCTCTAAAGACACGGGGAGATTTTTACTAAAACTGGAGCGTGCAAAATCTGGTGCAGCTATGCATAGAAACCAATCAGCTTCATGGTGTTATTGTCAAAGCTTAAACTACAACTAGAGGCAAAACCTCTTTTTTAGTTTTGGATAAAGTGGAGAGGGATTAGAACACCTGTCAGTTTTTATTGCTGCCTGCGCACCCTCATTAGGGAGATTCACCCTCTCAATTTGTCGTGTTTACCATTGTTATTGAAAGTAAAAGAAAATCCCAAATTTTGGGTTGTCCCCAGAAAAATATTAGAGGTCAAATCTTATAATGGGGACGCTAGTTCTGGTGAGCTTGGGGTCCCCAAGGGATTCCCTTAATTTGCAGGAATTTCCTCTCACTTCCTTGTTTGGCTATGGGACAGGATATGAAGAGAAATCTTCCCAATGGTTCACAGATGGAAAGAAAACAGCCAACAGGGGTTATAATCCTCCCTTACTCTATTTGAAATGGAAAAAAAGTTTTGCTTATAGTTCTACTTTAATTGAACAAGCTGAAGTTAAAAACTGATTGGCTACCATGCAGAGCTGCACCAGATTTTGCACTCTCCAGTCTTAGTAAATCTCCTCCACAGTGTGAGATAAGGCATGGTATGTCCATAATAGGGAAAATATCAACTGCTGGGAGATAACAGCTAATACTAGTGATTAGCACACACAGCAGGGCACAGCTTCCTGAATGTAGGTCCTTTTTAAGTGCCTCTTAGCATAGAATGCATGAAGGTAAAAAAACATTGAGCCTTTACAACCATTTATACCACTTCAGCCCCGGATCATTTGGCTGGCCAAAGACCAGAGCACTTTTTGCGATTCGGCACTGCGCCGCTTTAACTGACAATTGCACGGTCGTGCGACGTGGCTCCCAAACAAAATTGACGTCCTTTTTTTCCCCACAAATAAAGATTTCTTTTGGTGGTATTTGATCACCTCTGCTGTTTTAATTTTTTGCGCTATAAACAAAAAAAAGCGACAATTTTGAAAAAAACTAAATTTTTTTTACTTTTTGCTATAATAAATATCCCCAAAAAATATAAATAAAAAGTTTTTTTTCCTCAGTTTAGGCCGATACGTATTCTTCTACATATTTTTGGTAAAAAAAATCACAATAAGCGTTTATTGATTGGTTTGCGCAAAATTTATAGCATCTAGAAAATAGGGGATAGTTTCATGGCATTTTTATTTTTTAATTTATTTTTTACGTCGATCAGCGATTTTTATCGTGACTGCGACATTATGGCGAACAGATTGGACACTTTTGGCGCTATTTTGTGACCAGTCACAAATATACAGCGATCAGTGCGTTTAAAAATGCATTGATTACTGTGTAAATGTGACTGACAGTGAAGGTTTTAACCAGGAGGGGGCGCTGAAGGGGTTAAGTGTGTCCTAGGGAGTGAGTCTAACTTTAGGGGGAATGGGTTACGCGTGTCACGACACTGATCACCGCTCCGGGTCACAGGGAGCTGTGATCAGTGTCCTGTCACTAGGAAGAATGGGGAAATGCTTGTTTACATCAGTGAGACAATCGCGGGTATCCCCGTGGACATCGAGTCCGCGGGACCCACGGTCACACTCACGGAGCTCGCGGCGGGCGTGTGCGCCCACAATGCCGCGTCTTAAAGGGCAACGTACAGGTACGTTAATATGCCTGTACGTGCCATTCTGCCGACGTATATCAGCGTGAGCCGGTCGGCAAGTAGTTAAGAAAGGAGTTGATAGTTCATCTCACCATGCCTGCCCCAAAGTGAAATTGTTAATGTTTTATTTAAATGGTTATGTTTTGCAACCTAGCAGAAATAATTTCTCAATGATCTAATGCAGGCCATACACGGGTCGAACTCCAAATGAATTTTCTTTCGAAAATCCGAAATTTCTTGCGTTTTGTGATCCGATGATGCCATCATTGATTTCGCAATTCGACCAAGTCTCTCCTTTCACGTTGCTACAGAAAATAATTTTTGTGGCCGGGAAACTTCTTTTCTTTCTAGGAATTTTCTTTTCTTTCGCTCATGTGCATTTCTTTTTCAGTTACATTTCTTGCATGATCATCCCATCATTGATCAGAAAATCGTTAGTTGTTCAAAAAATTTCCAACAAAAAATCGGACGTTGCTGCAGCCCACTTATGGTGCAAATTTCGAACGAAAATTCTTAGTTATGATTTTCGTAAGAAAATTATTTCGGGATTCAACCCATGTCGGTCATATAAACAGTGTTCCTTATATATAAGCTGTTTGAAAGTAGAGAAGCCGTGTTGCTTACAGTAACCAATCAATCATTCCTACAAGGATTTACTAATACTTGTTAGAGAAATGAAAGAATTACCTTGGTTGATATGGGAAACATAGGCAGTGGGGTTTATTTACTAAAGGCAAATCCACTTTGCACTACAAGTGCACTTGGAAGTGCAGTCGGTGGAGATCTGATGAGGACATGCAAGGAAAATAAAAAAACAGCATTTTGGCTTGTACATGATTGGATGATAAAATCAGCAGAGCTTCCCCTCATTTCAGATCTTCCCCTCACTTGCAGTGCACTTGTAGTGCAAAGTGGATTTGCCTTTAGTAACTCAACCCCAGTGTACCTTTTCAGACACTTTCAGTACTTTGTACTTTAGTAGCTTACCTTTATTTTAGGCAGAGATCTACATCCCAGAACCGCATTGCCCAGTCAGTCATGCACTCTGATTTTTTCTTTGGTACACAGAAAAGCAGCTAATACAGTATATATATATATATAGATCCATTTCACCAGCCCTTTTCATGCAGCGATTTCAACATGTCAGCAGAAACAAATAATACTTTTTTTTGTGAACAAAAAAAGTCTTCTACGTGATAACATGTTTTCAAATCCGTTGATCTGAATTTTTTTTTCACTCAAACCTTTGTTTAGGTTGCGCACAAAAAAAAATCTGACATCTGGGACATATGATACAATTTTTATATCATATGATTGCTGAGAAATTGACATTTGCAACAAACATAGCTGTCAAAAGAGATTGCAGCAAACATATAAGATAGGAACATGTTGCTTTTTGGTTCTTATGCTGGTTCTTTGATGACATAAGAGACAAAATAGATGTGAATTTTAAATAAATGGCACAGTGTAAATCATGAAGTAAACCTGGACCAAGGGGAAATCCCAGACAGGTAAAAAGGGTATAATCAGATTATTGTTAATTATTTAGGTCTGTGTGAGGTCTTTCTGTGGTAGGGTGTTAATGTTTTAATTCTAGGTTTTAATGAGCAGTTTTGTGATGTATTTGTGAAGTAAACGTGTTTGATAGATTGTAGTGTTAAATGTGTATTACATAGTACAAATAAATTATTCACTCGAATGGACTATATGTAAAAGTCCAGTTTTAATTGCTGTTTTTTTTGTGCTAGGAGTTTGAAATGTCTACTGATGTAGTAGATGTACTGTAAATAGGAACTGGGTGACAGAACTGACAAGACATTTATAGAAGACATTGTAATCAGGTTAGGTTACAGATGACAGACAAGGAGCAGCACATGAAGGTGAATGAATATGGATAACTGCATGCAGATGATAAAGACAGAAATGCTGTCAATGCATGCAATGTGATGGGATACCTGTTAAACAACAACAGGGAGGTGGTAAGGAAAGATTTATCCTATGGGAGAGGATAGAAAAATACTGGTTTAATATGAAGACATTGAAAATGGAAATGATGTTTAGTACATTTCTGTAACTTATCCAGACTTTGCATTCAAATAGTGTTGTTTATGGTAGTAATGTATAAAACAGTTATCTTACTGACTTTAAAATTCAGTCTGTTCTTTGCCTGTTAAAATTCAAGCCTAGCTTGATAAATAAGCCACCGTTGTTACAAACTAAAATTATTGCACTTACCATCAAGGTAGTTACGGGCAACAAATTTCAAAAGCTCATCCAATAGGATGACAGGGAAGGAAATCTTCAGTACAACGAACCACTGTTCTACGTTCAGAGGTGTCAACTTGAAGATCATCTGAGGAATAGATCAAACAAACAGGATGAAGCAATGTCCTAGAGCATCTACAATAAATGCATGAACTTGGTGATTCGTTAATAAAATACAGTTTGTTTTTAGCTTTCAAGATTGATGTGTGTTTGAAAATATTACTCCTGATTTATTTTTTTTTGGAAGAAAGGCAGCACTGGTTTCATATTTAAAGGATGTTAGTTTTAAAAGTGAAAAAACAGCAGCTTTTCCTAATATATAATTATGAAGCTAATACTAGCATATTTCAGATTCTAGTCAGGTTGACTAACTTGTTTATTTTGTTCATCTTTTGCAGGACAGAAACTATATGTTATTGAAACAATGGAGGACATATGGGTGCATGTATTTGTTACATGACTTTACTAGACTTTAGATTATAAAAAATGCATTATGGGCAATGGCAGGCTTGTTATTGATGGGCCGTTCATTCCAGTGGTACAGGCGTCTGCCCTTCCCTCTACATGCCAGGATCCCAATGTCCGGCTATTAAATGCAACACCTTTCCTACATGACTTGATAGCTGTGCACACTGGGAATGACGATCTATGTTATAATGTTATTTGTTCTTGTTCATCTTAGTTTACTTGGGGGCACACTCCTTATACTTTGCTTAGACAATAACTGTCTTTGTTTTTTTTTTTGGCATTACTCTGGAATGGATGTGCTTCGCTATATATATACTTCTTCTATTTTGCAAAAAGGATAATAAACACAAATTCAACATGAATAAGGCATTATGTGTGCCAGAATTACAATTTAGGAACATTAGTGAAAGTAAATGCTAATTGAATATATGGTATACAAACTGAAGTGGTCAACTGAAGTGGTCTGTTATTTATTAGCTAAATTAGACTTTAATCAGTGACTATAGTCTGGTCTTCTTTTTATAATATGCAACTTTAAAATTTTCACTCACAGGCAGAGGTTCAACATAGAGGATAAGGAAGTGGAGGGACATGGAGAGGCAGATGGAGCCCAGCAGCCAAAAGTTGACCCATGGGGGCATTCTGATCAGAGACTGGTTTTCTGAAAGACTGTAAGAAGAATAGAAGAAAATAATATGTCTCTTTTTGTCATTCTGATATAATAATAATAATAAAAAAAGAAAAATGTGACAAAGGTGAAAAAAATGGAAGATTCTGATAGGGTTTTTACCTGTTGAGAGCATTGCACATCTCAATTGTGACCAACACAGACAGAGCCATGGTCATTGGAACTGGAGACTCAAAGACTTCACACTCGTGACCCTCAAATTCGGGATTGTCTTCTGTGCACTGCATGAAGTGGCTCTGGGTGTGAAAAGAAATTAGAATAAGAAAAATGTATATTCTATTAAATAGCAATATTCAAGGTGGAGCTTTTGAATTATTTCCTTCTTTAAAATTTTCTTGAAGTAGTAAAGGAAAAATTTGCATTCTTCACTGCCTGATTATGTACAAAACTGTCCTTTGAAGAAAATATGTAAAAGAAAAAAAAAAAAATAGAATCATATCCTTACCAGCTGGTAGAAAGTTACATTAGGTCCATCATCAGCATACATAAACCACCAGGCAGCAGCACCAACAGTGGCTGCACCGACGTAGCCTGAACAGAAAGATGATTTGTATGGTTATAAACACAAAGACTTATGACCCAAGAACAAAAAAAGATAACTGCAATACAAAGCAATGCACCATACCTCCAATGGCCATGTAACGGAAGAAGAGCCATCCACTGATGAGGGGCTCTTTGGGGCTACGTGGTGGTCTGTCCATGATGTCCAGATCAGGGGGGTTAAAGCCCAGGGCTGTAGCAGGCAGACCATCTGTGACCAAGTTCACCCACAGCAGTTGTACAGGGATCAAAGCCTCAGGCAGACCCAGAGCAGCAGTGAGGAAGATACTGTTTGAAACAAAAATATGGACCTAGACGTCAAGTTCCAATAACAAATAAAAATTATAAACACCATGGTGACCTAACTTGATGGGTGAACCAAAGTATTACAAAATGAGTTGTAAATGTGACTTGAAACTTATTACTTTATTTGGACTAAAACTTGGAGTCTCATTTAAATCTCTAGAGATCCCTGGGACATGAATGGTGTCTGAAAATGAATAACTCACCAGACGACCTCTCCTACGTTGGAGGAAATGAGGTAGCGGATAAATTGCTTCATGTTGTTGTAGATGGCACGGCCCTCTTCTACTGCAGCCACAATGGTGGCGAAGTTATCATCAGCCAACACCATCTCTGAGGCTGTCTTAGCTACAGCAGTACCAGAGCCCATAGCAATACCAATCTCAGCCTTCTTCAGAGCTGGGGCATCATTTACACCATCACCAGTCTGGCAGAAAAAAAGGTAATATACAATGTTAGACTTTTGCAGCAGAAAAGCATAGTACAGTTATACAACCAGTCAAGGGAAAAGACGTGCAATATAATTTAGAGGAAAGAAAAATCTCCATATAATTTATTTGCATACCATAGCTGTAATCTCATCGCAGGATTGCAGGAACTCTACAATCTTGGACTTGTGAGATGGCTCGACTCTGGCAAAGCAGGAAGCATGTTTGACGGCTTCTCTCTGTTCTGCAGGAGGCAGATCATCAAACTCACGACCAGTGTAGGCACGGCTTGACACGTCGTCATTCTCACCAAAGATTCCAATACGACGACAGATGGCGATAGCTGTGCCTTTGTTGTCACCAGTGATCATGATGACACGGATACCAGCATCACGGCAAAGTTGGATGGAGCCCATGACCTCTTTACGTGGGGGATCCAGCATACCCACACAGCCAACGAAGGTCAGGTCAGTCTATGGAATAGAAGTTAAGTTAGCTGCAGCAGTGTAATCAGTAGATGTAAATTAATGTGATAAGTTTGTATTTGAACAGAGAACAGGTTATACTTTGAGATACTAATGAGCTAGTATGAGATGTGCAGTTCTTCTGTCAATGTGAGTTAAGTTTTAGATTTTCAGTGAAATGGTTTTATTTATTGTTTATAATGGTGATTACCTATTATGGGAAACATGATTTGCCTGTAATTGACTGTTGAAATGTCTCCACAAACATGTGTTTGTACCGGGGGGGGGGGGGGGGGGCATACATTGCCTCACACAGTTTTGAAACGTCATATCTTTTGTATATAGTGCCACAGCATTACCTCATAGTCAGCAAATTTGGTGGCGTCTTCCAGAATCATGTCCTCTCTCTTGGGTGGAGTGTCTCTTGTGGCAAGAGCCAGACAACGCAGGGTATCTCTGCCTGTGCCCCACTCTTTGACTACAGACAAAATCTTGTCCTTGATACCAGAAGTGAAGGGTACACGAGTTGTGCCCACACGTACATAGTTGCAACGGTCAATCACACCTTCTGGGGCACCCTATATTATACACAAAAATATAAGACAAAAATTAACTTAGACAAAATACACATGAATACTCCTGATTAAGCACTATATGCAAATGCCATGCTGTGTTACTTACTGTACATCTTGTGATGATGGCAGCATGTCATGTATAAACATTATTTGCACCCACATAATTTATGTTTATGCATTTCAGTTCACTAAAATATTATAACATACTTTACAATGCACAGATTATCAGTACCACGAATCTCCCCAAACTCCACCGTGAAAAAGTTTTTCTCTTTTCCGTCAGTTTACTTTTGCAGTGAAATAAGGTTTTAAAACTGATTGTACCTTCACAAACATCTTGTTGCCAACAGCAGCACGGGAAGCCTTGGCGGGTGTGCAGTAGACAGACATGGATTTCCTGTCACGTGAGAACTCAAGAGTGAATTCCTTCTTCATCAGTTGCTTGATAACCTGAGTTATAAGAAGGGTAGTGTTGCTTTGTTAGGGTTCTCATTGATGACATTTGTTGTGCTTTATTTGTGATTGATTGTAAATTAGCTATTAAAGAAATACTTGTGACTTTTTTTTTCATTAAGGATTCAATAGCTCTATCTTATTTAATTTATCTTATTTAATTTAGACATTTAAAGGGAATGTACTGTATACTTGTGTGGCTTTTTTTTTTTTTTTTAACTATTGTAAGTTTAAAAAAAAAAAAATATGTAGGGTAGATCCATGACTCTGAGTTCGCAAAGCATGCTCAGATTTCTAATAACAAAACCCAGCACTGCTAGCATACCTGGAGATACCCCGTGTTTACCTAAGACAGGCAGTCTGTTTGCCATAACTTAGCAGTGAGAGAGGCGGCTTGTTTGCCCCTCTTGGGGCGACAGATTCTGAAATATGTGAAATCTGATCTCTCCAGCTCTTCAGGTCTATTTCAAAACAGCAACTGGTTTATAGACCTAAAGACCACTAAGGCTTTCTTGAAAATGATGAAATATTCAAAGCTTTATTTTTGAGCTTAACAAACAAATAAAGGAAATATGGTAAAAAAATTAAAGTTTTGTATTTTCAACCTCAATTTCCAAATAGAACCCTTCTCAGAACAGTTTCTTAAGTTTCATAAAGTTGTGCCTATAATAACAGGTGTTTGGTATAGTGTGTTACATGGGATCATTAAGAAGCAGATTGTTAGATGGGAGTTAGGTTTCTTGTACATGACAAGTCCAAGGCAGGTGTCTGGTATAGAAAGTCTCTTGAAAAAACTACAGCCAACTTGCTGTGAGTTACATGCTGTAATTAGCTTTCTATATTGGTAGTAAGCTGGCGTAACTTGTCACAAGATGAGCCTGCAAATTTGAAGGTTATATACTCTTGTGTAAATCATATATTCAGCGTAAGTAAAGCTTGTCTCCGTATCTAATCTTGCTGTTTCTCTTGTTAGATCAATGAAAAAAAAAAAGCTTTTTTTTCATTCATATGACCGGAAATGTATGTAAAACCCTAATCCTTATTTTCTGGCATTTGTGTCTCACAAAGTATAAACATTAAAAGCTTTTCTTTAGGTGCTGGATATGCAATGGCTAAAGTAGTGGCCAGTATTGGTGGCTGGCGCAATATATAATCTGGTACTTACAGAGTTGCAGGCATTGGCACGCTCCACTTTGGACAGGCTCTTTACTTCAGTGTTGAATACATTCATTTTCTCAACCAGGGTTGTCAGAGCAGTTTCAGTAGCTTCACCAACCTTCTCAAAAACACCTTTAGCCTGGTAAAAGAAAACGTTTCGGAAGGTAAGTTCTGAGCAAAGATTTTCTAGATGTCATCACAGCAGCCACACGAACATGATTAGTGCAATTTTAGCTGACCCTATAGTCTTAAATTACTTTTGTGTTAATTAGAGCTAGAAATGACTTCATGCTTTGCATAAGACACACATTGTATTTTGTATACTCTGTGTTTGAATGGACACACGGAGCTGTGGCTCGGTTCGGTTGCCCCCATAGCAAGCTGCTTGCTGTGGGGGCACTCAACAGGAGGGAGGAGAGCTGAGGAAGGACCCAAGAAGAGGAGGATCTGGGCTGCTCTGTGCAAAACTACTTCACAGAGGAGGTAAGTATAAGATGTCTGTTATTTTTAACCAAAAAAAAACAAAAACAAGACTTTACAATCACTTTAAGAGTAGGAGTGCTATGTTTCTCATCTAGTCCGAAATTAAAAAAAAAATATTGTAATTTAGTTTATCACAATCACAAAAGTCACTACACTTAGTTTTTAGTATAGTTTAAAAAACTTTGAGCACATGCAGCGTTAGATAAACAGGCCAAACATAGTTTAAGGGAAAATGTAGTGGTGTAGACTATTTGTGTTTACCTCGTTAAAGTCGAGAGAAGAGTCATTGCAAAGTGCACAGATTGTGGCCAACTCCACCAGCCCATCATATTGGCCAGCTTTCACATTCTTATCATTCTTCTGACTGAGAGGACACCACATAGAAAGAAAGGGGGCCCCCGGGAAAGGATGACAGGAGAAAAAGATTTGGTGAGACAGGGAGAGATGGTTTACAGAAGAATAGAGGGGGGACGCAGATGTGCAGATATATGGTAGGTAAACATAATGATAATGAATGTCTTAAAATGGACATGGCAGATACTATGGTAGAGTAAAGAATTTAGTTTTAAAACAAAAAAAAATTTAATTGTACAGAAGGGCACAGGAGGGAGAAAATTAGAGATACAGCGGGATACGGTGACAAATGGAAAGTAATGCAAGAATAATGATTTGTGCAGATAGAAAGCAAAAGTATGCAATGGGTAAAAGTGTAGGTTCCAACGTAGGCACGTAGGTTAAATGGTGCCGTGTATACACTCCTAGTGTTCCCTCTTCTTTTGCAGTACACAGAACTATTGGTTGAGTAGAATGCACCAGTAAGCAGAAATGTACATTTAACTGTATTTAAACTTACACATCTCCTTCAGGGGCATAGGTGGATCCAGTAATGGTGAATTCATTCAGGGAGGCGACATCGCCTTCAACTTTATCAAGCACAAACATCTATTAAAAAAAAAAAAAAAAAAACTTTTGAAACATACTTCTTATGTATTGATTTGGATGCCAGATAGTCACAAAAAGTGATAGTATTTATTTAGAAAACACCCCGTATTAGATGAAGACACACAATAAAGGTAATTACGTAGGCTTACCCTGCAGACAGACATCTGGTTGGTGGTCAGAGTACCAGTCTTGTCAGAGCAGATGACTGAGGTGCAACCAAGAGTTTCTACAGAGGGCAAGCTCCTTACAATGGCATTCTTCTTGGCCATACGTCTTGTACCCAGGGCCAGACAGGTGGTGATTACAGCAGGGAGACCTTTGTGCAAAGAGTGACTCTTAGTAAAAAAAAATGGACTACTGCTATCTGTGTATGCTACAGCCACCCTAAAGAATAATGCTCTTACCTTCAGGGATGGCAGCTACAGCCAGAGCCACGGCAATCTTGAAGTAATAGACAGCGCCTTTGATCCAAGAGCCACCATGGATGGGGTCATTGAAGTGTCCAATGTTGATAAGCCATACAGCAACACAGATGAGGGAAATGACTTTGGACAGCTGCTCTCCAAACTCATCAAGTTTCTGCTGCAGGGGGGTCTTCTCCTGTTCAGTGGCTGCCATCTCATCACGAATTTTACCAATCTCAGTGTTGGCGCCAGTGGCAATGACAATACCAATAGCTTTGCCAGCTCCTACGTTGGTACCCTAAGAGACAGAAAGGAGGTTATCAACTGTTCCACAAAAGCAACAGATAAATTCAACGAAAAGCACAGTAAAAATGGACAATGTCAAAATCACTTACGGAGAACAGCATGTTTTTCTTGTCCTGATTGACAGCTCTGAGGTCGGGAACAACATCTGTGTGTTTGATGACAGAGACAGACTCTCCTGTTGGAGGCAAAAATTTTATGTGAGGCATCTACAAGATGAATGAACAAGTATGATGCAAAAATGTAATAGTGAAAGTGTCTGACTCACCTGTCAGGATGGACTGATCAATACGCAGTGTGGTGGATTTAATGCTGATGAGTCTGATGTCAGCTGGGACTTTGTCACCAACTAGGAAGGAAGGACAAGAGATATGTGAAAACCCAACCGTAACCCCAACAAGGTCTTTATTTCATAAAAACTTGTTTTTTGCAAAGTCTGGGAAGAAACGTTTATCATAGTTATAGCATCTTTTAAACTAGCTGAAATGTTTATGAATTTTCTACTAACTATTTTCAAACTACCATTGAAATAATTTTTCCACCCAAAAGATCCGGTGCCTTTGGAATCAAGTTGGCTTATATGTCTGTGATTCTCTTGGCGAAATCTTCCCAGCTCCGATATCCCAGAAACAAATAAGACTCTGGCAATTCTCAAATTAACTAAGCTGTAATATTTGTTTGGGTTAACTGGCCTTTTACTGGTTATTATACATTAGACTAAAGGTTCTCAGGCAGGGATCTGTTTTCTGTAAGGCTAGGTCCACACTAGTGCAGCTTTGACTTGATCTGTATTTGTAGGGCGTTTTTGATGCTTTTTTTTGTGCTCATGCATTTTTTGTAGGAGGAGGAGGCTATACAACATTGCTAAAAGCGCATTAAAACACATGTACATGCATTTTACAAGCGTTTTTGGTGCGTTTCCATTGAAGTCTATGAGGCACAAAATTGCAATGTGTAGCACCTGTACCTTCACCAAAGTCGCATCGCAGTAGCGTTGAATCGATGTGAACGTGTGCCATTGAAATCAACGTTGTGCGATTCTGTGTGCCCCAAGTGACATCTGAAATTGTACTAGTGTGAACCAGGCCTAAGGGATGCTTTTGACATGTTCAGGGGTTACTTCTCTTTGTTAAATTTAATTTCATAACAAACACCTTAGAGCAGCCTTTCTCAACCCTTTAAACACAGAGGAACCCTTGAAATACCTTTCCAGTCTTAGGGAACCCCTGTTAAAAATGACTATATCTACATCTCATGATACATTTGTGCGATGGTCAGTGGGAAGAATGGTCCTTACACGTGTGGTTATTGGGAAGAATTACCCCCTTACAGATAGCTACAAAGATCAGTGGGGTCAGTGGGAACTTATCCGAGAGGCAGAAATTGGAACTTCAAGCAACCACTAGAGGAACCCTTGAGTTCCATAGAACCCTGCATCAGAAACTCTGCCTTACAGCTTTAGCAAATAATAAACCCCTTTTAAAGATATATTTTTTTATTATTTAAAATCATAAAGGATTTTATGAAAGGTTTTAAGCAGTAGATACTTTTACTTCTTGAATGTAAGTAATGTTTTAGAAAGGCTCACTTTCGCCTGGGATAGTCATTGTGTATTTTGGAGCTTTTATGATGGTCTATCATTGTTTTAAGTAGTATATACACCCTTTACAGATTAGCAAATATAAAAGTAAAGATACACTTATAAATTCAGTATACATTAGTATTTGTTTTATTATTTGTGTTTAGGACTGCGAGGTCGCCTTAAAAGAAAATTGCTTTTGCAACTGCCATAGGGGTTGCAAACAATGCAGATATCTTTGACTTGGAAGAATATCCTTTTTTTTTTTTTTACAAATTTACACAGTATTTTGATGAAAATTGTAATTTTGCATTATAAAGAGCTCATAATATTTAAAATTAGGGAGGAACATTTAAAAAAAAGTATTTTTACACTAACGTTACAATTCCACAAAGTCATTTTTGAAATTTTTCTATTTTTATGTAATCTTTCTTTTCAAGTTTTCGAAAATTACAAAAGAAATAAAGTAAGAAGACATGTCAGCATCTATAAAAGCATACACGTTCAGTGTTTACAAATTAAGCCATTTCCATGACAACATCCATGAGTATGAGTAGATATCAAAGAGTCAGGTCTATAACAAGCACGCATGGAGGAGTTATGGAACTGACTCTTTGATATCTACTCATACTTTTTTGTATATCAACGGACTTTTACATGCTCTATATTTGGGGTCTCCAAACTTTCTAATCCAAGGGCCGGTTTACTGCCCTTCAGACTTTAGGGGGGGCAGACTGTGGCCAAAATGTCCCACTGTCAGTGGGAGTAAACAATCTCCCATCACTGGTGTGAGTAGGGGGAATTGTGTCCCATCATTGGTGTCAGTGGGAGGAATGGTGTCCCATCCTTGCTGTCAGTGGGAGGAAATGTGCCCCATCATTGGTGTCATTGGGAGCAATTGTACCCCATCATTGGTGTCATTGGGAGGAATTGTGCCCCATTGTTGGATTCATTGGCAGGAATTTTGCCCCATTGTTGGGTGTCATTGGGTGGAATTGTGACCCATCATTGGTGTCACTGGGCCCCATTGTTGGGTGTCATTGGGAGGAATTGTGCCCCATCATTGGTGTCATTGGGAAGAACTGTGCCCCATCATTGATGTCATTGGGCCCCATTGTTGGTGTCATTGGGCCCCATTGTTGGTGTCAATGGGAGGAACTGTGCCCCATCATTGGTGTCATTGGGCCCCATTGTTGGTGTCAATGGGAGGAACTGTGCCCCATCATTGGTGTCATTGGGCCCCATTGTTGGTGTCAGTGGAAGAAACTGTGACCCATCTTTGGTAGCATTGGGAGGAATTGTGCAATCATTAGTGTCAGTGAATAAAATAGCAGCCCAAGGGCCAGATAAAAGCAAGCAAAGGGCCGCATCCGGCCCCCGGGGCACAGTTTGGAGACCACTGCTCTATATCATTGAATCCATGCCTTCATGTCTGCAATTGGGTATCTGTTGAACTACTGTTAAGTAGTGGGTGTTGTAGATTTTATACTGTGTGATTTTAACAATAATTGTAATAAAGCTTATTTTGTTTATATACCTACTGCCTCATGTTGTGCCCACAAAGTCTGTTTTTTTTTTGAGAAAGTCTAGATTACTTTCTCAATCCATTTTTCTCCATTTTGCGAAAAAGTACATCTTGTTTTTGTGTGAGTAAACCCCATAATATTCAGCAGATTATTCAATGTAAAGCCATATTCCAAAAGGCATAGATTTGCCAGTTTTCTCTATCTATCAAAAGCCAGTAACGTGTTGTATGCATTTCATTAAGGAAATACTGCTGTGAGTGAGAATAATGACACAGAGACTGCCAACCTTGGGTAAAATGGCACAGGAGCAAGTTGCCCTATTGTGTATGTTATAGTGGAAGATATGTTCTTTGAAACAGTGGCTATGCATTGAGCTACACTTTTGGAGTTAGAGTATATAGGGAAATATATTCTTCAATATTAAGGCATAAAGATGCTCACCTGCAATTTCAACAATGTCTCCTGGCACGATCTCTCTTGCCTTGATTCTTTGTACAGATTTTCTGTCACTGCGGTAGACTTTTCCCATCTCGGGCTCATATTCCTTAAGAGCCTCAATAGCATCTTCAGCGTTTCTTTCCTATATTACAATAAGGACTTTTTTATTGGGAACCTTGTCTCATTTAACAATTGTCTTTCAATTTTTTTTTTAAGTACTGGGTTTGATTTACTAACATGTAAAGCTAAATGGAGTGTAGTGAAGTGACAGGAGTCTGTTCACGTCAAATATCCAGTCAGAGAAGAAATTAAAACATAGTTCCTGAATGTTGAAGTGAACACAGATGCACTTCATGTTACCATACTTTATCATACCTTAGTAAACCCGCCCCGTTGACACCTAACCTCCCTGGCGGTAATCCAGAGTGTGGCTCGGGGGGTTAAATTTCAGTACCATTAGCCACACTCGGGATTGCATTGCAGAATCCTGGTACAGGTAACTTACCTTGTCCCCAGGATCCCGCGATGCCCCCCCCCCCCCCCCGCCGCTGTGTCCAATGCTCTGTTTTCCGGGCTCGCAACGCATTGGGGCGGAGTCAGGCGGCAAATTCAAAAAGTACAAAATACATAACACATACAGTACACTGTAATCTTACAGATTACATTACTGTATCAAATCATTTCACATCCCTTTTGTCCCTAATGCTTTGTCCAGTGCCCTGCATGCAGTTTTATATTATATATACTGTTCTTTCTGCCTGGAAACTTGAGATTGTCCATGGCAACCAAAAAGTCTCCCTTTACGTCAAAAGCGGTTTTAGACCAGCTATAAAACAGCGATAGTAAATTAGAAAACTTGCAGAATTGAGCGATAGTGAATCATGGGGAAATTAATTTAATTATTATATTATTATTTTTTTTTTAAAAATTATTGTTATTTATTATATTATAATTGATGATTTCGTGTTTCAAACGTTATCATACCCGGGATGTCTACTAGACTCTTGTTTGGACAGATTTAAGCCCACAGGTCTTTCTAGCAGAGAACATAGTGGATCACAGCAGATGAGTGCATGTGAAACTGTGACACTGAAAACTGAATAATCTAAAAGAAAAGCTATTATTGAAAGCTAAAAAGACCTGAATATAGATTTGGGAACCCTTTCTACAGAGGCTTCTTATGCTGACAGGCAACTATATAAAATGAGGGTTTTAGAGCTCAGATACAGCCATTTCCCTGCATTTAAATACCTGACCATGTTTAATAACATTGTAGTTTACTCTTGATCCCTGGTTCAGCACTGTGTTCTTTGGCTTGCTACTAAACTCCTGCATGTAGCAATTTGGGTGCCCATTCCATATCATACAATAATAAACATCCTTCAAATACACCTACCCCTAGACTTTACAAGCTACGGGCCCTTTTATTATGCTCTTTTCCATTCAAAAGACTAAACAGAAAATAGCTTAAATTATTACTGGGGTTCTTCAAAAGGCCTTTTTTTTAATAAGTAGAAAGGCAAATAAGATAAAATGTTTCTTCCTAAAATATTATTTCACTGATTCAATGTTAAGCATAAATAGGGAGGTTACTGTCATTTCCTCTCCATCAGTAATACTGGAGAAACAGCACTGAAGGCGTACTTACCTGCCAGACGCCCACAATTGCGTTTGCGATCAAGATCAGGAGGATGACAAAGGGTTCCACAAAGGCTGTGATTGTCTCTTCACCTTCCTCAAACCAGGCCAGTACCTGAAAATAAACAGGGGTCATCACTTTTTTTTTCTCCATGGAAACTACACAGTAGAATTTATTTTCATAGAATATAGAATTACCCACACCAAGTATGTGTATAGATTTTGTACAGAGGGAGGGAGCTATAGAAATCAGGGACATAAAAATAGTTGTTGAGTGATTTATAAGAAACATTTGGGGGTTGATTTACTAAAATTGGAGAGTGCAAAATTTGGTTCATCTGTGCATGGTAGCCAGTCAGCTTCCAGGTGGTTTTGTCAACGCTTAATAAAACAAGCTGAAGTTAGAAGCTGATTGGCTACCATGCACAGCTGCACCAGATTTTTCACTCTCCAGTTTTAATAAATCAACCCCATCAAGATTTTTGTTGCTGCCTGCGCCCTCATTAGGGAGATTCTCCCTCTCAATTTGTCCTGTTTACCATTGTTATTGAAAGTAAAAGAAAATCCCAAATTTTGGGTTGTCCCCAGAAAAGTATTAGAGGGCAAATCTTATAATGGGCACACTAGTTCTGGTTACCTTGGGGTCCCCAAGGGATTCCCTTAGTTTGCAGGAATTTCCTCTCACTTCCTTGTTTGGCTATGGGACAGGATATGAAGAGAAATCTTCCCAATGGTTCCCAGATGGAAAGAAAACAGCCAACAGGGGTTATAATCCTCCCTTAGAGCCGGTTCACACTGGGACGACTTGTCAGGCGACTTAGCCGCCTGACAAGTCGTGTCCCGTTCTGTACAATGGAACCGTTCTGAGCGACTTAGAAGAAGGTTCCTGTACGACTTTGGGGGCGACTTGCATTGACTTCTATATAGAAGTCGTTTTGCAAGTCGCCGCTGCAGTCGTGTTCAAGTCGTCTGAGGCAGTCGCGCTGCAAGTCGTGCTGCCTCAGTGTGAACCGACTCTTACTAAAGTTTTGCTTATAGTTCTACTTTAATTGAGCAAGCTGAAGTTAGAAACTGATTGGCTACCATGCACAGCTGCACCAGATTTTTCACTCTCCAGTTTTAATAAATCAACCCCATGAAGATATAATCATGGGAGCTGCAATTGTTGTCTTGTTTTTGAGGTTGCAGTTTATTAGACTATGATCTTAAAGTATAACTAAGGCCCCTTTCACACTTGTGCGACTTTTCCTGGGACTTTGGACATCAGAGTCGCATGACAAGTCGTACCCAATGATTCCCAATGATAACCAATCGTATCTGTGCGACTTCAAGTCACACCGACTTCAAAGTAGTCCCTGTACTACTTTGGTCCGACTTTGATGCAACCTCCAGTTTACACAGGCATTCCCTGAAATCGCTGCAAAGTCACGGCTGCAAAATCGCGCGACTTTCAAGTCGGGACAGTGTGAAAGGGGCCTAAAGGCAAACCTTTTTTTAGTTTTGGATAGAGTGCAGAGGGATTAGAACACATGTCAGTTTGTATAGCTGTCTGTGCCCCCATTAAGGAGATTCACCCTATCTATTTGTCCTGTTTACCATTATCATTGAAAGTGAAAGTAAAAGAAAAATCCCACATTTTGGGTGGTCCCTAGAAAAGTAATAGAAGGGAAATCTTCCAATGGGGACACTAGTTTTGGTGACCTGGGAGGTCCCCAAGGAATTCCTTTAATTTGCAGGGATCTCCTCACTTCCTGTTTAGCTGTGGGACAGGAAGTGAAAATAAATTGGGACACAGAATCCCTAGCTCTATCCAAAATGAGAAAAAAAAGTTTTGCCTATAGTTCTACTTTAATTATTTCTTTACTACTTAGTGTATTTGTACAATTACTAGATTGGATCAAACTGCTAAGGCTCTTCCATGAAATGTTTGATTCAATTATGTATATGATATGGTAAAGCTTCTGTTGATTTTTTTTTTCTAATAAAGAATGCCGGCAGTCTGTGTGATAATTCTATGTTTGCATTTTGACTTTTATATGTGCGTTGGTTCTCAAGTGTACACATTGGGGTGGATTTACTAAAGACTGTGTATTTTGCAAGTGCAGTTGCATTCTGCAAGTGTGGTTGCGGTCATTTTCCCCAGAGCTTAGTAAATGTGGTAAAGCTCTGCTGATTTACATCATCCAATCATGTACAAGCAAAAATGCCTTTTTTTTTTACCTTGCTCCTGGGCATTCATTACAAAGTGAAGCTTTACCGCATTTACATTGACTAAGGAAAATGGGTACAACTGCACACTTTATTTGACTTTAGAAAACCCACCCCCACGTTTCCTTGCTCAAGCCATAGAAGAATATGTCATAACTGTAGAAAATGTAAAGCCTGTCACTATGGGGAAGATTTACTAAAACTGGTGCACACAGAATCTGGTGCAACTGTGCATAGTAACCAATCAGCTTCTAACGTCAGCTTGTTCCATTAAGCTTTGACAATAAAATCTGGAAGCTGATTGGTTAATATGCACAGCTACACCAGATTCTATTTCACCAGTTTTAGTAAATCCCCCACCAAGTGTCTCAAATCATTGTTATATCAAAAAATGGTTATTGATAAAGCCTTTGTGCATGTCTTAACGCAGTTCTTGTTGCAGAAATCACACATATCCCCATTGGCCTGTGCTTCTGAGGCTCTCATAGAATGTACTGGATATGTCTTTTGATAGTAGAATAAGGAGCCGTATCTTTTGAATTCAGTAGAATCTATTATCTGCTTTTGTGTTTTGCACATTTTACCCTAATGGATCCGCTGCCTAGGCCAGCGTACTGCAATTCTGCACAGCACAGTGTCACGGCAGAACCCCTCTCATTATAAACAGGCTCTTGGGTTACAGTGGAGTAGATTTACAGCTATTTTATGGGGCCCTCTCATGCTTCATGCAGCTGTTGCCCTCGAAAAACACACAGCCATGCGGGGCTGTCACTCAGAGGTGGCAAGGAACTCCCACTGTCTCCCTTGACCTCCCTTCTCTCACTGGGCCTCCTCCTGCAGTCTCCCAGCAGCTGTCTGACACTTGAGCTGGCCACTGGCCGGATCAAGTTATCTTCAAGACAAATTTAACCTGCAGAATGTGCCGCTCACTGGGGAAAGAAAAGGTCAGGGTTAGAACCCAGTTAACTTTTTCATGCTACCAGTATCACGTGTATGTTTGAGTAGTAGGTGGCTGTACAAAAAAATATATGTTCTGGAAAACCGAAGCAGACCTAACCTAAGAAGGGCAGGGAAACATAAATTGTTTTGGGCTAATACATGGTCCAAAATGTTGGCTATAAATTGTAATAAATGAGTGTCATTATTTTGAGGTGTTGATTAAAAGTGTTCCATGTGTCTTTTTCTTTTTTTTTTTTTGGGTGTAAGAGTTTTTGATGAATGCAAACTCTTGACATCTGTTAGCATAATGTAGTACATTCACATTCAGGTTCAGTATGTTTATATTCTCTTGTGATAAAAAAGGAGGTGTTTGATAACCAGCAGTGTTAGCTGACGCTGTCCACATTCTGAATTCAGATGCTTTTAGTCCAGGGGCACATCCCTGTTTACAGATTTTTATACAAAGTCACAAAGGCATCTGCCTGTAAATAAAGTATGAGGACATTTTAGGCTGGCTATAGACAAGCAGATGTCCTACTAAAACTGTTGACGCACATTCCATACCTAGTAGCTGACAGAATAATGATCATGTGTAGGAAAATATTTGTTCCCTTTTCTCCTTTGAAAAGGAGACAGCCGAAACCCATTGGCACACAAAAAAAAAGAAGAACTGTGTATATGATATAGGGGGTGATTTACTAAAGGCAAATGGACTGCGCACTTTGCAAGTGCAGTTACTCCAGACCTTAATAAATAAGGTGAAGCTTCACTTTGCAAAGAATACGCAATCACATGCAAGGAAAAAAATTTAAAAAACTGCATTTTTGTTTGCACATGATTGGATGATGGAAGTCAGCGGAAAGTCCAACACAAATACTTGTCACTGCTCCCTAGGAAGAGCCTATGCTGAATGATTTTTGCATGATCATTACCAGCAAATTGCTTGCAAAGATTGTATTGTTAAAGGGGCTGTCTCAGCTCCTCCCCGCAATAATTAACCACCTTAATGCGAGCTCCCTCGCATGGTGGTTAGTTATTGCGGGCGCGCTCCCGTGATACAGCCGGCGGCTATAGCCGCTCGCTGTATCACTCAGCCCCGCCCCCCAGCGCCCCGCGTCATTGGATGTGATTGACAGCAGCGCGAGCCAATGGCTGTGCTGCTTCCAATCCATCCACTGTAGCCAATCAGTGGCCAGGCTGAGCAGCGGAATTGAGGACGTGAACGAGCAGCCGAAATTTCGAGGGGTCAGGTAAGTAAAACGGGGGGGCTGGGGACGGCGGTATTGTTAGTAGTTTTTTCACCTTAACCTCCCTGGCGGTATTCCCGAGTCTGGCTCGGGTTGGATTTTTTATACCAAAAGCGGTATCCCCGAGCCAGACTCGGGCTTGCATCGCAGGATCCAGGAAGAGTTTACTTACCTTGTCCCCTGGATCCTGCGATGTCTCCCCGCTGTGATCGGCGAGCCGCTGTGTCTCGTTCGATTCACAGTGCCGAGCTCCGTTCCCTGCGAGCGTTGCGACGCACGGGGACGGAGTTCGGCGGTAAATTCAAAAGTGAAACAAACAGTATAGATACAGCATACTGTAATCTTACAGATTACAGTACTGTATCAAATAACTACACATCCCCTTTGTCCCTAGTGGTCTGCCCAGTGTCCTGCATGCAGTTTTATATATATAAAACTGTTCTTTCTGCCAGGAAACTGGAGATTGTCCATAGCAACCAAAAACTATTTATAGTTATTTATTATATTATAATTTTTTATTTCGTTTTTCAAACTTTCATACCCGGGATGTCTACTAGACTCTTGTTTGGACAGATTTAAGTGAACTATTCCTAAGAATTACAGGCCTACAATATAAAACGCCAAATTTCTGTGCAAAATAATTGTACCTCTTTCAGCACCTAAAATCAGAAAGAATCATACCGCCAGGGAGGTTAATGCATAGAATGCATTAAGGTGAAAAATTTTTTACCTTTACAACCCCTTTAATAATCACCTTAAAGTGGTAGTAGAGTCTCCTTAAGAGTACAAAAAAACGCGCCCCCCCTGGAGGTTTAAATCATAATGTACTAGTATGAGACTTCCCTACAAACGGAGCCCTCCAGCGCTGGGCTGTCACGGCTCCCCCCAATCCCCGGCAGCTTCCATGTTAACCCAGTCTTCTTTCCGGGTTCCGAATCTTTGGCCGTTTGATTGGCCGGTGTGCAGTGGCGACATCCCCGCGCATGTACATGGGAGTCACTTTGCCACAGCATGCAGAGCGTGCCGTAAATGCGATCTAAGCTGCGCATACATGCACGGCCCAGATCGCATTACTGCTGACAGTCAAGGGTGACATTTAGGACAGAAGAGACCTAGGGTCTCTTCTTTTATAAAAACCTTGCCTGTTAGTGGGTTTTGGCATTTACCACCACTTTAATAGTGCTGCCAGAGTATAGAGAGAGCAATTAACCTACCTATATTATATAGAAGGGAACACAGATAAAAAAGTGTATGTGTTGTCTATAGCAACCCTTTATGTGATCACCATCATTTTCTACACACACACACTGTCCGCTGATCCCCGCTGAGCAGGTGGATGGCTGGTCTGTGTCTGCTTCGCTCATGCAGAGCAGACACAGCCCCCTTTCCTCTATGGGAGGTCGCATGTAAACAGACCGCCTGTCTGTTTATACCCGACTACCATCTGATCCGCTAGAGGGAAGGGAAATGGATCCCCATCTGTCTGTTTTGAGCAGATAGGATTGGATTGGATGTAGGCCGGTGTAAACGGACATATGTCCGTTTATACCAGACATATGTCCGTTTACACCAGACATATGTCCGTTTACACCAGACATATGTCCGTTTACACCCGCCGCTCCATAGAGGATAATGGAGGGTCTGATTGGGTTTGCCCAAAAACTTGACAGGCGGACTTAATTGGTCCACTTGTGTGAAATGGGCCCAAGTTGGAATTGAAAAGTGATAGCTGGAATACAGCCACCATTGAGAACAGTTCACTTTTGTGTCATTCAGCTTTTACATTTGAGGCCCAGTATGTTCTCTTCCTGATACAATCTGTGCATTTCACTAAGAGCCATGCAATAATGCAAGTGGAAGTGATATCTGTTGTACCACTGTACCACAAGTATGCTGTAAGAAAAGTAAAAATAAATGTGAACATGAGTTTTTAAGAGCTGATAAATGTTATTAGGATTTTGTACTGCCGCTGTTCTTCTGTACTTATGTTTTCAAGTGAGCAGAATGGAGAATATGCTCAGTCGCTTGTCTAAAATAAGAATTGTGTGTATAAAGTGCAAGCTGTTGTTCTTGCCATAATCTTTAACAAAATGTCTATCTTAAAATATAATGTGTAACTGTAAAAATTTAAAAAAGGTGTATTGATGGCCAATTTTGGAGCTTGGTTTAAACCTAAAGGAGTACAGCATTTTTATTCTGTGGTTTGACTAAGTGATATTGTTTCAGGCTCGGTTCACACTACTGCAGTGCTATTATATAGTGCGACTTTAGTTGCAATTTGGATGTGGTTTGCATGTTCTGTGGGGCCAAATCACACCAAAGTATCACAGGACCCTTTCCCTAAATTGCATTGCAGCTGGTGAACAGGCACCATTGGATGCAATATTATTTCCATTGTCATGCAATTCAGGGTGACCCAAGTCGCATTTGAAATCGCATCAGTGAAACAGGCCTTACAGATTTACTGGCTATGTGTACTGTGATATTCCGTTTAATACACAAGTTTTCCTTCAGTATTTTAATACTTAAACACCTTGTCTGGAATTTTGTTCCTAACAAGCTTGTATTATCTTTTGAGGTATATCATCAGCAGCTGAAGCGTACATTAACTCACAGCCAAGACTTAATGTTAACTGTCCTTTGATAATAATGAAAGAATGTGTCCAATTGGATACCATGAGGTATTGCATTTTCAGTCGATCGGTACCATTGAGTAATATGTGCAGCTTTGCATACTTACAAATGATATGATGGCAGCCAGCAGCAGAATTCGGACAAGCAGATCTTCAAACTGTTCTGCAACTAACTCCCAAATGGACTTTCCTGTGGAATAAATGAGAGTCCATCAGTCGTCGGGGACATACAAGACTTTAGAGTGTTTGCAGTTTTACTCATTCTTATGGAGGCCAACCTCCAAAGAACACACATCACACTACTAAACCGCGTAATAATGTGACACAAGAAAACTCACCTTCTTCTGCTGGGAGCTCTGTTTGGCGAAGGACACAGAAGAAAAAGAAAAAAAAAGAGACAAAAGAGAATAAAATTAGTTTTTAAACTTAACAGGGAATTAAAATAACTATACGCAAAAATGATGACAATGCAGTGATACAGCAATTATAAGTGCGCGTATCAGGAGAGACTGATAGTGACAACATAAGAGCGTTCGTGATTTTCTTGATCAGGATATAGCTATTAGTAGTTAGTCACATTCAACTGGACTTCTTCTATAATGAAAAAGATGTTTTGTGTGTGTGTGAGATCTTGACCTACACCTATAGTAGGCCTAAGAAATATATAAGGAATTTTTTGTTTTTGGTAAATCCAATACCCCATAAATTAAGGCAACCTGTTCATATTGGTACTATAATTATAGTATTTTTTTTTTTTATCTTGTGGTGAAATATAATGTGTATTAAAGCTAAGTTGCATCAACTGCACAATTAAATCCTGCGTGAGTATACTTCACATTACACATGCTGAGTAACAGAACATGAAGTACGTCATTCATTCTCTTATAAGTACACTTGTGTTTTCATCCCTGTGGATTTAAGAATGCACTTTAATGTGATTTTACTGGTATCTTGTAACTCTTTTTTCTCTTCTTATATATGATTCTAAAAAAAAAAAAATGAATTCTATTTATGGTAGGTGCTGTAGGCCTGAATTATTTAAACTTGAGCAAAAGTGTTCCAGAGCAAGCCATAGGATTCCTTCTTTCAAGTTACAAGGAATTAACCGATTGGCTGCAAGCTACCCTTAACTAACAGGGTATCTGTAATAACTGATATAAGATTATTGCATATTTTATTAAATGCAGAAGTAAGATGATTGTGTCTCTTATAAAAGATCGAAGTGAGTTACAACGGCAACAGTGTTGCAAAAGACGCAGGGGGTGAGGCATAATTGTGGCCAAGACTGAAGCAAATGTGTTGTCAAATGATTATGTTGATGATGTTTTTGCAAGAGGCTATCCTGGAGGGGGTTATGTGACAGCTTTGTAAATCCTGCTGTCAGTTTATGTCACGCAGATACTATGTATGTGCCTCATGCTGAGGGAACAGAATGCTCCCGGACATGTATCTTTGGATCTTGCACTACACTGTGTTATCCTGGCCAAAGTGGTGGTGTAGAAACCCCATGGTGCCCTTTGGCCTTTTTGTACGCACAATATGATGTAAGTTGGATGATTAATGAAGCTTCTCTTAGAAGGGGGGCTAAAATGTGACATGTTAAATTTTGATACTCTGGTCTATTTGTTGGTGCCATGGCTGAAAAAAAAATTGCTGAAAACAAAGAAAAATAGCAATGTAACCTGTAGTTAGCGCATGCGGTTTTAGGTCTAGAAAAGGTAAATGCTCAGTTAATTTTGGCATTTGATGAAAAGCATTAGCCTTGTTAAAGTTTGGAACCTATGCTTTTCTTTCTGCCGATGGAAAAAAAATATTTTGTATTAGTTGCAATGTTATATACAGTATGTGTGAAAGGATTGATGATTGTAGACAGCCTTCCTTTACGTATCCTGTGCTTAGTTAGGGTGTTAGTATAGTCCCTTCTACTAATAAAGTAGTGCTACTTTGTTTGTATTTGTACCTTAAATGCATCTAAGTAGCTCAAATTGTAGGTCTGTCTCTAAATTTAGACCTTCGGCTGCAGTAAGCCTGAGTATCAATATGTCTATATATAGAGATGCATGACTTATTATGAATGTATTTTGGGGCACACTGGCTGACATTGAGATTTGGGAAGACCACTGTAAGGATCTCTTCTCTCAGCAGTTTGTAGCCTGGGACTCTCTTGAAGGACACAGCGGAGATGGCTGTATAAGGCAAGTGACATCATGGGCTGGATCTAATACCCCAACACTAAAATACCTCTCACTGCCATGTGAGGGGCCAGCTGGGCTCCAATGTATAGGGATAGTTGAGTTTCTATATACCCTGCTGCATACCTTTAAGTAGGCCTACATATGACTAGTTATGTGCAGTATGTCTTTAATGTGATACTGTCCCGTGGATGTCATCTGATACGTATGGTATATGCATACATATACATGAAACTTGCAGTGGCGAGTAGGTGTTGCATTACCTCTATACATCTTTATATCACTAGGATATCCTATATGTATAATCATGATTTAATTACTGTTTGTATTTATAGAATACAGTATGCCCATCCCGCTGCAAATTGTTATAAATCAGGGATATGTTATATGGGATAATATAGTAAAGCACTTAGTCATTCTCTTTATCTATAGGCTAATATAGCACAAGTTGTACTGCAAGCTGTCGTGCCAGCTCATAGATGTGTGGCTCCTACATCAGGAATGTGACATTTAGAGAGATCCCCTCATTGTCCCCCGGGACTAGTAAAAAGACAATCATAGCAACTTCATAATAACACAGCCGGGAACCCCAGAGTTATGTGTCAGAGGAAGATACCCATACAGTCGATATATACCGTTTACTTTAAGAGTACAGAATTCATCAAAATGAACTTCTTCCTCCAAAACCACTTCAGTGCAGCAATCTTATCACATGCATGGCGAACAAGAAGCACAGATACATATAGAGGTCTTCTCTTGTCAGTGTAGACAAAACAGAGCTCATCTTCTACAGTGACCTATCACTAACAGCAGGGTGACAAGTGGCACAGAACAGATGTCTTGCACTCCGTCAGCCCTTCAATGCAAAGTGCATCACTTACATAGTCAAACATGCAAAAACTAAAATACATGGCTGAACATGTCGGAGGAAGGGGTACACCCTTCGAGTGACACCGCTGTGCTTCTTAGAATTAATAACTACATTCTGTGCAATCGTCCTTTCCTTTTGGCACACTTTGTGGCATTTTTAATTATTCCTTCTGGACTAAGAAATATAGATAGTTACATTTTTGTAATCGTATTTTCCTCTATATATCCGTAATTTATTAACCAACAGCTATCCTACCATTCGCTTTGATATATAACATAAACTTTCTGGTCCTAATAATCTCACAGCACCGTCACAGATGTTAACGTTCTTTGCAATAAAACCTCAGAAAATGAAAAATTTACCAGGATTTAGTGGTAGCTGTTTCATGGATGCCTAGTATTAAGCTCCCTCCACGTGAGTCATTTGTTTCTCTCTGAACCAAGGGTAAATAAGGATAAAGATCTTCTTTATCCATCACCTATCAGCCATTCTCAGATATCACTTTTATACCTACCTATTTGAGCCACGTAAACTTAATGCTATATATATATATATATATATATATATATATATATATATATATATATATATATATATATATATATATATATATATATTTGCTTTTAATGTTGCAAGTCTCTACGTTTGATTGTTGATTAGATGCTGTCTGAAACCCTTTTCAAACTCAGGCCAACAGTGTACCTTTTTTTTTTTATTGGCAGAGATGCAACAAATTTTCATTAACACACCGCACAAAAAATAGTCACAAAATGAGATTGTAAAACATACCATTGGGTCCATACTTCTCAAAGTTTTTCTTGACCTGTTCAGGAGAGAAACCTGTATTTTCGTTGACCCCAAAATAGGCCAGGCATTCCTCAGTGGTTTTGGTGTGTGCGTTCTCCATCCTTGCCTCTCAGCCCTGTTGCAAAGGGCGCACCTCGTCCTTAAAGTGAAGAAGTTTCTTCTTCCCCCCACCTCTTATGGTCGACAGAGTCTTTGAAGGGCAGATCCCCCTTTTCTGCAGCTGAGTATTTTCCCTTAAGAGCCGACCCCGTGGCTCAACAGCTCATCTCCTGCCCTCTGTCCTTAGCAGGATGCTGGAAAACCTTTAACCCCCGACCCCCACACAGAAGCTGTCAGAGAGAACCTTTGCTGGAGAGGTGCTTATAAGAGAGTTGAGAAGACCCCACCCCAACCCTGTGCTGTAATTGGTTAAGGGGCGGGTCGATGTCAGCTCATGCATTAACACTAGGTCCAGTCCTTTACAGAAAGGAGACCCTCTTTGGTTTTTTTGTTTTTGCTGACTTGATATGAACTTTGTAGGCGTTTCACCAAGGCACACACATGCATACACACACACACCAGCCTGTCAATCAATATCCTGGACAAGCTTGTAAAAAAAAAACAGTGGGTGTCCCTCCCTCAGATCCCATCCTGGCAGAGACTCCCCCTATCTCTCTCCTCTCAGCCCATTCAAGTTATTTCTGTCACCTGTCCATAATTGTTATATATATTCAGACAGGGTCTTCTGTGCCACACACTCGTTGCTTGCCACTTACATAATTACCTTCCTTTTATCTTTCTTTTATCACTCTTGTAAATACCATTAATTGTTTCAGCTGCTTTCCTTTCCTTGAAAAATATTGTTGTGTTACGCTTAGTCACATTTAATCTGCCGCTCTTGCTTTTGTGTTTAATATCCAGCTACTGTTACTTGTTGAAAAAAATCTCATTCAGGACTATTTGCTGACAGTGTTATGGTTTTGCATTTGTTCCCTTTAATGTGACCAGTATAAAATTGAATATTTGTTCTTCCAAGTTCTCATCTTCAAATGCTATTGTATACATAGAGCATGTTCAATAAGATGTTGATTCATCTGCAGTGCAGTGCAGTAGCCTGTAGCAACCCAAATTATCATCTTTCATTAAACCAAGATGTGTAAAGCTGCATTTTATGACAATGGGTAACTCCTCACTGCATCACTTTACCATAAAAAACTCACTGGGGTTCCCCCACTCAGCCTTGTGGAATGGGAGCTGCTTGAGGCTGGGTTCACACTGTCTTTGGGTGGAGCTCACAGCAGGGGGTCCGATGCATCCATGTTCTTTGTTTCAGGGACGAATCAGGCCTGAAAATTTTGCCTGAATTCGGACCTAAAAGTGAGCCAAAGACGCACAGGACCCTTGTGCAATCCGCTCCGTGGTCGCCACAGAGCTGTGTGAACCAGCTCCATTGAGAGCCGGTCACAGTCTCCTGTCATGCGAATTGGATGCGGGGAAAACCCACATCCAATTCGCATCAGTGTGAACCCAGCCTTAATCTATTTTTCACTGAAAATTGCACAATTCACATCAGTTCATAAAAGCATAACAGTATCTTAATGCGTTATGTACTAATTTTAATAAATCATTTATTTTCAGCTGCTAAATTTACTTACATACAGTATCTCACAAAAGAGTGAGGAGTATATACATAGCTACATAGTTGGTGAGGTTGATAAAAGACACAAGTCCGTCAAGTCCAACCTGTGTGTGTGCTTTTCTGTCAATATTACATTGTATATCCCTGTATGTTGTGGTCGTTTAGCTGCCTATCTAATTCTTTTTTTTAATTATCTATGCTTCCTGCTGAAACCACTGCTTGTGGAAGAGAATTCCACATCCTTACCGCTCTTACAGTAAAGAACCCTCTATGCATTTTAACCCCTTCCCACCGACCGTACGCAGATGTGCGGCCTCGGCTTTCGAGGGTTATACCGGGATAATGCCCGTAGCTGCAGGCATCATCCTGGTACCGTTTTTTAGAGCCGACGATCGGCTTTCCAGGGATAACCACCGATGCGGCTAAAAGCCGCTCGGCTGTTATACTGGAGGAGCGGAAGGGGACATCCTCCCCTCCCGCCGCCTCCCGTCGCTCTAAACGGGCCTCCCGATCCACCGGGAGACCCAATCAACAATCCGTCGCCTCGGGCGGCTAGCCACAGACTGGATCAAAGCCGGAAACGGCTTCGTTCCAGCCTCCTGAATGTAAAAACGGAAGTGACGTCATGACGGCTGCTCGGCTGCCAATGGTGCCAGTTTTAAAAAAATATACAGTATTCAGAATCGCCGAAAATGGCGACCTGAATACTTTGAATTGCAAAGAAGGCATGGGGGGTCTTTTAGACCCCCCCATCCCTCCATAAAGAGTACCTGTCACCACCTATTACTGTCACAAGGGATGTTTACATTCCTTGTGACAGAAATAAAAATGATCAATTTTTTTTTTTTTTTAAACACAATTTATTAATATGAAAATAAATAAAATAAATAAGAATTTTTTTTTTAAAGCGCCCCTGTCCCCGCGAGCTTGCGCAGCAAAGAAAACGCATACGGAAGTCACGCCCGCATATGTAAACAGTGTTCAAATCACACATGGGAGGTATCGCCGCGATCGTCAGAGTGAGAGCAATAATTAACTAACCTGGTAACCGTAAAAAATTTTTTTAGGTATCGTAGTTTGTCGCCATTCCACGAGTGCGTGCAATTATAAAGCGTGACATGTTTGGTATCTATTTACTTGGCGTAACATCATCTTTCACATTATACAAAAAAATTGGGCTAACTTTACTGTTTCGTTTTCTTTAAATTCATGAAAGTGTCCCTTTTCCCAAAAAGTTGTGTTTAAAACACTGCTGCATAAATACCGCGTGACATAAATTATTGCAACAATCGCCATTTTATTCTCTAGATTCTCTGCTAAAAAATATATATATATAATGTTTGGGGGTTCTAAGTAATTTTCTAGCAAAAAATACGGATTTTAACTTGTAAAAAAAAATGTCAAAAATAGGCTTAGTTATGAAAGGGTTAAGGTTAAACTGCTTTTCTTCTAAATTTTAGTGAATGGCCGCGTGTCTTTTTAAGTTCCCTTGCGCTGAAACGTTTTATCCCTATTGCCCTTTGTGGGGTCACCAGTACAGCATTTGTACATTGAAATCATTTCCCCTCTCAAGCGTCTCTTCTCCAGAGAGAATACGTTTAGTGCTCATAATCTTTCCTCATAACTAAGGTCCTCCAGTCCCTTAATTTGCTTTGTTGCCTTCTTTTGGACCCTCTCCAGTTCCAGCACATCCTACCTGAGGACTGGAGCCCAGAAATGGATGGCATACCCCAGGTACGGCCGGACCAGAGTCTTGTAGAGTGGGAGAATTATCGTTTTATCTCTGGAATGAATCCCCTTTTATATGCATGCCAATATTCTGTTGGCTTTGCTTGCAGCAACTTGGCATTGCATGCCATTGCTGAGCCTGTCATCCACTAAGACTCCATGGTCCTTTTCCATCCTAGATTCCCCCCAGAGGTTCTCCCCCTAGTGAGTAGATTGCATTCATATTTTTGGCACCCGAATGCATTATTTTACATTTTTCTACATTAAACCTCATTTGCCATGTAGTTGCCCATCCCATTAATTTGTTCAGATCTTCTTGCAAGGTTTACACATCCTGCGGAGAAATTATTGTCCTACTTCCTTTATCTAGATGGCAGCGCATCTCCTCATAGAAGGTTAATAGATTGGTTTGGCAAGAACGATTCTTCATAAATCCATGCTGATTACTGCTAAAGATACCGTTTTCAGTACTAATCTTGTATTTAATCCCTCATCATCCCCTCCAAGAGTTAGGCTAACTGGTCTGTAGTTCCCAGGGATATATCTTGGTCCTTTTTTAAATATTGGTGCTACATTGGCTTTTCTCCAATCAGCTGGTACCATTCCAGTCAGTATACTGTTTGTAAAAATTAGGAACAATTGTCTGACAATTCCTTGACTGAGTTCCCTAAGGACCCTCGGGTGCAAGCCATCTGGTCCCGGTCTGGTCCCGGTGACTTATTAATGTTACGTTTTTCAAGTCTATTTCTAATTCTATCCTTTGTTAGACATGAGGGTGCTTCCTGTGATGTGTCATGAGGATATACCTTGCAGTATTGGTTACTGAAGCCCCCGGTTTCCCTCGTAAAGACTGAGGAGAAGAATACATTCAAAACCTTCGCCATCCCTCCATCCTTTGTAACCAGATTCCGATCATAATTCTTTATGGGGCCAATATGATCTGACCTCCATCTCTTACTATTTATATACTTAAAACATTTCTTGGGATTTGTTTTACTCTCCTCCGCTATGTGCCTTTCAGGTTCTATCGTAGCTGCCCTGATTGCACCCTTACATTTCTTATTGCATACTTTGTAAAGTTGGAATGCTGATGATGACCCCTCAGCCTTGTGTTTTTAAGGCCTCCTCCTTTGCTTTTATATGCATTTTTACATTGGAGTTAAGCCACCCAGGACACTTATTAGCTCTTTTAAATTTATTTCCCATTGGGATGCACTGGCTAATACCGTTATTTAATATGCTCTTAAAGCACACCCATTTTTCCTACCTGTTTATTGTTCCTAGGATTTTATCCCAATTTATATCTTCTAGGAAGGAGCATAGTTTATGGAAGTTGGCTCTTTTGAAATTCAGTGTCTTTGTATTCCCCCTATGTTTCCTATTTGTGTGATTTATACTGAAACAAATTGACCTGTGATCGCTGTTTCCTAAATTGCCCCGTATTTCCACATCTGTCATCAGGTCTGTATTGTTAGTAATCAGTAGGTCTTGTTACACTTTGTTTCTTGTTGGTGCATTTACCGCCTGACCCATAAAATTGGCCTGCAAGACATTTAGGAAATGGCGAGCCTTAGACGAATGCATGGTTCCTTCTGCCCAGTCTGTCTAGATAGTTAAAATCCCTCATAATAATGACACCTCCCATCCTTACCGCCATTCCAAACTGTGATAGGAGATCCGACTCCCCCTCCTACCTCTAGTTAGGGGGCCTATAGCATACTCCCAGTATTACTTTCCCCTTGGTTTCCTCCTTTTGTAGCTCTACCCATAAGGATTCCACCTCCTCCCTTGCTCCATTAGTGATGTCGTCCCTCACTTGTACATCAATTGATATACAGGCATACCCCTCCCCCTTTTTTACCCTCCCTATCTCTGTGATATAGGGAATACCCTTGAATGGTTGCCAGCCAATCATGAGAGCTGTTGAACCAAGTCTCTGAAATTCCTACAAATCTAAATCCTTCAATAGCAGCTCTAGTTCTCCCATCTTGTCCGCCAAACTCCTGGCATTAGTGAACAAGCCATGTAGTTTTGTCCGGACGCATACTATCACCTTATTGGGTGTTCTGAGGTTGCAAATAGGACTTGGTACTATACTTACCTCGGGTTTAGGTGCTTTAGCACACAGGTACTCACAGCACACGGGTACTCACAGCACTCGGATACTCACAGCATTGGGGTACTCACAGCACACGGGTAATCACAGGACTCGGGTACTCATAACACATGGGTACTCACAGCACTCGGGTACTCACAGCACATGGGTACTCACAGCACAAGGGTACTCACAGCACTGGGGTACTCACAGCACTCGAGTACTCACAGCACACGGGTACTCACAGCACTCGAGTACTCGCAGCACACGGGTACTCACAGCACTCTGGTACTCACAGCACACGGGGACTCACAGCACTCGGGTACTCACAGCACACGAGTACTGACAGCACTCGAGTACTCACAGCACACGGGTACTCACAGCACTCTGGTACTCACAGCACTCGGGTACTCACAGCACACGGGTACTCACAGCACACGGGTACTCACAGCACTCGGGTATTTACAGCACATGGGTACTCACAGCACATGGGTACTTACGGGTACTCACAACATACTTAATGCACATTAACATTTTTTGCAGCATTCTATATGTTAAAGTCAATTCACAAAGATTATTCCGTGTATTTTTGCTCCTAACAATAACAATTTTTCATAGTATGTGTAGCTTGAATTGCCCAGGATTGTGATAGGTGTTGTTTAACCACTTCAATACAGGGAACTTTCACCCCGTTCCTGCCCAGGCCACTTTTCAGCTTTCAGTGCTGTCACACTTTGAATGACAATTACATGGTCATGCAACACTGTACCCAAATGAATTTTCTATCATTTTTTTTTCAAACAAATAGAGCTTTCTTTTGGTGGTATTTAAACACCACTGGGTTTTTTATTTTATGCTAAAAAAAATGATGAGACCGAAAAATTTGAAAAAAAAAAGGTTTTCTTTCTGTCAGAAAATGTTGTAAATAAGTCAATTTGCTCCCTCACTGATGTGCGCTAATGAGGCTGCACTGACGGGCACTGATGGGGCGGCACTGATGGGCACTGATGAGACGGTACTGATGAGGCAGCACTGATGAGGTGGCACTGATGGGCACTGATGAGATGGCACTGAAGGTCACTGATGAGGAGGCAGTAATATGCAGCACTGATGAGCACTGATAGGCAGCACTGATAAGTGCTGATCGGTGACACTGATTTCACTCCACTGTACGGCCACCCGACCATCGGCACCACAGCTCTCCTAGGACCACTCAAGGTAAATCTCACCTTATATGCGTTGGCATCTAGTGTCTGTTACCTCTGCAGTCCCACTTTTTTGTGTCAGCCTTGCCTTTTGCTTCCCTCCTGGACCTTACCCACATCCTCTTCCATTCCAGGCTGGACACCCAGAGCCATATTGGACCCTGGGCCAGGCGTCTACCCCTAGACGCCCTAAGCAGCACCCCAGAAGCCTCCCTTCTTGCACCTTTTGGTGTAAGGCAGTCCTATACACGCCACCCCCGCCAGGACCTTCTTCACACCGGGCCCCACCGCACCTCGGTGTAGGCTCTGGGACCGTTGGCACTTACAGCGCCTCACCGATGGCTTAGCCCATCCGTTGGGCAGGATCTCCCAATCCAGCACCAGGACATCCTCTCAGGTACTCTTCTCATTATGAGTGTATGTGCATGTGGGACTAGCTCAACCTGTGGCCTTAGGCACCTCTGGCCTTCACCTAGCCCAGTATCACTTTATATATCCCCCTCTTCCACAGGGATTGGAGTCCCACCTTAGGACCTACAATACACCGATTGGTGTCCTGGCGCCCTCTGTTGGTGAAGGAGGGAGTACAGGAATAGTGGCTAATTGTCCCCTACAGCCTTTCCTTAAAGTGTTTTTAAGTGGATGCAGTAATCTATGATGTCCCCAAGCAATACTATATGGTCAGTACTCACCTGAATATGTTTTTACTATAATGGTATTATCTTGCATATATTCACGTCAATAATAATTATTTGCCATTTTACCTCAGGCTCATGATTGTCTCTTCAATTGTAGACATACCCTTGTCGTGCTGATTCCAATCAGATACCCCTGAAGAAGAGTATAACTCGAAACGCGTTGGGTACTCCCCGTATGTGTGTTCCATATGTAAAGGAGTCAAATGATTGTGAACTTCATACATTGTATTTCACGTTTGTTGTGTTATACATTCTGTATTCCTTTGTATATCCACTTTTGAGCATTGTAGACTTGTCATAGCTAAACCCTTCTTGATAATAAAACTTATACTCATGATCACCCCAGAGTAGCTTTTTCCCTTCAAAGTCCCATAAGAAGAACAAATTTCCATTTGCTTAGACTATTGGGGATGTGGGTTAACCCTACTCTCTAGACCAACCTAGCACCACCCTTCCATTTCTGATTTCACTGATAGTTGGCACTGATGGGCACTGATGGCGGAATTTATGGGCAGTGACTGGCATTACTGATGGGCACAGACTAACATCACTGATGGGCACAAATTGGCATCACTGGTTGGCACAGATTTGCATCACCATTGGGCACTGACTGGCATCACTGCTAGGCACTGTTGGAGCTGCACTGACAATCGGGGCACTGATGATCAGTGCCCTGATTGTCTGCACAGGTCTCCCCTGTGAGAAGATGCTGCTAATCGGCTCTCCTCACACTCTGTCAGTTTGAGGCGAGGAGAGCCAATGAACGGCATTTGCGTATTTGCATGTGATCAGCTGTGATTAGACACAGCTGATCACATAGGTAAGGAGCCGCACCATCGGCTCTTTACTGAGAGCGTGCAAGTGTGGTGAGACTGGAGCGACTCCATCAGCTCCCGTGCTGGATGTTTGTTGCTGCCGCCACCAGTGGAATTGGTGGCTGTTGGCCTGGTCCAGCCCATTGGTGAGTATGGGGTCCCCAGCCTGACCCCGATGATTACTCATTTCCTGCCTATTTGATGCAACATACACTCATTCATTTGATTTACCACTTGTATTACAGATTTAGCAAAGCATTTACCCCTGAAGAGCGAGCGTGGTCTCGCAAAACGTCCTGTCATGTGCAGTCATCATTGCTTTGCACAAAAAGGATTCACAGGCAAAGATATTGCTACTAAGATTGCACCTAAATTAACCAGTTATCTGAACTTCAAGGAGAGAGGTTCAATTGTTGTGAAGAAGGCTTTAGGGTGCCAAAGAAGGTCCAGCAAGCGCCAGGATCGTCTCCTGCAGGTGATTCAGCTGCGGGATCGGGGGACACCATCAGTGCAGAGCTTGCTCAGGAATGGCAGCAGGCAGGTGTGAGTACATCTGCACGTACAGTGGGGCGAAGACATTTGGAGGATGGCCTGGTGTCAAGAAGGGCAGCAAAGAAGCCACTTCTTTCCAGGTAAAACATCAGGGATGGACTGATATTCTGCAAAAGGTACAGGGATTGGACTCCTGAGGACTGGGGTAAAGTCATGATGAATCCCCTTTCCAATTGTTTGGGGCATCCGGAAAAAACCTTGTACGGAGAAGAAAAGGTGAGGGCTGCCATCAGTTCTGTGTCATGCCAACAGTAAAGCATCCTGGGACCACTCATGTGTGAGGTTGCTTCTCAGCCAAGGCAATGGGCTCACAATTTTGGGGTCACAGCCATGAATAAAGAATGGTACAAAAACATCCTCCGAGAGCAACTTCTCCCAACCATCCAAGAACAGTTTGGTGATAAACAATGCCTTTTCCAGCATGATGGAGCACCTTGCCATAAGGCAAAAGTGATAAGTGGCCTGGGGAACAAAACATCAAACTTTTGGTTCCATGGCCAGGAAACTCCCCATACCTTAATCCCTTTGAGAACTTGTGCTCAATCCTCAAGGGGCGGGTGAACAAAAACCCCCCACAAATTGTGACAAACTCCAAGCATTGATTGACCACTTGCCGACCAGCTGCCATCATTATAATGAGGCAGGTCGGCACGTTCCCGCGAGCCGTCATAGCTATACGTCGGCTCTGTTAATCAGGATTGCAGGTGCGCACTGCGGGGGTGCCGATGTTCGTGACCGCCGGCCACGAGCGATTGCGGGCACGAGAGGCAGAACAGGGATGTGTGTGTGTGTAAACACACACATCTCTGTTCTGTTCTGAGAGGAGATGCAGATCGTGAGTTCCTAATAGCTAGGAACCATCATCTGTCATCCCCTCTAGTTAGTCCCCTCCCCCTACAGTTAGAACACACAGTCAGGGAACACAGTTAACCCCTTGATCGCCCCCTAGTGTTAACCCATTCCCTGCCAGTGACATTTATACAGTAATCAGTGCATTTTTATAGCATTGATCGCTGTATAATTGTCAGTTGTCCCAAAAATATGTCAAAAGTGTCCGATGTGTCCTCCATAATGTCGCAGTCATGATAAAAATTGCAGATCACCGTTATTACTAGTAAAAAAAAAAATAATAAAAATGCCATAAATATATCCCCTATTCTGTAGACGCTATAACTTTTGCGCAAACCAATCAATATACGCTTTTTGCGATTTTTTTACCAAAAATATTTAGAAGAATACATATCGGCCTAAACTGAGGGAAAAAAATTTTTTTTTTGATAAAAAATGTGGGATATTTATTATAGCAAAAAGTAAAAGATATTCAGGTTTATTTACTAAAACCGGAGAGTGCAAAATCAGGCTCACTTCTGCATAGAAACCAATCGGCTTCTAACCTCAGCTTGTTCAATTAAGCTTTGGCAATAAAACCTGGAAGCTGATTGGTTTCTGTGCAGAAGTGAACCGAATTTTGCACTCCCCAGCTTTAGTAAATAAACCCCATTGTGTTTTTTTCAAAATTGTCGCTCTTCTTTTGTTTATAACGCAAAAAATAAAAACCGCAGAGGTGATCAAATACCACCAAAAGAAAGCTTTGTGGGGAAAAAAAGTACGTCTATTTCGTTTGGGTACAGCATCGCACGCCCGCACAATTGTCAGTTAAAGCGACGGAAAAAATGGCCTGGTCATTCAGCAGCCATATCTTCCGGGGCTGAAGTGGTTATGCAAGAATGGGCTGCCATCTGTCAGGATGTGGCCCAGAAGTTGATTGACAGCATGCCAGGGCGAATTGCCGAGGTCTTGAAAAAGAAGGGTCAACACTGCAAATATTGACTCTTTGCATAAACTTAATGTAATTGTCAATAAAAGCCTTTGACACTTAAAAAATTCTTGTAATTATACTTCAGTATACCATAGTAACATCTGACAAAAATATCTAAAAACACTGAAGCAGCAGACTGTGAAAATGTATATTTGTGTCATTCTCAAAACTTTTGGCCAGGGCTGTAGGTTTCACCATTCACCTCAGTAATGCCAAACAGTGGCGGCTTTTATCCTAGGCTTCTCAGAAAGGTTCTCGGCTTGTTGACAGTTTTCCTTTAACTAATATGTACTCTTGCTTGATTTGCTTTGGAATGATGATGGTAACTTCCCAAATGTGATCATGATGTAATCACAAGTAAACATATGGGACACTCATCATATCACATGCTGCCATCCTGGACACTGTGTCCGGATAATGTACGGCTTGAGCTGTCCAACTCAGACCTGAGCTCCACAGCCACTGACACTAAGCCCTGCTTCCATACTTCAACACTGTAATGCCGCGTACACACGATCGAACATTCCGACAACAAAATCCATATTTTTTTTTCCGACCGATGTTGGCTCACACTTGTCTTGCATACACACGGTCACACAAATGTTGTCGGAAATTCCGAACATCAAGAATGCGGTGATGTACAACACGTACAACGAGCCGAGAAAAATGAAGTTCAATAGCCAGTGTGGCTCTTCTGCTTTATTCCGAGCATGCGTATAATTTTGTGCGTCAGAATTGTGTACACACGATCGGAATTTCCGACAACGGATTTTGTTGTTGGAAAATTTGAGATCCAGATCTCAAATTTTGTTTGTCGGAAATTCCGAGGGAAAATGTCCGATGGAGCCTACACACGGTCGGAATTTCCAACAACAAGCTCCCATCGAACATTTGTTGTCAGAAATTCCAACCGTGTGTAGGCGGCATTAGTCTCAGTGCCAACAGAGGCCTTTTGTTGATCTCTGTACATCTGTGCATACCTTCTTTACAATAAATCTGCAGTTGAGCAAGAGAACAAAGCAATTCTTATTATTTGTGTTATATGGCAGATGCCTTTTGGTGTCTGGTTTTTCCCCATTGTTCTACTCTGTATTCAGCTGAAATGTTTGTTTATCACTTGCCAACCAGTCGCCGTCAATATACTGCGGCAGGTCGGCACATTCCCGTGAGTCAACATAGCTGCACGTCGGCCATTTAAACAGCTATAGCAGGCCCGTGCCCGCTGCATGGCGGGAGGAGCTGATGCCCCGTCATGTGTAAACAGATCCCCATTTGGTCAGTGAAGTAGAGAGGGATCTGCTGTTCCTAGTGATCAGGAACAGCTATCTCTCTCTTCTCCCAGTCACTACACTGCCCCCACAGTTAGAAACACCTCCCAGGGAATACATTTAAGCCCTTGAGTGTAATCACCCCCTAGTGTTAACCCCTTCCCTGCCATTGACATTTATAAAGTGATCAGTGCATTTTTATAGCACTGATCGCTGTATAAGTGTCAGTTGTCCCCAGTGTTAATTTCGTCGACTAAAATGACTAAAACATTTTAGTCGACTAAATTAATACTATTTTAGTTTACTAAAATACGACTAAAACTAAAACAACTGGGATGACTAAAATACGACTTAAACTAAAATACCATTTTAGTCAAAAAACTAAGACTAAAACGAAATTGAAATTTGACTTCAAAATTAACACTGGTCTGTAATGCATGTTCATACCTCAATAACATAAATAATAACATATCAGATTTTTCACTCCAGCAGTATATAATGAGTTTGGAAATTGTAGAGAAATGATTAACTAAAGCATTACAGTTGAATTACACCCATTCGATTTTAGAAGAGTAAAATGAGTTTATATATATACTAGAGATTTTAGTCGACTAAAACGTAGGACATTTTAGTCGACTAAAATGTACTGGAGATTTAGTCGACTAAATACGACTAAAACTAAAACAATTGCAGAAGACTAAAATGGGACTAAAACTAAAATGCCATTTTAGTCCTAAGACTAAAACTAAATCGAAATTTGCCAAACTTAACACTGGTGGTCCCAAAAAAGTGTCAGATCTGTCCGTCGCAATGTTGCAGTCCCGCTAAAAATCGCTGATCACCGCCATTACTAGTAAAAAAAAAAAAATAAATAAAAAAGCCATAGATCTATCCCCTATATTGTAGACACTATAACTTTTGCGCAAACCAATCAATATACGCTTATTGCGATTTTTTTTTTACCAAATATATGTAGAAAAATACATATTAGCCTAAACTGATGAAGAAATTCATTTTTTTAATTTTTTGGGTATATTTATTATAGCAAAAAGTAAAAAATATAGTTTTTTTCAAAATTGTCAGTCTTTTTTTGTTTATAGCGCAAAAAAATAAAACCGCAGAGGTGATCAAATACCACCAAAAGAAAGCTCAATTTGTGGGAAAAAAGGACGTCAATTTTATTTGGGTGCAACGTCGCACAACCGCGCAATTGTCAATTAAGGCGGCGCATTCCTTAATCGCAAAAAATGGCCTGGTCATTAAGGGGGAAAATCTTCCGGTCCTTAAAGTGGAGGGCCACCCTGAAAAAAAAAAATTACACCAAAAATCCTAAAAAAAAATTTAAAAAAACATTTGAAAAAAAAAATGTAAACTTACCTAAACCCTTGTTGCTAGGCAGTCTTCCTAATCTGCCTCTTCCTTTTCCGCGGCGTCTTCTGCTCCTCGGTGAGCGGCCCCGTTGTCTTCTGGGAACTGTGTGTGTTCCCAGAACACCACGGGGCCATTCACAGAGCGCCGCTCGCACGTGCGCAGTAGGAAACTGGCAGTGAAGCTGCAAGGCTCCACTGCCTGTTTCCCTTACCTAGGATGGTGGTGCCGGGACCCGAGAGCCGAGGGACGGGTCGGCCTCGGGCGGCCGACATCGCGGGCACCCAGGACAGGTAAGTACTTATTTAAAGTCAGCAGCTACAGTGTTTGTAGCTGCTGACTTTTATTTATTTTTTTTACGGCCGGAATCCTGCTTTAAGTGGTTAAACAACCTTGTATGCTGGTTTACATTCAACACTAGCAAGAATAATTCTAAGTGCAGGAACAGGCTTAAAGTGTATCTCTAAGAAAAACTTTTTTAGTTTTGGATAGAGTAGAGAAGTTAGATCTTCTGTCAATATTCTATCAATGTCATTGCCCCTATTGGGAGGATTCAAGCCTCTATTTATCCTGCTGACCATTGTCGCTCAGAAAGAAAGTGAGGGGAAATCCAAAATGTAGGGATGCGCACACTGGGCATGGTTGAAGGGAACAATACCTGAGTTTCTCTTTCCCCACTACCCCGCTGGTCTATAGACAAGTGTTCCAGGGCACACTTATATCTGATAACCAAACCACTGTAATCCCTGCTTTGTGCTCAGTGATCCATGGAGAAGTTCTATTCTCATATTGAAGCAAAGTGTACCATACCACAAATGAAACGTGCCTGGGACGACTGATTGCTAGGCATGGTTTAGTGCACACTACACAAGCCAGACCAAGGGGTAGAACTGTGCCTGGACATGGTTAAAACTGCCAGCGTGAATGCACCGTTATGCCACGTACACACGACCGGTTTAGCCATCGGAATAAACTCTGAAGGTTTCTCCGACAGAATTCCATTCAAGCGGTCTTGCCTACACACGGTCAAACCAAAGTCCGATCGTCCAGAACGCGGTGACGTACAACACGTACGACGGGACTAGAAAATGGAAGTTCAATAGCCAGTAGCCAATAGCTTCCGTCTCGTACTTGCTTCAGAGCATGCGTCGTTTTTGGTTCGTCGGAACAGTATACAAACGATCAGTTTTCCCGATAGGAATTGGTTCCGTCGAAAATATTTAGAACATGTTCTATTTCTAGGTTCGTCAGAATTTTCAAAAAAGAAAAGTCCGATGAGGCATACACACGATCGGAATAGACGATGAAAAGCTTCCGTCTGACTTTTTCTGTCAGGCATTCCGCTCATGTGTACGCGGCTTTAGAGTTGTCCCCAGAACAAGAGTTGTTTGGAACTGTCTAAGAGGGGAATTATCTTAGCTTTGGGAAATTTTCCCAAGCATCATGTTGTATCTTTGGGACAGTTCGTGAAGGGAAATGTTCTCAGTGGTACACAGATAGCAGAAAAATTAACTGGGATAGAGTTTCAGTCTAAAAAAACTACAATAAAGTTTTTACTATACATGCCCTATAAAGTTGAAAATTAGATTGCCTTTATTTTGCCTTTTTCTGGTTGGTCCTTCCCCCCATCAACATGCTAATATCATTTTTTTTTTTTTTAAATCTTTCCATTTTCATTATGTATCTTATTTTAGACACAGCGATGCCATCACTAGATCTGTGTGCTTATCTATGCAATGCAAACAGATCTTGTCTAGTGGGAGGGGTCGGCAGGGAGCTGTACATAGCTTCCTGAAAGCAAAACAGTCCTCTACCTCAGTTCACATTTCAGGCTGGGTTCACACATGCGGCCGCGGTTTTAGTGCGGCAGTGCAGGGCGGTTCTGTTCACCGGTTCCAGTGCACTTCAGGTGCAAATTTTTACCGGAAATTGCACCTGAACCAGACCCAAAATCTCACAGGACCCTTATTAAAACCGCAGAGCAGCCGCCCCACACACGCGTGAATCGGCTCCATTAAAAGCCGGTCCGATTCACGTTATGAGAATTGGTTGTGGTTAAAAATGCATCCAATTCGCATATATGTGAACCGAGCCTGAAGAGTTCTCAGCCCTGATACAAGCAGTGGGCTGGTTTTTGGGAGCAGTTATGCAAATATCAAAATGCCTGGATGGACCCCAGTCTGAAGGATAGGCTGAATTTGCATGCAGACCACCCTAGGTGATACCCACATACATAGTTGCCAACATTGTAAAAAAAAAAATGTGGGACACTTTTGTGGCTGTAGGCGGAGCTGTCCAATAATTAGGGGGCGGGGCATTCATCAGTAGGCGTGACCTAGCAAAAATACACACGTGCGGAGCGCGAAGTGCGCCGCGGCGAAAAATGGGCGTGGTTTACGTGGAATCGTGGGTGTGGCTTAAATGGGCGTGTCTCAAGAGGGTGTGGTTAGAATCTGAGATGAATGAGGGATGGAGAGGGAGAGAGGGTGAGAGGGGGAGAGGGGAATGACGGGACAGCAGCCCCAGATCCTACACAATAAAAATATGTGTATTCTAGAAAGTTTAACAATCAGCAGATAAAGATACTCCAAACACCTGGTGTTAGCACTTCAATCATCCCGGCACCATGGTTGTTATGGTGTCAGGATGATTGAAGTGCATTATTTCTATTATTACATTGTAATATAAAATTAAATCATTCAATTTACCATAATGCAGAATCAGTGGGATCCCTGAGCGTGTCACTAGCCACGTCGCCTGCCACCAGCCGTCCGTCCTTGCTTCAGATGTCCGAGCAGAGTATGTCCTTGCATCAGGTGTCCCAGCAGAGTCCGCCCTTACATCAGATGTCCCCAGCGGAGCCCCCCACTCACACCAAGAGTCCCCGGCGGAGCCCCCCCTCACACCAGGAGTCCCCGGCGGAGCCCCCCCTCACACCAGGAGTCCCCGGCGGAGCCCCACTCACACCAGGAGTCCCCGGCGGAGCCCCCCCTCACACCAGGAGTCCCTGGCGGAGCTCCCCCTCACATCAGGTGTCCCCGGCGCAGCTCCCCCTTACACCAGGAGTCCCCGGCGAAGCCCCCTCTCACATCAGGAGTCTCCGGCGGAGCCCCCCCTCACATCAGGAGTCCCCGGCGGAGCCCCCCTCACATCAGGAGTCCCCCGCGGAGCCCCCCCTCACATCAGGAGTCCCCGGCGGAGCCCCCCCTCACATCAGGAGTCCCCGGCGGAGCCCCCCTCACATCAGGAGTCCCCGGCGGAGCCCCCCCTCACATCAGGTGTCCCCGGCGGAGCACCTCCTCACATTAGGAGTCCCCGGCTGAGCTCCCCCTCACATTAGGTGTCTCCAGTGGAGCCCCCCTCACATCAGGTGTCCCCGGCGGAGCACCCCCTCACATTAGGAGTCCCCGGCGGAGCTCCCTCTCACATTAGGTGTCCCCAGTGGAGCCCCCCTCACATCAGGTGTCCCCAGTGCCCCCCCCTCACATCAGGTGTCCCCAGTGCCCCCCCTCACATCAGGTGTCCCCAGTGCCCCCCCCTCACATCAGGTGTCCCCAGTGCCCCCTCTCATATCAGGTGTCCCCAGTGCCCCCCCCTCACATCAGGTGTCCCCAGTGCCCCCCCTCACATCAGGTGTCCCCAGTGCCCCCCCCACTCACATCAGGTGTCCCCAGTGCCCCCCCCCACTCACATCAGGTGTCCCCCGTGCCCCCCCCACTCACATCAGGTGTCCCACAGCGGTGCGCCCCACCCCTACCTCAGAGGTGTCCTAGAGGACGTGTGTCCGCAGCATGGCTAGAACCCCCGCCCCTTTCCATATCAGACTGGCAGCGGGGCGGGGGGTGGGCGGCTACGCAGAAGCTCCGTCTAGCCCCCCCCCCAGCCGTCTTACTGAACTTCAATAAAATGGCGGCCGGCGGAGACAATGTCTCCGCCGGCCGCCGACCTCTAGCGACGGCGGCGGCGGGTTCGAAAATCGGGAACCAGATTTTTCGGGACAGTTGGCAACTATGCCACATATGATGCTGGGCCTCCATGTTTGAAAGAACTGAAATCCAATGAATGAAAGGGGCTGGGCCAAGGACAGTCAGGCTGGGGAGAAAAGGGGTAGATAATACTAGATGTCCTCCAGCCAGGAAATGAGGCAAACTCTATCTGACCTTGCTGCATCTTCTAATGCACATTGTGAGTAGTTTACAGTGTTCAGTGAAAGCAGAGTAAACCATTTTAGTACAGGAGAGGAGCCGGTACAACTGTGCAAGACTGAATGGTGGAGTTCAGCTTTGAACTTTTCCTGTACTTTTGTCATGGTATTATTAATGTACAGCTCTTGATTATACTATTTAGAGGACTGAAAGCAATATCCAGTGGAAGCTTATGCAGTATCATTTACCCACGATATACTGTATTTTTATAATCTTCACATGTGACCGTGTGACTTTGCAGTTCCAATGTGTTGTGTTAATTGAATGATAATGTTAAGAAACCCTGTGCTGTTAGCCTGACTTATTTACTTGTTGGTAACTAGGGACATTGCACCTGTGTGTGGGGATTGCATTAAGTTCATTTCTTAGTGTCGTTTGCTTGTGACCTTTTGTTGGCTTTGTGACCTTGAGCAATAGTGCAGTATGTTCGGAACCATCACGTATATTGTCCAAATTATTTAAAAGCTACAAATGTGCTGCATGCAGTTTTCTTCAGCAATTTGTAATAGAAAAATTAAAAGAGAAGTTTGGGTATTTAGAAAAAAAAACAAAACAATTATATTCACCTAGTTGGATGTAGATTCGGTCCGATGCTGCATCTGTCCCCCGCTACCTCTAAGGCTGAGAACTGAGCGATCAGACACTCCTTTGGACCGAGGCACTGCTCCTCCCGACGGAGTGGAGTGCTTAAATTTCTTTTGTCTCAACACAAAATAAACATATTTAAACTTGAGGAAGGGTGAGGACACACAAAACATTTGTTTCTATGTTGCTGATTAACTGTTACATGGAGAAACTTTAGGATTAATTTGCAATATGCTGTGTATATATATATATGTCGTTTTAACGGCGCTATTCGGCCGCTAGCGGTGCGGTTTTAACCCCCGCTAGCGGCCGGTAAAGGGTTAAAACCGCCCGCAAAGCACCGCTGCAGCAGCGCTTTGCCCGCGGGTTGTCGGCGCTGCCCCATTGTTTTCAATGGCAGGGGCGCTTTAGGAGCTGTGTATACACCGCTCCTACAGCGCTGCAAAGATGCGGCTTGCAGGACTTTTTTTACCGTCCCGCAAGCGCACCGCTCCAGTGGGAAAGCCCTCGGGCTTTCCCACTGGAGAGACAGGAAAGGCTCTTTACAGGCGCTATGCAGGTGCTATTTTTAGCGCTGTAGCGCCTGTAAAGCGCCTCAGTGTGAAAGTAGCCATACTGTATGAATGTATGTACACACAGTACTGTGCTGTGTTTGCTTTCAAAAATATATATTTTAATTGTTTATTGTTATCAATTTGCAAAATGCAAAGTGAGTGATGAGAAGAAAAATCTAAATCAAATCAATATTTGGTGTGACTACCCTTTGATTTGAAACCAGCATCAGTTCTTACATTTGCACACTTTGTATGTACATGTGCACAAAGTCAGGGATTTTGTGGGGTTATAGACAGGTGTACGATTAAGACCCCTTTCATACTGTCGCAACTTAAAAGGCGCGCGATTTTTACAGCAGTTTTGCCACAATTTTGATGTGACTTCAGGGAGTGCCTGTGTGAACTTGATGCTTATGCACCTCAAATCGCATGAAAGTCAGACCAAAGTCGGCATGACTTGAAGTCGCATGTTTATGAATTGTTATCATTGAAAATCATGGGTAACGACTTGTCATGCGACTTTCCAGAGTCTCAGGACAAGTCGCACAAGTGAAAGGGGCCTTACTAGTTATACCAACGTTGACCATTGTGTGTAAAACGCATCTACGTGACCGTTTGTTGGTGTCTTTGGTGGTATCTTGGTGAACAATCAAAGGCAATCAGGATTTCTGGATGAGCAGCCGTTTCTTTCTTCTTTTCCAAGTTGCCCATTTCTTTGTGCTTCTTCAAAAGAGCTTGAACAGCACATCTCAAAACCCCAGTCCGCTTTGAAATCTTTGCCTGGGAGAGACTTTGCTGATTCAGTATAACTACCTTGTGTCTTGTTGCTGTGCTCAGTCTTGCCATGGTGTATGACCTGTGGCATGAAACTGTCTTTCACAACCTCATCTTAGTAGCAGAGTTTGGCTGTTCCTCATCCACTTTAAAGCCTCCTTCACAGCTGTTTCAGTTAATGGTTGTGTTTCAGTCTGCATTCACACCTGAGCGTTTTGTTTTCAGGCAGAAATTTTACTGTGATTTTTACGGCGTTTTTCTGCATTTTTGCCACGATTTTGTACAGGTCAAAAGTTCACCAATGTAAAAAAGAAGCACAAAGAAATGGGCAATATTGAGGATCGTAGACACAGTGGTTGCCCAAGGAAACTTAAAGGATAAGTTCACCTTTAAAAAAAAAAAAAAAATAAATGCACATCTTTTTGCAAATAAAAAATGTGCATGTATTATTTTTTTTACACTGGAGCCTGTAAAGCATTTAATGCCAGTACACTATCTGCCTGTACCGCCAATACAGACAGGCAGGTACTGAATTGCAGGAAGAATCAATGAGATCTAGAAGCCAGTGTCTGACTCTGTGAATGATGTTTTTTTAATTGTGATAGTAGGTGCGGGGAGAAGATCACATTCCAAAGGTGAACTTAGCTTTTAATGCAGTAGATGAAAGACACATCATACTTCCCTTCACAAGATGTCCATCAGTGCCACCAGCACAGAACTGGCGGAAACCAGTGTTACCCAAGTACATCCAACTACTTAATGGAAGAAATGTGGCTATTAAGCCATACCTCCAACATGGAAACAAGGCTAAGCAACTCAACTATTCATGAAAATATAGGAACTGGGGTGCGAAAAATGGCAGCAGGTGCTGTGGACTGATGGGTCTAAATGTGAAATATTTGTCTGATTTGGAGATTTTGTCAGGATCAATTATGTCCTCAATGCAGAGAAATACAGGCATATACATATCCATCAAAAGATTAAGAGTGTAGCGCTATAAGCTCAATAAATGTGTACAGTAAATTAATATATCAAAATGGTGTAAGAAATGAATAACCTAATACAGTTATTACAACTGCTAAGTAAGACTGTAGTGCACCAAATAAACAAATATAACAGTGACTGGTATATATAAAAAGCAATAACACAACAAATAAACAAATATAACAGTGACTGGTATATATAAAAAGCAATAACACACCAAATAAACAAATATAAGTGACTGGTATATATAAAAAGCAATAACAATATACATACCCATCATTCTATACCATCAGGGAGGCGTGGGATTGGCCCCAAATTTATTTTGCAGCAAAACAATGACCCCAAACATACAGCTATTATTAACCACTTAAGCCCCGGAAGGATTTGCCCCTTTTTCCCACAAATATAGCCTTCTTTTGGTAGATTTGATCACCTCTACGTGTTTTTTTGCGCTATTAACAAAATTTTGAAAAAAAATCAATATTTTTTACTGTTTGCTATAATAAATATTCCCCTCAAAAACATAAAAAAAAACTAATTTCCTCCTCAGTTTAGGCTGATATATATTCTTCTACATATTTTTAGTAAAAAAATCGCAATAAGCGTATATTGTTTGGTTTGCGCAAAAATTATAGCGTCTACAAAATAGGGGATATATTTATGGCATTTTTTTATTCTTTTTTTTTTTTTTTACTAGTAATGGCAGAGATATGCGATTTTTATTGGGACTGCGACATAGCGGCGGACAGATTTGATACTTTTGACACTTTTTTGGGACCATTGACATTTATACAGCGATCAGAGCTAAAAATAGCCACTGATTACTGCGTAAATGTCACTGGCAGGGAAGGGGTTAACACTAGGTGGGGATCAAGGGGTTAAATGTGTGTTCTAGGGCGTAACTGTGGGGGGATGGGACTACCTGGAGGAGGAGACCGATTGCTGTTCATACTTAGTATGAACAACAGATCTCTCTCCTCTCCCCTGACAGAACGGAGATCTATTTACATTGACAGATCTCCGTTCTGTCTCTCTCAGGAGCGATCGCGGGTGCCCGGCGGACATCGCCCCCTAGTGGTCTTAAAGCGGCCGACGTATAGCTACGGCGATTTGCCCAGGAGGGCCAACCTGCCACAGTATAACTGCGGCGGCTGGTCCTCTAGTGTGTTTAAAGTGATTGTAAAGTCTTGATTTTTTTTTGTTTTTTTTTTAAATAACAAACATGTTATACTTACCTCCTCTGTGCAGTTGGTTTTGCAAAGAGCAGCCCTGATCCTCCTCTGCTCGGGTCCCTCTTCGCTGCTATCAGTCACCAGCTCTATGCTCTGCCCCTACAGCCCTTACTGGGGCACCAGGCTGTGGAGGGGGCAGGAGCAGCTGGCTCGGGCTCTCAGCAGCACACTGAGAGGCAGAGCCAGCTGCCGGTCAGGCATCAGGGTTTATACCGACATTTAGCCCAGGTTCACACTGTTCATGTGAACTAGCACGATTTCAAACCAGCAATGCAGTCCAACTTCGGGGGCGATTTGACTGACATATGTGTGGATTCATGCACAGATGTCTATTCAAATCGCCCCCAAAGTCACCAAAAGTACTACAGGAACTACTTTTGGGAATCTGTGCGGCGCCGCAAAGTTGTTGTTGCATCGATTCGGACGGCGCCATTGCCGGCAATAGCCGCCAATTTGGCATGCGATTTGACATGTCAAATTGCATGCCAAATTGGCCCAATGTGAACGTGGGCTAAAGTTGGAATGTCTCCAGATTCTGGACTGACTGAGTGACGTCAGCTGACAGTGGGCTTTATCGTGTATGTGTCACAGGAGTGCAAGAGCGCAGTGCACTCCTGTGATCCCCAGGAGAAGTAGGGCCAAAAGTGCTTTGGCCGTACTTTTCCTTTAATATTCACAGAATTTCAAATATATGCTTCACTATGTTACCCATATGGTCAACCCATAACAGTGTAAAACTTGGCGTATTAGAAAATGAAACAAGATTCTGCTTGTTCTGTATGGCTGTTGTCAAGGCACTTCGTCTTATTTTCAATCTCTTTGATAAATGAACAAGCTGAGGTTTAAAGTGGAACTGCAGTAAAGAAAAGTGGTAGACATGTCAACAGTGAGCATGACCTACTATTGCTTTTGGCTCATCCCCAATATGAATAATAACGTTTCAGATTTCCCCCTTGTGCTTTACAATAATTCCAGGCACGTTTGTGTCATTGCAGCTAGTTGATACTAATACTGTAAATTATACACGATGAATTGTATTACCAATTCTGTGTTCTGTACATCCATTGTTTGCATGATAAATAATCATTTTTATTGATTATAAGCCAGGGGATATTGTGCATCGTTAACAGGCTTAGAACTGTAGTCTACCTATAGCCTACACTGAAGCATTAACGTTTTGAATGTTTTACACTTTGTGAAATGCCCATTTTACTGAGGTGTCTGTATCCATAATTTGAGCTTGATGATACTCAAATGCAGCATGCTTTCAGTATACCCCTTGCAGTTAAAATAGAAGTAGGGCCAAAGCTTTTTTGGGCCACAGGAGTGCACTTATTCTCTACTCCTGGGACCCAGATTCAGCCGATAGCAGGCTCAAGCCTTCTGTTGGCTCACGCCACTGCGCTGGTCCAGGCTCTGGAGGGATCCCGACTTTAAGAGCCCTTGCACACTGGGGCGGCGTCGGCGGTAAAACGCCGCTATTATTAGCGGCGTTTTACCGTCGGTATTCGGCCGCTAGCGGGGCGGTTTTACCCCCCGCTAGCGGCCAAGAAAGGGTTAAATACCACCGCAAAGCGCCTCTGCAGAGGCGCTTTGCCGGCGGTATAGCCGCGCCGTCCCATTGATTTCAATGGGCAGGAGCGGTAAAGGAGCGGTATACACACCGCTCCTTCACCGCTCCGAAGATGCTGCTGGCAGGACTTTTTTTACCGTCCTGCCAGCGCATCGCTCCAGTGTGCAAGCCCTCGGGGCTTTCACACTGGAATGACAGTAGCGGCACTTTCGGGGCGGTTTGCAGGCGCTATTATTAGTGCAATAGCGCCTGCAAACCGCCCCAGTGTGCAAGGGCTCTAAGGGCGGAATCCACCCACATGCCTGACCTGCAGCTGCCTCAGCGTCTCACCATGCCACTCAGAGTTTGAGCCAACCACTTCCGCTGGAGCTGCAGAGCAGGGAGCCACCACCCTCTGCTTTGTGAGTCTGTATGTATGTTTTTCTTTTTATATCCTGCACTAGGATCAAATTGAGATGTGTTTAACCACATCCCGCCCGGCCTATAGCAGAATGATGGCCAGTATGTGGTTTCATTATCCTGACTAGGCGTCATATGACGTCCAGCAGGATTAGCCGCCCATGCACACCCCTGTGGGCGTGCAGCGCGTGGCGATTGGTGGTGTGGTGTGTGGCTCTAACACACTGCATCTCCTCAGACCACAGGACATGCTTCCAGTAATCCATGTCCTTAGTATGCTTGTCTTCAGCAAACTGTTTGCAGGCTTTCTTGTGCATCATTTTTAGAAGAGGCTTCCTTCTGGGAGGGCAGCTATGCAGACCAATTTGATGCAGCGTGCAGCGTATGGTCTGAGTACTGACAGGCTGACCCCCATCCCTTCAACCTCTGCAGCAATGCTGGCAGCAATCATACGTCTATTTCCAAAAGACAACCTCTGGATATGACGCTGAGCATTTGCACTCAACCTCTTTGGTTGACCATGACGAGGCCTGTTCTGAGTTGAACCTGTCCTGTTAAACGGCTGTATGGTCTTGGCCACCGTGCTGCAGCTCAGTTTCAGGGTCTTGGCAATCTTCTTATAGCCTAGGCCATCTTTATGTAGAGCAACAATTATTTTTTTCAGATTTTCAGAGAGTTCTTTGTCATGAGGTGCCATGTTGAACTTCCATTGACCAGTATGAGAGAGTGAGAGCGATAACACCAAATTTAACACACCTGCTCCCCATTCACACCTGAGACCTTGTAACACTAATGAGTCACATGACACCGGGGAGGGAAAATGGATAATTGGGCCCAATTTGGACATCACTTAGGGGTGTACTTACTTTTGTTGCCAGCAACTTAGACATTAATGGCTGTGTGTTGTGTTATTTTGAGGGGACAGCAAATTTACACTGTTATACAAGCTGTACACTCACTACTTTACATTGTAGAAAAGTTACATTTCTTCAGCGTTGTCACATGAAAAGATATAATAAAATATTTACAAAAATGTGAGGGGTGTACTTTCTTTTGTGGAATACTGTAAGTACCTTTACAATAATAATATGCCTTTTTTCTTGCAATGGAACCAAGTATAATTTTTAAGATATTGAAGAGATTTAGCTTTAACATCAGTTTTTGAACCAGTTTGTAAAACTTTTCAAACATAAATTTTTATTCAGCGACTAAAAAAGCTAAATGGTCTAAATCAGGGGTCTGCAACCCCCGGGCCGCGGCCCACTACTGGGCTGCAGCCTGTTTACAAGTGGGCCGCGAAGTCTCCACAATCTGCGGCCGGGGGGGGGGCGAGCAGACAGATCACCGCACTTCCGCCCACAAAGCCCCGCCGCTACACTGTTGGGGGTGAAGCAGGCGAGCAGAGAGATGACATCATCTCATCTCTCACCGCCCGCCCCCGCATCACCGCTGTTCTCTCTCACGTGGAACCCACCACTCCACTGCACTGCCTCTGTGCTTAGTGACAATTTGCATTTAGGAGGCAGGAGACAGTGGCATGTGCAATCTGCATCTGGTGGCAATCTGCATCTTGTGGCATGTGGCAATCTGCATCTGGTGGCAAGTGACTGTGGCAATCTGCATCTGGTGGCAATCTGTATCTGGTGGCATGTGGAAAGTGACTGTGGCAATCTGCATCTGGTGGCATGTGGCAATCTGCATCTGGTGGCATGTGGCAAGTGACTGTGGCAATCTGCATCTGGTGGCATGTGACTGTGGCAATCTGCATCTGGTGGCATGTAGCAATCTGCATCTGGTGGCATGTGGCAATCTGCATCTGGTGGCAATCTGCATCTGGTGGCATGCGATGTGGAAATCTGGTGATAGACACCGTGGCAAGCTGCATCTGGTGGCAAGTGACAAGCTGCATCTGGTGGCAGATTCTGCATTATAGTGAGTTGAACTATTTAATTTTATATTACAATATAATAATAAAAATAATGCGCTTCAATCATCCTGACACCATATTAACCATGGTGTTGTGATGATTAGCACCAGCCTTTTTCTGACAAATTGGCCGCAAAAAAACGCCCCCCACCCCCCCCCCACCCCTGGGCCTTGGCACAATTTTCATCCACAATGCCAGTCCCCGATGCCAAAAAGGTTGGGGACCACTGGTCTAAATGGAAGGATACTTTCTGAAGATTGCTCCAGCAGATGCTTTCTCATTATACTTAGGACTTCCAGCTTGAAGTTTTGCACTGTGCCAAGACAAGATAAATGGGTGAAATTGGAGCATGATGGAAGGAGGGGAGATCCTTTGCAAAGTTCTAAAGAAAGTCAGGTTTCTGGGCCAGGTCAAGGGGTTACATTGTTTGGAAAGACACAGTGGGTTGGGTTTAGACACAAATGCTGAGTTGTCACACCTCAGAAATCGGCACAGGGTGTCTGTTGATTTTGTTCTCGCCCTTTTGAGCTAGTCTGGGCAGTGCTGAAGACCCTTTTGCCTTTTAAGGCAGGTCAGTATGTGAAGCCCCCCTCCTCAAGGCCTCTTCTCCTTCCTATGCCCTCTCTGTGGGTCTTCTGTCTTTTTTTTTTTTTTTTATATACCCATGCAGCTGCCTGGTCTGCTGAGCAGTGGCTGAGATTAGAAGCTGCAGAACGTCCCAAATTGCAATGTAAGCCTGTTGCTCATAAACGACTGTGTTTATAACTTGCACAGGCATTTGCTCTGAGTAAACAAAACATTTCAAAACTATTTGGATCATTTCTTACTCAGTGTCCAAGTTGGTTCTTCAGTGTGCATTGCAATAAATGTGACATTACATTTCAAACCTAGAAAAGCAGCCATACAGTATATATTGGCTCAGTAGTTTCTGAAGTATCTTCAGGCCTGCTTGTTATAGTAGTGTACAACAAATGTGTTTTAGCTGTGTGAAGGTGTTTAGGTGATGTGAAATACATGTCACCTAATAAATAGACTGTTGAATGTTAACAGAACTGATTAATTACTGTCTACGCCAATCAATTTTTTTCGATGAAAACTTTGCACTTGTTTATCACGATGGACTTTCTTGTTTGAATGTTTATTGAATATTATTTTTATGTTATTGGATGGTGGGTGGTGTGTCCTACCAGATACGGCACCTCATCCCGAGTCGAAGATCTCAAAAAATGGGGGAAAAGGGGATGATGGGATTATTGCGGTGCCACCAAAATTCAAAATTACTAGAATGTTATTTTATATAAAATAATTTATTTTATTGATATCAAAAACATCTAAAATGTTTACACGAAAGAGTACAAAAAATATACAAAGCAAAAACAAAAACAGAAATACAGTGCAAATAAATGACCGTCACCAAAGATGTTGAGGGGTGATCATAGTCTTATGTTCCCAACTAGTTTCGCCAAAACATTGGCTTCATCAGGGGAATGTAGAGATGTACTGCAGAGAGTAAAACCACTATAATAAAGAAAAAATGCATTATTGGATCAACATAATCTTGTAATGCTGGAGGCAAGCCAATCGCATCGCATAGTGGTCAAATTGCCGCCCCCCCCATATCCCACGGTCTTCCCACCCCCCACACACCTAAAACATACCATGCGTCTCCAAAACGCAAGGGGGACACCACCAAGACACTGAGAATGGAAGTTGCACTCAGCCCAGTATTTGGCTACAGGGGAATTAAAGGGCGCCTAAAAAGAGAAGTATAGCATATAAGTATTAAATTCTTTTAATTTTATTTAACAAAAGGGACCTAAGCCTCAATTACATACCCTAATTATATGCAAAACCAAGGCACTCAATGTTGCACAAGGGAGATTCACAGCGCAGTGAAAAATTTGCTTTTAAATGTTGTTTTACCATTTTACATATAAAGGAAAGGAGGGATGCCCATAGTGTGAAACCGTATTAGGAAACTTTAATATAACTGATAAGATAATATACTCACATTTACAAGGCAAAAAACGAGCATAAAAGAAAGCGTCATGAACAGCCATAAAGTGCACACACATTTTGAAAGTACAAACGAGGCATGTAGGGCTCATGATCTCATCTCCTGGATGGCCCCTGTAAGATGTACTGATGACCGAGGAACATCCAACTCCCCATACGCCAGATGGCAGCTCACAAGCCGCACGACATCACCTCCGGCATGCACTGTGCCGGAGGAGCAGCTTGCACCATGCTACAATGCACCCGCTGGGGGGGGGGAGAGCTGATAGAGACTGAGAATCAGAGAGCAGAACGTCAGCCTGCAGGATTGCTATGGCGACGCGTTTCTCACTGAAGAAGTCAACGCCCTGACGACACATGTTTAGGGGCGGAGCTTGCGTACCGATGTCACACCGTGGCCATTTCGAGATTTCAATGCCTTGCAGTTTGCACAAGCTGATTTTGCTTTATTTGTGAGTGTATGTACTACTTTTTATACTATTAAATTAGCTTAAAACGGAGAGCACTATTGGCACTTTCACATTGGGGAGGCGGGGCATTAGCGGTAAATAGCCGCTGTAATAGCGGCGCTTTTTGGCCGCTAGCGGGCGCTTTTAACCCCCGCTAGCGGCCGAATAAAGGGTTAAAAGCGCCCGCAAAACGCTGCTTCGCTTTTGATTGATTTTAATGGGCAGGAGCAGTGGAGGAGCGGTGCATACACGGCCTCTCCACCGCCCTAAAGATGCTGCTTGCAGGACTTTTTCTAATGTCCTGCAAGCGCAAAGCCCCAGTGTGAAAGCACTCGGGCTTTCACACTGGGGCTACAGGGGAGGCATTTTTCAGGCGCTTTACAGGCGCTATTTTTAACCCAAAAGCGCCTGAAAAATACCCCAGTGTGTGAAAATATTAAAATCAGTACATAAAACATCAATTGCCAGTAGATACCAAGAGGGAGGATATAAAATTCTTACCAGATGGTATAGAACACCAGCAGTCCTTCATAAAATTTACCCGCAAGTATCAGATAGATGTTGGCGTTGTAGGAGGGGGGAGGGAACGATGATACACATATTCTGGGAATGTGAGGATATCAAAGGCTTCTGGGAAACAGTTGAGGAAACGATTAAGGATATTACAGGTGTGTCCCTTGGGAGCAACCCGGCTGCATTTTTATTAAATGATGTCCCTCTGTCGGCGGAAAAATACAAGAGATCTCTGCTCAAACACCTTCTCACCGCCGCAAGGGCGTGTATCCCGGCTCTCTGGAAGAGTACAGCCCCCCCGACCAAATTTCAGTGGTGGGCTAGAATTACAGAAATTCAACAAATGGAAAAATTGACGATGATGCTGAAAGACCAAGACGAGAAATACCGGAGGACTTGGTCTCCCCTGGTAGAATATAGAAATAGAGAATAGGAGAAGGGGGACATATAAGACCGAAGGGACCTGAGGAGAGGGGTCCCCCCCTCCCTCTCCGTGGGGGGGGGTGGGGCAAATTAATATTTTTTTTTTTTTTTTTTTTTTTTTTTTTTTTTTGGGGGTGGGGGGGGGCAATGGGGGTAGGGGAAATGGAAAAGGGGGAATTATATGCCTTGCCCTTGGGACAGAAGAGTTTTAGAATCAATTGGTAATGAAACGAGTGAAAAAGCTATATTATGGAAAAATGAATTTGTATATATCGATAAGATGTCTGAGAAGAAATGTTTCAAGTGGCATGTGATTCATGGTTGTTGAAAAATAAAGAATTTATAAAAAAAAAAAAAAATACCCCAGTGTGAAAGGGGTCTATGTGTTGCCTTTTTCTTGCATATAACATAAGGAGTCTTCTATCACAGGAGGTCTCCGCATCCAGAGTGTGCCAAGTGTCTTCATTATCCCCTAAGCGGACAAACTGCTGATTTTACTCAGAGCTGGAGGGGACTGGATCCAGGCGAAGATAGGAGGAGACTACATAAATCCATGTGTATTCATCGAGAGAGGATAAATGTGCAGGCAAGCAGTGGTGTGAGTGTGTCTGTCTGTATATATGTGTGTGTGTGTGTGTGTGTGTGTGTGTGTGCGCACGCCCCTCTGTGTGTCTGTATAAATCCAGGAAGCGAACAGGTAGCAGCTTTAGCTGCCCACAAGTAAAATGGCTGCAGCCAGACTTAGTGGAGGGAAATTTCTGCAGCATATTTATAAGTACAAAATCACAATAAATATAAAATACTATGCAAAGTGGTTGGAGGGAAGCTTCAGAATGGAAAAGATGTTTTTATTACAAGTTATGTGAGCAGACTGCAGTTCCTCTTTAACTACTTAACCACTTGCAATTCTGACATTTCTCTCCTACATGTAAACATCATCTTTTTTTGCAAGAAAATTAAACAGAACCCCAAACATATATATATATATATATATATATATATATATATATATATATATATATATATATATATATAATGTGTTTTTTTTAGCAGAGACCCTAGAGAATAAAATGGCGGTTGTTGCAAATTTTTATCTTGCATGGTATTTGCGCAGCACGTTTTCAAACGCATTTTTTTTGAAAAAAAAAAACTGTTGAGTTAGCCCAATTTTTTTGCATAATGTGAAAGATAATGTTTCACCGAGTAAATAGATATCTAAACATGTCACGCTTCAAAATTGCATACGCTCGTGGAATGGCACCAAACTTCGGTACTTTAAAATCCCCATAGGCAACTTTAAATTTTTTTACAGGTTACATGTTTTGAGTTACAGAGGAGGTCTTGGTCGAGAATTATTTTTTTCGCTGTAACAATCGCGGTGATACCTCACATGTGTGGTTTTAATGCCGTTTACATACAGTAGGTGACCGCGATATTGTGTCAATCTCGCCGCTGTTATCGGTGAGATTTGACACCTGCGAACCTCGTCGCAGGAGCCAGCGCCGAGCTGGCTCGCTCATCGGGAAAGGAAAACTTTTATTTCCTTTCGCGATGAGCGACAGGGAGTGCTGACAGCTGTCTGGTATGAATCATGAGGGGGAACGCCGCGCCAAATTTTAAATAAAAAACCGGCATAGGTTCCCCCCCAGGGGCATACCAGGCCCTTAGGTCTGGTATGGATTGTAAGGGGAACCCCCTACGCCGAAAAATCGGCCTGGGGTCCCCCCCAAAATCCATACCAGACCCTTATCCGAGCACGCAGCCTGGCCGGTCAGGAAAGGGGGTAGGGACGAGCGAGCGCCCCCCCCTTCCTGAACCGTACCAGGCCGCATGCCCTCAACATGGGGGGTTGGGTGCTTTGGGGGAGGGGGGCCCACAGAGCACCTTGTCCCCATGTTGATGAGGACAAGGGCCTCTTCCCAACAACCCTGGCCGTTGCTTGTCGGGGTCTGCGGGCAGAGGGCTTATCGGAATCCGGGAGTACCCTTTAATAAGGGTGCCCGCAGATCCCGGCCCTCCACCCTATGTGAATGAGTTTGGGGTACATGGTACCCCTACTCATTCACCTAGGGAAAAAAGTGTCAATAAAAAACACACTACACAGGTTTTAAAAGTAATTTATTAGGCAGCTCCGGGGGTCTACTTCCGACTTCGGGGTCTTCTTCTGACTTTGGGGGTCTTCTTCTGACTTCTCCACTATCTCCAGCCTCTTCTCCCGGAGTTCGGCTTCTTCTCCCGGTGTTCCGCCTCGTCACCCGGTGTTCGGCTGCTTCTCCTGGTGTTCGGCCTCTTCTCCGGGTGTTCAGCCTCTTCTCCCGGTGTCCGGTTCTTCTGCTGGGCCCCTCCGCTATCTTCTGCAGCTCTTTTGCTAGCGGTGGTCCGGTCTTCTGCGCTGTCTTGTCCCCTCTTCTCTTCTTCCGATGTTGACACGACGCTCTCTCCCGCTGGAATGCTGTGTGCGAGCTGCGCAACCATTTATATAGGTGGTGACCCCGTGTTTGGCTTCTTCTCCCGGTGTTCGGCCTCTTCTCCCGGTGTTCGGCCTCTTCTCCCGGTGTCCGGTTCTTCTGCCGGGCTCCTCCGCTACCTTCTGCTCTTTTGCCGCATGCGCTGGGACTGTGGCATCATAAGGGGGTGGGGTCACCGGGTGACATCACCCGGTGACCACGCCCTATGCCTATATAAGTGATCACGCACCGCTCACACAGCATAACAGCGGGAGACAGCGTTGTGTCAACATCAGAAGAAGAAGAGAAGAAGGAACAAGACGGCGAAGACCGGGCCACTGCTAGCAAAAGAGAGGCAAAAGAGCAGAAGATAGCGGAGGAGCCCGGCAGAAGAACCGGACACCGGGAGAAGAAGCCAAACACCGGGAGAAGAGGCGGAACACCGGGAGAAGAAGCCGAACACCGGGAGAAGAGGCCGGAGAGAGCGGAGAAGTTGGAAGAAGACCCCCGAGTCGGAAGAAGACCCCGAAGTCGGAAGAAGACACCCGGAGCTGCCTAATAAATTACTTTTAAAACCTGTGTAGTGTGTTTTTTTATTGACACTTTTTTCCTAGGTGAATGGGTAGAAGTACCATGTACCTGGTACGGTTCAGGAGGGGGGGGGGGGGGGCGCCAGCTCGTCTCCACCCCCTTTCCTGACCGGCCAGGCTGCGTGCTCGGATAAGGGTCTGGTATGGATTTTAGGGGGGGGGTCCATAGGATAGGATCGCGCTGGAAACACAATCTCGCGGTCAGGTACTGTATGTGAGCCTTCACTTCCGCTCCCTGGACCGCAAAGCATCACAACGAATATGGTGTGCGTTCCAACTCCCGCCTACAGCCATCACAGCGTCTCTAGGTAGGATTCCTCTGTTCATTTAGTCACTTTGGGGATGAAGTAATTCGTCCCCATAGATGTCAAGTGTAGATGGGTCCTGCTGGGTTCACATGGATGACAGGGTGAGCGCCCCTGCTGATTTCTGGTACTTTGCTGTCCCTTCTGGCATCCTTTACATGCTGGCTGTAGTGTATACCTGTACACATGATTTGGTAGTTATTATTGTTATTTTTGTTTATGCAACTGGCCGCACCTATTGGATTTTGGGATTTGAGCTTGCCTGGCTGTCTGATGTGTCGCATTGCACTTTATGCGCACATCTACCCCTGCTATCATTGTTGGATTTGATGGCCAGTTACGCCCGGTTGCGCGCGCCTCCCCCCCTCCTTTAGACAGAAGCGTCACACTCATATTTTGTGCACTTGTGCTCCCCATATGTTGTTGTATATGTGTACACAAATGGTTTTTATGGTGCTGTGTCAGGGTCCGCATCTAGACCGCCCATCTACATGGGAGTGGCATCTGAGTCAGTCTGGTTTGTGCTTCCTTGATGAGCACATGTATTTAAGTAGCCGTAAGAGATGAACACTGTTATGCCGCGTACACACGGTCGGACTTTTCGTCTACAAAAGTCCAACGGACGCTGACGGACTAAAGCTGGCTGGTAATCCGATCGTGTGTGGGCTTCTCCGGACTTTCAACGTACTTTTTTAGCCTCAAATCCGACGTACTTTAGATTTGAAACATGCTTCAAATCTTTACGTCGTAACTACGACGGACCCCGAAATCCGCTCGTCTGTGTGCTAGTCCGACGGACAAAAAGCCACGCTAGGGCACCTATTGGCTACTGGCTATGAACTTCCTTATTTTAGTCCGGTGTACGTCATCACGTACGAATCCGTCAGACTTTTGTGTGGTCGTGTGTAGGCAAGTCCGTTCGTTAGAAAGTATGCCGCAAGTCCGCCGCAAGTCCGCCGAAAGTCTGCCGGAAGTCTGTCGGACAGGCTGTCTGACTTTTGTAGACGAAAAGTCCGACCGTGTGTACGCGGCATTAGGCTCTGAAGAAGAAGGTGCTACCTTTGAAACGCGTCAGCCAGCAGCGGTCTGCACGTCTTCTCCATAGGTCTGGAGACTGCCATTGGTTGACCAATCACCACTAACCATAGATCATTTATGCGTGATTTTCATCTACCCTTGTGAGTAGTAGTTTTTACGTGTTCTTTTTTAATAAACTTTTCTAAGGATAATGCACAAGGCCGGTGCGCCCTCTCTTTTCTGTTTTTTGACTGTATGTGGGCGTGACTAACTTATGTGCTCGTTTCTTCGAGTGAGCACACAGGGACAGGGGCTATTAAAAAAATATATATTTTTTATATTGTTAATTTGATGCTTTCTTTTTACATTTTTTTGATCACTTTTATTCCTATTACAAGGAATGTAAACATCCATTGTAATAGGATTAGTGCGTGCCAGGTCCTCTTTACAGAGAGGTCTGAGATCAATAAGTCCCCATATCTCACCTCTAGGCTGGGAAGTCTGAAATTAAAAAAAAAAAAAAAAAAGATCTCAGCTTCCCAGCCAAGACGACGGCATTTTTTCATCATAACATCATGCCCAGCCTCCGAATGATCATAGAGATAAGGTTCCTTATCCAGCTCACCGATCGCGCGGTAGAAGCACCGGAGGGCGGTAGGAGGGGGGGGGGATGTAACAGCCTCTATGATTATTCTTAGACCCCTTTCACACTGAGGCGTTTTTCAGGCACTTTTGGCATAAAAATAACCCCCCGTAAAGCGCCTGAAAAACAGCTTCCCTGCAGTCTCAGTGTGAAAGCCCGAGTTCTTTCACACTGGGGCAACTCCTGCAAGCAGCATCTTTGGAGTGGTGAAGGAGCGGTGTATACACCCCTGCTAAAGCTGCCCTGCCCATTAAAATGACTGGGCAGCGCCGCCAAACCTGCAGCGGCGCTTTGCGGGTTCTTTTAACCCTTTTTTGGCCGCTAGCGGGGGTTAAAAGTGCCCCTCTAGCGTCCGAAAACCTCATAAAAAATGACGGTAAAGCGCTGCTAAAAATAGCGGCGCTTTACCGCCGATGTACCAGTGTGAAAGCAGCCTTATGGTATAGCGAATCGCTGGCTGTAAAAGAAGATATCTGAATGATGTCTGTAACTACAGGCATCATTCAGATATCACTGATCAAACTCGACAACGTCATATGACGTTGGGTGGGAAGCGGTTAAGGACCGGAAGGATTTACCCCCATAATGACCAGGCCATTTTTTTTTTGCGATATAGCACTGCATTACTTTAGCTGACAATTGCACAGTCGTGTGACGCTGTACCCAAATAGAATTGACGTCCTTTTTTCCCCACAAATAGAGCTTTCTTTTGGTGGTATTTGATCGTCTCTGCGGTTTTTATTTTTTGTGCTATAAACAAAAAAAGAGCGACAATTTTGAAATAAAACAATATTTTTTTATTTTCTGCTATAAAACATATCCAATAAAAAATTTTTAAAAATCTAATTTATTCATCAGTTTAGTCATTATTTATTCATTCATTTATTCATCAGGCCAATATGTATTCTGCTACATGTTTTTGGTTGAAAAAACCCCAATAAGCGTATATTGATTGGTTTGCGCAAAAGTTATAGCGTCTACAAAATAGGGAATAGATTATTATTTATTTATTTTTTACTAGTAATGGTGGAGATCAGCGATTTTAGCGGGACTGCGGCATTGCCGCAGACAGATTGGACACCCAACTGACATTTTTGACACTTGTTTGGGAACCAGTGACATTATTACAGTGATCACTGCTAAAAATATGCACTGACATAGTACTAATGACACTGGCAGGGAAGGGGTTAACATCAGGGGCGATCAAGGGGTTAACTGTGTTCCCTGGGTATGTTTACTAACTGTATGGGGGATGGGCTGCCTGGGATAACACACAGATCCGTCTTACTGAATAGCAAAAAGAAAAGATGTCTGTGTAATCCCGTCAGAATGAAGATCTACCTTGTTTACTTCAGCAGATCCCCGTTCTGTCTCTGCAGGGAATGATCGTGGGCAGCTGGCGCATATCGAGTACGCGGATTGGCCCCCCCAGTGGCCAATCAGGGCGTGCATCGGGCAGCATGCACGTCCACACAGGGCCGTGAACGAGCCCGATGTACACCTACGGCGATAACTGCAGCGGCTGGTCCGCAAGCGGTTAAAATTATATCAAAGGCAAGTTTGTTATTTAAAAAATAATAACAAACATGTCATACTTACCTGCTCTGTGCAGTGGTTTTGCAAAGAGCTGCCCCGATCTTCCTGTTCTCGTGTGCGCTGTTGGCACCCCTGGTCCCTCCCTCCTGCCGAGTGTCCCCAGAGCAAACAGTTTGCTGTGATGACACCCGAGCAGAGCTGCGGCTCGACCCCGACCTCTCTCTCTTCTCATTGGCTCAGTGGTTGTGATTGACAGCAGCTGGAGCCAATGGCTCCCGCTATCTCAGCCAACGAGGAGGAAAAGTCCCTGGAGAGCCAAGGTTGTAGTGCACATCGCTGGATCACGATGGGGCTCAGGTAAGTATTGGAGGGGGCTGCTGCACACAGAAGGTTTTTTACCTTCATGCATATACAGGCATACCCCACTTTTAAGTACACAATGGGGTTTACTAAAGCTGGAAAAATCAGGCTCACTTCTGCATAGAAACCAATGAGCTTCTAACCCCAGCTTGTTCAATTAAGCTTTGGTAATAAAACCTGGAAACTCGTTGGTTTCTATGCAGCAGTGAGCCTGATTTTGCACTTTCCAGCTTTAGTAAATAAACCCCATTGTGTACTTAAAAGTGGGCTATGCCTGTAAATTGTAATGCATGAAGGAAAAAAACCTTATGCCTTTAGAACCACTTTGACCCCTTGGAGGCGGCCCTCTAAGGGGTTTAGAATGCCGGGGCGGGGGCTTATGGTCATGTGACCGCTGTGATTGGCTGTCACAGCAGTCACATGATCGGAAAGCTTGTGGTTGCAAGCGGTGATCGGGAGCCTTTCGTTAGCTGCCAGCAACTGCCGGGGGCACGTGCTCCCGGGACACAGCTCTATTCGTACTAATGCACACAAATATGCGGCCACACGGTGCCAAGGCCCACCCGCTGCATACTTGTGTGCGCTGGGCGCCAAGAGGTTAAGTCACGATTTCCCAGGTAGGTCCACAAGGTGGTTTACCTTTGAAATCTTGTACCTCTTGCTGGCTGTTTATCAGTATAGTGCAGTGTATTCTTTAAAATAGAAATGCCACGTTTGTTTCAATTTTTTCTTTGGTTTAACTGGATTTTTTCATACTCTATTTAGATACATGCCTGTAAAAAAAGGACATAAGTACAATTATATAACAGTAGAAATTAATGGTTCTGCAAAACCCCTCACACAACCAATTTTGTTTTCACAACAAAATCAGTGAACATGTTGAAGATTGTGGGTGTAATGCAAACATTTTTTTAGGCACATAAAAATTCTCAGTTGGTCCATTAGTAAATATAGCCCCATACCACCCTTTCACTCTCCCCCTCACTCCATTGCACCCGCTATCTAAGGCCGAGAGCATGCTGGGAGAAGTGACTGGGGATTTAGTGTACTGATCAGGAACCAAGGACAGGATTGAATGTTCAGCGGAGACTTTTAGCCTGCGGGAATAGAGAGGCACAGGGCAGAAGAGAGAGCAGAAGGAAGATCTAAGGGAGATTGAAAGCTGATGACAGGAAAGCAGATATATATAGAAACACTTGAAGATGAACAGATAGCAATGGATATATAGGCTGCTGTAGATGATAGATAGAGAGATAGACAGACAGATAAATAGACAGACAGATATATCAATACATCATTCGTATGTTTTTTGCTCTGTGAGTTTATGGCCTTCTTTATATGTGGAGATGTCTCAACCATAAACACAATTTTTAAAATGTGTTGATTTTAATTGACCTTTAAAAGCTAAATTTAAAGACTGCTATATCTACAACAAACACACCAATATCGGGTTCTGTCTACACCTGTGCCGGACAGTTAAAAATAAAGTAATTTAAAACTTGCAGCTAAGAAAATAATAAGACTATTGCATTTTTTGCAAGCCTGTGCAAGCTATCCATCACTGTATCTCACCTCTGTGGGTCATATGGGCCCTGCTAAAGAGGCCAAAGTCTACTTCTTCAAAAAGCAAACACAGTTGACCATTAGTGGCTTAGGCAATAAAATGTTTTGCTTATGAAATCTCTGCATTCAATTGCACCCTGATTTATTATTACAGCTTTAACAATGATTGGCTTATACAGATTTTATAATATTACAAGTTCTTGTTTTGTGATCCATTCCTTGTTTTTTCTGCCTCGCATGCAGATCTGGAAATGTTATGATTTGCGTAGACACTGCGTTTTGAATGGGAGTTTAGTTTATAGCCGTTGGTTACACAAAAGGCAGGCATATTGATATGCTTCACTGAGTAGGGGGCAGGAGGTGCTGCAGATCTGAGCAGAGAGTGGGAGTATTTTCAAATGAACAAATGGGAAATAACCCGCCTGTTAACATGATCGGTTGCACCTCCTGCCATGTAGTGATGACAGCGGCAGGCGGGTGGAAGACCCGGGAAATGACATCTAGACTGAGAAGTGGCATGGCTGCGGTGCGGACAGGACTGCCATTGAAAGGGGGACTGTAATATAAGGGAGGAAAGGGAGGGGCTATGACCGCAAGGGGGATTGTGATTGGGGGAGGGGGTGCTGTGATTGCAAGGGGATTGTGATGGGGGGGTGTTGTTGTTATGTAAGGCTTCGTTCCATGCTTGTTTCCCACATGTGTCATTATATTCCTATTGACACCCCAAATGCTGATCACAAATGCAGTGTATATGCCTGGACCATATCGCATGGTACCGCAGTACCATGCAAGTTGGTGCAGTGCATTTGATGCACTAATTTTTGTGCAATTCTGCACAAATTTTAGCCATTTTTGAAATATTTTAAAAATATTTTAAAATAAATGGGCTAAAAATTGCATTGCACTGTGTGTGCGTGTTCCTATGCGATTCAGGTGTGAACTGGTCCTCAAGAGGGACTGTGGACACTGATGTAAAGAGGGTGGACTGTGATGTTAAGGTGGCGCTTAGGGCACTGATGTAAAGCACAGAGCAGGCCTGATCCTCCTCTTCTGGGGTGCCCCGCCAGCGCTCCAGGCCCCTCCTCTCCCCTACTTTCCCTGGGGGCACCTGTGCATGCACGCTCCTGAGTCCCACTGCTACGTCCATTAACACGGACAGCAGGACTCAGCCCTGCCCCGCCCCCCTGCTTCCGTGTCACTGGATTTGATTGACAGCAGCGGGAGCCAATGGCTACTGCTGCTATTAATTTGTCCAATGATGAGGGAGACAGCGGCTGAAGCCCCTGGGCTTGTGCCCATCGCTGGAATGGATTGGGCTCATGTAATTAAAAGGGGGTTTCTGGGGGGCAGCTGCAGCAAAAAAGGTTTTTCACCTTAATTCAAAGAATGCATTAAGGTGAAAAACCTTGAGACTTTACAACCCCTTTAAGTGCGCCTGGAAGGGACAGCTGTAGTGTTCAGCTCCGCTGCCTGCAGCCTGTGGCACAGAATATAGGGTGCTCTAAAATGCCAGGAGGGGCACACAGCAGCTAGACTTCCCAGTGTGCTAGGGGCCCAATCAGTTTCTACAAAGTTTATAGCAGGGCCACTCACACCTCAGTGTGGTCTGTTGTGGGAACTTGCGCAATAACACAACATATGTTGTGTGCATTAGTGCATTGCAATGCTGTTCAATTTCAATGATGCTCCAGTGCACTAACCCAATCTCTGACGCACATGCTTTGCAGGGCACCGCAACGCATGGGTAACACATTATGGTGTGTTTCTGTTTTTTTCAATTCTAAATGTTGGCTTCCTATTCATTAAAATGGGTTACCTTAACGCAATGCAAATCAACACGTGACATAAAGCATATGCAGTTAAGGCACCCAAAGGGACAATAGGCCCAAAGAACAATGAAAAACACAAAACATGCAAAAGAGATAAGAGTCCAAAAGTATTTATTTTCAATAAAGAATGTACTAAAATTCTGCAAAGAAGCTTACACATTTTGGGGTCTGTAAGTATCTCCTTCATCGGGCTTGCAGTGTTATTGGGAACTTAATGATGAAGGACTCTGAGTAGTTGTGAGAAACTGAATACATAAAAAACTTCTTATGTGGCAGATGGTTTACTGCATTGTCAAACAAAGCTTATAGGGTCTGTTCAGCCAAAAGTGACATTTTAGCTATAGAATTTTCCAGCTCCATTTCTGTCCACCTGAGAGGTTTTGCTGCCTACACCCACTTTTGTGTGTTCAAGCACCTTGTTTTACATTCTCCATTATAAGAAAATAACAAATCCATCGGGGATGGTGAGAGCCTCTCATGTTGGCCACAGCGGGTGTACAGACCTGGGAAATCAGCACAGGGATCTCATTAGTAGATTACTCAAGAGACTGTTAATGGTTTAACTCTCCAGCAATTACCATGAACTGAAATATAAATTTTAATATCAACTATCAAATCAAATATCAACACTATAAATTATATAATTGATAAGCAGCATGGCTTTGAAATAACAATGTCTAAAATTACAAATATATTAAAAAAACAATTATTTTGTGCTGTATGCATTCTGTTGTGTCATTTTTCATTATGGTTGTACTGCTGTCCAAAAAAAGCAACGTTAAGCAGTAATTGGAGAGTTCTTTTCTGTAGCCATAGATTGGTCAAGGTTATTCCTTGTGTTGTAGGAATTCCGTTGGCCAGAAGTTGGGGTAACTCAAGATCTTGGTATGAGCAGTACTGACCCCAGCAGTGACATCTTTGCTGGTTAATTTTATCAGCAGGAGATTGAACAGACACATGTCGTTATGAGAGGGTCTTAGTCATATAGAAATATACAGTAGGCAACGTGATGTTGGGGAGAATGTGAAATTACAAAACTAAAACAGATGTGCTGTGCAGGGCAAAAAAAAAAGCTTATAACCACAGAGTACTCATTGGGTAAAATGAACAAAGGTATATATATATATATATATATATATATATATATATATATATATTTTAAAGATAAAGAAGCCTAGGGTATCACATCCATGTTATACTGTATATCACATTGTAAAGGGAAATTGTAGGAGATTAAAAAAACCCTTTTTGCAGAGACCAATTCTACATAGCATTTGCCAGTTGCTGTTAAAGCGGAGTTCCACACAAAAATGGAACTTCCGCTTTTCGGAACCCTCCCCCCCTCCGGTGTCACATTTGGCACCTCTCAGGGGGGAGGGGGGTGCAGATACCTGTCTAAGACAGGTATTTGCACCCACTTCTGGCATAGACTCCCATGGGAGTCTATGCCTCTTCCTGTCCCTCCGCGCTGTCTCCTGGGAAACACACAGCTCCCAGGAGATAGCGGGGACCACTTACGATGCGCAGCGCGACTCGCGCATGCGCAGTAGGGAACCGGGAAGTGAAGCCGCAACGCTTCACTTCCTGATCCCCTCACCCAGGATGGCTGCGGCAGCTGCCGAGAACCGAGCGGGTTCTCGACGCCGCCTGCCGACATCGCTGGACCCTGGGACAGGTAAGTGGCCATTTGTTAAAAGTCAGCAGCTGCAGTATTTGTAGCTGCTGGCTTTTAATTTTTTTTTTTTTTGCGGTTTGAGTGGACTCCCTCTTTAAGCAGTTCTAAAGTGTACAGGCGGTTCCCGGGTTACAAACAAGATAGGGTCTGTAGGTTTGTTCTTAAAGAGGAAGTAAACGCTGGACGATTTTCCTATTTTTTTCAAGTTTTATATACTATAAAGTATTGCAACTTTAAATACATCAAAATTGGCAAAAAACGAGGCAGGAAAATACATTATTTCTCATATTTTGAATATCTTCACTTCCGGGTATCGGCCGCGGCATTTTTACTGCTGTTTCTTGAATCTAGTATTGACGTAATTTCCGCTCTTACTGTGTTCCCTTTTACAAATCTCGCGCATGCGCCGTATCGCCTAAACCAAGCCTCTATCTCGATTGCCGTTACTACGGCAACCGAGCTAAGCCATAGCTGAAGCTAAATAACTTGCAAGGCGGTATCGCGAGACTTCCCTCTGTGCCGTTCAGAGAGGAAGTTAATGAATGATAATGACCGGCATGCAGAGGGGGACAGAAACAGCACACACAGTGTGCCGTTAAAGAATAAACCTACTGCGCAATCGCGCCTGACGTCAACTACGCTTGCAGGGCGATTGCTATGGAAACTACAACAGTGAGTACACTTTCACAGGCAGTGATCAGCTGCCTGTGCTATCTAGATTTCAAAAAGCACAAGTTGTATTGGAGGGTTTACAACCACTTTAAGTTGAATCTGTTTGTAAGTCGGAACAGGTAAATTTTTTTTAAGTGTAGCTCCAGCCCAAAAAACTATTTTTAAGTTTTTTGGATAGCATAGTGAAGGGTTAATACCACTATAACATTCGTTTTGCTGTCTGTGCCCCTGTTCAGAAGATTTCACCTCACTTTCTGTCCCAATGACAAATGGATTTTGAAAATTTTAGGTTGTTGTGGAAACAAGGATTGGTGATGAAGCATCAGTTGGAAGTACCTTTTTTCCCATAATAACTCTTATGCCCCGTACACACGGTCGGATTTTGCGACGGAAAATGTGTGATAGGACCTTGTTGTCGGAAATTCCGACCGTGTGTAGGCTCCATCACACATTTTCCATCGGATTTTCCGACACACAAAGTTTGAGAGCAGGCTATAAAATTTTCCGACAACAAAATCTGTTGTCGGAATTTCCGATCGTGTGTACACAAATCCGACGCACAAAGTGCCACGCATGCTCAGAATAAATAAAGAGATGAAAGCTATTGGCTACTGCCCCGTTTATAGTCCCGACGTACGTGTTTTATGTCACCGCGTTCAGAATGATCGGATTTTCCGACAACTTTGTGTGACCGTGTGTATGCAAGACAAGTTTGAGCCAACATCCGTCGGAAAAAATCCTAGGATTTTGTTGTCGGAATGTCCGATCAATGTCCGACCGTGTGTACGGGGCATAATAGGAGTGAATTTCCCTTCCTAGGGGTAGATTTCCTCTCATTTCCTATTGCCTCCCTCCGTTTGTGAGTAGGAGTCGCTTGTAAGTCAGAAGTTTGTAACTAGGGGACCGCCTGTATTTAAAGCCCACATTTTTTAAGTTTGGAATAGAACAGGAAAGTCAAGTCAAGACTTTATTGCTGCCTGTGAACCTTCTGGCAAGAGTCACCCTTCTATTTGTTCTGGTGACTATTTTCACTGGAACAGAAGGTGATTATAAATACATTTTAGCGTGGTCACCTTGTGGCAAGTAAGTTCCAGTGGCGACTTCAAAAGAGGAATATCATAACACTTCACATCCGTTCCAGCCCAAGAAACCTTTATCTGAAATGAAACACTGAAAAAAACTAAGAAAAACTATTTGTAAAGTAGTCTCTTTGTTTAGACTCAAATGTTCCAAAAGATTGTTCAGGGACAATTGTGGCTCTCTTACAACCAAATCAAAAAGAGGATATCTTCTTAAAATTTAACTAAAAGCAAAACTTTTTTTTTTAGTTTTGGATAGAGTGCAGAGGAATCAGAGCACCTATTAGTTTTTTATTGCTGTTTGTATCCTCATTAGGGAGATTCACCCTCTCTATTTGTCCTGTTTACCATTATCATTGAAAGTGAAAGAAAATGCCAAATTTTGGGTTGTCCCCAGAAAAGTAATAGAATGGAAATTTACCAATGGGGACAGTAGTTCTGGTGACCTGGGGGTCCCCAAGGGATTGCCTTAATTTGCACTTCTTGTTTTGGCTATGGGACAGAAAGTGAAGGTATATTTTCCCAATGGGACACAGACGGCAAAAAAGAAACTCACAGGGATTATTACCCTCTCTTACTCTATCCAAAATGAAAAAAAAAAGTTTTGCCTATAGTTCTACTTTAAGTCTTGTATATACGATGAGAATATAAAACGAATGATCGCGTTTTTTTTTATTTTATTTGCATGCTAGTCTCATATCGCAAACCAATAGGTTACTCAAGTTACAAAAATTCTTGTACAACGAAATACAACTTCGGAAGTGATGTAATGTGTTGTATTGTACTGTATTGTAATGCATACTGTCATTTCCGAGCATGCGTGGTCTTGATCTTCTGATTTTTTTTTTCGGATGAATACTGTACTGACTGAACAAAAATCATTCGCTCTGGTAACATATGAGAAAATTTTTTGTGTTTGTCCCTTCAGATAGTTTCGCATTAACTGTCATAAGCTCTCATAAGCTGATTTTCATACGAATGCTTACTAGGCATTAAACTCCAAATTTCTATCTCCTTAATTTCTATCTCCTTAATCGCTAACCAAATTTACTTAGCAACCCAAGGTGGATGATGACCCAAGCAGGTCGCTATCAAGCAGGGAGAAACTTTCTTCAAGGGGTCCCTGGCTTTTTATCCTAGCATGATCCAAAGGGCCTGAGGATCCTCAGTTGAAGTCAACCCACTTCTGCTAGATTACCAATAACAGCAATATCAAAGCAGTGATCACATGACTGCTTTATTGACATTCCCAAACAGAGAGGGACAAGCACATGACAGGTTAATACTCCACCCCTAGGGGGCTTGACCTTTCCCCCGAGCTTAAAGTAATACTAAAGGATAATTTTCTGGTTAAAATAACAAAGATGTTATACTTACCTGCACTGTGCAACGATATTGCACAGAAAGGTCACCTACCTCCTCTTTTGGAAGTGCCCTGCTAGTGCTGTCTGCTCCTCCCTTCTCTGGGTGTCTCTTTAGCAAGGCAGAGGCACCTGTGCATGATAGCTTTTGAGCCAAGCTCTGTGTGTCCGGGCAAGCCGGATAATCACAGGAACAGATCAGATAAGCAGGTAACTCACAGGAAACGCTGTAGACCAGACAGCAGAGCTTCATTGTAACAGCTGAGTTTAAATAGCCTGTCCGGCGTGCTCGCTTGCGCTTGCGCACAGGCACCGGCAATCGCGCACCTGCTTGTGTGGGACTGCTACTCCCAGCAAGCCTTTCCTGACAGGTCTGCTGCCTCAGTTTTTATGATGGCAATTTGCATATACTCCAGAATGTTATAAAGAGGTAATCAGATGAATTGCAATTAATTGCAAAGTCCCTGTTTGCCATGAAAAAAAACACATTTCCACTGCATTTCAGCCCTGCCACAAAAGGACCAGCTGACATCATGTCAGTGATTCTCTTGTTGACACAGGTGTCAGTGTAGACGAGGACAAGGCTGGAAATCACTCTGTAATGCGGATTGAGTTAGAATAACAGACTGGAAGCTTTCAAGGAGGGTGGTGCTTGAAATAATTGTTCTTCCTCTGTTAACCATGGTTACCTGCAAGGAAACACGTGCAGTCATCATTGCTTTGCACAAAAAGGGATTCACAGGCAAGGATATTGCTGTTACTAAGATTGCACCTAAATAAACCATTTATCGCATCATCAAGAACTTCAAGGAGAGAGGTTTAATTGTTGTGAAGAAGGCTTCAAGGTGCCCAAGAAAGTCCAGCAAGTGCCAGAGCCGTCTCCTACAGTTGACTCAGCTGTGGGATCGGGGCACCACCAGTGCAGAGCTTGCTCAGGAATGGTAGCAGACAGGTGTGAGTGCATCTGCATGCACAGTGAGGAGAAGACTTTTGGAGGATGACCTGGTGTCAAGAAGGGCAGCAAAGAAGCCACATCTCTCTAGGAAAAACATTAGGGACAGACTGATATTCTGCAAAAGGTACAGGGATTGGACTGCTGAGGACTGGGGTAAAGTCATTTTCTCTGATGAATCCCGATTTTCCGATTGTTTGGGGCATCCAGAAAAAATCTTGTCCGGAAACGAAGAGGTGAGCGCTACCATCAATTTTGTGTCATGCCAACAGTAAAGCATCCTGAGACCATTCATTTGTGGGGTTACTTCTCAGCCTAGGGCGTGGGCTCACTCACAATTTTGCCTAAGAACACAACCATGAATACAGAATGGTACAAAAACATCCTCTGAGAGCAACTTCTACCAACCATCCAAGAACAGTTTGGTGAGGAACAAACCCTTTTCCAGCCTGATGGAACACCTTGCCATAAGGCAAAAAACTGATAACTAAGTGGCTTGGGGAACAAAATATCGAACTTTTGGGTCCATAGCTAGAAAACTCCCCAGACCTTAATCCCATTGAGAACTTGTGGTCAATCCTCAAGAGGCCACAAAAAACCTCCACATATTCTGACAAACTCCAAGCATTGATTATTCAAGAATGGCTGCCATCAGTCAGGATGTGGTCCAGAGGTTGATTGACAGCATAATAGGGCGGAGGTCTTGAAAAAGAAGGGTCGCCACTGCAAATATTGACTCTTTGCACAAACTTGTATTTATACTTCAGTATACCATAGTAACATCTGACAAAAAGATCTAAAAACACTGAAGCAGCAGACTTAATGAAAATTAATATTTGTGTCATTCTCAAAACCTTTGGCCAGGGCTGTATGCAAAATAAAAAAAAAGTTTGGGATTTACATAAAATTCCATGTTACCTGGTTAGTCATTGAAGACTGTTGATATATTGCACAGTGGGTGCGACTTCCACATGGTTTTATGTATTTTGACCTGAAGCTACTGACCTATTAACATGTTTTTACATCAGCAATTTAGCTGCAGAAGCTACTGTCCATAAACTTGTTACTGTCATTAATACGCTTTGACTCTGACTGTGCAGTTTGGAAGGAATCGTCATAAACATGTCATATCGGCATTTGCACCCTCCAGTTCCTGCAACATCCCATACTGCGTATATACACAATTAGACAGTATATTTTGTTATCTGAAAGATAAAAATACATGATGGTAACCAGGATTTGTCTCCTCACAACGAGGCACCTTACTTATATTCTTTATGTACAGTGTCTCCGTCTTTTGGTGTTACTGTATTACAGTTGAAAAGTGAGCTGTGTATAGACCTCTGATGGGATTCTTGAGCGAAGTAAGACTCCCCATGTGCCCCATAATGCATCGTATTAGACTTTTGATCATTTTGTGGTGTCATGTAATATTGTCAGTAAACACAGCATGGCATGTTTCAGAATCTACAATGGAGATAGTATATTGTCACAATGTATACTGTAGTATGTGATGTGGTTAACAATTACAATTTCAATGAAAAAAAACTTTCAATTACAAAAAAAGAAGTAAACTGTGTGATTAAACCAGACTTTCACTCAAATCATCCAAATAAACTAAAGCAGGCCATACAAGTATCAAAATTTTGCTGGACTGGCCGGGATTTGATCCATATATGGGCAAACCTCCATAAAAAACCTCCATTGCAAATAAATTACACATGTATGGGAACCCTAAGCTTGCAGCTGATCAATTTTTCTAAATCAAGATTGTTCCCTTTTGCTCATAGACAGGCAGATACCCCATTTAAAATTTTGGGGGTGAGAAATTGCCTTGTTTTTTCACAGTACTGATTATGATCTCCAAGGAAAGGCCCAGTTTTCACAGGCAATGCTCAGTTCAATACAGGATCAGATGGTGTGACCAGCCTTTGTTTTTTCATATTGACAAGTAGTTTTTGTAAAGATCATCAGTAAGGGCTCTTTCACACGGGGCAGATCAGTCATGATCCGCCCCGTGAACATCCGCTTGCTCAGCGGGGATCGCTCCGCCGATCCCCGCTGAGCAGGAAGATGACAGGTGCATCGCTGCAGACTGTGCAGCGACGGACCTGTCAGAGCGCCGCTCTCCCCTATGGGGGGATCGGATGATGACGGACCGTAGTGTCCGTCGTCACCCGATCCGTCCTGAAAACGGATGGAAAAGTAGGTTTTTCCTCCGTTACACTTTTCGGATCGGAGCGGGTCGGATGTCAGCGGACATGTCACCGCTGACATCCGACGCTCCATAGGGATGAATGTATGTCCGTTTTTCATCCGAAAACGGAAGGATAAAAAACGGACATACGGATCGTCCGTGTGAAAGAGGCCTAAGGGACATTCATTTAGGATCCTTACATGAACATACATGTCTTGAATGATAAATTAGATGCAATTTTGTATAGGATCTAAATCTAGTTTACGACCAGTAAACTTTGATACATGACTCCCCAAGTTACTACCTGCCAGTTATACAACTCCTTGTGCCTTTTTTTACTCTGCAGGGAGACAGTGGCAGCTATTGGGGCTGGAAGCTTAATTACAATCCTAGATCAGATGCAAATGGTGTGACATATTTGTCTTAATTTGGGGAGCCAGGCTTGGGACCAGAATAGAAATATGTCCAACTTCTGCAAATGAGTGCAATTTTACAAAGCCACAAAATAATTACTATTACTCGTATTACTTAAAACGAGGACTGGAATACCCAGGGCTGTGGCTTCCCTGGAGTCGCTCTGCATCAACGAATCTTTTAAGTACTTTGTACACTAAGGCTCTGTTTCCACTACTGCGAGTTGTTGTGTGACTTGACACATGTGAAGTCGCATAACAAGTCAAAATCCATGTATTTCAATGGTCCCCGTTCTAATTGGTGCGAATCAAGTCGCAGCGACTCCAAAAAAAGTTTTTGTAGAACTTTGTTCCGACTTCGGTGCAACTTGTTCTCCCATGGTTCTCACCAGTCGAATGACATTGCATTGCAAAATCGCATTGCAAAATCGCACTGTAAATCGCGCAACTTTGTGTCCACAATAGTGGAAACCTACCCTAAGACAGTGTCTGTGATTCAGTGATGTAATATTTTCCTTTGTAGTTCATTTTACTTTTATTTTAGTACTGGCTTTTGTAAACTGCAGCTTTCATCTCTTGCTGAACTACAGTAGAATCACCAGTAAACGGTGACTGTTAGTAACACAATATCTGGATGACTCAGTGTGCCCCTCTTTTTAGCATATGTAACAATTTGATAGCTTATTTGATAATTAGAGCCCTTTCACACTGGGGCGCTTTGCAGGTGCTACAGCGCTAAAAATAGTGCTTGCAAAGCGCCCTGAAAGAGCCGCTCCTCACACTCCAGTGTGAAAGCCCGAGGGTTTCACACTGGAGCGGTGCACTGGCAGGACGGAAAAAAAATCATGCTAGCAGCATCTTTGGAGCGGTTAAGGAGCGGTGTGTATACCGCTCCTGCCCATTCAAATGAATGGGGCAGAGTGGCTATACCGCCAGCAAAGCGCTGCTGCAGCAGCGCTTTGCAGTGGTTTTAACCCTTTCTCGGCTGTTAGCAGGGGGGTAAAACCGGCCAGCTAGCGGCCGAATACCGGTGCTAAAACGACGGTAAAGCGGCGCACTTAAATCAGGCCCACTTGAATAAACCAGATGCTCACTGGGCTCACAGAAAAAAAATCTAACTTACATCGAGAGAGAGATAGAAGAAGAAAAAGAAAAAAGAAGAGAGAATAAGAAAGATGGGAAGAGAAGGCTCATCACCCCTGGGTCCACAATGGATCTGATTCCCAAGCTGAGAGGGGTCTTCAAAGCCAGGGGGTGGGGGGGGGTCCTCCATAGATGCCAGGGCTCTCAGACCGCACAATGCTGATAAGATCTGTCTTATAAGCCAAGCGTGCCTTTAGGGAGTCCATCATTTCTACAACTTTGATCCTGGCAATAAAACATCTGACTGCCGTCAAGATGTGACTGGCCAGCTTTTTGGCTAAACCTGGTAATTTAGGGGGGGAACAGCCCTAAAATGTTTTTGGGAGGAGGGAAATATCGACTTCAAAGAGCCAGTGGAGGAGCCCCTGGACGGAGCACCAATAAGATTGCAAAGATGGGCACTGCCAGTAGACATGGAGCAAAGTCCCCTGGTCCTTACAACACCTCCAGCAGCAATCTGAGGGCGATAGGTATATGGCGTGCAGATGGGTAGGGGCCATGTACCAGAAAATTAGCACTTTGTAGGTATTTTCCTTGTAGAGAGTGCAGATAGAGCTTTTGGCTGCCCAAGACCATATAGTTTGCCATTGGGCAATGGAAAGTTCTTGTCCTAAAGCTTGCTACCATTTGGTCATATAACCACAGTGGCATAGTGGTGTAGTGGATAGCACTTTCACCTAGCAGTAAGAAGGGTCGCTGGTTCAAATCCCAACCACGACACTACCTGCCTGGAGTTTGCATGTTCTCCCTGTGCCTGCATGGGTTTCCTCCAGGTACTCCGGTTTCCTCCCACACTCCAAAGACATGCTTGTAGGTTAATTGGATTCTGTAAAAATTGTCCCTAGTATGTATGAATGTGAGTTAGGGACCTTAGATTGTAAGCTCCTTGAGGGTAGGGACTGATGTGAATGTACAATGTATATGTAAAGCGCTGCGTAAATTGACGGCGCTATATAAGTACCTGAAATAAATAAATAAAATAACCATGTTTGCCCTGAGTGTCTATATTGTCTGAGTTTAATATTTTGTATATATCTGAGGTAAGACCATTCTGCAAGGGACCAGAAAGGATTAAGTGTTCAAATGGGGACAATTTAGAGAACTGGAGATTGGGGGCAAAAGTTAATGCATAGTGTCGTATTTGAACATAAAAAAGGCGCTACGGGGGAGGTTCTGCTTCTCCTTGAGATCCTTAAATGAAAGTAACACTCTTGATACCTGGTTTACTAGATTGCAATAGTGGAAGAGATTCCTCTACAAACATGGGGAAATCATCTGGTGGTTTAGGCTATCTGGTAAGTTAGGATTGTAGAGGTAGGCTTTCAGTAAAGAGGCTTCAGATTGGAGGGAATGTGTTTGTTTTAGCTATCGCCAAATTCTGCGCAGTAAGGCCATGGTGTGCAGGAGAGAGGCAGAGGGTATATTAGCATCAGTATTCCATAGGAGATAATTTGGGTGAATCGGGGCTAGCCAAAGTTTATCTATTTGAGTCCAACGGTTGTAAGCCGAGAGGGTGGTCCAAGAGGCTATAGCCCTTAATTTAGCAGCGGAATAATAGCGTATGAGGTTAGGGAAAGCCAGCCCCCCTTCATTCCGAGAGGCAAAAAGGACAGAGCGGGCTATCCTGTGTTGTTTATGATTCCATACAAAGTTAAAGAGATCTACTTGAAGCTTCCTGATCTGGGCCAGAGGAATGGGTAGAGTTAGGAAGCAGTGCAAAATCCTAGGCAGGATTGTAATTTTAATCGATGCTATCTGACCCAGCCATGAGATCTGGTAGTGTCCCTACTTGGTTAGGAGAGATCTAATAGATGCGAAAAGAGGTTTGAAGTTAGCGTCATATAAAGAGTCGTATTGGGACTTGATGTGAATCCCAAGATATTTGATGGCAGAAGTTTTCCACGTATAGGGGAAAGAACCAGAGAGATTTTGCACTTCAGAGGGAGGCATGTTAAGCGGCAAGGCCTCCGATTTAGAGGGGTTAATCTTATAGCCAGACAGGGATCCAAACTCATCTAACAGCTTATGAAGATTGGGAAGGGTTGTTCGGGGTTGTGTTAGGATGAGAAGAACGTTGTCCGTGAATGCATGTGTTCTTTCATTGTTCTTTTTGTATAATTTCTGGTGTTCTTACCAGGAAGGTGTATCTCATGCACTTTCTTTCCTGTGGTGACAAGATATATTAAGTTCAGCTGCAGCGTTCTTATTCTTTTAGAGCCCTTTCACACCGAGCCGCCCATAGCGTCGGCGGTAAAACGCGGCGCATTTCGGCCGCTAGCGGGGCGCCTTTACCCCCCGCTAGCGGACGAGAAAGGGTTAAAACCGCCCGCAATGCGCCGCAATAGCGGCGTTTTACCGGCGTTATCCCAGCGCTGCCCCATTGATTTCAATGGGGAGCAGCGGTGGAGGAGCGGTAAACACACCGCTCCTTCACCGCTCCAAAGAAGCTGCTGGCAGGACTTTTTTTCCCGTCCTGTCAGTGCAGCGCTCCGGTGTGAAAGCCCTCGGGCTTTCACACTGGAGACAATGCTGCAGCTGTTTGAGGGCGGATTGCAGGCGCTATTTTTAACGCTATAGCGCCTGCAAAACGCCCTCGGTGTGAAAGGGGCCTTACTGTGTGTTTCTGAGTTAAGCTGGGTATACACATTGGGGTTGATTTACTAAAACTGGAGCACAAACTGGAGCACTCAGAATCTGGTGCAGCTGTGCATGGTAGCCAATCAGCTCTCCTCTACTCGCGCCGTGTCAGCGTTAATAGAGGAAAAGCCAATAAGTCTGACTTCCGTTACATTAGTTATTTTTTATTTTAATCAGCACAAGGGACGGTACTTAAATTCAATGAGAAGTATTGCTTGTTCTGGTGGCTGCTACTTTTCCATCATCTGCCCCCTCTATACCCCAGAGCTGATATCTTCCAGAGTTATAGGGGCTAATACAGCCACTGGACCTGCCCAAGGCATTTGTGAAGAATGCTGACTATTCTCATTCTTTCCACCATCTTTCTCCATTTAACCACTTGCCGACCAGCCGCCATCATTATACTGTGGCAGGTCGGCTCGTTCCCGCAAATCGCCGTAAGTGTACGTCGGCTCCTTTAAAAGACACGAACCAGGTGCGCATGGTCAGCGGCCGCAATGTCCGCCGGCCACCTGCGATCGTGGGAAAGAGAGCCAGAACGGGGATCTGTCAGACAGATCCCCATTCTGACAGGGAAGGAGAGAGTGATCTGCTGTTCCTAGTGATTAGTAACAGCGATCTCTCTCCTCCTCCAGTCGGTCCCCTCTCCCCACAGTTAGAAACACCTCCCAGGGAACACATTTAAGCCCTTGATCGCCCCCTAGTGTTAACCCCTTCCCTGCCAGTGTCATTTATTCAATAATCAGTGCATTTTTATAGCACTGATCGCTGTATAAATGTCAATGGTCCCAAAAAAGTGTCCTATCTGTCCGCCGCAATGTCACAGTCCCGCTAAAAATCGCAGATCGCCGCCGTTACTAGTAAAAAAAAATTAAAAATATTCAAAATGCCATAAATCTATCCTCTATTTTGTATACGCTATAATTTTTGCGCAAACCAATCAGTATACGCTTATCAGGATTTTTTTTTACAAAAAATATGTAGAAGAATATATATTGGCCTAAACTGATAAAAAAATTTGTTTTTGTTTTTTTGGATATTTTTTTATAGCAAAAAGTAATAAATGTTGTGGTTTTTTTTTTCAAAATTGTCGGTCTTTTTTTTGTTTATAGCACAAAAAATAAAAACCACAGAGATGATTAAAAGAAAGCACTATTTGTGGGAAAAAAAGGACGTCAGTTTTGTTTGGGTACAGCGTCACACGACAGCGCAATTGTCAGCTAAAGCGACGCAGTGCCTAATTGCAAAAAATGGCCTGGTCATTAAGGGGGAAAATCTTCTGGTCTGTACTGAACTATACCTTCAATGAAAAGCGCTCTGTGAATGGAGGAGGCAGAAATTGTGTTCAATCACCCATCCTCCATTCATAGAGAGCTTTTTATTGCTGTGGAAAATATATTCATATACTTTAATTAAAAAAAAAAAAAAGATGTGTGGGGTGCTGAGAGATGGTTGGAGTTGCTATACTGGAGTTGAGCATAAAGCTACTAAGTAATACTTAAAGCGGTGTTTCACTGTCTCCACATAATTTATTTTTTTCTAACACTGACAATATTTAATCTATTATAATCTTTACCTTACTTGTTCCGTTTCTGCTGCTTACTGCTCTCATTTTTCTCTAGTGAAAATAACTTATAAAAGTTCCTGTAGTCGGTTTTCATCTTGCCTTTGGCATGTGAAGCCCACAGGCATCCTCTTCCGGATACGGTGCTGCTGATCGACCAGCATGCACTGCCCATTCTAGCCCCGATCTCGCGCATGCGCAGTAAAGACAAATCGGAGCGCCAGTGAAGCCAATGACGTCAGTCCTGGTTAAGTCTCACGAGATTTCGCGGAGGTTATCTGCAATGTCTCCTGGGATGAAAGACAATGAGATCCCAGGAGACAGTGCGCCGACCCAGGAGACAGTGCGGCAAAGAAAGGATATGACGATAATACCCGCAAAGTCCACGCCCACAGCCGCAGGGACAGAACAAAGGGAAAGACAGATAACGTAAGGTAGGAAAAAAAAAAAAAAAAAAAAAAAAAAAAAAAGCTTCATATGGCACTCGGTGTTGCCTTTGAAAGCCACCGAGATGCTGTTTAAAAAATGGGTGGAGATCCACTTTAAAGAAAGAAATGCTCAATAAAAAAACCTTATTGTAAAGTGTTTTAAAATAGTTTGGCTTTATGTATTTGCAAAAGGATACTTATGTTATGTTTGGCTACATTTATAGAGGGGAACACTGAGTGCTTATCCTTTTGAAATTACTTTTGTCCCTAAATATGTATACCCTGGCAGATTGGCAGTTGTCTCTGTGTGCAGATCAGCTCTTAGGAGTCATGCTGATTTATTAAGTGTTGGCAGCAAGCTGATCTTACGACTCCAGGGACGGCTAAGTATCTTTTATATCTGGCAGCAGTGACATCAGCCCAGACTCCACTGGCAGAGTCCCTGCAAACCGATCTTATCAGTGCCAACCTCTATCCTAAACTCACCTTTCCATACAGGTTGCTCCATCCACTGCATTTTTTTTTTCTGCTGTTATACATGTTTGGATTTTGGCTTTTTGATTTTAATTATTTAAATTTCCCTCATTAAGTACATTTTTATTGGTTGCTAGTATAAGATCTTTTAATTATAAGGTTAGTCATGCTTCTTAACCACTTGCTTACTGGGCACTTAAACCCCCCTCCTGCCCAGACCAATTTTCAGCTTTTAGCGCTGTTGCAGTTTGAATGACAATTGCGCGGTCATACAACACTGTACCCAAATGAAATTTTTATCATTTTTTCCCACAAATAGAGCTTTCTTTTGGTGGTATTTAATCACAGCTGGGATTTTTATTTTTTGCTAAACAAACAAAAAAAGATGGAAAATTTTGAAAAAAAAAAAAAAAAATCATGTTTCATAGTTTTTTATAAAATTTTGCAAACATGTAATTTTTCTCCTTCATTGATATGCGCTGATGAGGCAGCACTGGTGGGCACTGATAGGCTGCACTGATAGGCACAGATAGGCACAGTTAAGTCGGCACTGATAGGCACAGTTAAGGCGGCACTGATAGGCACAGTTAAGGCGGCACTGATAGGCACAGTTAAGGCAGCACTGATGGGGACAGATAAGGCGGTACTGATGGGCACAGATAAGGCGGCACTGATGGCCACTGATGGGCACTGATGGGTGGCACGGATAGGTGGCACTGATGGGCACTGATAGGTACCACTGATGGGGGGCACTGATGGGGGGCACTGATGGGTGGCACTTATGGGCACTGGTAGGTGACACTGATGGGCACTGATAGGTGGCACTGATGTGCAGTACTGTTGTGGCACTGATGTGGGTGCTGATGGGTGGCACTGTGGGCGCTGAGGGGTGGCACTGTGGGCACTGATGGGTGGCACTGTGGGCACTGATGGATGGCACTGTGGGCACTGATGGGTGAAGCTGGTGGGCACTGGTAGGCAGCAATGCTGCCTATTGCTAGGTGTCACTGGCAGGGGGCAGATGATCGCCGTGATCGGGACTGATGTCCCTCTCACGGCCGCCGGTAATCGGCTATTTTTTTCCTCGCGCTGTTAGCGCGAGGAGAAAAAATAGCCGATTACCGGCTCTGTTTACATCACATGATCAGCTGTCATTGGCTGACAACTGATCATGTGGTAAGGGGTCGGGACCGACCCCTTACTCTGATCTGTGATCAGACGAGTCTCATAGACTCGCTGATCACCGAGCGCGCCGTGCACGCCCTGCAGAGGGCGCGCAGGCCGCTCGTGCACGGGACGACGTCAATAGACGTACTCCCGGCAATGTAGGTCCTTACAGTTCCTAATAAATCATTATTGAATATCAAATGTGTATTTTTTGGGCATTATTATGGAGTAGGCGGAGTCAAAGATAATCGACAAATCAAAGCTATTTGTTTGTTCAGACGGCAATTGCATCCAAGGCTCTTTTATAACTTTACAGGTATTAGCAGTTACATTTAATATTTATGTATTAAAGTCAAGGATTTTTGTGAGTTTCTAAGTGAATATAATCAACCAACATACTGTATCCCACTCCTATAGTGTTTAGCAATAGGAGGAGGAGGGAGGGAGAGGAGTTTCATTTACCGCTGTTTTTATGCCCACATGTGTGACTCTATAGTCATATGGGCTGCACTGATAAGAAAATGGAGTACATGAAGAGCTTAGAAGGGAACTGGAATATGAGCATGTTCAGTAGAGGACACCAGCTAAGCTGCACAATCTCAGGCTGCAGTGGGAACACAGAAAGAGTTGGGAAGGACAGATGAAGGCAGGATCAACCAGATATATTTCACTTGGCTTAGTGAGTTTGAACATTCTATTTTTCATCATTTTTCATAGCCTGGGTTTAATGACCCTTTAAGTTTCTGTTAAAGGGTGGTGTGCAGCTGTAATTATCTGTTTCATACTGCAAATATTGCAAACACCCTGTGACAGACTCACCCAGGACAGAGGCTTTTTTGACTGAATGCTAGCCTCTTGCTTAGTGACTATGGGCCCTGGCTTTTAAGGGAATACTACTCTTTGTGAGGCGTATGCCTGGGGACTCTTGGAGTAATGTTACTTTGGACTCAAGTCCATGTCTCCCCAAGACTCACAGACTCTGGGATCCATGTTAAGGGCCTATATGCCACATTTCCAGCAAGGACTGCTTAGCACTGTGGGACTCATAGCAGATGCTGATGTCATCAGCAAGCCACCTGTCTGGGGTTGTCTGCTATAATATGTTTATTGCAAATAGGTCTAGTTGGCCTCCTAAAGGTCTTTCACCCATTGTTATTTGTGCTAATTAACGCAGCTATTGTCTGAACGTGTTCTGTGTTAATACTTATGATATTATGTATTTTAAATTCTGAGCTTGGAGCCGGAAAATCTGACCTGCAATGAGACATCTGAGTCATCCAGGTGGTTAATTAAGGCTCCTCTGTGATGGAATTAGCCATGAGTCAGCTGTACCTCATTAGCTAAACCATTGTGTGATGTTTTGGGTAAATATTTGGGTCATTGTTAATGCAGTGAGTGACCTCCTTCTCAAGTGTATAAAAGCCTGTATTCTTGTTCAAATAAACCGTTCCAGCTTTGCAGCCAAACAAGTCATGCCTAGTTCTTGGTTGTAAAATGCAGCTATAATACCTAATATCTATATTCAGACGGGAGGAAGTGGTATATGACGGAAGCACTCAAGCGGAGTGTGGGACGTTCCATTACACACCCTATTCAGGAAATATAATGATTCTGGTTTCAGATATCCACACTAATTTACTGATAACTGCCATGAATTTAACAGATAAAATGATTAAAGCGTAACTCCACTTTTGTTGAGAAAAAACATTTCCCTTTGGGTGATCGCTGTACATTACAAGGATTATAACAAACAAAAATAAATAAAAAGCCAAGAAAAAATTGTTGATTTATACTGTGGAGGGCAGCACCCATGCACAGAGCTTCAGGTTTTCCTGGAGGGGGGGTTGATGAAGGTGCGCTTTAAAAGAGAAGTATGGGAATTTTTTAAATTCCTGAATCATAATCGGTCTGATGCTGCATCTGTCCCCTGCTGGCTCTAAGGCTGAGAACCGAGAGATCAAACTCTGCTGATCGCTCGGGTTCTCAGTGCTTCCTAAGCAGAGAGCTGGTCATTGTCAGTCAGCAGTTCTCTGCTCTGTGCCCCCCACGTTCACTGGAGCGCTGGGCTGTGGAGGGGCTGGGAGTGGCCGGCTCAGGCTCTCTGTGACTCGCTCCAGGCATGTGGGCGGATCACGACCATATGGTCGCAATCTTTCCTGAGCCTGGACCGGCTCTGTGACAGGAGTGCAAAACGTTTTGCACAACTGTGATCCACAGGAGACGTACAGCCAAACGAGCTTTGGCTGTACTTCTCCTTTAAGTATATTTTATAATTCAATCAGTTTAAGTTCATGAGTTTGACTTGTTATCAGTGTCTTGCAATCTCTTGAACAACAGAACTTAGACTGGAAGAGGATTGAGCAGGACGGGGAGACAATCAAGGTGTGCTGCATGCACATAATTTGACAAGGAACATACTGACAGGAGGAGATTGGTACCTCTTCTGCTGCTCTTTCATTGTTCACATTACCTTTTATATTTAGCTGGCCAGGATATCTCGTCCTAGTCTAACAAAATAAAAAGTCTGGTACTGGTACTTTGTGGCTGTTGGGATTTCTGTTAGACCACAGCATGCACTTAGTGGTCTGAGAACAGCATACCACAATCTAGTAATAATTCACCACCAGTGCTAAAGTAAATTGGAAGACTGCCAGGGCAATATGCTGCTTGAAGCACCCTTGAGTATCGAGCAGGCCTAGGTTTTGGTCACTGACCTTGTAACCTCTGTATGATGTAATAGCTCCTCTCAAAAACTGATATTTCATTGTTAAATCATGATCTGGCTTCTTACATCTCTTGGTGTGACTACATGGCCTTAAAAGCTAAAAACATTTAGGCTTGGTTCACACTAGTGCAACTTGTCATTCGACTTGAGAAACATAAAGTTGCATTAAAAGTTGAAACTCATTTATTTCCATGGCACTCATTCCAATCTATGTGACTAAAGTGGCAGCGTCTTTAAAAAAAAGTTCTTGCACTACTTTGGTGCAAGTGCCTTAGAGTGAAAATAAGTCGGACTGCAAATTGCATTAATGTAAACCAAGCCTTAACCATACCTCCTTCCCAGCTCCTCTAACTCATTCTTCTTGTATTTTTACCCCTTACCTGATAAAGACAGATATACTCTCCTAAGTCCCTGGTCCAGGTCCCCCACTGTCTCTGGTTTTGGTGTGGGGGAGCTCTTTTTCACCACTGCAATGGCGCCCCAAGACCATCAGTACCCTGCTGTCCTCCTGTGATGAAGATGTCCTCTTCACTATCCTGAGAGGATCCTGCCAACGGCCATCCGGTAGAAGGTGTCCACATCTCACAGGCAGTGATGTGGACACCTGACGTAAACAGAAAAAGAGAAGTCTCAGGCCAGCAGCATCACATGATTGCAAATTCAGTGTTATAAAGGGCATTTAGCAGTTTTTTAACCTTTTTTACGCCAGCGCCTACTGGCCCTTTAAGAGATTTATGACGCCGGGAGGCGGGGCGGCCCGGGGCTTAGGAGCATGTGACCGCCGTAATTCGCTGTTACGGCGGTCACGTGATCGGAAAACTCCCGATCGCTGCTTTTGGTTAGGTGCCGGTAACTGTGTCAGGAGCACGCACTGCACGCGCTCTCGGCAAAGCTGTTTGGACTGCAATTAACTTAAACATGCGGCCCCTCGGTGCCAAGAGGCGCTGAGAGGCCGTATATTTGCTCCCGCTGGCTCCAAGGGGTTATTATAGGGGTCATTAAGAGAAAGGTCACAGGGAGGGGTGGAGGGGGTGGGTTGTTTTCATCCAGAAGAGGGGCTTTTATTAAAGTGTATCTGAATTCCTTAATTTGTTTATCAGGAGGTCATGACACCATTGTTTGTCTTTGTATCGGCTGCTGTACATAAGTGGCACTTGGAAATCTGGTGGTATATCTCACTACTGAAGTTCTTTGAAAGATATAAGAAGTCAGCAAATGGTTCAGCATGACATGCACTTGTTTGCTACAGCAGTGTATTGTGATATTTGTTTGAATGTATTTCCTAACTATATGTAAGAGGAGAAAAAACAACGCTTATTTTTTCAAAACAATAAATAGAATGATAATTCAGAAAGAAGCAGCAACTCTCATGTGCGATATCACAAAAAAATCAATAAATCTAAAAACAGAGTCGCGCATAGCATTAATAGAACATACTATTCATAAGAATGTCAACAAAATATTGATGCAATAAAAAGTCCTTATTCCAGGAAGAAAGGTTAAAAATACATCCAAAATTACAGTCTTATGTGATAGGAGAAAGGCAGGTGCAGGGCTGAGGTAGTGAGAGGATAGAGGTGTCATACTCCTGAATTCCCAAGTCACAATTCATAGATGCATTCCAGATATTCTATATGCTATCCACACCGCATGTGACCATCACCAGAGAGAAATGCCTGCTCACCAGATAGATTCGACCTGTAAAAAGGTCAAAACTCCTATGGCTGATTGCCGTGCCAGGGCCTTTAGGCTGCAGTCTGCTCGGCACACCAGGGTCCATTAAACACTCTCTCTCTTGTCCTCACACTTGCGGGTATTCACGGATGTCCCATAGAGTTGAAAATGCAATTCCCAATGTAAAGAATACTGCAAACCACTTCACACGTGTGCCAAAACAGCGATGTTGAATCCAAAACCTTTGAGTTGTGAGCCCGCACTCTTCATCTTCATGGCCATTTAACACGCAGAGTGTTAGTGCATCAATATTTTGTTGACATTCTTATGAATAGTATGTTCTATTAATGCTATGCGCGACTCGGTTTTTAGTTTTATTTCCTAACTATAACCTTATTGGCTCTCAGCCAATAGCAGAGAGTGCTGATTAGAGTGTTCTGGCAGGGGGGCTGTCCTCCTGTCAGAACACAACAACTCAGCAGGGGAGATCGCTGGACTAACCTTGCATGGTTAGTACAGTGTCTCCGACCGAAGTTGACAGTTTTGTTGAGTTGCACGAAAAAACACTAGTGTGTTACCCGGCTTCAGGCAAGCCATAGATGATTCGATTCTCTTTCCTTCCACTACGGGTGGAACATTCAGTGTTGGATAATTAGCCTAACAATGTAATGGGTGGTCCTACTAAGGAGGCACAGAAATAAGTGCTAAGCTCCTAGTGAAGGCCAGTATTCATAAAATAGACCACCAAAGGTTATGGGGCCACCAGAGTGCTCTGGAGACTGCAGGTAGCACAGGAACAAAAGAGACTAAATAGGAAGAGAAAGAAAAGCTGGATGGCCGCACTCCAATGCAATCTATTTTATTCATGAATAATCATAATCCATAAAGCAAACAGAGGTGAACTATAAGGATAAGTTGATGCGTTTCACACCTACATCTGGTGCTATGATTAAGCACCAGATGTAGGTGTGAAACGCATCAGCTTATCCTTATAGTTCACCTCTGTTTGCTTTATGGATTATGATTATTCAATAATAAAATTGATTGCATTGGAGTGCGGCCATCCAGATTTTCTTTCTTTTCCTACTTAGTCTCTCTTGTTCCTGTGCTACCTGCAGACTCCAGGGCACTCTGGTAGCCCCATAGCCTGTAGTGGTCTATTGTATGAATCCTGACCTTCACTAGGAGCTTAGCACTTGTTTCCGTGCCTCCTTAGTAAGACCACCCATTACATTGTTAGGCTAATTATGGAGCATGGAAGAAGTGCGGACATGTATTGATTTCTTATGGGATGTTTGCATCTTAGAGTACCCCTGGCCTTATGGCTTACTGGTGCTCTAGAATGTAATTGAGGCAATGCGCAGGCACCACTGGGTACTTGTACTAACATGTGATGGCACTTTACACAGGAATAAATTAATACATGTACACTTAAACTTAAAAGAGAATTATGGCCAAAACTTCTCCTCTGGATTACAGGAGTGCACTTACTTTTGCTCTCCTGTGAGCCAGAGGCGATCCAAACCCTGGAATGATCCTGACACCCAGATGCCTGACCAGCAGCTGGCTCAGCCTCTTAGCGTGCCACTTTGAGCCTGAGCCAGCCACTCCCTCCCCTCCACAGCTTGGCACCCCAGTGAGTACTGGAGGGGCCAAGCACAGAGCGGTGACTGACAATCACTGCTATCTGCTCAGAGCAGACTGAGAACTGAGCAATCCGTGGTCATGCGATCGATCAGTTCTCAGGCATAGAGCTAACAGGGGGGACAGCTGCAGCATCGGTCCGATGCAGTGATGTGAGTGTAGATCTTTGTTTTTTTCGCTATTCCCACACTTCTCCTTTAACGTATTCGTATGTTTACAGGTGTGACCACCACAGGAAGTCCAAGAGAGATCTAACCGACAGAGACAGCAACAAAAACTTGACTGAGGGTCCAACATTTCACCTGCAAAGTAAAAAAAAACTGCAGTTACACTTGAGGCTGGGTTCACACTGCCGCACGGAGCAGCTCACAGTCGGGCTCTGTTGCCTCCCTGTTCACCATTTTAGGTGCAATTTCAGTCAGAATTTTTGGCTGAATTCGGACCTGAAATGGACCAGAAGACGCACAGGACTCCTGTGCAATTCACTCCGGAGTCGCTCCAGAGATGTGTGGACCGGCCCCATAGAGAGCCAGTCACAAATTCCGGACATGCGAATTGGATGCAGAGAAACCCGCATCCATTTCGCAATGGTGTGAACCCAGCCTTAAGGCTCTTCTACAACGGATGACATTCAGACATTTTATATTGTCCTCATTACATTTTTACAACTAGATTTAAAACTGCTCTTTAGTCTTTGACAGCATTTCTCTTGCAAGTTTTTTTTTAGATAGGCCTACAACCCTCTCTGTGCTCTGATACTTTGTTCTTTTTGCTTCCTCATTGCAAAGACTTGGATGGAGGATCATAGGATCAATGAGTACCGACATGTTTGAAATTTGGACTAACAGTTTAGCCTCTCCATCACTGTATCCGTTTATTTAAACATATTTATTTATATAGCTCAAGTAATTAGAACCCTATCGGATGGCAGCAGTTGGGATACAGGATCAAGTGACCTCCTTAAGTATTCTGTGAAGTGCAAAAGGCCGCTTAATATACATTGCCCAACAAAAGCAATGTTACAGTAACATTGTGTCACCCACTCATAGGATCGGGACTGAGGAAATGTCCAATTATGTCCCAGTTACCAGCACCTGTGCTCTGTGGCTTAGTCTTCTGCTACAATGCTGCTGTACTACGATGGCAAGATATGAAAGATTCCTTTTGGATGGATGCCCAGCCTGATACAGTTATACCAGAGGAATTGTTATAATTATAAATATTTCATGATGTAACCTCCGACTTGTGAAGAAGACAACACTGGCACTGTTTTCTAATACCTTGTGCTTTTTTTAGATTATTTTTAATCAGTGCTATCACTTTATGTTAAAGGGTCAGCCCAAAACTCAAATTCTAGCATTTTCTGAATGTAAGTAGGTTATATAGATCTAAATGCCGATCGAAGTACATCTAGTTTCCTGAACACTGTGAATCATAAAAGTTGCTATGTTTCTCCTTTTAATAAAATATGTTTTTCACAATTTTTCATCTTTTGCATCTTGGTGCCGTTGATATCCTCTTTCATCCATCTCCTGTGTAAATGCACTAGATTTGCATTGCCTGCACATTATTGCTTTGGACCGATTTCCTGAGAGTGACAACAGTGGACCATGCCTGCGCATTGGGCTGATGACACCATGGGCGCAGGTGACAGGATGACAATGCAGGAGCACAGTTTGGGGACATTTGTCACCCTTTAACAAGAAGTGCCTAAACAATGACCCTCAAGACACCAGATAGTCTTTTAAAGTGGTTGTTAAGCCACTCTAACCTGTATACACCATCAGCACTGCCTCCTATTGTAGTATCCCCCTCTGTGTGTGATTTATAAAAATAAATGCTGCAAATACCTAATTTCACTGCCGAGATTGCAATCACATGACTGGCCAGCTTTCTCCTTTCCTGCTCTGAGAGATGCAGTGGGCGGGGCTGCGATTCCCCTGCTGATGTCAGTCTGGAGGGGAGGAGAAGAGGAGGAGAGAGCTGGCTGATCATGTGATTGCAATCTCGGCTCTTAAATTAGATATTTACAGCATTTATATTTATAAATCATTTACAGAGGGGGACACTGCAATAGGAGGCAGTGCTGATGGTTTATACAGGTTAGTGTTATGAGAGCAGGAGGAGGGGGAGGGGCTGCTCACACACAGACAGAGAGGGGAGGGGAGGAGGACACAGGAGCAGAGAGGAGAGCAGATAGCAGGCTGCTGATGACAGAGGCACGTATACTGACCACTGTGTCTGGTCTCAGCAGCCATGATACACCGTGGTCAGTTTACAGAGGAGTGGGGAGAAACTGGCAGGATCAGCCAGGTTTTTTAGGTGTTACAGGGGGCCAAATGACACAGGACAATCACTGTGTCATATAACATGCTTTAAAGGAGCAGGATCTATATTTTTTTGGGTTAACAAACATTTTAATGAAAGCTGTAGATTTAAAAAGACTGAAAACAAACTTTGAACATTTATTAACATGTTTATTAAGGTGTTAGTGATTGGGTATAGATCTTCTTTGATTTAATCTCCTAAAAAATCTAGCAGTAGGATTACCTTATTATACATTTTAGCTTTGCTATCTGCCTCAAGCTGCCATAAACTGAGCAAATTTAAGCTGGCTCCTAATGAAATCAAAGGCAGAGATTTAGGGAATTGTCACATGGCCAGCATCTTTCAAATGAAATTTGTCATTTTGGAGGAACTAACACAATATGGTTCCTTCCAGACAAATTATTAAAGCCTGGTACTCACTAATGCCCCGATCGGACATTCCGACAACAAAATCCATCGATTTTTTCTGATGGACGTTGGCTCAAACTTGTCTTGCATACACACGGTCACACAAATCTTGTTGGAAATTCCGAACATCAAGAACGCGGTGACATACAACACGTATGATGAGCTGAGAAAAATGAAGTTCAATAGCCAGTGTGGCTCTTCTGCTTGATTCCGAGCATGCGTGGAACTTTGTGCGTCGGAATTGTGTACACACGATTGGAATTTCCGACAACGGATTTTGTTGTCGGAAAATTTGAGCTCCAGATCTCAAATTTTATGTGTCCGCTGGAGCCTACACACGGTTGGAATTTCCGACAACAAGCTCCCATCGAACATTTTCTGTTGGAAAATCTGACCGCGTGTACGGGGCATTACAGTTTTTTTTGGGTTGCACGTTGTACTAACCATGCTAGTGTTAGTTCAGCGATCTCCCCCGCTGAGCTGTTGTGATCTGACAGGGGGACAGCTACCCCGCCAGAACACTCCGATCAGCGCTCTCAGCCATTGGCTGAGAGCGCTGATTGGGAGTCGGTCAGCTGCTGGTTTTCCAGACTGACCGACACACAAGGGCCGAATGGCGGCTGTTTTTTTGAACCGGCCATTGTCTTGTGACATTCGGCCTGTGTGTATGGGGCTTTAGAGTCAGCAGAATTATTCTTTTATTTGATTTGACAAAGTGGTAACAATCTATCTGAATACCGGCCATATTGTAGTAGGCAGCTGGTTTTATTTATGAAATAAACTTACACCCACGTAAACCACCTTCCAGCTTCTCCTGATGAAGTCAGACATAATTGACCAAACACATCACTTCCGCTTGTTGGAACGCATGTGAAACGCAGATCCCAATTTGTATTTGCCATGCTTATGTTTTTAATTACAATGCAAGTGCATTTTTATCTTTTTTCACTATTAAATAACTACTACATTATAAGAGTCTTCCCGATCTTCCCGATCTCTTTATGCATGTAATATTTGGCGCATCATTGAGTATCTTAAAGGAACAGAGGCATTTAAAAAGGCACAGTGGCTACATACCATCCATTTGTACAGATGATCCAGGAGATGGACTAGGGAGCGATTTGAGTACATTACTCATTTTATGGAGAGATGCCATTCTATGATAAAAGCACAATTAGACTTCCTTTCAAATAAAGGGGTCAACAGCTTCTGGTGTGTACGCAGTGAGTACAGAGAAAGAGCACAGTTGGTGTCACAGAATATTTTCATATATTTTGGACTCTTTTGGCACAGATCACTTTTTTGTGTATTTTTCAGTCTATTTGATTACACTATATGGACATTTTTAATTTACTTTGATTACACTGCATGGACACTTTTAGCGTATTTAGATTGCACTGCATGGATATTCTTATTGTTATATAGCACATGAGAGTGCAGCCATAAAACCATTTGGATTTTTTCTGTTTCAGTCAGAAGTTATTGCCCTGTTTAGCTTAGTATCGTCCGCAAATACAGAGATTGAACTGTTTACCCCATCCTCCAGGTCGTTTATGAACAAATTAAATAGGATTGGTCCCAGCACAGAACCATGTGGGACCCCATTTTCCACCCCTGACCATTCAGAGTACTCCCCATTTATCTCTACCCCCTGATTTCACACTTGTAGCCAGTTTTCAATCCATGTACTCACCCTATGGTCTATGCCAACGGACCTTACTTTGTACAGTAAACGTTTATGGGGAACTGTGTCAAATGCTTTTGCAAAATCCAGATACACCACGTCTACGGGCCTTCCTTTATCTAGATGGCAACTCACCTCCTCATAGAAGGTCAATAGATTGGTTTGGCAAGAACGATTCTTCATGAATCCATTCTGATTACTGCTAATGATACCTTTTTCTTTACTAAAATCTTGTATATATTCCCTTATCATCCCCTCCAGGAGCTTGCATACTATTGATGTTAGGCTAACTGGTCTGTAATTCCCAGGGATGTATTTTGGCCCTTTTCATTCATTGAATGAGTTTACCAAAAAATTTTAATATTGCAAAATATACAGCCTCATGCTTCATAACTAAGCTTCATCTCATGCTGAATAAACAAAATGATTAATGTACCTTAAATAGAAATCTATCTTTAGATAGATTTTTACTCCAGAAGCATTTTATTAAAATAAATTTGATAAAAATCAAAAAAAATCGATTTTAATAAAAAAAAGGACCATATTTTGTCAAAAATAGATTGTTTATTCCATAGGACACTTACGATTTTTTCATTCAACATGATCCACGTAAGTTTCTTTTTGACTAGCACAATATCTATGACAGGACTTTTCCACGCTGTCGCTATCGCAATTTTGGCTGCTAGGTACATAAAGTAGATTAATGTCTGAGTGTGTCGTGGGATATTTTCAACAGGCTTGTCTAGTAGGGCGATACTTCTGTCTTTAGTGTCATTAACCATTGTGACTGAGAAAATAAATGAGTGAACCCTCATCCAAAAGCGACGAACCTTAGGGCACATCCACCATTTGAATTTTTTGATATACATAGTTGGATTTAATTGAGTGATTAACTTTATAGGGGCTGTATGTTGACCAAAGGTGTTGGAAAATTTATACTTTTAGGCTCCATTCACACTTGTACGACTTTTCATGCTAATTTGGACACATAAAGTTGCATGACAAAATTGCAGCCCATTGTTTCCAATGGCACCCGTTCGGATCTGTGTGACTTAAAGTCACAGCGACTTTAAAAAGGTGCCTGCACTACTTTGATGCGAATTAGTGCCAGAGAGGGTAAAGTCGTAAAAAAAACACACTCAAAGTCACATCAAAGTCGCACTGAAAATCGTGCAACTTTGGATCCGCACAAGTGTGAATAGAGCGTTAAAGTGTTTGTTAAGCCAATACAATATACAGTGCCTTGAAAAAGTATTCATACCCCTTGAAATTTTCCACATTTTGTCATGTTACAACCAAAAACATAAATGTATTTTATTGGGATTTTATGTGATAGACCAAGACAAAGTGGCACATAATTGTGAAGTGGAAGGAAAGTGATAAATGAATTTCACATTTTTTTACAAATAAATATGGGAAATGTGTGGCGTGCATTTGTACTCAGCCCCCCTGAGTCAATACTTTGTAGAACCACCTTTCACTGCAATTACAACTGCATGTCTTTTTGGGGATGTCTCTACCAGCTTTGCACATCTAGAGAGAGAAATTTTTGCCCATTCTTCTTTGCAAAATAGTTCAAGCTCTGTCAGTATGGATGGAGAATGTCTGTGAACAGCAATTTTCAAGTCTTGCCTCAGATTCTCAATTGGATTTAGGTCTGGGCTTTGACTGGGCTATTCTAACACATGAATATGCTTTGATCTAAACTATTCCATTGTAGCTCTGGCTGTATGTTTAATGGTCATTGTCCTGCTGGAAGGTGAACCTCCACCCCAGTTTCAAGCCTTTTGCAGACTCTAATGCCGCGTACACACGGTCAGACTTTTCGGCTACAAAAGTCCGACAGCCCGTCCGACAAACTTTCGGCGGACTTTTGGCGGACCTTGGACGGACTTGCGTCTGACCTTCTAACGAACGGACTTGCCTACATATGATCACACAAAAGTACGACAGATTCGTAGGTGATGACGTACACCGGACTAAAATAAGGAAGTTGATAGCCAGCAGCCAAAAGCTGCCCTAGCGTGGGTTTTTGTCCGTCGGACTAGCATACAGACGAGTGGATTTTTCAACCGGACTTGAGTCCGTCAGGAAGATTTGAAGCATGTTCCAAATCTAAAGTCCGTCAGATTTTTGACCAAAAAAGTCCGCTGCAGGTTCGATGAAGCCCACACATGGTCGAATTGTCCGCCGGATTTGGTCCGTCGGTGTCCGTCTGACTTTTGTAGACGAAAAGTCCAACCGTGTGTACGCGGCATAACAGGTTTTCTTCTAAGATTGCCCTATGTTTGGCTCCATCCATCTTCCCATCAACTCTGACCAGCTTCCCTGTCCCTGCTGAAGAAAAGCATCCTCACAACATAATGCTGCCACCACCATTTTTCATGGTGGGGATGGTGTGTTCAGGGTGATGTGCAGTGTTAGTTTTCTGCCACATATAGTGTTTTGCTTTTAGGCCAAAACGTTAAATTTTGGTCTCATCTGACCAGAGCACCTTCTTCCACATGTTTGCTGTGTCCCCCACATGGCTTCTCACAAACTGCAAACGGGACTTCTTATGGCTTTCTTTCAACAGTGGCTTTTTTCTTGTCACTCTTCCATAAAGGCTAGATTTGTGGAGAGCACGACTAATAGTTGTCCTGTGGACAGATTCTCCCATCTGAGCTGTGGATCTCTGCAGCTCCTCCAGAGTTACCATGGGCCTCTTGTCTGCTTCTCTGATTAAACCTCTCCTTGTCTGGCCTGTCAGTTTAAGTGGACGGCCATGTCTTGGTAGGTTTGCAGTTGTGCCATACTCTTTAGATTTTTGGATGATGGATTGAACAGTGCTCTGTGAGATGTTTAGAGCTTGGGATATTTTTTTATAACCTAACCCTGCTTTAAACTTTTCCACAACTTTATCCCTGACCTGCCTGGTGTGTTCCTTGGCCTTCATGATGCTGTTTGTTCACTAAGGTTCTTTGACAAACCTCTAAGGGCTTTGAGGAACAGCTATATTGATACTGAGATTAAATTACACACAGATTGACTCTATTTACTAATTAGGTGACTTCTGAAGGCAATTGGTTCCACTGGATTTTAGTTAGGGGTATCAGAGTAAAGGGGGCTGGATACAAATGCACGCCACACTTTTCAGATATTTCTTTGTAAAAAAATTGGAAAACCATTTATCATTTTCCTACCACTTCACAATTATGTGCCACTTTGTGTTGGTCTATCACATAAATTCCCATAAAATATATTTATGTTTTTGGTTGTAACATGACAAAATGTGGAAAATTTCAAGGGGTATGAATACTTTTTTAAGGCACTGTAAATATTCAATTCCCTCTGTAAAATAACATTATGTGCCACAGTGTCTGCTTTATATAACCTTATATCAGAGCGTCTCCTGGCGCTCGCGTGACTCCTCGGCTCTCTCCTCTCCCCGACTGACAGCTATAGCGCGAGGGGCCCAGAACAACTGCTGACGTCAGGCAGGGTGATGAGAGAAGAGAGAGCACCAGCGGAGTCACGTGAGCACCAGCAGACGCTCTGATATAAGGTACAGATCAGCATCTTTTTTATACAATACAGACACTGGGGCAAGTAATGTTATTTTACAGAGGGGATTGCATATTTATATTGTAGTTATGATAGCAGCAGGAGGGGAGGGCTGGGGAGTGGACAGAGCTGACAGACAGGGAGGGGAAGTGGTAGAGCAGAGAGCCGGGCTGTGGATGACGGAGGCACATAAACTGACCACAGTGTCAGGGCTCAGCACCCATGATAAACCGTGGTCAGTTTACAGGGGGGAGGGCAGAACCAGGCAGGATCAGCCAGGTTTTTTAGGTGATAGAAGGGTCCAAACTATACAGCACAAGCACTGCGCTGTTATTTATGCTTTAAGGGAACAGGATCTGTTTTTTTTTTTTTTAGGGTAACAAACTCTTTAAGGTGTTATGAATAGAGATCGACCGATATATCGGCCGGCCGATATATCGGCCGATATTTGGTGTTTCTTACTTAATCGGCATTGGCCGATTGTGCTGATAAAAAAGGCCGATATAACTCAGCGCGACTTGGAAATGACTTGAAGTCAATGCAAGTTGCCTGTATTCTTCTCTGAAGCTACTTCTCCCTCCTCTGGGCAGCCTGCCAAATCTGATAAAAAGAACCTGGATTGATACAATGTTTACACTTCTGAATGGACTGAGCTCTGTGTAGAAGCTCTCAGTTTAACCATTTAAAGGCTAAATCTTTTCTGACATTTGTTGCTTACAAGTAAAAATCCTGTATTTTCTGCTAGAAAATCACTTAGAACCCCCAAACATTATATATATTTTTTCTAGTAGAGACCCTAGGGAATAAAATAGCGGTTGTTGCAATATTTTATGTCACACGGTATTTGCGCAGCGGTCTTTCAGACGCAATTTTTTTTAAAAAAAATACACTAATAAATTAAAAAAAAAAAAACTAAGCAGTAAAGTTAGCCCATTTTTTTCGTCCAAAAGTTTTGATTACTTTTGATTACCTGTTTTTGTGTATTTATTTTTAAGATATAGTTTTTTTTTTATATTTTTTTAATCTAAATTCTACATAAAAGTGAACTGATTGGAGGTTTGTTTTGTTTAATAAATGTTTAAATGTAAAAAATTTTCTGTATCACTTTAGGTTGCTTTCACACTGCAGCGGGCATGCATTGACGGTAAAACGCTGCTAGTTTTAGCGGCGCTTTACCGTCATTTTAGCGGCGCTATTCGGCTGCTAGCAGGGAGCTTATAACCCAGCTAGCAGCCGAGGAAGGGGTTAAATGCGCCCCTGAAGCGCCGCAGCCGAAACGCTTTGCAGGCGCTTTGGCAGCGGTGCGCATTCATTTCAATGGGCAGGAGTGGTGTTATACACCACTCCAAAGATGCTGCTTGCAGGACTTTTTGTTATCATCCTGCCAGCGCATCGCCTCAGTGTGAAAGCACTCGGGATCTCACACTGAGACTGCAGGGGAGCCGTTTTACAGGCACTTTACAGGCGCTATTTTTAGCCCAAAAGCGCCTGAAAAACGCCCCAGTGTGAAAGAGGTCTAAGACCCCTTTCACACTGAAGTGGTTTTCAGGCGGTATTGCGCTAAAAATATCGCCTGAAAAGCGCCCCTAAACAGCCTCCGCTGTTTGTTCAGTGTGAAAGCCCGAGGGCTTTCACACTGAAGCGGTGCGCAGGGAGGGCGGTGAAAAAAGTCCTGCAAACCGCTTTTTTGGTTTGGTTTTGGTGTATTCACCGCTCCTTCCCCGCTCCTGCCCATTGAAATCAATGGGACAGCGCGGCTATACCGCTACCGCGGCAATACCGCGGCTATAGCCGCGCTGTACGAGGGATTTTAACCCTTTTTCGGGCCGCCAGCGGGGGGTAAAACCGCACCGCTAGCGGCCGAATACCGCTGCAAGAACGACGGTACAGCAGCGCTAAAAATAGCGCTGTTGTACCGCCGACGCCCCCACCGCCCCAGTGTGAAAGGGGCCTAACTGTTAGATTTTATGAGATGAAGGGAAAAAAAAAAAAAATCGGCCTAATATATCGGCCCAAAAAAAATCGGCATCACATATCGGCCACCGCGATTTCTAAATATCGGCATCGGCCAGAGAAAAACCCATATCGGTCGACCTCTAGTTATGAAGCCCTAACATTTACCTCCGCATCTACCATACTTTGTCTGCTGCTTCTTCTTTAAAAGCTTGCCCTTCTTACATAAGCTCGCCCAAAGATCCCCGCCCCATGTTTCTTGTTTTTGGATGGCTCTGTTGCCTTGCATGGCCCCTATGGAGTCACCCTTTTGTGCGTGCTCCAGGAATTCAAGTCGATGTAGGGATGCTGCACTAGCAGCCAGAGAGGACAGGATGCGGCACCCATGCAGAGTGGCACTTGTGATTACAGGTATAGTAGTCCCTAAGGATGGGGATCAGGAGACTTTCTGTGCAGTATGAGTAAATGCTTCCCGACTGAAAGTTTGGGGAAGTGGCACAATGCAAGTTTGAGGCTGGCGGGTCTAAGCACGCAAATTTATACGTTTTTCTAGACTTTCTGTAAAGCAAACATTTTATTCCCTATGCTCAAATGGCCGATACAGCTGTAATTAGGATAAAACAATGAGGCTTTAGTACTACTTGAGTAAATTAGTAGATTTGCTGATTTGATATAATTGCTTTACCGTTTAGCAGCTGCTTGACAAAGTGTGAATACAGTTTGTGCAATTACACATTGATCAGTGATGTTAGCAAGGATATACTTTAAAGGAAGTTTAAATTGCATTTTCCCACAGAAGTAGCTTCCACACTCTATTTTGGTGACCCAGACCTCCCGGTGTCATGTGATGCATTATGTAAGAGGGGTAAGAAGCTCTGGGCTATATTAATTATAGGAAGTTAATTATGGTTCATAACTCATCACTCCCACAACTCCCAGGGATATCGCTTTTAAACTCTGCACATTGGAAGGATAACGCTGGGAAAATATAACCAATTACAGCTATTGGGCTTATAACTTGGTGTATGGGACAAGTGATAGGAATATATTGCACAAAATGACATGCACTCACATTTTTAGTTCTGCGAAGCAACACATTGGACCATAATACAAATTTCAGTGTTGTCACAAGTGTTACTCTGATATAGAATGTTTGTGTGTGCTGGGAACCTGTGAATGTTATATGTCAGTGGTCTGGGAGGCCAATTTTACCGATCCCAGTAATGCAAGTAACAGCTGCGGACACGGGGGACTCCAGTTACCTCCTCGCCCTTTCTAATTTGGCAGAGTCAGCACAGAGGGAGGAGGAGGTGCTGAAAGAAGGAGAGAATGGGATAAGGAAGAAAGGAATGATGAGTACAAAGGAGAGAAAAGGAGGAAGGTGAAGAGCTTTGTGTATAAAGATAAGGGAAAATAAGGACATGAAATATAAGAGCTGAGGAGTGTTACACAGGTAGATGTTCATCCTATTGGTGTCCTTCTGTTGGATTTATGTGCAATTGAAATTAACAGTACATACCTAAATTATTTTTTTAAGGTGCAAGAGACTGGTATATTGACTGGGTTCAGGCTCTTGTTACTTAGGATAGTAAAGAAGAACTCCAGCCGAACAATGATAGAAAAATGTTTTACCTACCAAAGCAATTGTAGTTAGTAACTCTCAACTCCCATACCCCAGCCGTACTGGATAGTCAAGATGGCGACACAGTGTTGCTGCTAGAATAATTAGCTGCTGTGTGAGTTGGCCCTAGTGTGTATGTGAAACAGGGACCCCAGATTTTAAGCTCCTAGGGGGCAGAGACTGGTGTGAATATGCAGTATGCACAGTATATTCAATGTATAAAATATTGTGTAAAATTGTCAACGCTATATAAATACCTGCAATACATACAATAAACAGACAAAATAAACTAGACTTGAAAAGTCCCCAGTGCATATAGCCAAACACCTGTTGCTATACAGGACTCTTCATGGTTGACCACATTGGCTCAGTTCCTTAGGCCCCTTTCACACTTGTACAACTTGTCCTACGATTTGGGACTGCAAAGTCGCATGACAAGTCGTTCCCCATGATTTCCAATGATCTTGAAGGGGAACTCCACGGCAAGAGCATACCAGGCCCTTCAGGCTGGTATGGATTTTAAGGGGAATCTCCACACCGAAAGAACGACATGGGGGTCCCCCCCAAATCCATACCAGACCCTTATCCGAGCACACAGCCCGGCAGGTGAGGAAAGGGGGTGGGGATGAGCGAGCGTCCCCCCCGCTCCTGAACCGTACCAGGCCACATGCCCTCAACATGGGGGGGTGGGTGCTTTGAGGCAGGGTGGGCCTTGCGCCCCCCACCCTAAAGAACCTTGTCCCCATGTTGATGAGGACAAGTGCCTCTTCCCAACAATCCTGGCCATTGATTGTCGGGGTCTGCGGGCAGGGAGCTTATCGGATTCCGGAAGCCCCCTTTAACAAGGGGGCTCCTAGATCCTGGCCCCCCACCCTATATGAATGATTATGGGCTACATTGCTGGGTCTTCTCCGCTGTCTTCTACCTCGGTTCTCCTTCCAATGTTGACTCAACGATCTCTCCCACTCTAATGCTGGGTGCGCGGTGTGCCACTGCTTATATTGGCACGGGGCAGGGTCATCACCGCCCATCATGCCCCGGGCGGTGACATCATGAGGGGCGGGGCTTCCGGATGACGTCACAGGGTGACCCCGCCCCATGCCAATATAAGTAGTGGCACACCGCGCACCCAGCATTAGAGCAGGAGAGAGTGTTGAGTCAACATCAGAAGAAGAACAGAGGGAGAAGAGAGTGGAGAAGACTCAACAAAAGAGCGAGAAGATAGCGGAGAAGACCCAGCAGAGGCAGAAGAAGCGGACAGAGGGAGAAAAACCAGAGAGAGTTAGAAGACATCAGCGGAGAGTGGAGAAGACCCGGAGAGGGGAGAAGTACCAGCAGAGGCAGAAGACATCTGCGGAGGAGGCAGGAGACGTCGCCAGAAGAGCCGGAGAAGAAGTCGGAAGAGATCCCGGAGCTGCCTAATAAATTACTTTAAAAACCTCTGTACTGTTTTATTTTTGACACTTTTTTTAGGTGAATGGGTAGGGGTACAATGTACCCCATACTCATTCACATTAAGTGGGGGGCCTGGCATCTGGGAGCCCCCTTGTTAAGATTCTGATAAGCTCCCCGCCCGCAGATCCCGACAACCAACGGCCAGGGTTGTCAGGAAGAGGCCCTTGTCCTCATCAACATGGGGACAAGGTGCTTTGGTGTGGGGGGGGGGGCACAGGGCATGTTGAGGGCATGCGGCCTGGTACGGTTCAGGAGGAGGGGGGGCGCTCGCTTGTCCCCATCCCCTTTCCTGACCTGCCGAGCTGTGTGCTCGGATAAGGGTCTGGTATGAATTTTGGTTCTCCTTAAAATCGATGCCAGACTGAAGGGCCTGGTATGCTCTTGGTGTGCGTGGAAATCCCCCTAAAGATTAATACCAGACACAGTGCCTGGTATTGTCGGTGATCAAAGTCGGATCCCTGTTCATTGAAGTCGGACTTCAAGTCACAGGGCAAAGTCAGATCCACAGTCGTACGACTGTTTTGTCAAAATTGCGCCGTGAAATTGCGCGACTTTGAAGTTGCACAAGTGTGATAGGGGCCTTATACTTACCGATGGACTTTCCATGGGTTCCTGGTTGAACCCCTTATCCTTTAACCTCCCTTGTGGTATTCCTGAGTGTGGCTCAAGGTTCATTTTCATACTATTAGCGGTAATCCCGAGCCACACTCTGGAATGCATTGCAGAATCCTGGTCTAGGTAACTTACCTTGTCCCCAGGATCCTGCGATGTCCCCCTGCTGTGTCCTCCGCTCGATGCTCTGTGTTCCGGGCTCCGTTCCCTGCGAGCACTGCGATGCATGGGGGCGGAGTCCAGTGGCAAATTCAAAAAGTACTAAAAAACCATAACACCTACAGTACACTGTAATCTGTAAGATTACATTACTGTATGAAATAATTTCACCTCCTTTTTGTCCCTAGTGCTTTGTCCAGTGCCCTGCCTGCACCCTTATATTATATATACTGTTCTTTCTGCCTGGAAACTTGAGAATTTCCATGGCATCCAAAAAGTCTCCCTTTATGTCAAAAGCAGTTTTAGACCAGCTAGAAAACAGCGATAGTAAATTAGAATACTTGCAGAATTGAGCGATAGTGAATCAAGGGGAATTCATTTTATTATTATTATATTATTATTTGTTATAATTATTTATAGTTATTTATTATATTATAATTTATGATTTTGTGTTTCAAACTTTATCATACCCGGGATGTCTATAGACTCTTGTTTGGACAGATTTAAGTGTGTTATTACTAACAATTACAGGCCTGCAATATAAAACGCCAGATTTCTATGCAAAACAGTGTAACGCTTTGAGATTCAAAAATCTGACATAATCATACCGCAAGGGAGGTTAAATATGTTACCATTGCCATCTCCTTGTTGACTGAATATGATGACAGTGCCATTAACCTCCCTGGCGGTATTCCCGAGTGTGGCTCGAGGTTAAAATTCAGGACCATTAGCGGTAACCCCGAGCCACACTCGGGATCGCATCGCAGGATCCTGGTGCCTCCTTACTTACCTTGTCCCCGGGATCCTGCGATGTCCCCCGCAGTGTCCGCGGGCTGTGTCCTGTTCCGAAGCCTCTCTGTGCCAGGCTCCGTTCCCTGCGAGCGTCGCGACGCACGGGGGCGGAGCCTGGCGGCAAATTCAAAAAAATGTAAAAAGCATAACACATACAGTACTGTAATCTTACAGATTACAGTACTGTATGAAATCATTTCACATCCCCTTTGTCCCCAGTGCTCTGGCCCATGCCCTGCATGCAGTTTTATATTGCATATGCTGTTCTTTCTGCCTGGAAACTGGAGATTGTCCATAGCAACCAAAAAGTGTCCCTTTACGTCAAAAATGGCTTTAGACCAGCTAGAAAACAGCGATAGTAAATTAGAACACTTGCAGAATTGAACGATAGTGAATCGTGTGGAAATTTATTTTATTACTATTTATTTTTATTTTTTTTAATTATTTTTTTTTTTTATTGTATTATAATTTATGTTTTTGTGTTTCAAACTTTATCATACCCGGGATATCTACTAGACTCTTGTTTGGACAGATTTAAGTGTGTTATTGTTAATAATTACAGACCTACAATATAAAACGCCAAATTTCCATGCAAAATAATTGTACCGCTTTCAGCACCTAAAATCAGAAAGAATCATACCGCCAGGGAGGTTAAGCACTCGTTCTTATAACATTATAATAATAATATATAATAATATAATATATAATATTATATAATATATAATATTATATAGTAATAAACATTATAATGTCTTTTTATTATTATTATTTAAAAACTGAATAAAAAGATTGAAACAGAAAAGTTCCCAACGTTTTGTTGATCCTCTTATATCACTGCAAGCATCCCATCTCTTTTTCTTTCAGCCCGCGTATAAGTCCAGCATAACACTAAAATCCCTGCATCTATAGACATCCATGATCTAACACTAACCTATTTATCTCTGTAAAGAAGAAATCGGTATACATACCTTTTTTCAAGCCGATCTGGCCCGGTCTCCAACGGCGGAAGCTCTGCAGAGGACACAGCTGACAACGGTTGTGAAATGAATAGGGAGTGACATCACCTATAGACTTAATATGGGGCTTCCGTTGTCGGCTGTGTCTTCTGCACTCCACAGCGAAGCCGCGGCTGACAGCTCAGCATGAAATCATGTCGGTTTGGCTTCAAAAAAAGGTATGTATACTGATTTCTTATTTACAGGGTTAGATAGGTTAGTGTTAGATCGTGGATGTCTGTAGGTGCAGGGATTTTAGTGTTAGGGTGTTTAAGTGTTAGGGTGGATAAATCTCTGGCAAGCCTTACTGTACTGAAGAGACAACAGAAAGCAAGAGGAAATTTCAATGAAATGAGGGGATAGCCCCTGTTAAATAGTTGTTACCGAAACAGGTGTTCCCATTGGAAAATATACCATAGCCCCGCCTCAGTCTGGTGGCAACTGTATGGGATCTATATATAAAGATTTTCACACAATGTTCACACAGCTTTCACCCAAGATTCACATATTTTTCAAAATAAATTCAATTTCCCATTCGATTTTAAATTTAATTTCCCATCACTTTCTGTCTCTGTGACAAAAGTCACCAGGGAGAACCAAGAGGGTGCATTTACCTAGCAAGTACATAAACATTACCTGTGTCTTAGAAACCTGGTTTCTGACTATTTTTGGTTTCTATATTGCACCCATCCCCTATTTGATATACATTACAATAATAGAAAAAATATTAATTAACTATTAAAAACAAACAAAATAATCCAATTAAAAAAAACAAAAAAACTGTAAACAGTAATGGGCCAGCTGGCTGCATCTGTGTCTTAGAAAACTTGTAAACATTTTACTACACACACCTTTTATGAGTAATAAAAACATAAGTTCTAACTCTTCTCTACTCTGTGCAAAATAAAGGCTATAGCCTATCCCAATCTGTCAGACTATCTCCAAATCTATCCACTTTTAGGCGATCCCTGAAAACTTTTCTTTTCAAAGAAGCCTATCCTGCCTACACATAACAACTGCACTTTCATTTTCTTCATTGGATCATCTCCCACAGTTTTTTACCCTTTTGTATCACTTTACCCTCCCTCCTAGATTGTAAGCTCCAACGAGAAGGACCCTCTGATTCCTCCTGTATTGAATTGTATTGTAATTGTACTGTGTACCCTAACATTGTAAAGCGCTGCGAAAACTATTGGCGCTATATAAATCCTGTATAATAATAATAATAATAAATAAACTTTATGGCCATGCCATGTAAGTGAGCAGGCTGCAGTGATAAACGTTTTATTTTATATATACTAATGATATTTGAATGGGCTTTAGTTGCACTCCCATGAATAGTAAAAATGGCTCAATGTCATGTTCCCAAAAAAAAAGCTAAAATTAACTGTAGGCTGTGCTAAATATTTGCCAATAATTTGTCCTTATAAACCCCTACTGCTATCCAGATCTTTTGCTGGGCATCCCCTTATTTTCTTTCCCATTCTGTTTTTAGCTTTATAAAAGCTATTCATATCCGTGAGAATTAATGCCACAGTAATTATGCCTGAGTAATAATTGGCTTGAGAAATAGTAGGCTGATAGTGGTTTGGCGAAGGCAGTAACAGTTTTAGTGTTCGTTCATATGCTGAAATGCCCACTGGCTAGTGTCCTTTGTGTGGTGAGATGTGCTTACTTGAGGCGAGGTGCAGTGGGGAAAAAATCGCAGCATGTCTGCAGTTTACACAATGCACCACAACTCACCAAAATGCAGCATTGTGGAGTGAACAGGGCACATATGAAACAATAGTTTTCTTTGTGCTCTTGCACTGAGCCTGCAATGATCTGTGCAAGATTCCAATGTTATAAACAGAATTTTAACAGGTCTCCTTTTACCAGGAGGAAGTATACAGAATAGATGTTGGCCAAAGTATTAAGCTTTAGGGTTAGAACGTCTGTGTTTGACTCCAGTTGAAAGATTTACCCTTATATATGTGACACCAATTGATAGAATTGAATATGGGTGTCACTAGGACAGGAAGGTGAAGATAGCAATAAAAACCTTGCAGAGTTCCGATCTTTCTCCCCAAACACAAGAAAATATTCAGGATTTCCACCTTCTTTGCAATAGTTTACAAATTATGCTGTGACTTGAGTGCAATGTAGCCATTAACTTTAAAGCAGCTTGTAATTTTTTGTTTCCATTTGTGCAATGTGCCCATGATAATTGTATCTACACCACTGTATGATGCTGTATAATAATGCTTGTCCCTTTGAATAGTGAGGCCAGTGAGGGATTTTCTAACTGGACCTGAACTTTAGTTAGAATATAAAGAGCAATAATTTATATATGTAACCAGGTACTTGGCCAGCTATAGGAGCTCCTGTGTGATCTACTGGCTGTGGGCTGCTTCCCACCCCTTGCTGCCGTGCTGCAGGCTGAACTCTGTATTAAAGCAGGCTGTGTGCTGAGAGTGTGGGCACAGAGAAGGGCACAGTCCCTTGCTACAAGTCATAACAATAGGAGAGTCGCTATCCTTCCTCCATTGTGCTTCTGTACACTGACTAGAATAAAGGCTGTTCTCCAGTGTGCTCCTCTGCCTGCTCTCCCCCAAACCCATAGTATCGACAGCGGAGCCTTCCAGGAGTTAAGGGAACTTGAATATGCAAGCCAGAATGAACCCTGGGAGATGTAGTTCAGAGGGAGTGCGGCCATGTGGAGGTGGATTGGGCTAAACACTACAGCACACATAGATCCTTGAAAACAGGGGAGGAAGGAGAGTGTAATACCGTGTTTTTTCAGAGAGAAGGCGGGGTCTTGCTGTGCAGGGATTAGAGATGGAGAGACCTGTGCTGGGGTGCAGACACCAAAGGCAAGATGCTGAGGTCCAGAGTGCTGGAAACAAACCACTGAGGACGAGATTTGCTGAGTCATCAAGGATTGGGTCCCTGAAGACTACAACCTTACAATTGTCAAGGACTTCACTGCTTGCCAGGACAACTGTGCTTATTTCACCACTGTTTAGAGAAAATTGAGTACTGTCCGTGATACTTTTTTTTATCTATTTTATTTGCACTAACATACAATTTTTCAGGAGAAGCTGTCGGGGTATGTCCCCTTCTTCAAGGTCCAAGCAGTACTGCTTGGACCTTGAAGAAGGGGACATACCCCGAAAGCTTGTCCTGAAAAATTGTATGTTAGTGCAAATAAAAAAAGTATCACGGACAGTACTCAATTTTCTCTGTCACAATTGCACTAATACGGCTACAATCACATCAAGTACCACTGTTTAGCAAATTTAGCACAACAGAAGACTGCCTATTTGCTTAGCAGCCCCAAGACAAATCACTGCATACAGCCTTAAAGGGATGGTAATCAAAGTGCATCATCGTACAGAGTGGGCCCTGCCGTTAGCCGGTTGAAGCTTACAAGTTAGGTGCCAGATACTCTACAACTGCCTCCCAGGGGTACCCCTTCAGAAAAATATACAAATATATATTTGCTTAGTACTACTCTGATCTAGATTTGCTGCCATATTATAGCCCAGTATTCACATCAGTTAGTTTATTGAGGAGGCGGGTTCTTGCTGTGCTGGGATCAGAGCTGGAGAGACCTGTGCTGGGGTGCAGGGCCCAGAGGCAAGATGCTGAGGACCGGAGTGCTGGAAACAAATCACTGAGGACCTGATTTGCTGTGGACTGAGCCATCAAGGATTGGGTCCCTAAAGACTGCAGCCTTACAATTGTCCAGGACTTCACTGCTTACCAGGACTTGTGAGCAGTTGCAACTGTGCTTATTTCATCACTGTTTAGTAAATTCAGAAAAAACAGAAGACTGCCTATTTGCTTAGCAGCATCAAGACAAATGGCCACATACAGCCTTAAAGAGATGGTAATCAAAGTGCATCATCCTACAGATTGGGCCCTGCTGTTAGCCGGCTAAAGCTTACAAGTTAGATGCCAGGGATACCCCTTCAGGAAAATATGCATACTAATACTAATACTAGTTAGATTTTTCTTAGTACTACTGTGATCAAGATTCACTGCCAACAGACACATTACCTATTACATACCTGTTTATTGCTTTTGTGCATTGCCATTTATTTGCCTTACAATATTAAAGTTACATTATATACAATTACGTAGCCTGGTGCCTATTTCCTATATGCTAATGTAGTGACGGTAGTATACTAGTACTTAAGCTCATACAGGTGTTCGCAGTATTACATTGTATAACTAGGTGTGTCAGACGGGACAAAGTGGTTTGGAGTCATGGAAGAACAGAGAAACCGTCATGCCAAGTCGCTTCTCTGAGGATAAGTGCTACATATACATAATATCAGATTGTTTGCTCTAGCTGTTTCTGCTTCCAATCGTTAGCTGAATCATGGTCTTATTGGTGAATATGGTATGCCCTTTTCCATCTTTAGAAAGCAAGCTGATGGAGAAAAATTGAGTTTTTTAATCAAAGTACATTGTGATTAATGAGTAATATGTTGTCCAAAATTAAGGACATCTCATAGAATATGAATAGCGAAATTTTATTTTAGCTTGATATAGGTACATTCCTCAGTGGTCTCATTTTGCAGTTGTGCGGTCTGCCAATTTGCATTGCTATAAAGATCAATGATGGCAGCTTTAAAAATTGCACCATGTTGATACATAAGCAGTTTGATTGGCCCAGCAAGTGACTGGAAAATATTCAGATAGCTTGGGGAGGAATGCTGACCTTCCTGCCCTGCGGTGGTGAAAGGGTTTGGTCACAAGGAATATTATACCTCCTTAGCAATGTTAATTGATCATTTTTCTCGACTGATTGAGTTACACAGCATTTCAGATCTGATTCTCTCTGTAAAGAAATAACATTGTTGAACAGACAGCAATAAGGGGCTGATGACAGGTGACCGATAACCCTTTGCTTGCTCCATTTTCATTCATAACTGCATGGTGAGCGCATAGACTTTGGAAATACATAACCCTGACTGTCCGTCTACTGTAGGTAGAGAGATGACTGCAGTATTAAGAGGGAGGCATTACTGTGTCATGTCAGTATGATAGGAAATCCATCTAACAGAGCTCACTTCACCTATACATCGGATTTCATATCTGAAACGCTGGATATGTCTGACAGTACCGGCAGGTGTTTAGCAATGATGTGTGCGCTTCAGATTAATTTTTTATACATTCTTTATGAATTATGCCAACAGTGGTTTTTTTTCACAGCTTGCCTGGATGTTTAATACTTCTGTCATCGCTTTCTTAAACAAGGCATGGATTTAAAATGACCAAGAATCTAGATTTAGTTTACTTAGGCCTGCAAGCAGTAGTCATGATAATACTCCTGCTGATAAAGGTGATCCCTTCTGTTGGAAGTTGACATGGTTCAGTGTCATATTTCTGGATTTTCTACTTTAACTTCACCTTCATAAACAACAAAGTATATTACATTTACTGTTTCTCGTATTGATTTAGATTTTTTTTAAAGTTTTCACTCTCTCAGTAGTTAAAAAGTTGAGCTTCCTGTATGTGATGTTTGTAATTCTGTCAGACAATACATCACTGACAGACAATACATTTAGGTCTAGGACCTCTTTGAAATTTCTTTGCAGACTTCACTGGAGCTTAAAAAAATTTACATACTAGGGCTCAACAATAAAGGAACAGCAGGACACCAATGAGATCTCCTCCTGTCAGAAGGATCCTGATTGGTTTACAGTGCTGCCAGTGCCTCCCATATTCTCTCAGTACGAGTTCTGCTGTGCAGAAGATTTGAGAGACTGTGGTACTTTTTCTAGCTATATGTAACAAAAAATTTTACATTTCATTAATGGGTTTTATTTTTTTATGTGCCTGTAATTGAGCGTTGCCAAAATTCAAGTATTTTTGCAGTAAAAAATAAATAGTAATCTGACTTTCTGTATTTGTAAATGAAATATACAGTATGGGGTTGATTGATTAACTAAAAGCAAATAAGTGTGCACTGCAAGTGCATTTGCTCCAGAGCTTAGTAATGGAGCTAACGCTTCACTTTGCAAAGAATACTCAATCACATGCAAGAAAAATAAAAAAAAGCATTTTTTCTTGAATATGATTGGATGATAGAAATCAGCAGCGCTTCCCCTCATTTCAGAGGTTCCCCATAGAACTAGAACAAATGCACTTGAAGTACACTTGGGGGGTTATTTACGAAAGGCAAATCCACCTCACACTACAAGTAACTTGGAAGTGCAGTCGCTGTAAATCTGAGGGGAAGATCTGAACTGAGGGGAAGCTCTGCTGATTTTATCATCCATTCACGTGCAAGCTAAAATGCTGTTTTTTTTTTACCTTGCATGTCCCCCTCGGATTTACAGTGACTGCACTTCCAAGTGCACTTGCAGTGCACTTGTAGCGCAAAGTGGATTTGCCTTTCGTAAATAACCCCCTTGCAGTGCACAGTATATGTGCCCTTGGTAAATCAACCTCCCCGTGTTGATTACTTTTTTTTTTTTTTTTTGTAACCCAACAATATGCCTGAATCTAGATTATTGCTTATTGTTTTAAAATCAAGCCAATTATTACAAGTTTTTTTAATGAGGATAAAGCACACAGGCGCCACTCTAAGTGCAGTATAACAGTAAATTTAATACACAAGATGGATATACATTCTCACAAGAGTAGGGTAAAAACAGGCATTTTTGGCCTAGATTGCCTAGTGTCAGCAGCAGCGGCACTAGTGCTTATAAGCCCTCATCCAACATGGCCCCCGTTAGGCCTGAAGAAGGATCGCATGCTCCGTAAACACGTCGCCTATTGGTTCATCACAAATCCGGAAGTGACGTCATCCTTTGGCTCCCTGTGTGTTCCAGATCCAGGAAGCGTCAGTGACCACGGCGCAACCCGCTCTGAGTCACCAGCCAGCAGCTCCATGGATGCACTCCCTTCTCGGACGCTAGACAATCTGTGCCAAAAATGCCTGTTTTTACCCTACTCTTGTGAGTATGTATATCTGTCTTGTGCATTAAATTTACTGTTATACTGCACTTAGAGTGGCGCCTGTGTGCTTTATCCTCAGCTGTTCCAAGATTTGCTTCTCATCTTTCACTGGGCTGCCTTCAAGGTGTTATCATACGGACTATATGGACTTTTTTTCAGTCATTTTAAAAATTTCCCTTAATCATCCCCCATTTCCTATGTACTTATCAGACTGGTAGGCTGAGTCTGGTGCAAGCGCCAACTTTTCTCTATGTGTAGCTTTGTTTTTTTAATAAAGGATTAATTAACCGCTTTCCGACCGTTGCACACAGATGTACATCGGCAGAATGACACAGGCAGGCAAATGGGCGTACAGGTACGTCCCTTTAAATTTTCCGCCTTTGCCTGAGGGTCCCAGGAACTTGATGTTTGCCGGCGGCCCGCGATTGCGGTGTGGAGAGGTAGAACGGGGAGATGCTTATGTAAACAAGGCATTTCCCCATTCTGCCTTGTGTCATGACAGAGATCTACTGCTCCCTGTGATCAGGAGCAGTGATCGCTGTCATGTCCTAGGTATCCCCTCCCCCCACAGTTAGACTCACTCCCTAGGACACACTTAACCCCTTGATCGCCCCCTAGTGTTTAACCCCTTCCCTGCTAGTGTCATTTACACAGTAATCGGTGCATTTTTATAGCACTGATCGCTGTATAAATGACAATGGTCCCAAAATAGTGTCAAAAGTGTCCGATCTGTCCGCCAATGTCACAGTCACAATAAAAATTACAGATTGCCACCATTACTAATAAAGAAAAATTAATAATAAAAATGCCATAAAACTATCCCCTATTTTGTAGAGGCTATAACTTTTGCGCAAACCAATCAATATATGCTTATTGTGATTTTTTTTACCAAAAATATGTAGAAGAATACATATCGGCCTAAACTGAGGAAAAAATTTGTTTTTTTAAATATTTTTGGGGGATATTTATTATAGCAAAAAGTAAAAAATATTGCTTTTTTTCAAAATTGTTGCTTTTTTGTTGTTTATAGCGCAAAAAATAAAAACGGCAGAGGTGATCAAATACCACTAAAAGAAAGCTCTATTTGTGGGGAAACAAAGAACTTTAATTTTGTTTGGGTACAGCGTCGCACGATCACGCAATTGTACCACAGTACCGAATCGCAGAAAGTGCTCTGTTCAGAAAGGGGGTAAAATCTTCTGGGGCTGAAGTGGTTAATAAGGATGAAATATAAACCACTGTCATTATATCTAAGTCTTCATGCACATGGACGTTTTAAAAAATGAGCTGTAAAGCTAGGTTCGACGCCTGGAAAAACAGGCATTAAAAACGCAATTTTTACTGCATTTTGCATTAGCGTTTTTGCGCGTTTTTCCACGTTTCGTGTTTTTACAGCTCTAGCGCCACGGAACGCACTGGTCCTGGGTTTTTTTTACAGCTTAAAAACGCATATGCCATTTGCAGCTCAAAAACGTCTAGGTGGGCATAAAGCCATAGACTAACATAGACAGGCGTTTTTAAGCTGCAAAAAACGCGGCTGTAAAAACATCCGTGTGCATGAAGCCTAATGGATTAGTATGTTGTTGTTTTTTTTGTAATGACCCAGATAGCAAGCAATTCTGCTACGAATTTAAAAATGACTTGCTAAGCTATTGCTAGACCTGCCAGGCTTCACAATTTTGTTGCACAATTGCAGCAAGTCTGCATTGCCTGACTCTAAGACCCCTTTCACACTGGGGCGGTTTGCAGGCGTTATTGCGCTAAAAATACCGCCTGCAAACCACCCCTAAACAGCCTCACACTGAAGCGGGGCACTGGCAGGACGGTAAAAAAAGTCCTGCAAGCCGCATCTTTGGAGCGGTGAAGGAGCGGTGTATTCACCACTCCTTCACTGCTCCTGGCCATTGAAATCAATGGGACAGCGCGGCTATACCGCGGTAATACCGCGACTATAGCCGTGCTGTACGAGGGGATTTAATCCTTTTTCGGCCGCCAGCGGGGGGTTAAAACTGCACCGCTAGTGGCCGAATACCGCGGTAAAACAGCGCTAAAAATAGCGCTGTTTTACCGCCGACGCCCCCTACCGCCCCAGTGTGAAAGGGGCCTAAATAAACTTTTTCATTGCAAACATTTTGCAAGTCTGCTGCAAGTTCTGGTTCAGTTATGTTGTGCAATAGTCATCCCACCACATGATGTAGACTTGAAGAGCTCCTGCTGTAGACTCACCACTGCAAATTTTGCTCTTGCTAGAGACTTGCCACGCAAATGTTCTACAAATTGGAAATGTGTCAACTAGAACTTGTGCTTCAAGTGCTCTGCCAGTGAGAATGTGCAGCAAGTTAACAAGACTTATGCCCCGTACAAACGATCGGAAATGCCGCCAACAAAACTCAGATGAGAGCTTTTTGGCGGAAAATGCGACCGTGTATACTCCATCGGTCTTTTGCTGGCGGAATACCAGCCAGCAAAAGATTGAGAGCTGTTCTCTATTTTTTGGTCAGGAAAAGTTCCTATCCGAAAATGCGATCGTCTGTATGCAATTCGGACGCGCAAAAAACGGCGCATGCTCGAAAAACAATTCGACGCATGCTCGGAAGCATTGAACTTCATTTTCTCGGCTCGTCGTAGTGTTGTACGTCACCGCGTTCTTGACGGTCGAAAGTTCAGAGAGCTTTTGTGTGACCGTGTGTATGCAAGGCAAGCTTGAGCGGAATTCCGTCGGAAAAACCATCCATGTTTTTTCTGACATAAATTCTGATCGTGTGTATGCGACATTTCAATTGAACACTGCCACAAATTTGTGGCAAGTTGTCCTTGCTATCTGGGGATTTGCTCTTTATAACACAACATACAATTTGTAAATGTTTTTGTTTTAACAATTGATATTATTTTAATCAATTTTAACAATCCTATTAAATTAGTTGGAGGTAAAATTTGTAAACAGTTATTTTCAAAATACTGTTGCTGTATGTTGTAGCGTGATCTACAATAACAATTCTTCCTGCACAACATTAGGGAACAAAAAATATATTTGCGAAGTTACATATATCATTTGTTTTTGTGTGTAATACTTAGTACATTACTGGATACAAGAACAGAGGGGCTCAATTAATGCATAGGGGGATTAAAAGGAATCATCTTCAATTGCTGGGAGTACCTTCGCCATAAATATGGGTGAGATAAAAGCAAGCCACGTCCCTACAAAAAGTATTTTTCAACAGGGCAGGTGGCAGTTTTTCCAGTGAGTGAGATTTTATTCTGCACAGACAGGTGGCAAAATTCTGAGGATTCCACTCGTCCACAAAGGCCACTTATAGACTTGAAAGTATGAGGCCAAAAATAAGTCTTACACAAACTCAAAGGAGCAAAAATTCCAACAACTACAAAGAAAGACATGAATTCTACATGCATGATAAAAGCCCTCTCAGCATTTGATGACAGTGTCCTAACAGGAGTACAGCATGGAGACACGATCAGTGCCCAAGTGTTGTCGTATTATTCACATTCTTCTGTACCTTTGTAAATTTTGTAAGACTACGTTGCATCCCCATCGACTGGGAACTCACATATTACAAAAGGTACACTAACAAGCAAATAATATAAATCGATTGCCTAAATCTGCAGGTAAGTGCAAGATGGGTTAACTCTCCCCAGTAACTTCTGTGATTTATTTTTGGATTGCGGACACTGGGCAGAGGTCTGTGAGTTTATTTCAGACTTTTGCAGGCGCTTTGGGCTCTTGACCTGATTCACTGTAATGCTTATAAACCCAGGGCCATGGGAGCGATTAACGTAATATGATGCCACGCATGTCCCAAATATAACCAGATGGATCAGGCTTATTAGACAACACTCTCTACACACTTACACTTCCTGCAGCCACAGTCCATGCGGGGAGGAAAAATACTGAACAAGCCGTGTTCCCCTTCCTGTAAGCCATGTCTGCTATATAAACCCTCGACAGGACATATATTTTCCATAAGTTCAGGGGAAGCCACAGAAACCTTTTAATGCCTCTTGTTAGTTTAATTAAAAACTATACCAAACAAGACCCCTAAGTGAACTGAACACCATAATGTGGACATTGCTAAAATATTAATATTGTGACAAACACACGCTCACCACTTCAACAATACCTATGTATCCTAAAGTGCAAATATGGTGAATTTAAATACAGTAAACAAAAAAACAGGTGGCTGAAAACATGTAACGTGTGTTCCCACAAAGTACCAGTGAATAAAATTAGTTAAATGTGTGTCCCATTCAGACATAAAAATGTTGCGCCAACCTCCCTGAGGGTGTAGTGTCCACCTGCACTCCTCTAATAAAGTTATATACTGTATTTATTGGCGTATAATGCCGGCCATACACGGTTCGAATTTCGTAAGAATTTTCTTTCGAAAATCGTATGAAAGAATTTTCGTATGAATTTCGCATCATTAGTGGGCTGCAACAATGGCCGATTTTCGTGCGGCAATTGAATTTGAGGAATCGGACATGTTGGAAATTTTCCGAAAAACAAACGATTTTCTAATCAATGATGGGAGAATTGTGCGAGAAATGTAATAAGAAAAGAAAATTTACGGAGAGAAAAGAAGATTCCCAGCCAAGAAAATTCTTTTCTGTAGCAACATGAGGTGAAATTGAAGGCTTGGTCGGCCGAATTTCGAAAATCAATGGTGGCATCATCGGATCACAAAAAAAACGAAATTTCTTATTTTGAAAAGAAAATTCGTTCGAAATTCGACCATGTATGGCCTGCTTTACACTCACTTTTTCACCATGAAAATCGGGTGCAAATAGCGCGTGCGTGTTATACGCCAATACTTTATTGTTAGCTGCTTCGGAGGGGACAGGGAGGGGGGCGAGACGAGCGCCGTCAGATTATATTCAGTGAGAATCTCCTGTTTACTTGGCGGCTTCTGTAATAGGAAGTCCCGTCTCCTGGACCGCCATTGGACCACTGTTCTGTCTATGATAGGAGATTCTCACTGTATGTAATCTGTTGGCGCTTGTTACGCCCCCCCTCCCTGTCCCCTCTAGGCTGCAGATGGGCATCGATCAGGCTGCACTGATGGCAAAGCTGAGGCTGCTGCATTGATGGCAATGGTGAGGCTGTTTCATTGATGGCAATGGTGAGGCTGCATTGATGTGGACTGATGAGGCTGCATTGATGGCACTTTTGAGGCTGCAGATGGGCATTGATCAGGCTGCATTGATGGCAATGGTGAGGCTGCAGATGGACACTGACCCTTATTTTGCTTCAAAGTTCCTTATTTATAAGTTTTTTTCCTGAAACTTCCCTCTTAAAATGAATGTGCGTGTTATACGCCTGTGCGTGTTATATGCCGATAAATAGGGTATATATATAAACACACCAAATGTAGCAATACTGCTCAACTCAATTACCATAAAACATTAAGTGCACAAGATAAATTCTGTAAATACCTGTAAATATATCAAACTACATACACAGTGTAGTTCAGATCAATGTGTTATGACTATGTTATATATAACAGTCTATGATTGAGGTTTTCTACAAAAACATATCTTCTGATTTCCTTGCACCTTGTGATACTCTTTACTTGTGCTTTCACTCTTCTCATCGTAATTCCCACCACCACTCTATTTATGTTTTCACCTTAGCCCATAGACTTTAAGCGGACCTTCAGTCATTTTTTCAACTTTACATCTATTATATCTTCTGCCCTTGTTGTTTTAACTTTGGATAGTAAAACATTTTTTTTCTGCCAGTAAATACCTTATACAGCCCACTTCCTCTTTCTTGTCTGTTCATTAGCTTACCTTGGCTTATGATATCATGCACAGCTCTCTCTCTCACGAGAGTTTGCCAGGAAGGGAGGGGGGGTGAGTCATAAGAGGGCCAATGAGAGGTGCAGGCTCTTGTGCAATACCAAAAATAATTTTGATAAAGGTAAAAACGGTAATGGTTATACTGACATACAAACGTGGTATATTCAAAGCAACAGCAGTAGCGAACGGTTCCTCTTAGGTCAATAGTGGGAACCAAAGATGCCGGAGGACCAGACGGTATTGCAGGGTGGCTAACATATTTCGAGGGAGGACCTTCTTCCTCAGAGTCTAAATTGCACTTTCGCCTCTCAGTTGTAATTATGATGCTTCAAGCACTTTTACCCCCTTCCTGCCCAGACCAATTTTCTGGGTTTTTTATTTGTTGCTAAATAAATGAAAAAAGGCTGGGAAAAAAAATGCGCTTATCTTTCTTTCTGTTTTAAAGATTTGCAAATAAATAATTGTTCGTCATAAGTTTCGGCCAAAATGTATTCTGCTACATTTCTTTAGTGAAAATAAATAACCCAAATCAATGTATATTATTTAGTTTGTAGGAAAGTAAAGTCTCGTACACGCGATCCGATTGTTGGCAGGGGAATGTCTGTTGATAGACTGTTGTCCTAAAATCAGACCGTTAGTACGCTCCTTTAGACAATTGTTGCCCAACTTTCGGCCAACAAATGTTGGATGGCAGGCTAGTAAATTTTCGGCGGACAACGGTCTGTTGTCTGATTTTCGTATCGTCTGTACACAAGTCCGTCACACAAAAATTGAAAGTACAAACATGCATGCTCGGAATCAATGCTTACCAAACATGAAATTAGCAGAAGGGGCCCAAAGGTTGGCGCTCAAGAGCTGAAATTCCTCGTAGTACATCACTACGTTCGTGTTTGTTGGCCGAGAATTGTGTACCGTTAGTATGCAAGACAAGTTCCTGGCACAAGCCCTTTGGACAAAAATCAGACGCTCGGTTGGCCAACAATCTGATCGTATGTACGAGGCTTTAGAGTCCAAAAACAATGGTATATATCTGAAAATCTATCAAACCTGATGTACTGACACCCTATCTCATTTCTTGAGGCCCAAGATTGTCAGGACAGTACAGATATCCCCCAATTGACCCCTTTTTGGAAAGTAGACAGTCCAAGGTACAGTATCTCACAAAAGTGAGTACACCCCTCACATTTTTAGTAAATATTTTATTATATCTTTTCATGTGACAACACTGAAGAAATGACACTTCGCTACAATGTAAAGTAGTGAGTGTACAGCTTGTATAACAGTGTACATTTGCTGTCCCCTCAAAATAACTCAACACACAGCCATTAATGTCTAAACCGCTGGCAACAAAAGTGAGTACATCCCTAAGTGAAAATGTCCAAATTGGGCCAAAAGTGTCAATATTTTGTGGCCACCATTATTTTCCAGCACTGCCTTAACCCTCTTGGGCATGGAGTTCACCAGACCTTCACAGGTTGCTACTGGAGTCCTCTTCCACTCCTCCATGATGACATCATGGAGGTTAGAGACCTTGCACTCCTCCACCTTCCATTTGAGGATGCCCCACAGATGCTCAATAAGGTTTAGGTCTGGAGACATGCTTGGCCAGTCCATCACCTTTACCCTCAGCTTCTTTAGCAAGGCAGTGGTCGTCTTGGAGGTGTGTTTGGTGTCGTTATCATGTTGGAATACTGCCCTGCCGAAAGGAGGGGATCATGCTCTGCTTCAGTATGTCACAGTACATGTTGCCATTCATGGTTCCCTCAATGAACTGTAGCTTCCCAGTGCCAGCAGCACTCATGCAGCCCCAAACCATGACACTCCCACCACCATGCTTGACTGTAGGAAGACACACTTGCCTTTGCACTCCTCACCTGGTTGCCGCTGCACACTCTTGACACCATCTGAACCAAATACGTTTATCTTGGTCTCATCAGACCACAGGACATGGTTCCAGTAATCCATGTCCTTAGTCTGCTTGTCTTCAGCAAACTGTTTGCGGGTTTTCTTGTGCATCATCTTTAGAAGAGGCTTCCTTCTGGGACGACAGCAGTGCAGACCAATTTCATGCAGTGTGTGGCGTATGGTCTGAGCACTGACAGGCTGACCCCCCACCCCTTCAACCTCTGCAGCAATGCTGGCAGCACTCATACATCTATTTCCCAAAGACAACGTCTGGATATGACGCTGGGCACGTGCACTCAACTTCTTTGGTTGACCATGGCGAGGCATGTATGGTCTTGTCCACTGTGCTGCAGCTCAGTTTCAGGGTCTTGGCAATCTTCTTATAGCCTAGGCCATTTTTATGTAGAGCAACAATTCATTTTTTCAGATACTAAGAGAGCTCTTTGCCATGAGGTGCCATGTTCAACTTCCAGTGACCAGTATGAGAGAGTGAGAGCGATAACACCAAATTTAACACACCTTCTCCCCATTCACACCTGAGACCTTGTAACACTAACGAGTCACATGACACCGGGGAGGGAAAATGGCTAATTGGGCCCAATTTGGACATTTTCAATTAGGGGTGTACTCACTTTTGTTGCCAGCGGTTTAGACATTAATGGCTGTGTGTTTAGTTATTTTGAGGGGACAGTAAATTTACACTGTTATGCAAGCTGTACACTCACTACTTTACATTGTAGCAAAGTGTCATTTCTTTAGAGCCCATTCACACAGGGGCAACTTTGGATCAGACTTCAAGTCGCCCCTAGTCGCCTCAAGTCGCGTACATGAAAAAATCAATCTAAGTGAATGTATCCGTCTTAATGCACACTACTGCAGTTGCTCCGACTTCAGAAAAGGTTCCTGTACTACTTCAATCCGACTAGAAGGCGACTTGTACCCATTGATTTCAATGGAAGTTGCCTCAAGTCTGATCACTGTTCATACTGAGGCAACTGAAAGGAAACAGAAAGTCATTTACTCCACTAAACAGCCAGCCCCCTCCTTCTCACACACAGCTGATAAGCTCTGATTGGCCACTTGTAAAGTTCCCTGTCCTGGAGGCGACTTCAAGTTGTGTTGTAAGTTGCCCCAAGTCGTGCTATTATTCATACTCAAGTCGTGTCCAAGTTGCCTCCCAAAGTCGCGCTGGAAGTCGTGTTGCCCCTGTGTGAATGGGCTCTCAGTGTTGTCAAATGAAAAGATAGAATAAAATATTTACAAAAATGTGAGGGGTGTACTCACTTTTGTGAGATATTGTATTTAGTAAGAGGCATGGCAAGTTTTTTGAAGTTGGTAATGGTATGGAATGGTAATTTCTTGTCATAATTTTTGGAAAATGAAGAAATTCAAAAAATGTTTTCACATAGTGTCACCATTGCAGTACAGTGTTATCGTAAAACTGGTGTGTCAGTGATCAGGCATACTGTTTTTTTTTGTTAATTTTTTGTACAATTTTCTTTTTAACACTCTGTGACCAGAACAATATATTGTTACCATTGTAACATTGTACTACTCCAGGGAAGTGATCAGGCTGGTTTTTTACACATTATAATTGCTTATAGCAATGAATTTCACTGCTATAAGCAAGCATTTTACTGAATTAAATCGATTCATTCAGTTTGTTTTGTTGTGATTAGCTGTGATTCGACACAGCTAATCACAGGGTACAGATGGGCTATAGTTGGCCTCGTCTGTTCCATGTGATCACTGTGACCAATCACAGCTAACAACACAATTGTAACAATGTATGGCATGAAAGGAAGTCATTCATTGTTTACAACTGTCATGTGATCTGCTGTGATTGGTTACAGTGATCACGTGGTACCGGCAAAATGGGCCGGTACACTGATCATTCATCGGCTGTCTGGTATACACAGCCACTCACGAGGCTCGTTCCGGGATGACCATATATGACGTCCACCCGGAACGACAAAAGTCGTTCGGCCATCAAATGGCAATAGGTTGGGCAGGCACTGGTTAAAGTTTTCTTCCATTCACTGTTATCTTCTTACTATCTCCACTTGTTGAGGCTCCTTTCATACCTAGCGATTCTGCCCACGATTCCAAATCGGGTGGTGATTTCTGCACAACACACGCTTGGATAGCGGAGAAATTGCGGCAAACCATGTTTTTCAAAATCCCGTGAAGCTTGTTGTCCGAAAAGGAGTGAATGGGCTGGCCCTATGCGAAAGGCAAAAATTGCGAGCAAATCGCTCCACAAAATCGTTCCCCCTACACAATAATATGGATGGGGCCTTAACCATTTCAGCCCCGGAAGGATTTACCCCCTTCCTGACCAAGCTCTTTTTTGCGATACGGCACTGCGTCACTTTAACTGACAATTGTGTGCAACGTTGTACCCAAACAAAATTGGCGTCCTTTTTTCCCCACAAATAGAGCTTTCTTTTTGGTGGTATTTGATCACCTCTACGGTTTTTATTTTTTGTGCTATAAACAAAAAAAAGAGCGACAATTTTGTTTAAAAAAAGCAAAATTTTTTACTTTTTGCTATAATAAATATCCCCAAAAAATGTATAAAAAAACTAATTTCTTCCACAGTTTAGCTCAATATGTTTTCTTCTTCATATTTTTGGTAAAAAACAATCGCAATAAGCGTATATTGATTGGATCGCGCAAAAGTTATCGAGTCTACACAATAGGGAATAGATTTATGACATTTTAATTATTATTATTTTTTTTATTAGTAATGGTGGCGATCTGCGGTTTTTATCGTGACTGTGACATTGCCGCGGACTGATCGGACACTTTTGAGACTATTTTGGGACCATTGGCATTTATACAGCGATCAGTGCTATAAAAATGCACTGATTACTGTGTAAATGTCACTGGCAGGGAAGGGGTTAAACACTAGGGGGCGATCAAGGGGTTAACTCTGTTCCCTCAGTGTGTTCTAACTGTAGGGGGGATGGGCTCATTAGAACATGACAGAGATCACTGCTCCCGATCACTGGGAGCAGTAGTTCCCTGTCATGTTTTCTAGGCAGAACAGGGAAATGCCTTGTTTACATAGGCATCTCCCCGTTCTGCCTTTCCGTGCCACGATCGCGGGACACCGGCGGACATCGAGCTTGCAGGACCTGCGGCTGCTCCCGCGGTGGGCGTGCACCCGCTAGCCGCGTATGCCAACGCTAGACACTTTGCCGACGTATATCGTGTGAGCTGGTCAGCAAGTGGTTAAAGTGATTGTAAAGGTTCGTGTTTTTTTTGGTTTTAATAACAAACATGTCATACTTACCTGCTCCTGGCTCCTCTTCTTTGGCGAGTGCCCCGTTGGAGAGCCGGTTTCCATGGGGGCACCCGTGCAGGAGCGCTTCAGAGTCCTGCTGCTGCGTCCATTGACACAGACAGCAGGACTCAGCCTCACCCCTGACTCCCCTGTCACTGGATTTGATTGACAATGGCTCCTGCTGCTATCACTCTATCCAACAAGGACCCGAGACAGCGGCTGAAGCTGCTGGGCTTGTGCTCATCGCTGGTGCGATCGGGTTCAGGTAAGAAAAAGGGGCTCTGGAAGGCAACTGCAGCACAAAAGGTTTTTCACCTTAATGCATAGAATGCATTAAGGTGGAAAACCATGAGACTCTACAATTCCTTTAAAGCTGAACTTTGGCCAGGCAGCTAAATAGGCAGCTGAAATATGGTGTCTAAGGGACAGGAAATGATGGGGAATATCTCCAGTGCAGACACAGACAGCAATTCAAACTTGACAATGGTTTTAACCCTTCTTGTGTTTATTCAAAAGAAAATAAAATAAATAGATTTTGGCTGTGGTTAGGATTTACAGTCAGGTCCATAAATATTGGGACATCAACACAATTCTAATCTTTTTGGCTCTATACACCACCACAATGTATTTGAAATGAAACAAACACGATTTGCTTTAACTGCAGACTTTCAGCTTTAATTTGAGGGTATTTACATCCAAATCAGGTGAACGGTGTAGGAATTACAACAGTTTGTATATGTGCCTCCCACTTTTTAAGGGACCAAAAGTAATGGGACAGATTAACAATCAGCCATCAAACTTTCACTTTTTAATACTTGGTTGCAAATCCTTTGCAGTCAATTACAGCCTGAAGTCTGGAACGCATAGACATCACCAGACGCTGGGTTTCATCCCTGGTGATGCTCTGCCAGGCCTCTACTGCAACTGTCTTCAGTTCCTGCTTGTTCTTGGGGCATTTTCCCTTCAGTTTTGTCTTCAGCAAGTGAAATGCATGCTTAATCAGATTCAGGTCAGGTGATTGACTTGGCTATTGCATAACATTCCACTTCTTTCTCTTAAAAAAACTCTTTGGTTGCTTTCGCAGTATGCTTCGCGTCATTGTCCATCTGCACTGTGAAGCGCCGTCCAATGAGTTCTGAAGCATTTTGCTGAATATGAGCAGTAGGGCTGCAACTAACGATTATTTTCATAATCGATTAGTTGGCCGATTATTGTTTCGATTAATCGATTAATCGGTTAATAACCTTAAAAAAAGAAAGTGTGGTGTATAATTTAGTTAATATGTAAAGTTTTAAAAAAAGGCAATTTATTCTTAAATATCTCTATGCAGTGGTAAATAAAAATAGCCAACTATATGCTTAGGGAGCAAAATATCTGAACCACTCTGAGAATAACAGACAGAAGAGATATACTGTATATACTATTAGAGGAGAGATAAGAACGTTCGATTTTCTAATCATTAGTGGGGTCAAATCGACGTTCATTTTCAACCACAGTAATGGGAAAATTTGGAAATAATAAAAAAACTTCTTGGTGAAAGGAATTATCAGACAGTATGTGGTTTTCGTTCAGAAATTACAATTATTTTTAAAACAGAATGTTAAAAACAAGTGAAAATTTTAAACATTCTTTCATTCATCGAATGTACAAAGATTTTTTTGTCTGAATGTTCTCATCTGAAAATTGATCGGTGTGGCCAGCACAAGGCTCGGTACACACCTATGCAGTTTGCTTTTGATCTGTTTCTGCAGTGCTCTTTGCTGTGCCTTTTGATTCTTGCGCACGTGATTTTGCTGCGATTTGCGTTTTTGCATTTTTTTTGGCCAATTTTTTGTTGGGCAGATTAAAAAACACAAATTGCTGCAAAAACGCATTACATGCTTTTCTGCAGCTTCTCCATTGAAGTATGTTGAACCAAAAAAGCACCAAAAAAAAAAAAGTCCCTGACTCTTTCCAAATACGCAACGGCTGAAAAAAAGCATAGATGTGAACGTGTCCCATAGGAAACCATGTAAATGAACTGTAGTCCGTTTCTGCAAAAAGCACCAAAAAACACATAGATGTGAACCAGGTGTAAGACGTTTAGTAACATAATGGGGCTAAAAAACGAATATTAGCCCTTTATAGTACAAAAAAAAGCAGATAATCACTACTCTAAGGGGTTCTTTTTTTTTACTGTAGAACTGTGAAAGAAATAGTTACAGTAGCGATTATTTGCTCTTTTTGTACTATAAAGGGCTCATTTTAGTTTTTTTTTTTAACCACATTATGTTACTGGCCGATTAATCGATTATGAAAATAGTAATCGATTAATTTCATAATCGATTATTTGTTGATTAATCGATTAGTTGTTTCAGCCCTAATGAGCAGATAATATTGCCCGAAACACTTCAGAATTCATCCTGCTGCTTTTGTTAGCAGTCACATCATCAATAAATACAAGAGAACCAGTTCCATTGGCAGCCATACATGCCCACGCCATGACACTACCACCACCATGCTTCACTGATGAGGTGGTATGCTTTGGATGCTTTGAGCAGTTCCTTTCCTTCTCCATACTCTTCTCTTCCCATCACTCTAGTACAAGTTGCTCTTGTTCTCATCTGTCCATAGGATGTTGTTCCAGAACTGTGAAGGCTTTTTTAGATGTTGTTTGGCAAACTCTAATGTGGCCTTCCTGTTTTTGAGGCTCACCAATGGTTTACATCTTGTGGTGAACCCTCTGTATTCACTCTGGTGAAGTCTTCTCTTAATTGTTGACTTTGACACACATACACCTACCTCCTGGAGAGTGTTCTTGATCTGAATTATTTGGTCATCCACCACAGTTGTTTTCCATGGTCTTCTGTGTCTTTTGGTGTTGCTGAGCTCACCGGTGTGTTCTTTCTTTTTAAGGATGTTCCAAACAGTTGATTTGACCACACCTAATGTTGCTATCTCTCTGATAGGTTTGTTTTGTTTTTTAAGCCTAATGATGGCTTCCTTCACTGATAGTGACAGCTCTTTGGATCTCATACTGATAGTTGACAGCAACAGATTCCAAATGCAAATAGCACACTTGAAATGAACTCTGGACCTTTTATCTGCTCCTTGTAAATGGGATAATGAGGGAATAACACACACCTGGCCATGGAACAGCTGAGCAGCCAATTGTCCCATTACTTTTGGTCCCTTAAAAAGTGGGAGGCACATATACAAACTGTTGTAATTCCTACACCGTTCACCTGATTTGGATGTAAATACCCTAAAATTAAAACCGAAAGCCTGCAGTTAAAGCACATCTTGTTTGTTTCATTTTAAATCCATTGTGGTGGTGTATAGAGCCAAAAAGATTAGAATTGTGTCGATGTCACAATATTTATGGACCTGACTGTACATCTTGTAACTATAATATAGTGATCTCAGTGATATATGGGTAATATAATATAGAATTATGTGAAGGGATGGCTGCAGCTCTACAGCAGAAATATATGCCACTTGAGGCTAGCAGTTTTCACATGTTCAGCTGTAAGTTGGACAGTGCAGGACTGACAAAAGTCCATAAAGAATTATTCAGTATTTTACAACCCTTAAAGTTTCACTCTAAGCAAACATTGAAAAATTACTTTTGAGCCCAGTTATCTATTCCCCTGACCATTTATTTCAACTGAAGCCTTGCCATTAGATTATAAGTGCAATAAATGCATTTTATGCATTTTTTAACTGTAGAAGCCTCCAAAAGCCCTGAGACTGCTGCAGAGTACACACGATCTGAATTTCTGACGGGAAATGTTGGATGTGAGCTTGTTGGCGGTAAGTCCGACTGTTTGTATGCTCCATCGGACAATTGTTGTCTGACTTTCCACCAACAAATGTTGGCTAGCATGTTCTCAAATTTTCCGCCAACAAATGGAAAATTAACATTCGTGACGTGGCAAACTATGAAATCTCCAAATGCAGTGCACAATTCTCTTCTTCTTTCATGGGATAATAATGAAGCTGCTTTGCTGGTGATACTGATGGAGTTATTGCAAACGAAGTTTCAAAGGCTTTTTTTTTCTAGTGATATCAAGAATAATATTATTATGCTTTTTTTTAATTTTTTTGGGGCAAGTTTTGACAACACCATTATCCCGTAGTTTTTTTTTTAATTTAAATATTTTTTTATTGAACATTGTACAAGATATGATACATACAATTGTGTACTGTTGACTTTGTTTCCATAGTACTGTAGCATTCTACACATTTTTCTCATTACAATAACTGTATCTTACGTTATGTTAAGTATATGTAATAATCCTGTTGTGGTATATATTCATGGCCTCTCCATCGTTGGATTGAGCGATCTCTCATTATGGTCGCATCCTCCGACATGAAGCCACGTTTGCTACAACTTGCTCTTAGTGCTTTTAGCGGTTACAAATACTTGACTGTTTGTATTGGTAAGTTAGTAATTTCTTGTACCTTTATAGATAAAGTACCTCTGGTCTTAATATTTATTTAAGGTAACGTAGAAAAAAAAAAAAAAATAAGAAAACAAGTAAACAAATAAAACTTGACCCAACAGACTTATTGCTTCCCCTCGTTAGATGGTTCAATTCAACTTATTCTTACTCTCAGTAAATCAATCGCCTTGAGTACCATGAATTTCATGGTGCCCATAGTTTGGATATCTTCTCATAATTCCCCATAGCTGATCCGTGTAAAACTTCATATGTACCGTAATTGTGGACTGTGGTTATTACTTCTGATATGGATGGGGGTTCTATATCCTTCCAGTGTCTAAGAATTGTAAGCCTGGTTACCAACAATATGTGTGAAATTATTGTTCTGAATTGGTTTGGAATAGAATCTAGGTTCATTGATAGTATTGCCATTGATAAGCTTAAAGGAGGGGTTTGTTGCGAAAAATTTCGTATTATACTTTCTATTTGCCTCCATAATGGTTTTATTTTGGGGCAGTTCCATAGTATGTGGGATAACGTACCGCACTCCCCACATAGTCTCCAACATTCAGGAGAGGAGTTGTGATAGATTTTAGATATACGACTGGGTGTGAGATACCACTTGTGGAATATTTTTTGCTGCATTTCCCTTAGGTTAGTGCTTTTAGTGGAGTTGTATATATTGTTAAAAGTTATTTCCCATTTTTTTGCCGGGTAACATTGTGCCATTTCCATTTCCCAAGCTACTATGTTTTGGGATTTTGTGCAAACCTTTTTTTCTTGGAGACCTAGATATAGGGTTTATATCCCTTTTAATTTTGTTGTGGTTTGTGTTAGAAATTGGAGTATCTTTGTTGGTAAGTTGGTAAATATGTTGGGGTGTTTTTTCAGGAGTTGAGTAATCTGTGCGTATTTGTAATATTCTGTATGTGGTATGCCAAATTCCTCCTGTAACGTGTTGAATGCTTTGATGGAATTACCCTCTACTAGATCTTCAATATGTTGTATACCCTTCATCTTCCATGTCTTTAAATTAATATCTGGAATGATATGGCTGAGTGCGGAGATCTGGAGCTTAAGTGGGGCCACTGTTCCCGTCCAACCTGGGTAATTTCTAAGGTAACCCCACGCTCTTATTGCTGCTAGTATGGTTGGGGATAGCTTTGCATCTAGGAAGAAGTTCATATGGGCTGTCATGAGAAAGTCTTTCAGTGATTTATTTTTTATTTGGATTTTTTCTGTCTCTGCCCACAATGTAGACAGATCCGTCTCCGATGTCATCCAATTTCTTGTTTGCGCTAATATGGTTGCAAAGTAATAGTCCTGCATGTGTACATGTCCCACCCCTCCTGCTGTCCTATGCTTTATTAGCTTGGTGAATGCACATCTTGCTTTCTTTCCTTGCCATATGTATCGATTTATTATAGGTTGAAGGGAATTAAAGAAAGAGTTTGGTAGTGGGATTGGGAGGGTCCTAAATAGGTAGAGTATCTGTGGTAGAATTTGCATCTTGAAAGCTTCAAGTCTACCCAGCCACGAGAGTTCAGTTTTTGCCAGTTTTTTAAGTTTGTCGGGAAGCTCTTTCAGAAAGGGGGTGTAATTGGCTGACAATAGATCTCCAGATTTAGGAGTTAGTATAATGCCCAAGTATTTTATTCCCTCTTTTTTCCATATGTATGGGAAATTTTGTTCTAGTTTGTGACTAACCTTTGGCGTTATTCCTAGGTTTAAGATATAGGACTTAGATTTGTTTACTTTATAGTACGATATTTTGTTGAATGTTTGTAGGGCCTTGTGGACTGACGGTAGGGAGGTTTCTGCATTTGTGAGCATCAGTATGATGTCATCTGCGAATAGGCTGATGGTATGGTTTCTTTGGCCTATCTGTACCCCGGAGATGTTTGGGTGTGTTCGTAGATGGGTTGCCAATGGTTCCATTAATAAGTTAAAGATCAGGGGGGAAAGGGGGCACCCCTGTCTCGTCCCATTAGTAATTTGGAACGGGGCAGAAAGTGCTCCTGCTACGAGTACTTGTGCTGATGGATGTGTGTATAGGGCCATAATGGCAGAGTATACTGTACCCTCAAACCCAAATTTCCCCAATACTTGGGAGAGAAACTGCCAGTGGATTCTATCAAACACCCTCTCTGCGTCCAAAGCGAGGAGCAGAGAAGGCGTTTTACATCTGTCCGCAATGTGGATTACGTTGATCAGTCTTCTTGTGGCATCTGAAGTTTGCCTTCCCTTTGTGAACCCTGATTGATCTATGTGAATAATTTCAGGAAGAATGTGCATTAACCTGTTCGCTAGTAGTTTTGCATAAGTCTTAATATCCATATTTAATAGGGAGATAGGTCTGAAATTCTGTGGGGAATCCGGAGCTTTCCCTGGTTTAGGTAATGCTATTATGGTTGCTTTCAACATCTCTGGAGGGAATGACGAGGAGGCAACAGCAGCACCGAACATCTCTGTCATATGTGGGGTTAGTATATTATGAAAGGCCTTATAATATTCCCCTGAGAAGCCATCTGGTCCGGGGGATTTGTTTATAGGTAGTGACTGAATGGTAAGACTGACTTCCGATTCTGTTATAGGGGAGTTCAATGTATGAAGGTGTTCTGCGGTGAGTTTAGGTAAATGTATAGTTTGTAGGAATGTTTCTATATTTTCTATGTTAGGTTGCGGTATTGTGGAGTCATTTTTAAGATTATATAAGGAGCCGTAATAGTGGCTAAAGGCATCGGCTATTTCTTGTCGATGTTGGTGTTTGTTTTGTGTTTTTGGATGCGTGATATATGGTATGTGTGTTTTATGTCTGTGACCTTTTAATTGATTGGCAAGTAGTTTCCCTGCTCTATTACCACTAGTGTAGTATGTCAATTTTAGCTTCCTGGAGGCCTTTTCGAAGTCCTCCAATAGAGTTAGCCTCAGCTCTGTACGAAGCATATTAAGTTGATCTATTAATTCTTGAGAAGTAAGTGTCATATTTTGCTTCTCTAAAATTTCAATTTGGTTTATGATTTTCGTTGTCTGCAGTTGCCTCATCCCCCTGAACCTCGCCTCTTGTTGCATCAACTCCGTCAGTCTCATCGGCCGATTCCCTTCCTTTTTCCTCCTGGTCATGGTATCAGTACGTTCCCCGGGTTCTTGCGGACCGGAACGCCGTGGTTTGGGCTTAGTATCGGTCCCGGGCAAGGTGCTGTGAGCCGCGTTGTTCCCGCTGGTGTTGGAGCTCTGCTCTTACACGTCCATCGTGGACTCCGGCTAGCTCCGCCCTATCCCGTAGTTTTTAAGATCAAAGATACAACTATGTTGTCCCTTCTTAACACATTATTCTCCTCAATTTTTTTTTGTGCATTAAAAAAAAAAAAAATTAGACATGCTATCTGCCAATAGAACTTAACCAAAAAGTGCATTCTGTGCATCCAAAAATATAGAAAATATACCAAATCAAATCATTATTCAACCAAAAAATAATGTCAAAGCAATAACTCCAAGGCCAATAATAAATAACACGTTATCTCCTTCGATTCCGCAACATGTCTGGTTGACGTACGGCCGTTCAGAAACTAACTGAAACGCGCAAACTAAAAAGCACACATTGAAAAGCGCTAAATGAAAAACGTGAAAAGAAAAGCGCAAATCAACACTCAACAAACTTCAACTAACACGAAATTAGCAGAAGGAGCCCAAAGGGTGTCGCTAAGGAGCTGAGAAAACACGTAGTACTTCTAGTACGTCACTAGGTTCGTAATTGTTGGCCAACATTTGTGTGAACGCGTGTATACAAGACAAGTTTGAGCCAACGCCCTTCGGACAAAATTCCACAGTTTTGTTGGCCAACAATCCGATCGTATGTACGAGGCTTTAGGAGTGACGTTAGCAGCCCCAGCAGACTCTTTTCCCCTGGCTGCTACATAAGAGGCCAAGTAGGAAAGCAGGGAGAAGTAGCTTGGCCAGCACAGACAGTTGTTAGACACTAATCAAATATTTGGGCACTAAATCAATAGATTCTAAAAAAAAATCCACAAAACTGAATGTGCTTAAAACTAAAATTCTCAATTCATAAGGTGAAAAGGTGGAAATAGATAAAAATTCATGATTCATATGTAATCTCCAACATGATGAAATCATATAATCACATATCTAGTGTAATAAAATCCTTACAAACCATATGAAGCACAATAAATACAAACTAAAAATAAAATAAAAATCCCAATTCATAAAGTAAAACTTTCATGATTCATGTGCAATGTCCATCATAATGTAAAGTGTATAATCCCACATTCAAATGCAAAAGTTCTTATCCAAATATAGGAATCATAAGAAGCTTGATAGGTGTCAATAATGCAAAAGAAGGGCCATCCAGTGCTGATCACTACTGTGCCATCACTCCATGCAAAAAATTAAAGCAGTCTCCCAGCAGACCATGGGGACCATAACAAAATGGGCAATAGTGCATTGGAATAACCAGGATATCCTCCAGTCACTAGCCATCCTTTTGCTACAAGCTCGCCCAGCAACAGAATGTAAAGCAAGGAAACAGCATCTCATAGTGCAATATATTAAAAAAATCAATGTCTTTAATAACAGGAGTATACTTACATATTCTATATGACAAAATCGCATTGAACGTCATACAGAGCGGCTTTCAAAGCAGGCGGCCTCCTAACACCGATGTTCTGGGAAGCCAACAAGCTACGTAGGCCACACCCGACGCATACCTCAACAAGAGAACTATGTACACCTTCAGGGGGGATTGGTTTATGTAAAAATTTATGTACAAATTTGGTATCACAGATTTGAGTGTAGGCTGCTTTTGTGTGTTATAATTCTCCCCAGCGCAGAAATATTCTCGTTTTTATAGTTGTATAGGAGGGAGGGGTGTGTGGTAGGCAATTGACTCTTCCTAGGTAAGTCAGATTTTAGAGCATGTTCAAAAGCACAATACAAGTGAATAAAAAAATAATTTATGGAAAGGAAAAACATTTCACATCATCATTTGAAATACTTAATTTTTCTGCTTTTACCTTCATGTTTTTAAGTTAGTTCATTTGCCATAATGTGCATAGGTTACCTATGTATCAAAAGCAAGTGCTCTCAGGCGTCTGCACATAACTCTGATCTGAGTATTAAGCTCCCTTGAAGCCACAAATCCCAGGTTGCTCTTACAAGCCAATCTTGACTTGCAGCAAATGTCGAGGGTTTGCTTGCTCTTCTTACCTCCTGCATCTCTGTATATGACATCAAGTCCATTTCCTTAAACAACACATAGAGAATTGTGGGGAAGGGCCGACTAGCCCCTGACTATCACTTAGAAAGTTCAGATTTGCAATGAACCCTTTTACCGCCGGGTCCATGCGTTGAACGGACTGGACAGTGGGGGGGTCTTACAGCAGCCACCGGGAGTGCGTGCATGTCTGACAAGCCGACTGCCTGTCAGATGGAATCAATCCAGCAGCTGGGCAACTACCCGTTCGCTTCTAAATCCTAGCGTAACGGACACATCTCCACCAGCCATGTATTCCTGGCTCCTTTTGCCTACCGTCAGGCCCAGGACTGGTATGGCGGGTGGCGGCGGGTGGAGGGGAAGGGAGCCAAGTAGACAAGGGTCTGCTCTCCTTATTGCTGACCTGGAAGTGACATGAATGACATAATTTCTGGGTCCCCCTTTCACTTTCCCAAGCCATACTGGCTGGGAAAGAATTGAATGCAATGTAATCTGCACTGCTTTAGATTCATTGGAGGGCAGGTGAGCCTTTTAGACCCTGGATGTCTCATTAAAAAGAACCTGTCAACAAAAAAATCATCATATAGGGGACTTTTTCTCCCCTATGTTATGAAAAAAAAGGTTTAGAAAAAAAAAAAAACATTTTTAAAATTGTAAGAAATGTAAGTTACATCCATAAAATCCACCCCCCCCCAATTTTTTTTGAGACCCCCACATACACGCACTTTCGAGCAGAAGTGCCTATGCATCAAATCATCAATCGCAATACACATCATCACTGCACAGGCCACAGTGAGAACAATCATTTTAGTACCAGAGGTCCTGCATGGCTCTAAACTGATGACCTGTGAGGGACTTTTAAAGCGTTGCCTATGAAAAATATAGGGTACTAAAGTTTGTTTCCATTTCACGGACGCACACAAGTTTAAGGTTTGACATGTTGGACACAACCTCATCTTTTATATGTTACAAAAGAATTGGGTAATAATGTATTGCATTTGTGTGCCCTCAAATAAACTTTAGGGTATTTTGTACTGGGATCTACCAACATTTTATTTCTATCTGCATTCAGAAAATATTTGATGTTTTTAAGTGGGAGGGGGGGTTATGCAAATTTTGCAATTTTTAAAACATGTGCAAAACGGCTCTGGCAGCAAAAGTGTTAAAAGCACCATTGTATTGTTGGTTCCCAGGGGGCTGAAGATGATGTTCAGGGGTTTATACAGGCACCTAAAGGGAATGTCTTTGGATGCATGACCAGCTTAGCTTCTTCCACTTGATGACAGGTAAAATAAAACACTGATGTTAGTTTATATAATATTCACTGCATATATTAATTATAAGTAAAGGAATCAAGGTAGGCTTGCCTGCATAGATTCGCTTTCTACAGCTTTCGACAGCTATTGGTTCTGCACATTCAAGGAGAAGATCAACTTGCCTGGCAGTGAGAATAGGAGGTGAATGCACAGGAGGATTTTAAATGTAAAAACCTTATTCACAGGGCATTTGAAGTGCACTAGACGGGCCTGACTTTGAGGGCGTGGAGCTAGTGCCGCCTGTCCTCCATAGGCAGCAATGGGTGAATCACTGATAAAAGAATTGTTTGTCCCTCTCCAAGCAGCCTATGTGCAAAATAGAACGAGGCCCTGGCAGTTGTAACATACACCATTCTATAAATAAAAAGAATGTTACTTACTTTATACATATGTGCCTAGGTTATGCATTATGTACAACTGCATAGCTTTTAAAAGTAAATGCAAGTACACAGAGACCGTTGCATGTCTGTAAATATTCCTCACTTTCCAAGTATCATTCTATTTGCATTAGATTCCTTTTCATTGTGCAATCCTCTGACTCCATAGGGGTGTTACTTAAAACATGCCAAAATAAACAGTACACAGTCCTCTTTTACCTATACAGTTTCTAAATAGCATTCCACCAAGAGATAGTAAAATTTATTATAGACAGCTGCTGGCATCCCCAGTGGCATCAACAGCCCAGACATTCTTCTATCTTTTTTCTACTAGAATAATTTACAGGTGGCAATAAACTATACAGTTTTGTATTATTATTATATATTTTTTCTTGTAAACAATCAAATGCAGGAAATAGATTGTCTCCTGCCCAAATAGAATCGTTGAAATCTTACTCCAGACAGCCATAAAAAAATTGTATTGCCTCCCCCCCCCCCCCCCACCCCAAGCCCTCTCATATAGCAAAGGTTTAAAAATATGTGTAGCCTGGGGGAGAGTTAAATAAATACTTATCTTATTCCTCACTTCTCTAGTAGCCTGTGCAGTTCTCCACTTTCACAATGGGGGTGGGGGGGGGGGGGGTGGGGGGGTCCTCACGTACAATATGGAGCCATTGGTTTTGCATTCTACATGATGATGTTCGCATGGCGTGGCTGCATGGCTGCTGATGAGGACCAGAACTGGATGTAAGACTGCCAGAAGGATGAATTTCGGTATTTCTTTGCTTTAAACCTCCCCAACACTAAATCTTGCATACTGCCCATTTTATGACTGAACTTCAGCTATTCATTACTGTAGTATGCCACAGAAAATATTTTTTTTTTCTATTAATGGTTTCTGAACATTGTCACCTAGCCATTCATTTGTATAGCGTTACAGCACAATGTTGGGCATGGGCCCTGAGAAAATAAGTAAGTAAAAGCTGGGTACAAACATTCAGTTTTTTTCCCTTCAACTCAGAGGACCGAGTGAAATAAAAAAAAAAACCTGACATCACCGTACTAACACAAAAGATGTTAGTTCAGCGATCTCCCCTGATGTGCCTTTGTATTCTGACAGGGGAGCCGTCCCCCCCGCCAGACTACACTGTTCAGCACTCACAGCCAATGGCTTCAATTGTGGGTTGGATGCTGGTTCTCCAGCATACAGACAGCTATACACACAGACTGAAAGTCGGTCAGTTCCTGTTGAATCAACCTGATTTTTGGCACTTACCTGTCCTGGACTCCAGCGATGTCGCCACCCCAGCCAATGTTTCCATCGGCTGTCCGATGCGCAAAGCGCGCTGCACTCTCTTACTGGCCCGGCAGCAGAGGGCGAAGGATGGGGCCAGACATCTGACGTACCTCACCGCGGGGAGGTCCGACGGAAGTGGGGACAGGGTACCTGTCAAAAACAGGTACCCGCCCCCCCCCCAAATGTGGCACTGGAGGGGGGAGGAATCAGATAAGCGGAAGTTCCACTTTTGGGTGGAATTCCGCTTTAAGTGTCCACTTGCTCTGCCTGCAGGCCACTTAAAAAGCTACTGTATGAGGCAAAAAAAAGTAAGGAAAGTAAATTGTCATTTTTTTTATTGTGAAAAACACTTTTTTTTTATCCTGTGTATATTGGAGTTGATTTTCTGCCTTGAATTGGCAAAACACAGATTTACTTTAACCGCTTGCTGACCAGCCGCCACATTTATACTGCGGCAGGTCGGCTCTCCTACACGAGCCGCTGAGAGCCTGAGATGGCCGCTCCCCGCCCCTCCACAGCTCAGGGCTCCAGTAAGCGTGGAAAAGCAGAGCTGCTGATTGACAGGATCTGTGAGAACCGAGCCATTGGCGATGTTCGATCGCTCGCTTCTAAGTGCAGAGGCGCCGGGGGACAGATGCAGCATCGGACCGATGCTGCATCCACCTAGGTAGGTATAAATGTGCAAAAACAAAAAATATTCTTCTCTTTTAGATAGCTTGTATTAATAAACTTTTTCATATTCTTGATTAACTATGTGTCTATATTGGTGCTTTTAAAGTCCCTTCCCTATTCTGTCCTTTGTGGCTCAGGAGTGAGCAAGCAGGAGTGCCCCCAGAGCAAGCAGTTTGCTATTGGGGCACTCAGTGGGGGGGGGTAGCCATGAGTACCAGCTGGGGACCCAAGAAGAGGAAGGCCGGGGCTGCTCTGTGGAAAACCATTGCAACAGAGCAGGTAAGTATAACATGTTTGTTAGCCACTAGCCGACCAGCCGCCGTCATTATACTGCGGCAGGTCGGCACTGTCACGGAACGTCCCACACTCCGCTTGAGTGCTTCCGTCATATACCGCTTCCTAAGTTCTGGAACACGAGTCCAATGGATCTGGCTATAGGAACCCCAAGAACTAGACAACACCAGTCTTGGAGTACATCAGAACTACTCTTTATTTGAGATCTCACACACATTTATACACCAGGATGACTCAAAGCTAACCTAATTAACATGAGCTCCAATAGGAGTCGTCCCGTCTCCTACATTGTATGGAGGACAATGTCATTAGCTCATTCAATTAACATAAGCACAAGTTGACACCAGCATCTCCTCACATGATGTGTCCCAACAGAATGAATCAGTCTTATCAGCAGGGGGCTGCTGGAGGAACCCCCCCTCCCTCTTCAGGGACACAGATCCACAGCAAGGAGTCCCCATACAATATATACATGACTGAGTCCGATTAATACAGTTCAGACTGGATTTCTCATTCACCTCAAATGCTAGGGCCCATAATCGGTGGGCAACAGGCCCGCACACAGTCCTCTCCAACAGCCTCTGCTCCGGCCAGGTCCGTGACATTTCTCCCCTTTCGGCAGGAGACTAACATAGGAGGAGACCCCAGACGGGTTGACTCCAAAGTTAGTCAGTAGTTCCAGTCCTCTACTGCCTGTACCCACACAGTACCCCAAACAAATTATTCCAAACAGTGTGTTACTCACCCAGCCATCCTCTGCCTCTCTCAGAGAACATATCTGCCGCTGGGGAGAGGCCCGGACTGGCCCTTCTCCCTGGAATCCTTTCTGCCGCTGGAGAGAAGACAGTGGGACTGGGCTCACTCCATCCTGCTGTTGGGGATCTGGGCCGACTGCCCAGCATCCCTGGGGTATACAGGTGGGGACTGAAGCCCCATCAACCTACACCAGATCAAGCTGCAGTTGTGAGGTGATGACTGCATTCTCTCCTTGGATCCTGATCTGCAGCTCGCGATAGACTGCCACCTCCTCACCTTGGGCCTCCACAATTGCTGCAGGTGTGGGGCAGAGGTCTTGGACCCTCTGTCCGGTTGCCAGCACTTCTGCTGGGGGTTTGCCAGGTGGTTCCTCCTCTACAGAAACGTCTATTAAATCCCCAGTCTCTGGAAGTGGTAAAAGTGTGGGACAGAGGTCTTGGACCCTCTGTTCAGTTACCAGATCTTCAGCTGGAGAAGTTTGTTTTAACTCCATAGATGCTGCTGGCAGAAAATCACATGTCCCTGTCAGTGTTGTGGGAGAAAGGCCGACTACCTCTTCTCTCAAGAAGGCCGAAGCCACTGTTGGTGCTGGGCAGAACACAGTGAACTTTGGCCCTGATAGCAGCTCTTCTGCTGGAGGCTCATCAGGTTGTTCTTCCTCAGCAGAAAAGTCTATCAAGTCCCATGTCTCTGCAACTGATGTCTGGGGATAGAGGTTCACCATCTCCTGTCCATGGAACCCAGAAGATGTTATCAGTGCTGGGCAGAGGTTAGCAGAGCTCTGCCCTGTTGTCAGCACTTCAGGTTTGGGGACGGCAATCTCCGGATTTTCCACTGCCGATTCTCTGGCATGCTGCTGAACTTGTTCTAGCAGTTTCCTGTATGCCCTTTCCAGATGCTGTTCCTTCCTTAGCAAATGGTCCAGATCAGGTTTGAGCTCTGAGACCCCTGCAAGACTAAGCATAGACTCTCTATAGTCTCTCATGTCCTCAAGGTCAGGTTCCCCCTCATCGCCAAACATAAAAAGATCTGTAAGGTTCTCCCACAGCAATCCAGGGCCGCCAAAGTCATATCCCTCCGGAGAGCATTCTGTTGTCTCCCCTAAATATCCCTCCTCTGCGTGCCATTGCAGAGCCCGATACCGATTGTCCAGCTCTATCTCCTGCTGGACCAACCTGTCCAACTCAGTCACCCATTGCTCCTGGGGCTGCTCTCCCAGGAATGCCATCCGCAATGCCCGTTGGTCACTGGCCCGTTGCTCTTGGGTTGGAAAGCACTTGCCCTGTTTTATACCAGCGAGACGGAGGGCTGCAATCCAGAGCTCCACCCGAATCAGCTGCCTGAGCTCCAGGCATTCATCCTCAGACACAGTCCTGGTGTACGTTGAAAGGATGATCCGCAGCAGCCCCAGGAATTCTGATGCCAGGTCCATATCTCCGCTGGGGTGACTGAAGTCTGCTATGCTGATCTTGGATCCAGTTGGAGGTTTGGATGTCCCAGACTTCAGGAAGCTATCCCACTGCTTGCCACCAATGTCACGGAACGTCCCACACTCCGCTTGAGTGCTTCCGTCATATACCGCTTCCTAAGTTCTGGAACACGAGTCCAATGGATCTGGCTATAGGAACCCCAAGAACTAGACAACACCAGTCTTGGAGTACATCAGAACTACTCTTTATTTGAGATCTCACACACATTTATACACCAGGATGACTCAAAGCTAACCTAATTAACATGAGCTCCAATAGGAGTCGTCCCGTCTCCTACATTGTATGGAGGACAATGTCATTAGCTCATTCAATTAACATAAGCACAAGTTGACACCAGCATCTCCTCACATGATGTGTCCCAACAGAATGAATCAGTCTTATCAGCAGGGGGCTGCTGGAGGAACCCCCCCTCCCTCTTCAGGGACACAGATCCACAGCAAGGAGTCCCCATACAATATATACATGACTGAGTCCGATTAATACAGTTCAGACTGGATTTCTCATTCACCTCAAATGCTAGGGCCCATAATCGGTGGGCAACAGGCCCGCACACAGTCCTCTCCAACAGCCTCTGCTCCGGCCAGGTCCGTGACAGGCACAATCCCGCAAACCGTCATAGCTGTATGTCGTTCCTTTAAGCGGGATAGCAGGCGGGGGTGCCGATGATCGTGACTGGCGGTCGTAATGACCGCCGGCCACGAGCAATCATGGGCAAGAGTGGCAGAACAGGGACCTGTGTGTGTAAACCAGTTCTGTGAGGAGAAGAGAGAGAGATTGTGAGTTCCTACGAGCTGGGAACCACAATCTCTCATCTCCTATAGTCAGTCCCATCCCCCACAGTTAGAACACACAGACACAAAAATGTATCAAAAGTGTCCGATTTGTCTGCCATAATATCGCAATCTCGTAAAAAAAAAAAATAATAATAAAAATGCCATAAATCTATCCTCTATTTTGCATACGCTATAACTATTGCGCAAACCAATCAATATACGTTTTTTTGTGATTTTTTATTACCAAAAATATGTGGAAGAATACATATCGACCTAAACTGAGGAAAAAATTAGCTTCTTTTTTAAAAGAAATTGGGGCTATTTATTACAGCAAAAAGTACAAAACATTGTGTTTTTTCCACAATTTTCGCTCTTTTTTGTTTTTAGCGCAAAAAATAAAAACCACTGAGGTGATCAAATACCACCAAAAGAAAGCTCTATTTGTGGGGAGAAAAAGGACTTCAATTTTGTTTGGGTGCAAGGTCACTTTTGTCAGTTAAAGCGGCGCAGTGCCGTATCGCAAAAAAAATGGCCTGGTCATTGAGCAGCCAATTCTTCCGGAGCTGAAGTGGTTAATATAAAATAAAAAATAACCTATACAAACACTTTAATGAACAAGGTGAAGACGTATTCACCTTCAATATCCAATTATATGCAAAGGAAATAAATAAAAAAAACAGGTTCTCTTTTTTTTTCACAAAGCTAAGTGAGAACTCTTTACTTTAGTGTGTTATTCTAAAATGAATCTCAGTATTTTTAATTTTATTTAATTTTTAATTTAATGATCTATTGTTCAGTAACTATGTAATAAGAAGGGCAGGCAGGGCGTTATAATATTTGCTGCCTTTGTACAAAATCAACTTTCTGTAACCCTTCCTATTGTGTCATTGTGTCATTTTTTTTCTTTAATAATCCTGTAACTCTTTTTAACTCTTCTTTTTTTTTTTTTGCTACTATTGATATCATATTTGCATAAAGATTTTCATAGCGGCATGTAGCCCCTTTCATTTCATAGTAGATCCCTTTCTCCCTGTAATGCCCCGTACACACGGTTGGACTTTGTTCGGACATTCCGACAACAAAATCCTAGGATTTTTTCAGACGGATGTTGGCTCAAACTTGTCTTGCATACACACGGTCACACAAAGTTGTCGGAAAATCCGATCGTTCTGAACGCGGTGACGTAAAACACGTACGTCGGGACTATAAACGGGGCAGTGGCCAATAGCTTTCATCTCTTTATTTATTCTGAGCATGCGTGGCACTTTGTCCGTCGGATTTGTGTACACACGATCGGAATTTCCGACAACGGATTTTGTTGTCGGAAAATTTTATATCCTGCTCTCAAACTTTGTGTGTCGGAAAATCCGATGGAAAATGTGTGATGGAGCCCACACACGGTCGGAATTTCCGACAACAAGGTCCTATCACACATTTTCCGTTGGAAAATCCGACCGTGTGTACGGGGCATAACACTTAGCAGCTCCTTCCAAAGGCTCATGGTGTTGCCTTCATTGCTTCCAGAGTACTAGTGATGAGATAACAAGGTGGCATTTATCTCGATGATCAGGGGACCTCAGAGTTAGCAGCAGTTTGTCTTTGTACAGAGCCCTGTTCTATGAGCAGAGTGTGAAGGCAGCATGTTGTAGTGACACCAGGCCTGTCCTCCCCCTCTTGTGTTGCCCCTGACCCCTTCCCTGTGAATGATTCTGAGACAGATGGAGCTGTCTCAGCACCAGCCTCCTGTCTCAAGGAGCCGCTGTCAATCACAGCCCTCTGTCTTTTACCAAATTTGGCGAGATGTCCCCTGCTCCTTGGGCTCAAAATAAATGTTCAGCGGAGAGGAGTGGAGAAGTGACGGGGAGGGCAGAGAGAGGAGGATGAGGGAGGAGAGTGCTGAGGGTGAGCAGCAGTTGCTTCTGAATCCTGATGAAGGATTAAAACTCTCTGATTGAGACCTTCAGAACGTCACCCCTGTATTAACCCTTACCGGGACAGATTAACCCGTCATGCGGTTCAGTGCCGAGTCTGCACATGTGCAGCATGTCAAACAGCGTGTATGTGTCTTATATGAGTTAGTTACACGTTAGAGATTTCTCTCACTGCATCACAAGTAAAAATAAGTATTTTTTGCAGTCACTGATCTTTCTTTGTTAAAAAAAAAAAAAAGACTCAATCATTTTTTTTATTTAAAATTAGACTGTCCTACCCTATTATCTAACGGCTAACATCTGTATCCAGTGCAAAATATTTCAGTATCTTGACTGATGTAAGATTATAAGGCAGACAACAGCTGAGAATGAATGGGCCCTGGCTAAAATTGGCCATTATAATATAGGTGTCAAGTAATTGTTTTACTAGAGATTTCTGCTGCTCTATATATAATCACTTCATGAAACTCCTCCCAGTGCAATTGTAGCCCCTCCCCCCAAAAAATGATGTTACATCAGGTTAGGATGACTTGGAGCTTCCCATCTATTGTGGAACTGCAAGACTCAGCATACCCCATCAAAACTTACAGTGTTGGCACTGGAGTGCTGGAGTTTTCCCCAAAAAAGAATTACACAACCGTATAGATACTGTAGATTGATAGATCGATCGATCAATAGATAGATAGAGAGAGAGAGAGAGAGAGAGAGAGAGAGAGAGAGAGAGAGAGAGAGAGAGAGAGAGAGAGAGAGAGAGAGAGAGAGAGAGAGAGAGAGAGAAGATAGATAGATAGATAGATAGATAGATAGATAGATAGATAGATAGATAGATAGATAGATAGATAGATAGATAGATAGAGCCTATTACGGAATTAAATGGTGGATTATTAAATCTGCCTAAAGTTAGATAGATGGATAGATAGAGAGAGAGAGAGAGAGAGAGAGAGAGAGAGAGATTTTGCTCCTTATAAAATTCCAGCTAAATAAATTGATAGGTAGGTAGATAGATTGATTTAATAATTCAGTGCATAGTATCAAGTAGTTATTCCGCATATAAAAATGTCAGCACTCTCCTAATAATAATAGATTGCCTTTAGCCAGCAGCTGTCACCCCCGTCTATGGTCCAAATGTATTACTTTACAGCCGCAGCACCCCATGTTGTGTTAGCTGATATTCATTTTTAAACACTATATAGCTTTTATTTTTAGCAGTCATCATAGAGGAGGGAACAGGATCAGATCCTTGTTGGTGGATAATATAGCTGCATAGGACACTGAAAACAATAAAACGCTTTTTAAAGTTGTATTGTTTCCATTACACAATACAGAGAACAGATGTGACGAGGGGTATTTTGATTCCTTACTATGACATCTTTAGTTCTAGGGAGAAAATGAACAATCTGAGCATGAAGTACATTTAAAAATATGCTGTAAAATAAAAAAATACTGTAATAAATAAGAATAACTTGGCTCAAAATAATATGTTTTAACAGTGCGATTGGGGGTGACATAAAGTGACAATGTATTAATAAAAGATTAATAAAAGACATGGTGCATTGCACTAATTAGACAATGTAATATTTTTCTGGAGTCCATCAGTACATGGTTAAGGACTGCAGACTTTTAAAATATTTGTTATCAAGTTTCAGAGCTCCTGTCTCAATGCATAACTTTAAATAAAATGCATCAAAATCACTGCTGATTAGCTTACAGTAGCAGCACCAATATAAAAAATAAAAGTGTTTTCTACGTTGTTTTTAGTCTACATTGTTTTTAGTCTGATTTCTGGAGCCTTTATCTCACATTACATGTAATGTGGGCAAGATTTTGAACCTTAACATTTTTAGCACTCTCAGTCTATACACTTGTTGTGGCTGACACATATAGGCTGCTGATATATGGTGTAGGTGATCGGAGATTGGGTAATACAGTCAAGGTCATAGCGAGGTCAGACCTGCATGCTGGGATTCCCTGCCTTGTATACAGGGTGGGGGAAGCTGCCAGATCATACTACATGAAATCATTTGCTGGAGCAGTTATGTCATGAATGTGTGAGCAGGGTAACCTGAGACCGCTAAGATGATCTGATCTTTTTCTGGGTGAAGTGGTCGTTGTTACATTGCAAACTCTACCAACAGGGGTAGACAGCTAAAGTCCTATTTATAAAAAGTTGAAATCGATACATATTGCCATTTCCATGAGAAGTATAATTTCCAACAGCTGCCCTAGGCAATACTTAGTTTAGTTTTAGCCACATTTTGAAAAAAGGTAAAAATAACACAATGTAAATCGTTTATTCAACGACTTTTAAAAACATACCTGCCTTATCCTTTTTTGATTTTTTTATGCTGAGTAATCCTTTATTTAGTGCAGGGGTGCTGGAGAAGAAACTTTCAGCTAAGATTGCTGTTTATGTAGCATATTACCAATTTTTCAGTGGGTTTTTCAGCTATCCTCCTACATGTTACCAGTGTTCTACACTTCAGTTTGACATTGCATTATTTTATGTTAAATCTCTAACATTGACACTAGTGAAACCTTAAAACCCAGCTCCGAGCATCATAATTTCCATAGATTAAAAGGGTGTAGAATATGTTTGCCTCTGCTGAGTAGTTCTGTAATGTCATTACTCTTCGAAAATGGGTTCGGCCGATTTTTCGTATAGTGTGTGGCCAGCATTAGACTGGGAGGGGATATTTTCGGGACATAACACAAAACTGAAATGAAAATGCTTTAAATCAATGTATGCTGCACCACAAAATATATTCCCATGGGCAATAAATCTAAAAGGATAAAAATAAAACCCATGCAGCTCATGTCCAAAGTTAAAAAAAGTATAAATAAAAATAATAGAGCATTTAAGAAATTATAAAAATGAAGGAACATTATCATCATTTAAAAGTTGCAAAGAATATAACAGAATATGTAAATAGGTAATGGAGGACGCAAAAAATTCAAAACGTGTAACAGAGAGTAGGACAAACCCCCAAAAGTTCTTCAAATATATTAAAAGATAAGTTTACCTTTGTTAAAGATAAAATAATAAATGCATATCTTGCAGGTAAAAAATGTATAATTATTTATTTAATTTAATTTTTTTACTAGAAGCCTGGAAAGCATTGCACCTCCGATCAGCAGATTGCGGACTCCTGCAGACTGTCTGTGTAAGCTTTCTGCTTGTACCTCGTACGAGAAAGCAGTTAAAGAGGAAGTAAACCCTGATGGGGTTTACTTCCTCTTTATTCCCCTGCAACGTAAAAGCATAATGGGCAAGTATGCATCACATACTAACCCATTATGTGGCACTTAACTGCATACGAAGCCCGGGATGTCTGCAATGCCCCCGCTGGTGGAAGCATCCATCTTTGCCCCTCTTCCTTCCGGGGCAGCGGACTCCGGCTCTGTGACTGGCCGGAGCCGCGTGACGTCATGGCACATGCTGGGAAAGAAATGGGCCTGAGGGCCATTTCTTCACTCCCAAACCCCTGATGACCTCATTGGCACACTAGGAGATATTTTCAGTACATATAGGTAAGACTTATTATAGGCTTACTTATATGTAAAAATGTCTCAGGGGGTTTTACAACCACTTTAAACACTGACAGAAAGAGACAATGAAATACCTAGAGTGCTCAACAGAGACCTGGTACAGTACTTCACTGAGAACTACAAGCCAGCAGCCACAAAGGCTGTCGGCAGTGATAGTTCTCCCATTCACAGAACTGGCTCGCAGTGACCAGAGGCAGCGGATCTGGGAGCTGTTGCAGGAGTAGGAATGTTACACGTTCCACCCTAAAAATGTGTGGAACATGTTCCCAAAGGTGAACTTGTCAGGTCTGAGCAATAAGGATTTGATTACAAATATATATTTGTATGACAATTCAAAACCGTATATTAATATTAATTATTTATTTTTACTTTGTATCCCAAAAGCAGTTTTTGTTTTTGTTGTTGCTCCTCCTGTCGCTGTTTCCCTACAGACAGCCTGGGAAAGAGCTGGGTCATGTGACAGCTGTATATTGATTAGGGAAAAAAGTATTTATTTTTATAAGTACCATTTCAGTCTTTGCAGATGGCACCAAACTACAGTGGATATAAAAAGTCTACACACGCCTGGTAAAATTTCATGTTTCTGTGATGTAAAAAAATGAGACAAAGAGAAATCATTTCAGAACTTTTTCCACCTTTAATGTGACCTATAAACTGTACAACTCAGTTGGACAACAAACTGAAATCTTTTAGGGGGAGAAGTAAAACTAAAAAACTAAACTAATATGGTTGCATAAGTGTGCACACCCTTAAACTAATACTTTGTTGAAGTACCTTTTGATTTTATTACAGCACTCAGTCTTTTTGGGTATGAGTCTATCAGCATGGCACATCTTGACTTGATAATATTTGCCCACTCTTCTTTGCAAAAACACTCCAAATCTGTCAGATTGCAAGGGCATCTCCTGTGCACAGCCCTCTTCCGATCACCCCACAGATTTTCAATCAGATTTAGGTTTGGGCTCTGGCTGAGCCATTCCAAAACTTTCATCTTCTTCTGGTGAAGCCATTCCTTTGTTGGTTTGGATGTATGCTTTGGGGGTCGTTGTCATGCTGAAAGATGAAGTCCCTCTTCATGTTCAGTTTTCCAGCAGAAGCCTGAAGGTTTCATGCCAATATTGACTGATATTTGGAACTGTTTATAATTCCCTCTACCTTGACTAAGGCCCCTGTTCCAGCTGAAGAAAAACAGCCCCAAAGCATGATGCTGCCACCACCATGCTTCACGGTGGGTATGGTGTTCTTTTGGTGATGTGCAGTGTTGTTTTTGCCCCAAACATATCTTTTGGAACTATGGCCAAAAAAGTTAAATCTTGGTTTCATCAGACACAGACACATTTTCCCACATGCTTTTGGGAGACTTCAGGTGTGTTTTTGCAAAATTTAGCCGGGCTTGGATGTTTTTCTTTGTACGAAAGGGCTTCCGTCTTGCCAATCTACCCCATAGCTCAGACATATGAAGAAAACGGGAGATTGTTGTCACATGTACCACACAGCCAGTACTTGGCAGATATTGCTGCATCTCCTTTAATGTTGCTGTAGGCCTCTTGGCAGCCCCCCTGACCAGTTTTGTTCTCGTCTTTTCATCAATTTTGGAGAGACGTCCAGTTCTTGGTAATGTCACTGTTGTGCCATATTTTCTCCACTTGAAGATGACTGTCTTCACTGTGTTCCATGGTATATCTAATGGCTTGGAAATTCTTTTGTACCCTTCTCCTGACTGATACCTTTTAACAATGAGATCCCTCTGATGCTTTTGGAAGCTCTCTGCGGACCATGGCTTTTGCTGTAGGATGCGACTAAGACAGGGCTCGACAAATCCCGGGCGCCAGGTCGCATTTGCGACTAGAATTAGCGACCTGGCGCCTGGGGCGGCACAGCTGGGGTATCCTGTTTCCGTTCGACACCCCCCCTCCCGGCGCGATCGCGTTGGGCCGCGCCGGTAATTGAGGCCCCGGCTTTGCGGCCTACTGCAGTCCTATGGTTCCTTCTGCAATTTGGCGCCCTCTGGTGGTGGCCGTTGGTATTACAAGACAACCACCAATGCTAATGGAGCTTTCCCTACCTGTTTTCACTGCCCGCTCATCTCCTTCCCTTTACTTAGAACCTCCAAACATTATATATATTTTTTATTCTAACACCCTAGAGAATAAAATGGCGGTCATTGCAATACTTTCTGTCACACCGTATTTGCGCAGCGGACTTACAAGCGCACTTTTTTGGGAAAAAATACTTTTTTTAATTAAAAAATAAGAAAACAGTAAAGTTAGCCCAATTTTTTTTATATTGTGAAAGATAATGTTACGCCGAGTAAATTGATTCCCAACATGTCACGCTTCAAAATTTCATCCGCTCGTGGAATGGCGACAAACTTTTACCCTTTAAAATCTCCATAGGCGACGTTTAAAAAATTCTACAGGTTGCATGTTTTGAGTTACAGAGGAGGTCTAGGGCTAGAATTTTTGCTCTCGCTCTAACGTTCGTGGTGATACCTCACGTGTGGTTTGAACACTGCTTTCATATGCGGGCGCTACTCACATATGCGTTAGCTTCTGCAAGCGAGCTCGGCGGGACGGGGCGCGTTTAAAAAAATTATTTTTTTTTCTTATATATTTTACTTTTTATTTTTTATTTTTAAAATTGTGTCACTTATTTCTATTACAAGGGATGGGGCACATTTAAAAAAAAATGTTTTCTTATTTATTTTAATTTTAATTTTTTCACTGTTCTTTAAAAAAAAAAAAATGAAATGTAAAAATCCCTTGTAATAGAAAAAAAAGCATGACAGGACCTCTTAAATATGAGATCTGGGAGTCAAAAAGACCTCAGATCTGATATTTACACTAAAATGCATTAAAAAAAAAAAAAAAATTGTCATTTGAAAAAAAAAAATGTCCCTTTAAGAGCTATGGGTGGAAGTGATGATTTGACGTCGCTTCCGCCCTGCAATGACTTGGAGATGGGCGGGGGGGGAGGGGCCCATCTTCCTCTCACTCGTCTCCATGTCAGGCCAGGGACAGATCCGGATCACCTCCGCCGTTACCGACGGCCACGGTAAGCGGTGAAGGGCACCGGAGTGCGGCGGTAGGGGGGGCCCTCTCCTGACGCCGATAAAAGTGATCTCGCTGCGAATCTGCTGCAGAGACCACTTTTATCTGAAAGAGAACCGCCGGCTCTTGAAGAAGATACTGGCGTTATGGTAGCTAGCTGCTACCATAACAATGGTATTTCTCTTCAAAGACAGGACGTATATAGTCGTCCTGCGGGAAGGAAGTGGTTAATTAAAATGAATTTATTATTTGTCATCTCCCTGCTTGGCCCCTTTCACACGCGCTGTCTGATCAGGTTCGCCTGTCAGTTTTTCAGGTGGACCTGATTGGATCCTTAGCGAGGATATGGTGGTCTTGTGTCCCTGCATGGCAGGAAATAAAAGCAGTCACATTCGTTCTAGTCGTCTCTGTGTAAATTTAAGATTGATTAATTTTTATATTGAAAATAAAGCTTTGTCGGTCGTTTAAAAAAAAAAAAAAAAAACCTGGCTCCTAACTTTTTTAGATGGCTCCTAGATTCCAAGCAAATTTGTCAAGCCCTGGACTAAGAAAATGTCAGGAAAGACCTACTAGAACAGCTGAACTGTATTTGGGGTTAATCAGAGGCACTTTAAATGATTTTAACTGATTCCTATTTAACATGAGTTTAAATGTGATTGCTTGATTCTGAACACAGCTACATCCCCAGTTACTGTATAAGAGGGTGTGCACACTTATGCAACCACATTATTTTTTTATTTTTTTCTCCCCTCTAAAAGATTTCAGTTTTTTTCTCAACCAAGTTGTACAGTTTATTGGTCACATTAAAGGTGGAAAATGTTCTAAAAAAAATTATCTTTGTCTCATTTTTTTTAACATTACAGAAACCTAATATTTTAACAAAGGTGTTTAGACTTTTTATATCCACTGTATGTAGTAGAATAATGTCCTTACAGGATGTCTCCAACTTACAAGCCAACATCAATGCACTATTTACAGGTAATTGAGCAACTATGTGGCAAATCAGGTTTAATATTGATAAATGTAAAGTTATGCACTTGGGGAAACATACATGCATCATACATTCTAGGAAGGCAACAGCTGGATGAAACAGTGGTAGGGGAGGATTTGGGTGTTTTGGTAGATCATAGACTTAATAGCATTCAATGTCAAGCTGAAGCTTCTAAAGCAAGCAAAAAACTTTCATTTTTCCCCTGTACAAATCATTAGTAAGACTTCACCTGGAATATGCAGTTGAGTTTTGGGCAATGGTTCACTAAAAGGATATCAGAAAGCTGAAGAAAGTGCAAGAAGGGCAACCAAACTGATAAGAGGCATGGAGGAGCTCAGCTATGAGGAAAGAATATAGGAAATGAATTTATTTTTTATTGAGAAGAGGAGAGTAAGGGGGGAAATATACTGTATAACTACAAAGGGAAGGCAGCGCCGAGCGGCCATCTTGCTGCTCACCGCATGTTGCCACCTACTATCCGACAGACCTGTCGGCAATCCCACATCACTGCATGGCCAGTTAACCCTTCCCTAGCTATCCAAAATCTAAAAATAATTTTTTGGCCTGAGTTACTCTTAAAACATTTACCTGTTCCAACTTACGTACAAATTCAACTTAAAACCAAACTGGCAGAACTTGTTCGTAACCAGGAGACTGCCTGTAGTGAACATGGTGTAGAGTTATTCACTTTCAGGTCATTACAGAGGACAAGGGGGCTCTCTTATTGTCTGGAGGAAAAGAGATTTAACCTCCAGACAAGGAAAATCTTTTTCCCAGTAAGAGCTGTGAAAATGTCCAATGAACTTCCTCAAGAACTAGTTATGGCCACCTCAGTAGATTGTTTTAGAAAAGAGATGGTTCCAGACCTGAAAGCACAAAATATAACTGGATACTGACATTCATCATAGGTAATAACAGCAGGGGTAGTTGATCCAGGGAATAGCCTTTGCTATCAGGAAGGATTTTTTACATTACATCACACCTAGCTTCACATTCTGGTCAGTCAGGCTCAATTTATTGAATGGCTCAGTATGGCCAAGCACTTAACAAAGTCTTTACTATGTTATTAAAATGAATTGCTTATCTCTTGCCTTTGCACTAATCTCTCCCCAGAGAGCTCCTCTTGGTCAGGAGATCTGAGAAGCAAGGTGCAAAATGTATGCATAAGTCCCAGGTATGGTGTAACTCATTTATGCAAACTTTGAGTGTACCTTAATTCTTTGGACTGCAATTCTTCCATCCCATACAGATCTGGGATAAACCTATCAAGTAAAATGCCATAATGCTTATAAGCATGAATAATTTCTTCAGAACATTTTAGTTCAGAACGCATACATGCATGAATGTGTATTTGTATCAATTACACTTTTATTTACATGCATTAACAAGAAAAAAAGTTATTTTTAGATGTCCGTGTGCATGAGCTGTTACTCAAGTTAACTTTAGACCCAATAAAATCCGATTGCTCAGCCCAAGTGCCAAACACATGATCTGTCAAACTTCACCATTCACATTTGTTCCTGATTTGAAAACGAATCTGTTCACTGATCAAAATAAGTAGCTGGAATTCTACCCAAGGAGGCCCTACAAAGGCAACGTGTTTGATGTTCATTACGTACTATTTACATACTGCTCTACCTTGGAACATACAGTATCCCACAAAAGGGAGTACACCCCTCACATTTTTGTAAATTTTTTTATTATATCCTTTCATGTGACAACACTGAAAAAATGACACTTTGCTACAATGTAAAGTAGTGAGTGTACAGCTTGTATACCAGTGTAAATTTGCTGTTCCCTCAAAATAACTCAACACACAGCCATTAATGTCTAAACTGCTGGCAACAAAAGTGAGTGCACCCCTAAGTGAAAATGTCCAAATTGGGCCCATTTTCCCTCCCCGGTGTCATGTGACTCATTAGGCCTCTTTCACACGGGGGATCCGTATGTCCGTTTTTCATCCTTCCGTTTTCGGATGAAAAACGGACATACATGTATCCCTATGGAGCGTCGGATGTCAGCGGTGACATCCGAGGGCCTGCCCACACGCCGGAGCGTCTGAGAGAATAGGAGATACCAGATGCCAGGTAGATGAGGAAGGTAAGTAAAAGTGTTTTTTATTAGTAGCCTAGGAAAACAACAAACATTTAACTCTTGCAGTGCAGAGGGAGCCCCACATCAAAGGTAGTTTTTTCATATACCTGTAGCTTAGCTTTAACTATCCTTGTAGTTTATTTGCAATAGGTAACCTCTATGATGGAAATGTGGTGTTGGTGTTTTAAAAGTAGAATCACCTGGTGATGCTCTTTAAAGACAGCTGCCTTTGGAACTGTTAACACTTCAGATAACAGTCACTGAATGTCATGATGCTGACAAAGCTTTTCTATGCCATGAAATGTGCTGACTAGTTGCCAATAAATGATTTCCCCTGGTCATGCCATTCTTATTGATGATCTCTGTTCCCTCTGTAGGCATTTAATGTGTCAGTGCTTGAACAACCAGTTCAGCCAAAAAGCCTTGCTAGAAATTGAAGGCTGTCTGTAATCGTATTTATTTATTTATTTATTACAGGTACTTATATAGCCTCATCAATTTACTCCGTGCTTTACATGTATACGGTATTGTACATTCCAATCAGTCCCTGCCTTCAAGATGCTTACAATCTAAGGTCCCTAACTCACAGTCATACACATACTGGGGCCAATTTTAGACAGGATTTAATTAACCTACCAGCATGTCTTCGAAGTGTGGAAAGAAACCAGAGTACCTGGAGGAAATCCACACAGACACAGGGAGAACATGGAAACTCCAGGCAGGTAGTGTCGTAGTTGCCTTTGCCACGGAACCACAGATTATTACAGATTAATTTAAATGTCACCTTTTTTGAAGTAAGCTGCATGCACATTTTCCCAAATGTGTAAGTTTGCCTTTATCCCCCTTGAAGCTTGCATGCCTAGTTCCCAACTTTACTGACTAAACCAGGGCTAGATCAATGGGAAGGGGTGGGGGGAAGGAGGGGCCACTGGCCCAGGAACACCGTTTACCTGCCTGACTGACTGGAGTGATGGTAGTGTCATGTCTGTTAGGCAGAGCAGAGGCCCCGATAGCTGCTTGAGTCAGAATTCTGCCCTCTCCTTCTTCCAGTAGCAGCCAAATGTGGGCAGAATTTAGCAGGGAGAGGAGGATGCCCACTAAGAAAATACCTCCCTCTCAGTACAGGTACCTGCTGGGAAAATAATGTGGATGGATATACCTGTTTACCGTTGTCATGCAACATATCATGTGAGCAGAGATGGGGAAGAAGGAGACGCTGCTTTCATTCCAAGGTGTAAGTAGTGCTGAGGAGGGGGTGTGTGAGAAATGTGACCACACAGATGGTGGGGGGGAGCAACTCAGCCCCCAGAGCTGCCCTCTCTCCTGAAAGCCTCAAAAAGCCAGATAACCAACCTACCTCCCTCTGAGCCCTTCAGCTCCCCTCCCCACATAGAGCCACCAAGGACCTCTTAGGCCTGATTCACACCTATGCATTTTTTGTGCTTTTTGCATTTTGCAGATTTGCCCTACAGTCCATCTAACATGGATTCCTATGGAACACATTCTGTAGTGCAAATCTGCAAAATGCAAAAAGCACTAAAAATGCATAGGTGTGAATCAGGCCTTAGTTCAGTGCACTCCACAGAGTTCGTTCCCAGCCTCCCAGCTCCCCTCCTTGCCAGCCTGGAAGTGTTTGAATACTGAAGAGTCTGACAGAGACTGCAGCACTGAAATGGAGTGAAGCTGAAGACATGGTTGATTATAATAACTCTTCTAAAGCAAGGAAAGTATCAGAGTGCCTTTTTTTTATACCTGTTAGGTTCAGTGACTCAGACAGCATAGAAGCCACAGCATCAGCATGACAGATAGGGAACTAGCATCCTCAAATGATGAGATTAGCAAAGGAAACGTTCTAATCTTTTGTCATGGCACTTTTTTTTTTTTTGAAGAAAGAATTTTCAGACTTAAAAGAGATGTATGGGTTTTTTTTTTTTAAATCATACTTACCTAGGTGGATGCAACATCAGTCTGATGCTGAATTTGTCCCCCGCTTCCCCTAACACTGAGAACCGAGCGATCTAACACCGATGATCGCTCGGTTCTCACAGCTCCCTGTCAGTCAGCAGCTCTCTGCTCTGCCATCACTTGAGCGCTGGGCTGTGGAGGGGGCGAGAGCAGCTGGCTCAGGCTCTCAGCTGCTCGCTGAGAAGCTGAGCCCAATGCCAGTCCAGGCACGTGGGCGGATCCCGACTCCATTGTCACAATCTTGCCTGAACCTGGACAGGCTTTGTGACGGCAGCCGACAGTGGGCTTCAGCTGTACTTCTCCTTTAAGATGTCCATACACGGTTAGAATTTTGTTAGTTTTCTAATGGTTAATAGGGACAAATCAACAACTTTTTTTGTCAATAGTGATAAGAAAAATTTAAGGTGAAGGATGGAAAGGGTTTCTTGTTTATTATTTTAACCACTTGCTAGCTGGGCACTTATACCCCCTTCTTGCCCAGGCCAATTTTCAGCTTTTAGCTCTATAGCACTTTGAATGACAATTGTACGGTCATGCACCACTGTACCCATATGGCATTTTTATCATTTCTTGAGACAGATAGAGCTTTTTTTTGGTGGTATTTAATCACCACTGGGTTTTTATTTTTTTGCTAAACAAACAAACAAAACTTTTTTTTTTGTTAATTTCTGTTATAAAATAAGTTATTTTTCTCCTTTACTGATGTGTGCTGAAGAGGCTGCACTGATGGGCACTGATATGCGGCATTGATGGGCACCGATGAGCACTGATATGCAGCACTGATGGGCACTGATGAGCAGCACTGATGAGAACGGATTGGCACTGATGGAGCTGCACTCATAATCAGGGCACTGATGATCAGACCCCTGATTGTGTACATGTCCCCTGTCAGGATAACCGGCAACTCTGTTTACACTGTAATCAGCTGTGATTGAAGACAAATGATCATGTGATAAAGTGGAGTTTTTTTTTTTTTGGGACTTTCAATGAAGTAATGGCCTGATAGGGTCATATATTTCCATCCCTGGGGACTTAAAATGAAGCCATGGCCTGGTAAGATCATGTATTTCCATCCATATTGAAGTCAAAAATAAGGAGGAGAGCAAGAGAGTGGGACTTTACATGAAGCACGTGGTTGCAATAGAGTAAATTGGTAAACATATAGTAAATTTATTGATTATTATATAGCGTATACATACATATAGTGCTGGTATCAATTATAAACAATGAGCATGGTAATAACAATAAACATGGTAGTGACATTGGTATCTCATGATATAACCACAATAATATTCCAAAGTTCACCAATAGCAAGATTGTATAAAAAACATAAATTGCGAAATAGTGCCTGCAAGACCTATGGCCTCACTAGTCCTGTAAAGGTGGGTATTGCATAATGACTTAAAGGTCTGGGTAAGTGTTAGTAGAAACACAGCGTCTGGTAGCTCTATGCATTTTTTGAGCCACTCGTCAGGAGCAAACGCATGATGTATCTAAAATAGAATTATTATATATGAATAGTCTGATATATATAAACATGAACAGGGGTAGGGTAAAGAAGACCCCACACCCGGTGCATGCTTACTTACTGTAGTTCATGTATTGGTGGTATTGTGCCGGGCACCGCAAGCCATCCGAGGGCAACACCAACCGGGAGCTGTGGCGGACAACTCGGCGGGGATGACCCACACAGGCATCAACTAGGGCAGGCATGGAACTACGAGGCACTCCTGTGTAGGAAGTGAATCTGGGAAGTCTCTTAAGAGATATGAGTGAGGGTGAGAAAGTGGGCAGGGGACCTGTGCTAGTAAAATGGAAATAGTGTGCACTCTCTTGCTCTCCTTATTTTTGACAGATGATGATGTGATAAAGGGCCGCTGTGATTGGCCCTTTACCTTGATCTGTGACCGGCTGTGTCCAAAGGACACAGTGATCACAGAGCGCCCTGGACGCACGCCCCAGGGGGCGCGCAAGGTGTGTAGTTCCGGGGGAACGTCAATGGGCACCCTCCTGGAACAACAGAGCTGAGCTGTAGCCATCTCCCTGCTATAACGCTGTAAAGGAAGTGGTTAAGGAACAACATTTTAACTGGTAATGTGGACTTCAGTTAGGAAAACTCATACAATTTTTAATGCGCATGTGTTAGCAAAAAATTGCATCCGAAATAAGAGCGCACGCGTCTGTGTAATTTATCCATTGCAACCCCATGGGCTGATCAGCATGCAGTGGGGGGGATTTATCAAAACTGAAAGAGACAGAATCTGGAGCAGTACTGTGTGGTAACCAATCAGTTTCTATCTTCAGCTTGTTCCGCTAAGCTTTGGAAATGAAAGACAGAAGCAGACTGGTTTCAATGAACAGCTGCTCCCAATTCTGGCTGGTTCCGTTTTGATAAATTCTCAATGTATATATGAATATAACTCTAAATCAATTTTCTAAATCTAAATAAACTTTTACTTTGCAATATTTATTCCTTGATTTCATAAGCAATAAAGGAAAACTATTTATTACATCTGGGAATCCGTTCAAGTAGCAGGTCTTAACAAAATTTTTGAGGGCCTTCCAATTTAATTAGTTGACGATGAAATCATTGAATGCTGCAATTAATTATTTTTCAGAATTTCATAAAAAAATGATTGAACAGAAATTTAAACTATGTGACCAGCTTTAGATTAGGTATATAAGAAAGAAGCTGAATACATATTTGAGCATTTTGCACAGAGAACCTGAAAAATGTATTATCTTTCCCATGTACCAACAGCAGTAAAGCAACCAGAATACACAAAAAATTCCTCTATCAGATCAATAATCAAAAATGCATCATGGATAAAAGTTGTTCTCAGAAACTGATCTGCAAGTCAACAAATATTCCAAACTGATTCAGCTGATAGGCCAATATTTCACTGGTACCCTGGTTTGGGTTTTTCAAATAAAAAAAGTTCTGTTGAATCCCAGTATATTTGCATACATATAATTGATTGGGGTATCTTTTCTTAACACTCACTAACCTATTTAAAAAAATGAATGCCAAAGGATAACTGAAGAGATGTAGGGAAATGGTATATGCTATTCTTTACCTTTGTTATCCATGTGTGAGTATTTATCTTCTCTCTTCTACTTTGTAAAGCCTGATTTGACATAGGAAATACTGCAAAGAAAATAGGCCAAAATCAGCTGTTCAGACGTTGGACTGGGAAACTGCATTGTGCTGACCTCTAGTGGTACAAGTGTGTCCCTGTGAAAATGATGTCAATCCAACACTCTAAGGCCTCATCCACATGGGTGCTGTGGCCCATACAGCGTCAATGGGCCTTTTTTTTATGTGACTGGAACTGCGTGCAGGCACATTCCAATTTGACAGGGGTGCAGGGGAAGGTGAGGAGCCCCCAAATGAAGACAGTGTGTGCATTAACCCCTTCTCACATGCCATGGCATCCCTAGAAACAGTTCGGAACATCCAGGGGTTGGGAAGGATCAGCAATCACGTGGAAGCTGGTCCCGCTGGCTCCTAATCTGTAGCCCGGACCGAGAGCTGTCTGCTCAATCTTTGTGTTGAGAGCACGCAGTGAGCGCATTCTCAGCACGTAAACGACAATGCATATCGCAGCCTGTGGACTTTAAAGCCGTTGGGTGTTTGTAAAGGGGTTAAGGAGCGCTCATCCTTCCCTGCACACCTGCCTAGGTAGGATGAGCTGTTGTGTCCATACAGTCCCTGCGTCCCCATAGAGTAACATAGGCTGCCTGCACACAGCTTCAGCTGCATAAACAAATAGCCCATTCATGCTGTATGAGCCACAGGGGTTGATTTACTAAAGGCAAATAAACTCTCTTTCACTCTGCAAGAGCAGTTGCTCCAGTGCTTAGTAAATGAGCAGAAGCACTTCTGACTTTCATCATCCAATCATGTGTAAGCAAAAATTGTGTTTTTTTTATTTTTCTTGCATGTGATTGGGTATTCTTTACAAAGTTAAGCTTCACCTCATTTATTAAGCTCTGGAGCAACTACACTTGTAGAGTACAACTGCACTTTGCAAAATGTACAGTCTATTTGTCTTTAGTAATTCAACCCCACAGTGTCAGTGTGAAAGAGGCCTTAAAGTGTATCTAAAAACGTTTTCAGTGTTTGATATAGTAGGGAAGAGTTAGAAATGCTGTCTGTTTTTTTATTGCTGCCTGTCTCCCCTCTGGGGAGATTCTCTTGTCCTAGTTATCTTTGTCACTGAGATAAAAGAAATAATGGGAAATTCAAAATTTTGAACAGGAATAGAGGAGATGTTTGGGTGACAAGTGTATAAAAGGGGATTTTCAAGTCAAGGCAGCATTGTTTTGCTGGGAAAAAAAGTTAATATTCAGTATACGAGGTTTGTCTATTAAATAAGGAGACTGTGATCCCACCTAGTAAACAAAGCAGTCAGAACAGGTTATAACTAAATGCGTGGTGACCTTGAACTTGTTTGAACCTGCATGACAAGCAGCAACACTCTGACGTTCAGTTGATTGTGAGTCGCCATTGGTTGCGTTTTCTGTATTAGAACAAAAAAGGAAGGTTTCCCCACATTGGGGTTTTTAGGCAGCAAAAAAACAAATGTAGTCAATGTTGTATGAAAAAATATAACACTTTTATTGGATAATAATATATATCATCAGAGTTAAAAACAATGAGCTCCAGTGGGAATTATTTAAAAGAATAATTTGGCTGAACATACTGAACATTTTTTTCTCCCTGTCGGCGGCATTCCGGAACATCCTCGGATGCCCTCCGTCACCGCGCATGCGCGGGGCCCCGCGCGAGCGACGTGACGTCATAGACATCGCGAGATTTCGGCGAGGATGACGAGAATTCGGAGCGTTGCTCTTCCGGAACGCCGGGGAGACCACACTTGGCTGCCATGTTGGCCGCCTTGCCGCCCGTCATGGGATCATCACTGGATTGCGCACACCTGGATAGATAAGAGGCAAGGTATATATGCCCCTTTAACCATGGGTATAAAAGCCTATACTTGATGTATGTGTTTAATCTCCTCCTGTCTGGTGAACTGCAAACACACCCTGCTGCCTGTCACTACTTCTGCTGTCATTTTCGTCTACCACACAGTAAGTACACCTTTTTAGCCATGTGTTATATAGCATCGTGTTGCCCCAACTAATCGGGGTCACTGACCCCTATGATTGATAATATTTCTCGACCACTGATAATATATGTGGTCACACTCCTCACAATTATATACTTTGCTTACTTCCAGACTGGTTGACTCAGTTTTTGGATACTATCACCTGAGTCTTATACAGCTTATGACCAATCCCGGGTTGGCCAACAAGCAACAGTTTAGGTATATGGGACAACTCGATGCATCCACATGTGCCATTTAGCACCTGTTTGAGGTAATAATAATACATTATCTTGTTACATCACCATTCTCCCCCGGTCTCCCCTCCTTTCCCCTTCTCTCTCCCCCCTCCCTTTCCCTCCTCCCCCTCCCCCCCCCTTCCCCTATCCTTTCCTCCCCCTCCACTCACTGGCACTTGCTTGCACCTTACATGCTCTTTTTTTCACATTCCACCACACCTAGATTGTATGCTTTATTTCACTCCCTCGCCCCCTCTCTCTTACTCCCCTTACTTTGCCACTACTATTTCTTTTTCTAGCACAGATATAATATTTATTGCATTTACCATATTTGTTTCTCTATATGGTAATCCTTTTTAAACATACACCAAAAAAATATGGTTCAGAACTCCTCTGTTGGTTTGGGCCATATATATCATACCTATAATGCCCTTGATCTCTTAGAGGCTCTTTTAGCCCACAGATCAAACCTAATTACCTTCATATGGGTTTTTTAGTTATTACTTTTCCCTTGCAAATCTTTATCACAGGTAATTTGGTGCTCTCCGGTTGGTGGTCCTCTCTGGCGGGCGGTGCTCAAAAGTGTGACCTCTCGCAAGCCACGTTATTTCTCACTATCCTGGTCTGGGCTGTGGCGGCGGTAGAGGAGGTTGGAACCCCCCTCTGGAGAAGAGGACAAAGCAATATAATTTTTAAAGGGATCTCCATGTGGGAACTTGTGTTTCTCGTTGGACATACTTTTACTTGGTAACTATACCGTACTGATGTACCGCACAATCAATGTAGCTCATATTATATTTATATGAATGGAACATGTATATGTATATCAACTCTACTTTCATGTTCTCCCCAGCAGACTGATCCTCTGAAGAAGACCCTAATTATAGGGGTTGAAACGCGTCAGATTTAATGTTCATGATATAAAGTATTGCTATGAACAAATGTCTGCTTTTGTATGTTCAGCCAAATTATTCTTTTAAATAATTCCCACTGGAGCTCATTGTTTTTAACTCTGATGATATATATTATTATCCAATAAAAGTGTTATATTTTTTCATACAACATTGACTACATTTGTTTTTGTGCTGCCTAAAAACCCCAATGTGGGGAAACCTTCCTTTTTTGTTCTAATTTTTAAGGGGTGAGCAGCAATCCTCTTTTTCCTCTCCCTAGTGTCCCCTCCATTTTTTTGCGTTTTCTGTATTGTGCCAAAAAAATTCTAAGTTTGAAAGTTGAACAACGTGTCAATTTGATATTTTTGGTAAAATTGCACAAAAAACCAACAGAATGTTTTCAAATGCTTACTACAGCTTGTGGGAATGACGGCCTGTCTCGTGCGCGTGTGTTTGGGTGGCACAAAAGATTCAGAGAGGGACGTGAGAATGAATTCCCAAAAGTTAAATCTGTGCTTAAAGGGGCACGTTTTGAGTCAGTTGATGCTGTAAAGAAGAAAACGGCGGATGTGTTAAAACAGCTGACAGAAATTGATTTTCTCCATGCCTTTGATCAGTGGAAAACAAGACTGCAGCAATGTATTAGTGCAAATGGGGAATATATTGAAGGGGACAAGCATTACATTTGTAATACATATAAATGAAGGTGAGTTATTTAATCAGTCTCGTTATTTAATAGACACACCTCGTATACGATGAGAGTGGCGGAGGATCGGCAGAGTTCTGTAGGAGAGCTCAGGCAGGCCTGACAACACTGCATAGGACTTCAGTGTAGCAAATGCAGCATTTTTAACCAACAACAGAAGTTGGAAGCTCAGTGAATTTCTGACAGGTTCCATTTTTAAAGGAATAAACATATGGAAAAGTGCATGTATTGCATTTGTTTTTGTTTTGTTTTTTATTTCTCCTTTGACATAAAATTTATCAACAAACAAACAGGATTGGGCTTTAGATTAACCCTCCTGGCAGTAATCCCGAGTGTTGCTCGGGGTTAAATTTCAGTTCCATTAGCGGTAACCCAGAGCCACACTCGCTATTGCATTGCAGAATCCTGGTCCAGGTAACTTACCTTGTCACCAGGATCCTGCGATGTCCCCCGCTGTGTCCCCTGCCAGATCATCTGCTTGATGCTCTGTGTGCCGGGCTCCGTTCCCTGCAAGTGTCGCGATGCATGGGGGCGGAGCCTGGTGGCAAATTCAAAAAGTACAAAATTCATAACACATACAGTACACTGTAATCTGTAAGATTACATTACTGTATCAAATAATTTCTCATGCCTTTTGTCCCTAGTGGTTTGTCCAGTGCCCTGCATGACAGTTTGGGAGTAGGCAATTACATTTAAAAAAAATACAATGTAAAATAGACAAGGGACTCCAACATAGTTGTATCTTTGTTCTTAAAAACTACGGGATAATGGTGTTGTGGTAACTTGCACAAATAAAAAACAAAAAACAAAAAAAACATAATAATATTATTCTTGATATCACTAGAAAAAAAAAAGCCTTTGAAAACTAGTTTGCAATAACTCCATCAGCATCACCAGCAAAACAGCTTCATTATTATCCCATTAAAGAAGAAGAGAATTTTGCGCTGCATTTGGAGATTTCATAATTTGGCACGTCACGAATGTTCATTCTCCATTACGAACGCTAATTTACAAGACCGGCCGCTTCTGCTTCTGAGCATGCGTGTTTGTACTTTGGACTTTTTTGTCCGACAGACTTATGTACACACGATCGGAAAATCCGACAACACACATTTGTTGGCGGAAAGTTTGTGAACATGCTAGCCAACATTTGAAAGTCCGACAACAATTGTCCGATAGAGCATACACACGGTCGGATTGTCCGCCAACAGCCGGACATCCAACATTTCCTGTCGGAAAGTCAGATCATGTGTATGGGGCTTTAGACCCGAGTGATCGCTCAGTTCTCAGTCTTCAGTGAGCAGAGAGCCGGTGACTATCAGTCACCGACTCTCTGCTCTGCCCTCCCAGAGCTCACTGGAGCGCTGAGCTGTGCAAGGCGTGGGTCACGGAGAGGTGGGTCCAGGCATCTGGGTGGATGCCAACTATAAAGTCGGGATCAAGCCAGAGCCTGGACCAGCTGAGTGACCGTCAGAACTAACTACACTCCTGTGATCCCCAGGAGAAGTATAGCCAAAATAGCTTTGGCTATACTTCTTCTTTAGGCTGGGTTCACACTGGAGAACACAGTGGCTCCCAGCAGGAGTCCGGTGCATCTCCATTCACTGCTTCAGGTCCGATTTCAGCCCGAATTTTGGGCTGAATTCTGACCTAAAACTGACCAAAAAGACGCACAGGACTCCTGTACAATTCGTACTGGAGCCGCTGCGGAGATGTGTGAACCGGCTCCATAGAGAGCCGGTCACAATCTCCTGCTATGCGAATTGGATGCGGGGAAACCCTCATCCAATTCACAATAGTGTGAACCTAGCCTTAATTTAACAGAATCCAAAAGAACTGAGTTTAATTAGAGTCTGCTAGGAAGTATATATGTATGCTGTCCTATAAGAGACACGTTCTAATTATATTTTTAAAGCTACCAAAGAAACGATCAGCCATGCATGGATGGTTAGCTAAAAATGTACTTCTATCCTTGAGGACACAATTTTCTTTCAATCCGGCAACCATGTCTTGAATATTCCCCTCTTTCACAACACACCCCTCACCTCATGCAACTTTGAACACAGGGGAAGGCCCTTTTTACCAAGCATCATTTTTTGTGTCCCCCTCTAAGCGACCTCCGTGACTCCTCTTTCTTCTTTTCTCACCTTTTTTTCCCCCCCTCTTTTATATTCTTCTTCTGCTCTTACTCACCTTCTGTCCATTCCTTCATCCATATTGGGGATTTTTCTTTTCTCAACATTTAGCTTTTGCCAATATTCTGTAATTTCCTCGCTCCTTCCCTCATTTTTTTCTTCCTTTGCAATCCTCTGCATTATTCTCCATTCGTAGCGCACTTACTCATGCTATACTAGGGGAAACTTTTTCCCCCTTTCCTCTTATTCTTTATTATATACAGCAGTGGTTCTCAACCTCAGTCCTCAAGTACCCACAACAGGCCATGTTTTCAGGTTTTCCTTTGTTTTGCACAGCTGCTTTAAAACAATATCAAAGACATGGTATTGATAAGAGCTATTTTATCTAAGGGAAGTTCCCAAAACATGGCCCGTTGGGTGTACTCGAGGACTAAGGTTGAGAACCACTGATATACAGTACACAGATATAAACAGGCTTATGAGATATTGTAATGCGACCAACAACAAAAATAACAAATGTCCTTTTATGTACATTATATGCACTTTTCTGTAATGACTTTAGATCCCGGCTACTTCTAAGTTTGCTCATAATAGTGATTCACTTGTCAGTTTTAAACCTGAGGTCATGTCTGGATAATTTTCTCTACGTGTTCATATACCCTTTGTACGATGGGTGGTACCTTTTGCTTTGTATGGATGAATGGAACCATGTATGGAACCATCATTTATCAATCAAATCCTTGGTACCAGAAGTATATGTACTGTATCTTTACCATGGCAACAGGTTAGCTACATTTAAATTAAATCTCATTTGGTGAGGCTAGAGGTTTAGCGAGCTTTATTGAGCATATTCACACATTTTGTTTAACCGAAGTTCCATAGACACTTTAAATACCCACAATAGCCAGAATATTGGCACGGACTGTATTGCAGAAGCACAAGACCAAAATATCTTTCACATTACAAATGGAGACTATACAGGCTTTCTCAGAGTCAAAGTCAGCTCCCCTCGGGTTGTCTGTGCAAGATTTCTGCAAGATTTTGTATGAATTCTCCAACGTGTGTGCATTTAATATTATTATATTGTGACAGGAAAGTCAGTAACTTCATATCGACGATTGTATTTGGTAACACAGAAAGACGCAACGGTGACAGATTCCACTCAGCCCACCAATTGTGCTTTTGTATGTGTCCCTTAGGCTTTTCAGTTTGAAACCAGCTGGGCCCAAGGATATCCAAAGTGCTGAGAAACAGATTATTTATATTGTGTTGCCACCTCTTGGAGCTCTGGGCTGAGGACCAGAAGTAGATGGGAAAGTGGTGAAGTGCTTGATTGAACTGGAAGCCAAAGGAGCCACAAATCACTCTCACATCTCGGAGGTCACAGACTCATCAAATGCCCGAAAACCCCAGTCCCGGTAAGTCCGGCTCCAGCTAGTCTTCTTTGGTTCTGAAAAGAAAAAAGGGAATGACAAAAATAAAAAATAAAATAAAACCATCTACAGGCAACATTTTAATCACAGTATGGGTCTCTAAAAGGTAAGTAAGAATTATTTAGTTTTGTCTGTTTAAAAACAACCAGTGTCACCTTCATTATTCCTTCCTTCATGGGTGGCCCAATATCAGCAAGCAATGCAACCAAGTTGTGCATGTTGGTAATAATTGTCTAACAAAGCTCTTTGCATTTGTCAGTAGTGTTTATTTTTTCACAGAGGACTTGTTTGGCTGCCTCAACTTTAGTAGAAAAGTTGGATCTTTTTTCAGGAAAATTTGACCATTTTAAAGGGTTATCATCTCCTGCTCCCATAAAATCCCATTAGTTAATTTTTTTTCCCAACAGTTTCTAGTCTGCAAAGCTTTTATCAGTAGGAACCAGTATTTTGGTTTGGTGGATAAGTATTCATGTTGATTACCGCATGCATCGATTGTGAAAAAATGGCCCTTTGAATGACATGTGTCATGTTCACAGACTACTAATGGCATTTTTTCTCCCTCATCTGTTTTTCTGTGGGATGAGGATGTGACGAGCATTAAAACAGCCTTATAAATCTTTGCAGATGAAGCAGACCTGTGTATATGTAAAGAGAACCAGTCATGAGACAAATAGGGAGGGCTGACATTCGTCTTAAAATGCTAGTTGATTGGCTGTCATGTTGATTCTCTGGCCCTAAAATGGTTGTAAAGGGAGAAGGTTTTTTTTTTTTTTATCTTAATGCATTTTATGCATTAGGATAAATAAACTTCTGTGTGTAGCAGCCCCCCCTCAGCCCCCTTAATACTTACCTGAGCCCCATCCCTATCCAGCCATGTGCACGAGTGCCTTCGGCCATCCAGAACTTTCCCTCTTGATTGACTTAGTAACAGTCAATCAAAGTCAGTTAGCCAATGAGGAGAGAGAGTGGGCGGGGCCGAACTACGGCTCCATGTCTGAATGGACACACGGAGCTGCGGCACGGCTCAGGGGCTCCCATAGCAAACCGCTTGCTGCGGGGGGCACCCGACATGAGGGAGGGGCCAGGAGCACCAAAGAAGGACCCGAGAAGAGGAGGATCCGAGCTGCTCTGTGCAAAACCACTGCACAGAGCAGGTAAGTATAACATGCTTGTTATTTTTAAAGAAAAAAAAAACGAGACTTTAGTATCACTTTAATATTTTCTGATCCAGAAGAAGTATGTGGGTACTGTGGGAGCTAAAAAGCCTGGCATACTCTCTTATGTAAACAAGGGCTAAATTGTAATAGTTATAACCATTGGCCTCTTCTGCCTCCCATGCCTCACTATTTGCCCATCCCTGTAATGGAAGGCTTCGCTGACCAGTAGGGAGGAGGAGGGGAGGCCAAGGTAACATGGCATGTTTGCATGCAGATTCTGATATGTTTATCAGCAAAAGCTTCAAAGCAACTGCTCAGAGCTGATAGAGATGATTATGAAACTAGAACACAGGAAAACGGACCTCCTGTCTATTACAACCCACTTATTTCCATGTTTAATTTCCCTTCTCAGGTGACAGCTGTTCCTGTTTTATGTGCACCAGTGTTAAAATGAGCAACAGAAATGGAATATAAATGAGAAACTAAGATGAATGGATCATTTCGATTTGCATTTTGTCATATCTGAACTCATTGAATAACCTCTGGTTTTATTATAGGGCATAACTGTGGCAACCGGTTCTGGGGCCATGAGGTTGGGGGGCCCAGTCATGGTTTACTGGAGCCATGAATTGAGTAATTGAGCTATATAGCCTGGGGTAATTTTTATGCAAATGAGAATCAAGCTGTTATGCAATAGCCCATCCTCTCCTACCTTCAGTGCCTAATTTTGGCTCATCATTGTAATGGAAGAATTTCCAACAAGCAGTGAAGAGCAGTAGTCAGGCTGGCCAAGAGAGATCTCATGATCAGCATATCTCCATTATTTACATATTCTGAAAAGCCAGCGAAAGCACTTTTAAAACAAGCCCTCAATCACCTCTCTATCTATAGGAATTTTAGTGCAATTTTCCTTTAAAATTCACAACAGCAGATAGATAGGTCACTGGTGGTTTGTTGTAAAGATCTTTTACAGCTTGTTAAAGTGTAACTAAACTCACAACAGCAAAATCAGTCAAGATCTGTATATGCAGTAAAGCATGCTGGTTATACTCACTGTAAGGGGTTAATCCTCTGCATTGTGTAACAAGGATGTTTGATCCTGTCTTCTCTGATCCTCCACTGTCTCCAAACCATCTCCTGATAGAACAGAGCCTTGGGGGCAAGCTGCACATGCTCAGTTTGGTGTGTATTGCTAGAGAGGTTTTTTTTTCTTGGGAGGGTGCATGTGATCAGCACAGGGCCAATCAGCACTGTCCAGACAGAGGGTCGGGGGTCCTGCAGCCTCATAGTCAGGGGAGAATGAAAACTCCCCCTACAAGCTTTAACCAGACACTGACAGGAGTCACAAGACTGCTATATACTGCTGATGAGAAAAGGTATTTAGCAGTTTATATTTACTAAAATAATTGCGTTTCCATGTTCTGTGTAGTGTGGCAGACCATATATATTGAATTCAGGCTCCTGGGTTTAGTAACACCTTAAGAATATGTAAATGAATATCCATGGCCTAGGCACAGGTGCACACTAAGAATGATTAACAGCTGTACAAAATGGTTTTTACCTTAATGCATTCTCTGCATTGTGATAAAAAATGCCCCACTACCTGTCCTACCCCCCTTTCCCTAAATTGCCTAAAGCGGAGTTCCAGTCATTTGTTTGTTTATTAAAAGTCAGCAGCTACAAAAACTGTAGCTGCTGACTTTTAATAAACACACACTCACCTGTCCCACGATGCAGCGGTGCACTCACCTCTGCCGTGTTCTCTCCGTGTCCTCCCTTGACAGCACCGGCATCTCTAGTATGGGCACCCAGCTGTGACAACTTGCGGCTTCACAGCTGGGTGCGTATGCGCGAGCGACGCTGCGCTCTGTGACTGGTCCCGAAGTCTTCTAGGACTTGTCATGTGACCCAGAAGACTTCAGGAAGGAGAACTTCCACTTCCGATCACCTAAGGCGACCGGAACGGAAGTACCTGTCAAAATCGGGTACCTGCTCCCCACTTCCTCCCCAAAAGCTCCGGTTCACAAATAGGAGCCGGGGAGGAGGCCTTAAAGCAGAAGTTTGCTTTCACAAGAGAAACTGAGGGAAGTGGACCCTTAGGCTCTTGCTTCTGTCAAACTCCTGTGAGAAGGAAGCAGGGGAATGGCTTAATGGCATTGTGTGAATTGTGGATGCACACAGCCTGGCTTGGGAACGTGCATGCACGGGCACCTCCTTACCACCCAGTTTGCTACAGGAGGCACCAGGAGGAGGAAGAAGCTGAAAGGGCTGGCAGGGGACTGCCAGAAGAGGAGAAAATTGACCTTTCTGAGCAATATCGTTGCACAAAGCAGGAAAATATTATCCCTTTTTTATTAAAAAAAAAAAATCATAGCTTTTAGCATCACTTTAAGGCTGGCCCACACAGGCATAGATTTCTCTCATTTAGCCCATGGGCTAAATGGAAGATATCTATTAGATTTCTCCACCCCTGCTGTTTAGGAATCCCTACTTCTGGGTGTTGTATTTAGACAGCCACAGGAGCCACAGCTGATTGAACACCCAAACAGTGACTGCATCTGATAGGAAGAAGTCGCTGTTGGGCTGCCAGTTTTTCTTATGGAAAGTTTTACTTTAGGCTTCATGAGAATAAAATTAAAATGACTAAAAGGTCAATGCAAGCTGATAACAGTACATTTTTACATTTTAAAGAATTATCCTAAATAACACTTTGCATCGGTGGGATAACAGCAGTGATAATTACAGTGGCGTAAATGCAGAGGGGGGGGGGGGGGGGGTACTGGTGGTGAAGGCAATGACTGTTCATGTCACTGCAGACACCTCTTTTATGTGTGTTTACATGAAGTACACAGTCTCATTACAGCTGAAGAGGCAGCAACTCATGTTCAATTGCAGGATAATTATAGTGGCACTTGTTTACTCTAAAACCTTGTGAGGTCATCTGCTACTGGCACTTACTATTGGCAAATGAATGTTTGGGGAACCCACACTCCATAAATGCTATGAAGTTTTTCCAAGAATGAATAGAGCACATGTTTATTGGATGAATGACTGCCCATTGCCCTGGGGGAAAGGTCTTCCTTTGTGCCAATTTCTTTTCAATTACACACACAGGATTGTCTCCACTCAATAAAGGATCGGTACAGTTATCCTTTAAATATCCCCCCCCCCCCCAAGTCTCACACTTACCTGTCCCTATATCTATGAGATCTTCACTTGGTCCTGAACAGTGTCTTCTCTAAATGTCTTCTCACTGGGCTCTGCTTTTTCAGTGCATAAGGGGAAGAATCTCCATTTATTCCTATTCATCCCAAAAGTAGATTGTCTTTCCAAAGGGATGAATGGAGATATACTGAAGAAGCAGATATTAGTACCAGTTATCTTTAAATGCCCCCCTCCCCTTACCAAGTCTTGGGCCCCTTTCACACTCCATCTGCGATCCGCTTGTTCACCGGGGGATCTGTCCATAAAGAAAGGGCTCCCTGAAGCCGCACATTGGTGTTGTCCCAAGACTGAGTGTATGAATGGCAACCTCAGCCTGGACTCCAAGGTTACGCCCCCCCCCCAACATGTTTCGTTCTGCCCCTTGGGCATGACTGAGCTCTGAGGGGTGGAGTAAAACACATTGGAGGTGTGGCCTGGTCGGAGTCCAGGCTGAGGTTGCCATTCATACACGCAGTATAGGGTCAACATGGATGTGCGGCTTCAGGGAGTCCTGTCTTTACTGCCAGTGATCGTAGGAGCTGAGATGAGCTCCCTCCTGTGCCGGCACTCCCAGTGGCGGATGCTTGAGATCCATACCCCATTTCAGTGAGTTGAGCGGCACACAAAGCAGTCGCAGGGGATCTGTCTGCTTAAGCAGAGTGAACACAGCCCGCTCTCCTCTATGGGCGGTCAGATACAAACAAACTGGCTGTCCTTTTACTCCGACTGCCATCCGATCCTGCCAGATGGAGGGGAATGGATTCTGTTTGTTTTTGCAGAATCGGATTGGAGGTAGCTGGGTGTAAACGTACACAATTCCATTTACATTTGGCTAACAATGGATAATGGAGGGTCCGGTCGGATCTATCTAAAAAAATAGACAGGCGAACTCGACCTGACTGCTTGTGTAAAAGGGGCCTTACAAGTTGCCTGCCCCATTCCTTAGATATCCTCACTGAATAGTACACGGACTCTTCTCCAAAAGTCTGCTAGCTGGTTTCTCTGCTTCTTTGATGTATATGTGGAAGAATCTCCATTTTCTTTGGAAATGTTGTATATTGTTCGTCCTAATGATGGCCAGTCCTTCTATAGGAATGAATAGAAATGCACAAAAAAAAGTAGTGGAGCCTAACTAGGAGACTTCCTAAAATCCTCGTACACGCTATGAGAAAATCAGGCGAACGTTTTCGTACAAAGAATTTTCGTACGATTTTCGTATAGTGTGTACGCAACTTTTGACAGCCGATTCCGAATCTTCGTACTAAAATTCCCTAAGAGACAAACTCCAACATTTTTCTCGTACGGGAACAGAACGAACAATTTTTGTTTAATGAGTACCGTTTTTGTACGAATTCCGTACAATAAAAAATCAGAAAAGAAAGACTGCGCATGATCAGAAATAATAAACAACAAAAAAGCCTTTGTCATACGAGAATATTCGTAACAATTTTCGTACGAATTTTCATTCATCGGTTCCAATTTGCTGTGAAACATCGAGAAAAAAATTGGACGAACGTTCGCCCGATTTTCTTATAGTGTGTACCCCACTTTAGAGGAAACTATGCCATTCAATGGGCTACATAGAAAAGATCTCGGAGGAGTGGGAACAGGTAAAAATAAACACGAGTAATGGGGGGGGGGAGGGGGGTTGCTAGAGGTATATAAAGGATAGGTTTACTGGAAGTACGGTTATCCTGTATCGTTTAGTATCTAATGAGACTGGTACAGTTTATAATGCTACAAATACAAAGCATCAGAATAAAACATGTTATTGAAAATACATGCTTATGCAACCATGCTGGCAAGGAGCAAATAAAAGAAGAAGCAGGGTATAGCGAGAGGATGGTCAGAAATTGGAGATGGTGAAATGAAGAATGAACTGAAAATGAAATGAAATGAAGAAGTTCTAAAAAAGAAAGCAGAAAGCGGAGTGTGGTGGTGAGCAATGCTAGGTGTTGTATCTTCCTGTCTCACCAACATTCCTCTATGATGCTGTACGCTGAAATGCGCCTCATATAGGAGTGTCTTTTCCTTCAAGCAACCAGCAAACCAGCTTCTACCCTTCCTGTTGCTTGAGGAGGATTAAACATGTAAGGAAAACACTGATTAGTTGCTGGGAAAGAAAAACACTTTTTTTCAGTCACACACTTCACACACATACCTCCCAACATTTTGAGATGGGAATGAAGGACACCTACTAACAAACATATGTAGGCATAGGACACACCCCCTGCCACACCCCCTTAAAGGAGAATTAACCAAAAAAAAGTTTAATTAAATCCACAAGGACTTTTTTTTTTACCACTACTATTCCTTTATATTGGCTTTTAAAATGTACAAATGCAGCAATTTAGAGATTGGGTGCAAGGTTTAGCACTGGGAAACACTTTTTGAAAGATAAAAGTGCATTTTATATACAACTCTATAGATCAGACCAAAATGAGGGACAAATGAGGAGGAAAGAGGGACAGAGGGACATTGCTCCAGATCAGGGACAGTCCCTCGAAATCAGGGACAGTTGGGAGCTATGCACACATGAGGACTAATGTGATTTTAATAAAAGGCTGCATTTCATTACATTTTCCTTAAAATCCCATTTATATCTTGAAAAAAGCCATATGTTGGCTTGACTTGTAAAAAATCGAATACCAATTAGTCATATGGATCATATGTGTGCACGTATGCATTCTTCTTTACGTGTTTTGTGTCTTCCTGAACATATCTTGAAAAATGATTGTTGTCTATTGTGGATGCAACACCAATACTTATGGTTGCGCTTTGGATATTCTGTTTTTGGAATTTCCCGATTTGCATCTGTTTACTTCTGCACATTGACACCCATATCTACCATACAGTACAGCCCTTTCTGTGACAGACTCCTTTACACACACACCCTGCAAAGTTACACTGCCATGTACTATGGTTATGTAGTTGTTCTTATCTATAGAACAGATCCAGATTCGTGTTATTTCTGTCTTTATTTTTTTTAACCACTTAAGCCCCGCTCACTGTATATATACGTCATTTTTTTGAAGATGGATATCTCGGTAACGGCAGCAGCTGCTGCCACAACCGAGATATCCATCTTTACAGTGAGCGATTCTGTACACGATAACGGTGGTCTCTGCGGCGGGTTCGCCGCGAGATCACCGTTATCGGCGGCGGGAGAGGTGCCACCCCCCCTCCCGCCGCTCTCCCGCGCCTTCCGCCGCTTACCGGAGCCGTCGGTAACGGCGGAGGCGATCGGGTCCTTTCCCTGCTGAGGTATGGAGACAAGTGAGGCCAAGATGGCCCCCACCCGTCTCCATACCATGTGACGGCCGGAGCGACGTCATTCGACGGCTCCGCCCACTCTCTTAAAGGCACAAATTTTTTTAATGTCATTTTTTTAAACGACTTTTTTTTTTTTTTTTTTTTTTTTTTTGCATTTTAGTGTAAATATGAGATCTGAGGACTTTTTGACCCCAGATCTCATATTTAAGAGGACCTGTCATGCTTTTTTCTATTACAAGGGATGTTTACATTCCTTGTAATAGGAATAAAAGTGATCCAAATTTTTTTTTTTTAAAAAACAGTGAAAAAATAAATAAAATAAAATTAAATAAATAATAAAAAAAAAAAAAAAATTTTTTTAAAGCGCCCTGTCCCGACGAGCTCGCACGCAGAAGCGAACGCATACGTGAGTAGCGCCCGCATATGAAAACAGTGGTCAAACCACACATGTGAGGTATCGCCGCGACCGGTAGAGTGAGAGCAATAATTCTAGCCCTAGACCTCCTCTGTAACGCAAAACATGCAATCTGTAGAATTTTTTAAACGTCGCCTATGGAGATTTTTAAGGGTAAAAGTTTGACGCTATTCCACGAGCGGGCGCAATTTTGAAGCGTGACATGTTGGGTATCAATTTACTTGGCGTAACATTATATTTCACAATATAAAAAAAAATTGGGCTAACTTTACTGTTGTCTTATTTTTTTTTTCAAAAAAGTGAATTTTTTCCAAAAAAAGTGCGCTTAGAAGACCGCTGCGCAAATACGGTGCAAAAAAAAGTATTGCAATGACCGCTATTGTATTCTCTAGGATGTTAGAAAAAAAACAATATATAATGTTTGGGGGTTCTAAGTAATTTTCTAGCAAAAAAACCTGTTTTAAACTTGTAAACACCTAAAATCCAAAACGAGGCTGGTCTTTAAGTGGTTAATGATTCTGCGCACCTAGTGGTCTTACTACTGAGTCAATCGTTAAAGCGGAACTAAACCCATTGATTTAACAGTTTCAAAAAACAGTTACAAGTGCCGGGAATGCAACTGTGACATTGGTTGTGCTCTCAACTATACTGTCAAACCATCAAATAGTGGAGTCTTAACTGATCATATTTGCAGCACCATGACAGTTGAAGATCAAACAGAGAGTGATTGTAAACGATCACCTTGTAAAACAACCCACTCAGTTTGAAATAGAAATGAAAGGCAAAACTTTTTTAAGTGATCACATTCCCTCTGTTCTCAGCTGCATAACAGCTGGGGGGAGGAGAAGCATCAGCACACTGAGCTTGCCAGTGAATGGCTGTGCAGCATAGGCGTGTCAGGACAAGTCTGATCATTGGAGGGGAGCACACTGAGTTCCCAGCATAGCTAGAGAACTAACTACAGTGTGCTCTCCTGCTTAGTGTGGTCAGTTTTTAATAGGAAAGCAGAGGGACTGACAGAGACACCGGGGATTTCACAACACAAATAGAACAGGATACTTTTTCATACAAGTACATGGTACAGCAGCCACATATGAGGAATATGAAATGTTGGGGTAACAAAAACTTTAATATGGCAGCTTCCTTGGCTGAAATTGATGGTAGGGTTTAGTTCCGCTTTAATGAGTATGCATATTAAAACAATATGTATGTAGCCGGAGTATCTTTTTTTTTTTTTTTACATACAATTTATTTATAAACGGTTTTGTAATTCACTTTGTAGATTTGGGAGTCTTTTTTTAGAAAACATTCATTGCATGCCTTTTGGAATTATTGCAAACTGAGCAAAATATTACATACGTTTTCTAAGAGAATAATTCCTGTATCGCCAGCTTCATCTAGTGGCCAAAATGCACAATAGTTTTCTCACTGGGGTATTTCAGAAAACTATACTGCATTTTGGCCACTAGATGGAGCCGATGATACAGGAATTAATCTCTTAGAAACGTATGGTGACATTTTGTTCAGCTTGCATGAATGCTTCTGACATTCGTGCAGTGAGTGTCTTTAAATAGACCCCTTAGTGTTGTTTTTTTGGCTCTCCTGATTTAGGGGTATATTTATAAAGCAATAAATGAGGCATTCACTACACATTCACTGCGGGTGCCTGTGTTTTAAATTAGAGTGATTGATTTACTTGCAGTGAATGTTTGGTGAATATCACATTTACTACTTTCTAGATAGGCCCCTTAGTATCCACTTTGCATTTGAGCAGTCAGTAGAGGATTGCTCATCCTGACAGCTCTGGTAACATGACATGAGAAGTTTGGGATGCTGATCCTGGGTGGCTGTCCAAGATGTTGATCAGTAAATGCTGTAAGGCCATCAGTCAGAGCTGATGAGAATGACTATGGAACCAAAACACTGAAAAATGGAATTAAGCAGTCTTATATTTCACACAGCAACAGACAGTTAGCCCATTTTACAGTGCCTTGAAAAAGTATTCATACCCCTTGAATTTTCCATATTTTGTCATGTTACAACCAAAAACGTAAATGTATTTTACTGGGATTTTATGTGATAGACCAACACAACGTGGTACATAATTGTGAAGTGGAAGGAAAATGATTAATGGTTTTCAAAATTGTTTACAAAAAAAATGTGGAAAGTGTGGCGTGCATTTGTATTCAGCCCTCTTTACTCTGATTCCCCTAACTAAAATCTAGTGGAACCAATTGCCTTCAGAAGTCACCTGATTAGTAAATAGAGTCCACCTGTGTGTAATTTAATCTCAGTATCTCTAGGAATCCCTCAGAGGTTTGTTAGAGAACCTTTGTGAGCAAACAGCATCATGAAGGCCAAGGAACACACCAGACAGGTCAGAGATAAAGTTGTGGAGAAGGGTTAGGTTATACAAAAATATCCCAAACTTTGACCATCTCACGGAGCACTGTTCAATACATCATCCGAAAATGGAAAGAGTATGGCACAACTGCAAACCTACCAAGACATGTCTGTCTACCTAAACTGATGGGCCAGGTATGGAGAGCATTCATCAGAGAAGCAGCCAAGAGGCCCATGGTAACTCTGGAGGAGCTGCAGAGATCCACAGCTCAGGTGTCCACAGGACAACTATTAGTCGTGCACTCCAAAAATCTGACCTTTATGGAAGAGTGGTAAGAAGAAAGACATTATTGAAAGCCATAAGAAGTCCCGTTTGCAGTTTGTGAGAAGCCATGTGGGGGACACAGCAAACATGTGGAAGAAGGTGCTCTGGTCAGATGAGACCAAAATTTTAATTTTCGGCCTAAAAGCAAAACGCTATGTGTGGTCGAAAACCAACACTGCACGTTAGACTTGCAGCTGTAATCGCAGAAAAAGGTGGTTCTACAAAGTATTGACTCGGGGTCTGAATACAAATGCACACCACACTTTTCACATATTTATTTGTAAAAAAAAAAATGAAAACCATTTATAATTTTCCTTCCACTTCACAATTATGTGCCACTTTGTGTTGGTCTATCACATAAAATCCTATTAAAATACATTCACGTTTTTGGTTGTAACATGACAAAATGTGGAAAATTTCAAGGGGTATGAATACTTTTTCAAAGCACTGTATGTGCTGCAATTGTACATGAGCAGAATAATGTATATAATTGGAGATTTGGATTAATACATAAAGATTTGTTTTAACTTGTCATATCTGGACCAGTTAAATCATTTCTGCTTGTATAATAGGACATAACTTTGCCATTACTGTAGGACCCCGGTACCCAACCTGTGCCCTGGGGGCCACATGCGGCCCTTTGGCACTTTTTGCACAGCCTCGGGGCTCCTGCAGACACTACTCTGTGTTTTCCTTTTGCTCTGTTTTTGCAGTCATTTAAATAGTCTTATGTAATATGTCTCCAGTCTATGACTGTCTCCTGGAGCATGTCCCCAGTTTCCAACTCCCAAAGCATGTTCACGGTCTCTGCCAGTCTCCTAGACCATGTCTGCAGTCTGACCATCTCTTCTATCTTGTCTGCAGTCTGACCATCTCTTGTATCATGTCTGCAGTCTGACCATCTCATGTATCATGTCTGCAGTCTGACCATCTCTTGTATCCTGTCTGCAGTCTGACCATCTCTTGTATCATGTCTGCAGTCTGACCATCTCTTGTATCATATCTGCAGTCTGACCATCTCTTGTATCCTGTCTGCAGTCTGACCATCTCTTGTATCCTGTCTGCAGTCTGACCATCTCTTCTATCTTGTCTGCAGTCTGACCATCTCTTGTATCATGTCTGCAGTCTTAACATCTCTGGTATCAGGTCTGCAGTCTGACCATCTCTTGTATCATGTCTGCAGTCTAACCATCTCTTGTATCATGTCTGCAGTCTGACCATCTCTTGTATCCTCTCTGCAGTCTGACCATCTCTTGTATCATGTCTGCAGTCTGACCATCTCTTGTATCTTATCTGCAGTCTGACCATCTCTTGTATCATGTCTGCAGTCTGACCATCTCTTGTATCATGTCTGCAGTCTGACCATCTCTTGTATCATGTCTGCAGTCTGACCATCTCTTGTATCATGTCTGCAGTCTGACCATCTCTTGTATCATGTCTGCAGTCTGACCATCTCTTATATCTTGTCTGCAGTCTGACCATCTCTTGTATCATGTCTGCAGTCTGACCATCTCTTATATCATGTCTGCAGTCTGACCATCTCTTATATCATGTCTGCAGTCTGACCATCTCTTATATCATGTCTGCAGTCTGACCATCTCTTGTATCATGTCTGCAGTCTGACCATCTCTTATATCATGTCTGCAGTCTGACCATCTCTTGTATCATGTCTGCAGTCTGACCATCTCTTGTATACTGTCTGCAGTCTGACCATCTCTTGTATCATATCTGCAGTCTGACCATCTCTTGTATCCTGTCTGCAGTCTGACCATCTCTTCTATCTTGTCTGCAGTCTGACCATCTCTTCTATCTTGTCTGCAGTCTGACCATCTCTTGTATCATGTCTGCAGTCTCTGACCATTTCTTGTATGATTCCCATAGTCTTTGACTATATCCTGCTTTGCGTCTGCTGTTTCTGACACTGAATATTTACTGAATTTTTTGTGCAGCCCTTTCACAATGTCAAGGGCTGCACTTGAAGACCCCCATATAAAGAAAGTTGACCACCAGTGTTGTAGGAAGTGGTTTGGGCGGAAGGAGATATTGAATCCTGGGCTCATAAGATCAGGGATCGCACCATCACTGTCTTTCCCAATTATTCATCAGTTATGTGCTCAGATTATATTTAATATAGACAACAGAACCCTTTCTGTTTCTTCTTGCGCCCTATTCCCTTGTTCTCATTTTTTATTTTAGACCTTTAAAAAAAAGTGTATTGCAAATACCGCACCAACAGTTAAAAATAATGCTAAAAGTTTAACAGGAGATACAAGGGGGGCGTGGCTGACTTTTGCTCTGGGCCTGTGGATTTTAATTACAGCTTTGCTTAAATGTATTCTTTTACCAACACAAAGAAGAAAAAGTTCTGAGCCGCATATCACTACAAAAACCCTTGTGTGCGGAGTGAAAACAGTCTCACTCTGGGCTTCAACCAGGCCACCCCCAACGCGTTTCACCCCACCCGTTGGGCTGCAGGAGCTTTCTACTGTGTATTGGTATCTACGGAGCTGGGACGAGCTCCATCATCGCCTGTACTCCCAGCGGTCTACTTTTAAGAGAACCCATTGGAGTCTCAAGCAGCACCCCACAGTTTGGTATTGGTTCACAGTAAATGTATTCTGTGTTTCTTTATACTGAATTTGTATTTTGAATGCGTGTTATTGGCAGGATACACCTACATTCTTAGTAAGGATATTTATTTAATGCACACGGACACATAATATGTAGATATATGAATGAACACAAATAATGGATGCAATGATTTTAATGACGTTGGCTCATGCATACATTTACAGTAATCAAACATCATGACATGATTCTTGCATATGTTTGTTAACAAATAGCACCAGCACATAATTTATATTTTACAGACTATTGTATAAGGACGCAGTATCACCATTACACTTACCAAAGACATGCTCATGTAAGAGGAGCTGCACATGCATTTTTTTTTTTTGACAGTTGCAGAAAACTACAATAAAATTGCAGCACACCGAATTATTTTTTTTAAAAATCCATTGCATGAAAACTCATCAGTGAGAACTACAAACAGCAGTACAGGCTCTTCATGTACTTTGGAAAAAGGTGTTTTTAACATGCCCTAGCAATTACTGAGGCACCATATATCTACATTACAATTTCAGATGGAGGTAGAATGTTTTACAATACTGGCATTAAATATAGCATAACATGCACATAAAAAAACAGTACATTGGATAATAAATACCCTAATAAAAAAAAGAAACCCTGTAATACCATGTATGACCACCAAGTGGCAGTGACAGTAATTGCTGGATTCTTATAGAAAACCAGAAAACACTGAGCTTGCATTTAACATATAGGCAGTGAGGTATAATAATATAAAATATTTTCCTGTGTAAAATGTAGATATTACCTTCTACCATTACCTTCTCTATATTGCATTTTTCTATAGCGACTCTGTTTCTAAAATGAATACATAAAAAATGTGCCTTCTTCAAAGAAAGACTTGGAGACTTTGACTGGGTTCACACTGATGCGGTGTGGGAACCACAGTGATTCCTGTGCTTTCCCTGCACCACATCAGAATCGCAGGCAGTTCACACTGCGCTCTGCAAACCACTGCAGGTGTTAATATCAAGTTAAGGACACCCCCAAATCGGTTCGCAGAACACAGTGCGAACTGTGGAATCGGATTGCATCAGTCTGAACACCCACACGATCCTATTCCAGTGCGGACAAAAAAAAGGGTCCTGCACATTTTTGGTGTGGGTCCAGTGCGAATTGAGCCATACATAATGTATGGCTCAATTCGCACTGTACTGAATTTGCATGTCATTTGTACAGGAATCCAGTGCGATTCCTGTACAAATTACATGCAATGTGGTAGACCGCCTCAGTGTGAACCCAGCCTTAGATACTCACCTCCGCTGCTACTTGCATCTCTGCAGAAATCAAGAGAAATTGACTTCAGAAACCGAGAGAGTGTTGATCTCCCCTGGTCCTCTTTTAGTAACAGAGCCTCTATAAACTTTAGTCATATGCCCCGTACACACGGTCGGATTTTTCGATGGAAAATGTCCGATCGGAGCGTGTTGTCGGAAATTCCGACCGTGTGTGGGCTCCATCGGACATTTTCCATCGGATTTTCCGACACACAAAGTTGGAGAGCAGGAGATAAAATTTTCCGACAACAAAATCCGTTGTCGGAAATTCCGATCGTGTGTACACAAATCCGACGGACAAAGTGCCACGCATGCTCAGAATAAATAAAGAGATGAAAGCTATTGGCCACTGCCCCGTTTATAGTCCCGACGTACGTGTTTTACGTCACCGCGTTTAGAACGATCGGATTTTCCGACAACTTTGTGTGACCGTGTGTATGCAAGACAAGTTTGAGCCAACATCCGTCGGAAAAAATCCTAGGATTTTGTTGTCGGAATGTCCGAACAAAGTCCGACCGTGTGTACGGGGCATTAGTCTTTTATACTTATGCGGGGGGGTCGTCCGCATAAATATAAAAAGATGTACGCTTTATTGAGGTAGACATTTGGACTCATTTACTAAAGAAGTTGAGAATCTTAACTAAAAACTGTTTACACCAACCCACAAGCAAAGCTTCAAGTGGTTGCAAACACTTACATATACCCAATGAAGTGACTGGCCTCCGGTGATAAACAGAAATAAAACAAATCCTCCTACATAAGTTGTACCTGTTTATTTGTAGCCATTTATCCTGTACAATCTTGTAAAACTCTTGGTGTCAGGAAAACTTGTCAGAAGTGACTCATGCTGAAAACAGAGAAACTAGACAGCAGAGAGAAATGACACTAATGGCCTGTACGCACGATTCTAAAATCGTACGAAAAGACCTCTTTTGAAGCGATCGTAGGATAATACGATCATTAGTACAGCGCTTTTGAGAGCCGATTACAACAGTTCATCCGATATTATCCGATGAGACAAGCACAAAAATTATTCTCGTATGATACCAGACTGTACGATTTTCGTTTAATCAGTACAGTTGTCGTTTGAAAATACAATACAAATACACTACAGCACATGACATCACTTCCGATTTTTTAATTCTGCCGTACGAGAATCTCCTTAACTTTAGAAAACCCTTCATGTTCGATATGCGACTAGCATGCAAAAAAAAAAAAAAAAAATGAATGATTTTCAGGTCGCGTTTATGGGGCTTTGGCCAAGTAAAAACAAAATCTGTGCTTTGTTCAGATTCCATGTCTGAGGTTTACACCACTTTAAATTGGAACTAAACCGATTTAAAAGTTTCAAAAACAGTTACAGTCCAGGCATGCTGGAAATGCTAACTGTCACATTTGCTCCTAACCAAACTGTCAAACCATCAAATAACTGGTGTCATAATTGATCACATCAGCATCATGGCAGTTGCAGATCAAACAGAGGCTAAGATAGGATAGCAGCTTCTTTGGCTGAAAAGGATAGGATGCTTTATTTCCACTTTAAAATCTCTCAGTTGACCATCTGTTGAGCCCCCCCCCCCCCCCAACCATCTTATTCATACTGACTCTAGAACCATTGGCCACACACATTAGGCAGAATTAGAATATCAAGGGCATAGAAATAGCAAGCTCTGTCCATAAGCTTACCTTGTTTGCCAATGATGTCCTAGAGTAACTTGACCACCCCTTATATATCACTGCCAACCCTTTTCCAAACACTTGGCAAATTCTTCATAATGTCAGAGCTTGGGGTAGATCCAAACAACTCCCAAGTAATATAAATTACCTAACGTGTCCACACTAAATAAATTCTACAACATATCCATTTACAGGGACTTGTACTCTGAAATTCTTGGGGATCACCCTCATCCAAACATATAAATCCCTAAAACTGGCCAACATACCCCCACTATTAAAGTAGAAGAACAAACTCGTAAATACCAGGCACCAATAACATATTTTGTGGATTGGTAAAAATTATGCTATAAAATTGACATATGTAAACTGCTGTGTATTTTTCAAATTCTTTGGATCCCTGTTTGAAAGCACATAGTACTCTGTTCAAAAGCACTCTGTACAAGGCAAAACTTTACACTATATCTAATGTAAGTCCAGACCTAGACTTAACCAAAACATTTTATAGGGCTCTCAACTTTTAGGAGATCTTGCTGTCCCAAAACATCACTCCTATTATACAACCACCAACATAGCTCCCTTAAGACTTTTACATTCTCCTTGGGAACTTCCCTTCTATTTGACCTTAGACCTAACTGAATGATACACGTTTCTTTATAGCTACCTTACTCTGGCTGGCTCTGTCGAAATATGCCCACTAAAGTGCAACCCTGTCCTAGACCACTCTTTATCGGTGTAGGAAACCATTGACTAATCAGAGAAACTATTTTACCCTCATTTACGTGTTCTGTGCAGAATACATTGACTCTTATTCTCCCAGGATTTGAGAACCCAGTCCAATTCAGCTGAAGCAGTCACAAATTCAACAATATCAACTTTCTATTGACAATCACTAGAGTAAAATATTTTGAACAATTATGTGACTCTCATGTAACTGATATTATTTGCACTATCTTTAAATACAACACTACATCTACATCTTCTCTTTACCACATGCAAGCAACGTTGTTGAAATGACCTATAACCTGTGTTACTCATATCTTTATATATTACAAAGCCTAGTAGCCTACCAACCCGAATGGGAACCTTAATTGATATTGGTAGCCAAAACACATTCCTACATTCATGGAACTTTAAAGTTGCCTAATGACGCCATACATATAAAGTATCATACTGTTAAAATTAAATTATTTATTGTAAAATTATTCAAACATACGGCGTATTTCACCCAACAATGTCTTTGTTGCGTACGTAAACAGTAGATTTTCCCATCAATACAACCATGTAATACAAAAGAATTCTCCATGTGTTTCACAGTATATCACTATTAATCCCACCCTCCTTAATGTAATTTGACTCCTTGATGTACAGGCAGATGTGATCAGGGGGGTAAAACGATATGTCACGATGTGTCTGTCATGTGGGACTCCAAACTCACTTCTTCAGGTTCTGCAAAACTTTTCATGAATAAACATCTGAACTTGGGATCAGGGATCTGGGGACCACCAACCTCACCTAGCCTCCCCCTGAGCGGAGGAGCAAGAAATATGGACTGTCAAATATCAGCAAATTTCCTTTCACAAACTTATGAGGGGAAAAAAAAAAACTAAATTTGGTATCAATATAACAGCCTTCCTCTATGGTTCCCCTATTGCCCTACCAACTCTCGGAATGGGAGCAACCTCACCAGTTGCAAAATACCTGTCACAAATGAAGCAGCCGCATGGGACTGAATCACCTTCCCTCCATTGTATTACATGGTGGTATTGATGGAAAAATCTACTATTTGTATACATATGCAACAAAAACTTTGTTAGGCGAAACGCGCCATAGGTTTTAATGATTTTACAATAGATTAATTTTAACAGTATGATATACAGTGCATATACAGTGCATGTATAAAGTATTCAGACCCTTTACTACGAGTCTTTTTGGGTATGGCGCAACAAGCTTTGCACACATTCTTTGCAAATCCTCTCAAGCCCGGTCAGTTTGAATGGGGACCGTCAGTGGACAGCCATTTTCAGGTCTCTCCACAGATGTTCAATAGGGTTCAAGTCAGGGCTATGGTTTGGCCACTCTAGGACATTCACAGAGTTGTCCCTAAACCACTCCTGTGTTGTCTTGGCTTAGGTTTGTCGTCATGTTGGAAGGCGAACCTTTGGCCCAGTCTGAGGTCCGAAGAATAGGTTTTCATTGAGGATATCTCTGTACTTTGCTTCATTCAGCTTTCCCTCAACCCTGACCAGTCTCCCAGTACCTGCTGCTGAAACCCCCCCACAGCATGATGCTGCCACCACCATGCTTCACTGTTGGGCAGATTATGAGTGGTGCCTGGCTTCCTCCAGACAGAACCTTTAGAATTGAGGCCAAACTGTTAAATCTTGATTTCATCAAACCAGATAATTTTGTTCCTCACAGTCTGAGAGTTCTTCAGGTGCTTTTTTGCAAGCTTCAAGCGGGCTTTCATGGGTTTTGCACTGAGAAGAGGCTTCCGTCTAGCCATAATACCCAGATCAGTAGCCCAGTCAAGGTGTAGAAAAATCTCAGCATTGATCAAGAGAAATGGGAGGCACTGAGCTGAATTTAAAGTGTTGTTGCAAAGGGTCTGACTACTTATGCCAATGTGATATTTCAGTTTTTCCTTTTTTATACATTTGCAAATATTTCTAAAATTCTGTTTTCATTATGGGGTACTGAGTGTACATTAACCACTTGAAGACCAGGCCTTTTCTGGCACTTTTACAAGTTTAAATCAGTATTTTATGCTATAAAATTACTTATAATCCCCAAACATTATAGATATACTTTTAGCAGAGAGCCTAGGAAAAAAAATGACGATCGTCTAAATTTTTTATGTCACATAGTATTTTGTGCAGCGTTTTCTCAAACGCAATTTTTGTGGGAAAAAAAATACATAAAAAAAAAATGATTTTTTTTGTATAAAAACCCCCCAATTTTTTGTAAAATATGTAGTTAAATATATTACGCCGAGTAAATAGATACCTAACATGTCATGCTTTAAAATTGTGCGTGCTCGTGGAATGGCGACAAACTGCGGTACTAAAAAATCTCCACGATGTTTTCAATTTTTTTTACTGTTTAGAGTTAGAGAGGAGGTCTAGTACTAGAATTATTGCTCTCACTGTAACGTTCATGGCGACCTTACTTGTGTGGTGCGAACACCGTAATATGCGTACACGACTTACGTATGCATTCGCTTCTGTGCGCGATCACAGAGGGATGGAGACGCTTTAAAAAAAACTTTTATTATTATTTATTTTGTTTTTAGTACAAAGAAACACCAAGTGGTACTGGTCTGTAATTATTTCTATAATCCCTCTGGTTTGTACTAATAATTAAAAAAAAAAAAAAAATAATAATAATAATACTAATCTATGAACCTAGCATCATGCCAAATAGAAAGTGATAATAATCTATATAACAATATATATCATTGATACGATAAATCTCTATGGAGCAATAAAATCATAATCCTATGTGCACAAATTATTTAGACATAAAGTGCAAATGCTGCAAAAACATAAAGTGCAAAATTCTGCAAAACAGTGCAAATTGCTGCAAAAGGTGCAAGTCCAGCGCTATAAATAAAGAAGAAAGTGCAAAATGCAACATACATTTCCTATCAGAAGAAAATCCACATGTGATATGGAAAAAGGAGTCCCACAAAACCAATCCAACAGAATACTGAAAAAGATCTTTTTAAAGTGTTTTTTAAATCACTATAGGTGACACCCGGTGTGATCCTTCACCATCCACACTATACTAACTCACCTAAGGCTGGTCAGATTATAAACCAGCTAATGCGCTTCACAATGGACCTGTGCGCCTACACAAAATCTATCCATCTATTCCTGCCTCTTGCTGGAGATGCAACTCATCCGCAGTGGACTTCATTCACATTTTCTGGAGCAGTCCTCAGATTTAAATTTTTTGGTCGAGGTAACCAATTTAATTTTGACTGCCACCACTGTTCCTGTGCCATTGTCTGTAGAGGTATGTCTGCTGGGACTTGTGGAACCACTGGCCCCAAGCCGGGCAATCAGAACCCTGCTAGGATTATTACTTTACTATGCCCGTAAGTCGGTAGTCCTCAGATGGAGGGCCTCATCCGCACCCTCATTACATTTTTGGAAGAAGTTAGTGAATGCGGCTCTGCCACTGTACAAGGCAATCTAACTGTCACGTGGTTGTGCCAAAAAATTCCACAAAACATGGGATATTTGGACGGATTCCCTGTCCACTAATGCAGACTCGATGGACGATTAGTAACGTTCTACTAAGTACCGAGAATGGCCCAAGTGACATCTCTGATCTCATAACATTCCTGGGTTGCACTAAAGTGTTATCGCCATTGTTTGTATTGCTGATCGCCTCCGGCTGCTAAACACAAGCCGCAGGTGCGATATAGTGATGTCAGCGTCCTTGCCCCACCCTACGCGTTTCACGGATCAGTAGCATGTCTGATGCCACTGCGTCATCTTTATAGTGGGAATCCACCCCAAAAAAACTGCACATTACATTTAAAACATCAAATACATAAAAACATAAGAACTCTTTATCTGAGCATGCTAGTCTGCATTGCAATGACCCCTCATCCTTCCCATGTGTATTGTAGTGTAAAAAACACATCTCCTATCTGCAAGCATATATGCATACATCATCCCGCTGGTATTTAAAGGGGAAGTGTGTGCACTTTATAAAGAACTACTCTAGACCACTTACAAGTAAATCACTAAAATAAACGATCATAAAGTGCATCCGCTATGTGAGTATTAACATTGACTGGAGACCTACAGTATTTAACTTATCCCCTTCGGGGTATAACCTGTTACAAATAAATCAAAAAACAAATTTAAATCAATATCTATATTTAACCCATATGCACGTAGGATTGTCATTTTATTGCTCCATAGAGATCATTGATATATATATTGTAGGGGTGCAACGGATCGTTGCCGATCCGTGATCCGTACGGATCACCCTCCGCGGATCGGCACACCCGCGATCCGCGGAGCACTTTTCGGCCTCAGCCATAGGAAAGGCCGCGGCTTCGGCCTAGCTCCGGAGCCGGCGGCCATCTTAGTACACCCGGAAGCTGCCGCTGTCTCGACAGGAAGTGACGTTTTGTCGCCGCCATCTTGCTACACCCCACACTCCTGCACAGTACAATAATGATAGAGTGAGAAGGGGGCAAGCGGACATCTTGTTACACCCACCGGAGTTTGATTTAAAAGCCATTTTCAACACAAAACCGAGCTTATATGCACAAATACTGTATTTATGCATATAAGCTCGGTTTTGTGTTGAAAATAGCTTTTAAATCTAAAACTCCGGTGGGTGTAACAAGATTTGTGTGGTGTTTTTTTTTTTTTTTTTGCTAATCCGAAAATGATCCGATCTGTGACTCTGATCCGAGGATCGATCCGATCCGTGAGATTTTTGATACGTTGCACCCCTAATATATTGTTATAAAGATTATTATCACCTATATTATTTGGCATGATGCTAGGTTCACAGTTTTACTAACAAATTAGTATTATATTTTTAGTATGATGCGAAACGCGTAGAGCCTGCTGGGAGATTTCTTGTATCAGGTGATCAGATACGTCTGGGGCTGGTGAGGACGCGAACGAGAGCGAGGGGTGAAGCGCAAGCTGAACGCGGAGGTCGCATACTACATACAGGCGGACCACGCATAAGTTCAAACACCTGTCTTTAACCCGTCTTTAACTGCTGGATTAGCTTTGTGCCGGCTCGAGGGCACTTTTAAATGAATACTAAAGTCCAAGCATAGCCGGTGAGGAGTGTTACTAATGTGGAGTGGTTATCCCATGAATGAACCAAAGGTGCATCACTTAAGAAGTATCTGGTGAGTGGCCAATCTAAACGGTGGTGGTGTGTCACTTAATCACATATGAATATTGAAGGAAAACAGGAGCACGTTAATCACAGCGATTGATAGAAGATTTTGAAGCATTTTTCTTGGGGACTTTGTGATACATATTGCATATGTCAGCTGATTTATGTTTTGATTTATGGTTTTGGCTCACTTTGCTGAATTGTATACATGTATACGCTATAATTTATGGTAAATTGTTTAGTTTAAGTTTTTTACACAGTAATAGCAAGGGTATGTGAATACTGTGAGTGGTGTGGTTATGGGAGTAGCGCATTCACACACACTAATTAGCACTTTCAGCCCATTCCAATGAAGGGTTTTTTTGAATGCAGCAACTCTGAAATAAAATCTTTTAAGGATATTTTGAGGGATAAATTGGTTTTGCGCCGGTGACACACACATACTAATATTAGTGGCAGCTGTTTGTTACATTCCTTTCTCTTGCATTTTCCGAAAATATCCTGCTGTATTCCTTTTTTTTTACAATTATTTTATTTTTACACTGTCTCTTTATTTTTTTTAATCATTTTTATTTTTATTACAAGTAATGTAAACATCCCTTGTAACAGAAATAAGGATAACAGGTCTTTATGGAGATATCTGGGTCAAAAATACCCCAAATCTCTCCTTTACCTTTAAAATCAAAAGATCAACAAAAAAAAAAAAAAAATCTTTTGCTTTAAAAAAAATAATTGTTTACTTCCTCCCTAGACCGTAAGTGACATCATGACGTTGCTCTGGTCCTCCAAGGCCATAGAGGCGATCAGAGACAATATGGTCTCTGTTCGCCTCTGTGACCAGCTGGGCGCACCATCGGATCAATTCTCGCGTGAGTCTGTAAAAATGGTAAGCACGAGAAACAGCAGCGAGCGGCGGGCGTAGGGGGGGGGGAGTCCCTTCCTGCCACTTCCGATCGAGTGGTAAATGAGCCTCTCCGACCTCTTTCATGAGCAAGTCAGCAGGCAGCTGAAAAAAAATACCGGGGTTATGGCTTGAGACACAACCCAGTAAACTACTTGCAAACCGCATCATACAGTATATATAGATATATCTATATATAGATATATCTATATATACACGTATTGCGATCGGCAAGTGGTTAATGAGATAAAAACAGATTTTAAACAACTGTAGTATCAGGCTGCAACATAGCAAAACTGAGAAAAACTAAGGGAGTCCGGATATTTTATGAATGCATTGCATGCATTGCCTCAGTAGGCACCTTTAAAGTTCCATGATTGTGGGAATGTGTGTTGGCCATTAGTATTTCTGGGGATGATGGTGCCTTTCCAAGCAATGCTGGCAATATACACAATATGTACAGTTCCTCTGAATTGAGACTGCCTTTACAATCAGAGGGCTGGAAAGAGATTTGGACAGCAACTGCCAAAAGCTCCAGAAATGTCGTAGCCTTGGAAAATTCTTACAAGTAGATGGAATTACACCCCAGCTTAGCTAAATATATTCCAGCTTATCCACTGACATGCTTTAGGGGCTGGCCTGACCCTAGCATAATTGCGCATATTTGATGGTTTTTGTCCCCGGTTAATGAGGAACTGCAGTCTGCTCACATAATTTGTAATAAAAACATCTTTGCCATTCTGAAGCTTCCCTCCAACCACTTTGCATATTATTTTACATATATATATATATATATATATATATATATATATATATATATATATATATACTGTGATCTGTACTTGCCAAATATGCTGCAGAAATCTCCCTCCTCTGAGTCTGGCTGCATCCATTTTAACTGTGGGCAGCTGAAGCTGCTGCCTGTTCACTTCCTGGATTTACACAGACCCACAGAGGCACACCTCCAGCTGCAGCTCTCATTGGCCCTCTTATGACTCATCCCCCTCCCTTCCTGCAAAACTCTCAGGAGGGTGAGAGAGAGACAGCTGTGCATGATGTCATAAGCCTAGGCTAATGACCAGACAAGAAACAGGAAGTGGGCTGTATAAGGTATATTACTGGCAGGAAAAAAAAAGTTTTACTATCCAAAGTTAAAACAACAACAAGGGCAGAAGATTTAATAGATGGAAAGATGAAAAAATTACTGAAGTTTTAAATAGACTGTGGATAAGAGTATGTAACCTGCTTACTTCTTATTACAAATCTATGGGGGAACACATGGGAATCACTTCTCAACAAACACATTCAACAAATCTTCCTAGTTGAAAAAACTTCTATCACACATTACTTCCACCAAAAGCCTAAAAGCCCTTTTACTTGCATTTCAACCAAGTTAAAAGATGAATAATGGTACATTGGTTAAAAAGAAATTAACGGCTATCTTAAAATGATTCGCAGCAAAGATTTAAAAAGTTTGGCAGCCTTGGATAACATACTCAATAACTTATCTATCCCAGCATTTTAACCACTAGACATCTGCGCTATGGCCGAATGACGGCCACAGCGCGGACCTGCATTCCCGGGAGGCCGTCATATGACGGCCTCCCCTGTGCACGCTCCCTGCGCGCGCCCTGCAAAAAAATGCCGATCACCGGCTCACATGTCAGGGACATCGGTCCCGAAGTGGAAGAGGCACATCTGCCTCATCAGTGCCCACTAAAGGTGCCACCTAACAGTGCCCACAGTGCCACCTAACACTGCCCACAGTGCCACCTAACAGTGCCCACAGTGCCACCTAACAGTGCCCACAAGTGCCACCTATCAATGGCAACAAGTGCCACCTATCAATGCCCACAAGTACCACCTATCAATGCCCACCTGTAGTGCCACCTGCCAGTGCTGCCCATCACTGCCACCCATCAGTGCCCATCACTGCCACCCATCAGTGCCCATCAATGCCGCCTATCAGTGCCCATCACTGCTGCCTCATCAGCGTACATCAATGAAGGAGAAAAATTACCCGTTTTAAATTTTTTATAACAACATATAAAAAAATAAAAAAAAAAAATTAAGTTTTTTACATTTTTTTAACAAAAAGTAAAAACTGCAGAGGTGATCAAATACCACCAAAAGAAAGCTCTATTTGTGCTGAAAAAATGATAAAAATTTCATTTGGGTACAGTGTTGTATGACCGCGCAATTGTCATTCAAAGTGCGTCAGCGCTGAAAGCTGAAAATTGGTCTGGATAGGAGGGGGGTTTAAGTGCCCAGTAAGCAAGTGGTTAAAGTGGCTCTAAAGGCTGAAGGTTTTTTACCTTCATGCATTTTATACATGAAGGTAAAAAACCTTCTGTGTGCAGCGACTCCAGCCCCCCCAATCCTTACCTAAGCTCCTCGGCTGTCCCGGGATTCTTCCTCCTCATTGGCTGAGACAGCAGCGGGAGCCAATGAGGAGAGAGCAGGGCCAAGTCGCGGGTCTGTTTCTCTTATGTGTCTTGGGTGCCCCCACGGCAAGTGTCTTTCTCTCAGGGCACTGCTTGAGGGGGAGGGGCCAGGGGCGCCAGCGGGGGACCCGAAAAGAAGAGGATTGGAGCTGCTCTGTGCAAAACCACTGCACAGAGTAGGTGAGTAAAACATGTTTGTTATTTAAAAAACAAAAACAAAGCCTTAAAGGGGTTGTAAACCCTCAAGGTTTTTCACCTTAATGCATTCTATGCATTAAGGTCCTGATTGCATAGATTGATAGCAGCGCAGCCATTGGTTCCCGCTTCTGTCAATCAAATCCAATGACGCATGGAGCCGGGGGGGCAAGTCCTGCTGTCTGTGTCAGTAGACACTGCAGCAGGACACGGAAGCGCGCCAACACGAGTGCCCCGAGGGAGAGCGTCTCTCCAACGAGGAACTCGAGAAGAGGAGGAGCCAGGAGCGCCGCTGAGGGACCCCAGAAGAGGAGGATCTGAGCCACTCTGTGCAATTGAACAGAGGAGGTATCCTTTAAGGCTCGGTTCACACTGGGGCATCTTCAAAGTCGTCTGAGTTTTAAGCCACCCCGCACAGCGCGACTTCAGTAGCTTTGCAAACGACTTCTTTAATAGAAGTCAATGCAAGCTGCTATGAAGTCCCCCCAAAGTAGCCCAGGAACCTTTTTCTAAGTTGAGCGACTTGAGTCACTTCCGATTAGACGGTTTCCATTGCACTGCATGGAGCGGACTTGTCAGGCGACTGAGTCGCTTGACTAGTTGCCTTAGTGTGGATCGAGCCTAATACCACTTTAACACTCTGAACCCCCTCCTTTTCCTCTACTACCACCTTACTCACATCTCATCTACTATTCACTTACCTTCTACCCTATCTCACAATTTAATTTACAGAGAACCACTAGCAGCATTCTCTGAGAGACATTGCACTTATTATATCACTGCCCTGCGGTACTCCAGGACCCAACCAATACCCCTGCCTACCCTGTTATAGTCTAAGGCCCCTTTCACATGGGGGGAACTCTGCCAGGAATCTGTCCGTGTCTGTGAAAGAACACCAGAAAAGCAAAAGAAAAATATCTGCTTTCCTGCTTAGATAGTCCAACTGAGCAGGAATTTGCTTTCACATGATTGGATAATTGAAATGAATATTCAGGCCATTTTTTTTCATAGAAGATTCTCTGCTTCTATAGTAAATTAGCCTCATTCATGATTGAATAACTATTTAATATTTTCTTATTTGGACAAATTCACAATTAGAATATAAGGTAAAATGGTTAAGGCTTTAAGCTGGCCTTTTCTTAAGTTTACTTGTATTTTAATACCATTCATTGTATGATGTCTAGCAGCCCTCCATATCCATCTGGGCCTTCCATGTAAGTGCTTGAGGAATATTTAGAGTATTTACCAGCTACTTTCAGAGGCTGCGAGCTGCGCTCTCCGAGGATCCTCCCTTCATTATCAGTGATGGAACACGTAAATATGGCTCCGGAATCCTCACAGGTTGGACAGAAAGTGAGGAAGGAGCAGATCTGCCCAGCTGAAATATTCTCAGTAACCTGGTAATTGGTATCTTGGTCCTTTTCGATGCCTGTTCGCTCTTCATTGAAACTCTTCTCCCAAGTGACCCTGATGTCTCGGGGAACATTTCCCTTCATTGTACAGCTAAGAGTTAACTTCTCTCCTTCATTACAAGCTTCTGGAATGCAGACTTTAGATACTGAGTAGAACCCATAATTATCTAAAAAGATACAAAAAAAAAAGAACTTAGAAGTTAGGAGCACAGTAGAATGTTTTCTTTTAGCACTTGTTCTTTTTCAGATTTTCATTAATAAATGTTTCCTGCATAACAAGGGTATGCTAGCTGCAACATTTTCCTCTTTCACAATATTTTTATTGAATAGAGACAAACTCACAGAACAGTGAACAGACACCAAGGCCTATGGCGGACAGTGATTTGAGAATGATAACATATACCACAGACAAGTAGGCCTCTTCTACGCTATAGCTAGTAAACTACAAACAAAGACTAAAGGTAACCAGATGAAAATGCCTCTGTACCTTTACAGTCTGTGTATATATAATAGCACACCATGTAGCTCTCAATGACCAAAGTCTCGATAGTACGCTAAGCAAGCAGTATTTCAGGAATCATCATGTAACAAATACCATTCAGTACCTGAGACTGACCTATGTTCGCATATAAAAAAAAAGTCCTCTCAAGGACCAAAAAAAAAAAAAAGAAAGAAAATATATATATTTATACACTGAGCAAAATTATAAACACAACACTTTTGTATTTGCCCCTATTTATCATGAGCTGAACTCAAAGAGCCACGACTTTTTCAATGTACACAAAAGGCCTATTTCTCTGAAATATTGTTCACAGATCTGTCTCAGGCTGGCCATACACTATACAATTTTCTTATTCAATTTCCTTTAGATTTACCTTCAACTATGTAGTACAAGGGCCTGCCTGATTGCATACAAATTGAAAGGGCTTAGGTGTGACCTCATATTATATGGTTTTGGTAAATCTAAATGAAAGTTGAACAAGAAAATTGTATAGTGTATGGCCAGCCTAAATCTGTGTTAGTGAGCACTTCTCCTTTGCTGAAACAATCCATCCACCTCACAGGTGTGGCATTCCCAGATGCTGATTAGACAGCATGATCATTGCACAGGTGTGCCTTAGGCACAATAAAAGGCCACTCTAAAATGTGCAGTTTTATCACACAGCACAATGCCACAGATGTCGCAAGGTTTGAGGGAGCGTGTATATGGCATGCTGACTGCAGGAATGTCCACCAGAGCTTTTGCCCTTGAATTGAATGTTCATTTCTCTACCATAAGCCGTCTCCAAAGGCGTTTCAGAGAATTTGGCAGTACATCCAACCGGCCTCACGACCGCAGAGTTCAGCTCATGATAAATAGGGGCAAACACAAAAGTGTTGAGTTTAAAATTTTGCTCAGTGTAATAAAAAAAATAATAAAAAAAAGAGGGGGGAGACTATCCCATAAGCCCCCTGATGTGCAAGAGGGCTTTTCCCTCACCCAAAAGCCAGAAAGCAATAACTTCAAAAAAGGAGTGGAAAAGTTGACCACAAAAATGTGGCCAGGGAGCAATTAACAGACTCTGTGTACTTGCATCTGGCAGTAAATAACCAAAAATAAGAAATAAAAAAAAAAACTGAAGAAAGAAAGGAGGAGTCATGAAGAAGAAAGCCTTGCCCCAGGGTATCCAAGGCTGTCACCGGTGGGCTCGGCAGAATTTCCTATATGTCCAAAAAGCGGGAAGGCGGGCTCGTTGCTGGAAACTGGTCCAACCAGGGTTGCCAAATCGCCAGCTGCAACATTTTTCTAGTTCTAGGACAGATAGGGAAAGCGTTGGAACCTCAATTGGGGTTTTATTACTGTCTATACCCCATTCTATTGAGAGCAGGATTTTGAATGGAGTTCTAATCGAACCATTTAATTTCCAGAGCAATGTTTGCTTTTCAGTACTGCATCCTTTTATTCACCAAGGACTTTCTTATTCTGTAAGGTAGCTGCCTAAATTAGAGCTTTTTTTTTGTGGCAAATTTTAAAGTTAAAAGTCTGCAGCTACACATACTGTAGCTGCTGACTTTTAAAATGAGAACACTTTCCTGTCCTGGAATCCAGCGATGTCGGCTCTCCAGCCGGTGTTTCCATCGGCTGTCGGGTGTTGCCGCCGACATTGTCGGTAAGGGAACCTGGCAGTGAAGCCTTATGGTTTCACTGCCAGGTCCCTACTGCGCAAGCACGAAGCGCGCTGCGCTATCTTACGGAAGTGGGGACAGGGTACCTGTCAAAAACAGGTACCTGCTCCCCGCTCCCCCCTGAAAGGTGCCAAATGTGGTACCGGAAGAGGGGGGGGGATCAGATAAGCGGAAGTTCCACTTTTGGGTGGAACTACGCTTTAATCCTATGTTTGGTCATTTTCCTATATTTAACGAATAATGAAATAAATGAAAGAAAAATAGTAGTTATGAAATAAAATAGTAATTTACTGTAGCATAGTAATAAAACAGTAATCTTGCAAATTACCCCCTAACTTCTAAAGAGATTTGGTGTTATTTACTGAAGTAAAATCCACTTTGCACTGCAAGTGCACTTGAAAGTAAAGTCGCTGTGGATCGGAGGGGGACAAGCAAGGAAAATAAAAAACAGCATTTTAGCTTGCACATGATTGGCTGATAAAATCAGCAGAGCTTCCACTCATTTCAGATCTACCCCTTAGACACTTTCCAAGTACACTTGCAGTGCAAAGTGGATTTGCCTTTCGTAAATAACCCCCATTGTCACCTTGGCCATTAAAGGGAAAGCAACAGTGGATAGCACATTCCTACCCCAACTACCATATATTCACCCCCCCACCTCTTTAATAAATTTAATTTGAATCTACACTGATAGTTTGAATATCTATACACATATAATAAATGTTGGCAAAACCATTTACATAATTTTTATGTAATGTTGTAAAAGCTGAAGATTCTATATTAGATTAGATAAAAAATAGAAGTGATTTGGGGCTTGCATTGATAGGCAAATGTAGCACATTGTCAGGCAAATTTAACTTATATTTCAGATCAGTTGGAGATGCTTCACAGATGCGTATGGCCTGACATTGACATCCTTAATACCTGCAGTTAAATTCCTCCAAAAATGCATCAAGCTGCTTTTGCATTTACATTGGCTTGTTAAGAGAGGAAACCAGTCCTGAAGTTTATGCATACAGGCCCTGATAGCTCACAAGACCATTTCCAGTCTCCAGGTCACAGTTATGATTTCTGCTTACCCAACACAGTTCCATAGTATTTCTTCTCCTTCAGTACCTTCCCTCCTCTCATAAAGCGGCAGATAAATTCCGCCTGGTCATGCTTTTCCTTGTGCACCTTGAAGCAGAGGATGGAGCACAGAGAGTGGCGAATTCCACCAACAAACTTTTTCTTTACAACATTCCAGCATGTGTATGAATCCTGTTCTTGTAGTTCTCTGTAATTGCCTGCTGTGTAGAGGGAGCCTTTCTCCTTCACTTCAGTTTCCTTGTCACCTCGCCGGATGAACCATACTGCAGTTATGGACCTGGGGTAACGCCCTGAGATATGGCATTTTAGGACTGCAATGCTCCCGTCAGTCCAGTCCTTGCACCCTGAAATGTCTGTCACTAGAATAGCAGAGAGACAAGATATATTAAGCAATGATTGATAATCATTTAATTCCTTAACTGGCAGATAATTTATAATTATTGTTAATTTAAACAAGCTTCCTCTTTAGCTTACCACAACCAAACACAAGCTCATAATTTCCCAATGCTGTTTACAGGTCACTTAATACTTAGATACAGTGGAAGTATGACTAACAGCCTACATCAAAGACATCATAAGGTGGCCTCTTTGGACCTAAACCAAACGAGTCATGTTACAGAAAATGCAAAAATATATAAATATAAAGGGCGCAAAGAAATCAGCACAAAAATCAAATGTCAAATTAATAATATACACTGTGTATCTAATTAATAAAGTGCCGGAGGCTCTTTACCAAGATTGGTAGAGCGGTGTGTCAGACTGTCGGACCGTCATCTGCTATAGGCTGGGCGGGAAGTGGTTAAAATGCTTCACCCGAAGTGATAACAAAATGTGCTCACCAGATCGCCTCGGCCACACAGTGACCTAAAAGTATGACTAATGGGAAGGACTCCTTCATTCAATGCTGTAACTTCTTTGTGCATCCCATTCCAATCAAGCAATCATATATGGAGGAAGCTGGATCCCAATCCACTTTGCAGGTATACAAATGTAGGTGTCTTCACCTTATAACATCTCTCCACTGCATATATCAACTTGCATCCACTGCATATATCAACTTGCATCAAGTAGGTCTGTAAAATAGCTCCCCAACAAAGAGCCACAGAAGGCAGGATATAGTGTAATTCCGCTTTATGTTTTATTGCTTAAAAAGAGCACTTACATAGTCCAGCATGAAATCACAAACAATCCGCTCAGGAGGAAGCAGAAACCGGTCCGACACCGGTATAAACCTTGCATTGTGCATGGTGCATCACAGCTGTGCAAGCAATAGTATAGGGCTCCTATGGTTGCATGTTACAGAAAATAACTTGCAGCTATTCTAAGAAAAGAGGTTGTGTCGTCCACAATTGGGAAACGGGAGCGTATAATAATAAGTAATTCTGTCTATTGGCAAAGGATTTTCAAAATTGTTAAGTAAGTCATCAGCCTGTCACTGTTGGAGCAGTCTGATAATAACAAGTCATATAGAAGACAGTTGGCTATAGCTAATTGTGTATGTTGGCCCACGATCTTAGAGGAGAAAAGCTGTACTTTGTGCCTAATTGGTATGATTACATCACAGCTCCAGAAGTTGTGTAATATAGTTCTTTGAGTAGAGCAGCCCCTAAAGCAAGAGCCAGAAGTTAGAGGATAAATGGTATGGAACTTAGTGGGGGTGATATCCCATCGGGTGAAATGTTTTATTGCCGTCTCCCTGATAGTGAGAGACTTAGTACATTTATGAAGATTTTCTAACATAGTGTCCCAGTCTTGGGAAAATCAGCTTCCCATTCATGCATCTGTGGCAATTTATCAGGAGCAGAAATGTTTAGTAGATGACGGTGTAACAAGGCAATTAAACCTTTACAACGTGGTGAATTTTTGCATATTTGTTCAAAAATCGTAGTGGGCCAGGTAGCTGTACGTTTATTATGAGAAAAAAATCTATAATATGAAGATAGTGGAAATGTCCTTGAGGAAGGGCGTTTTTGGTCCTTTGAAAATGCAAAAAGGGAATAAATTTGATCCCAACTTGAGAGGATGAAAGGGTCAGTAAAGGATTTGAAATCTACCACTGTAAAGGCAAAGGGTTGGGAAAGGTGGATGGTAAAGTGGGATCGCCTATAAATGAGACACCTGAGGGTCCATTCGAAAGCAAACGTATTTGCCTTTATAAAAAGACCAAAATCTGTAAGACTGAGCCACCGAAAAATTCAGAGTAAGCCGGTTTTTATACAGTGTGGATTTATACCATAATAGGTCCATTAAGTAGTAGGGTTGTATAAAAGGTTGATTCAAACCTGATCCACGGTGCTTTAGAATTAGGGATAGTCCACTGAGCTAGTTGCATAAACCTGGTAGAAAGATAATAAAGCCACTGATGTGGGAAGCCAAGTCCTCCTGATGACTGGGAGTAGTAAAAAAAACAATATGTTCAGAAAACAGTTTTTTTTAACTAGACCAAATAAATTTGTTTCTAACCACTTGAAATGTGTCTAAAAATGATTTCTGAGATTAGTATGGGGAGGGCCCAAATAAGATAAAGGATCTTCGAGAGAATATTACTCTTCATTGCTACAATTTTACCTAAAAAGGAGATCTTATAAGAGGCCCGACGTTTAGGCATATTACATAATTTTATAATAAGCGGGGGATCATTTTATTGAAATATGGTATGGATATTAGGAGTTAACGTGATCCCCAGGTGGGAGATCGAGTCCATAGACCATGAATAATGAAAGGAAGAGTGGAGAGATTCGCACTGGGAGGGGGGAATACCAACAGGCATGTCCGTTGATTTAGACAAATTGACACGGAGATCCGAAAGTGAGAAGAAATTATTGAGGATCGAAAATAAATAAAAAAAAGATATATGAGGTTGGGTCAGAAAAAGGACCACATCGTCCGCATACATACATAATTTGTACGTAGGTGGGTCTTGCCGATAGCCTTGAATATCTAAGGATGTTATGTAATAGCTGTGGCTAGGGGTTCCTTGGCCAATCAAAAAAGTAAAGGGGAGAGGAGAGGGCACCCGTATCGGGTCCCCCTCTCCAGTGTGAAAAAGTCTGAGTTGCATCCCGGAAGCTTAATTCTGGTTTTGGCAGGTAATATAGAGCCTTAAAACCATGTAGGAATTCTGCACAAAAACTGTATTATGGTAATAGCGTAGACAGGTATTGCCAGGAGACACTGTCAAATGCCTTATGGATATCAAAGCGATCAAAGTAATAAAAATTGTTGGGAATGTAGATTAGCATCTTGAATGATATTGGTGACTAGATGCAGGGCTGGGACAAGGGGTGGGCAGGAGAGGGTGGCTGCCCTGGGCACTGTGGTATCATTTGAGGTGTGGGGGGGTGGCACCCAAAGTAGATTGGGTGGGGGGGGGGATTTGTGTTGAGAAGGGGATAAGAATTGTTCTAGAAAGGCACATTTGCGGAGGTGTGCTAGGAGTGGTGATTTGGGGGGGGGGGAGATTTGGGTTGGGAAGGGGGATGGGAGAAGAGAATTAATGCTAGGAAGGTGGATTTGGGGGGTTTGTGCCAAAAAAGTAATATGGTAGAGGGGAAATATTTTTCTTTTTGGGGGGTGGGTTGTTTTAGTAGGGATGATTGGAGGGTGCTAGCAGGGAAAATTTGTGGGAGGGTGGAGGGAATTTGTACTGGAGGGGGGATGGGAGAAGAGAATTAATGCTAGGAAGGTGGATTTGGGGGGTTTGTGCTATAAAAGTAATATGGTAGAGGGGAAATATTTTTTTTTTTTGGGGGGGGGGGTTGTTTTAGTAGGGATGATTGGAGGGTGCTAGCAGGGGAAATTTGTGGGAGGGTGGAGGGAATTTGTACTGGAGTGGGGATTTTGAGGGGAGATTTGAGAGGTAGAGGATTTGGGCTAGAAGGGGAAAAATGTATTCTTTGGGGGGGGGGGGGTTGTGCTGGGGGCATATAGGGAGAGACAGGATTTGAGCTGGGTGCTTAAGGGGTGAGCATGCAGATTAGTGCTTGATTCTTTTTGGAGGGGGAGGATTTTCGCTGACACATAGGGGTTGATTTACTAAAGGCAATTAGACTGTGCACTTTGAAAGTGTAGTTGCTCCAGAGATTAGTAAATGAGGTAAAGCTTCACTTTACAAAGAATACCCAATCACATGAAAGGAAAATAAAAAAACAGCATCTTTGCTTGCACATATTTGGATGATGGAAGTCAGCAGAGCTTCTCCTCATTTACTAAGCTCTGAAGCAACTGCACTTGCGGAGTGCACAGTCTATTTGTCTTTGGTAACTTAACCCCCAATTCTCATGCTCATAAATCTTGGAGAGGGGGGGGGGGGTGTTATTTGGCATGTTCGCCCTGCGCTCTAGATGACCTTCTCACACTGACTAGATGGATATTATCCATTAGGGATAAAGCCTGAGCCTGACTGCACTGAAGAAAATGGGGAGATGACTGATGCTAATCTATATGCCAATAATCTACCAAAAATCTTTAGAACGTATTTATCACTGAAATAGGGTGAAGGTTAGCGGGAGGGAATTATCTTTATTGGATTTAGGGATAAGTGACATGTTCACCAATAACCTTTCTACTGGGACCTACTCGGGACCCTTCGGGGTAAGACCACGCTATATCAAGATACCTCTTAACTCGACTCAAGTGGTTACCATCAAGAATGTACTTAAATAAAGTGGGGACCTAGTATAGGTGCAAATTTTTTGTAATATAAAGTGGTGAATCTATCTGGTCCTGGCGTGGTAGAAGATTTGAGGGATTTAATGAATTTAGAAATTTCCTCATTAGTACAAGGGGCGATCAGAGTGGCCAGTTGAGAAGCATTGAAAGAAGGTAGAGGGATTGTATTTAACCACGATAATGCTGAAGGAGAAACAGACTGATTAGGGGGGATAATAAGATTTTGTAGAAGTTTTTTCGAAAGGTACTAATACATCCTTAGGGAGGGAAACCAGTAGCATTTTGTAGCCTATAAACATGAGTTTATAGGTTTAGAGCTGGTTCTGGCTAGCTCAGTAGATTGTTTTTAAAAAGACCTGGATTCTTTCCTAGATACGCATAATATAAATGGATACTAATATTTATAGGTAAAGATGATCCAGGGAACATCCTGGGAGATAAGAAAGGAATTGTTTCCCCTGCTGGAGCAAATTGGATCATGCTTTATTGGGGTTTTTTGCCTTCCTTTGGATCAACTGTGGCTACAGGATTGTGTATATAGTAAGTCCCCTACCTAGGAACATTCAACTTGCAAACTTTCAAAGATGCGAAGATGTGTCTGCTTGTTCAATCCTGTAACGCTGGGTACACACACTCAGTTTTTTTCTCATTAAACCCAGCGAAAACTGACAGATCGCTATACTAACACAAGCAATGTTGGTGCAGCGATCTCCCCCGCTGTGCCTTTGTGTTCTGATAGGGGGACTGATTAGCTTTTGTCTGCTAGCACTGATCTTTGTTAGACTTATGAACGATCGATCGGAACGGAACTCGTTCATAAGTAGGCTCCTTCACACCAGCGGACCGATCGGGTCCGCCTGTCCATTATTTAGCCAGGACCCAATCGGACCATCCTCTGTTCTCTATGGAGCAGCGGATGTCAGTGGACATGTGTCCGCTGACACCCACCGGCATCTGATCCGGTCTGCTAAAAACAAACTGATGGGGATACATCCAGCGGATCGAATTGAATAACAGTCGGATGGAAACGGACGCTATGGAGAACATCAGGCTGTGTCTGTGCTTGCTCTGCATAGTGGAGCGGACACCGTCCTGTCATCCGCCTGCTCAGCGGGGATCAGCAGAGAGATCCCCCCTAAGCAGGCGGATCCGCTTGATGGATTCTGCTCTGTCTGAATGGGGCCTTACTGTATAGAATTGTATACAGTATATACAGTATCTCACAAGAGTGAGTACACCCCTCACATTTTTGTAAATATTTTATTATATTTTTTCATGTGACAACACTGAAGAAATAACACTTTGCTACAATGTAAAGTAGTGAGTGTACAGCTTGTATAACAGTGTAAATTTGCTGCCCCCTCAAAATAACTCAACACACAGCCATTAATGTCTAAACTGCTGGCAACAAAAGTGAGTACGCCCCTAAGTGAAAATGTCCAAATTGGGCCCAATTAGCCATTTTCCCTCCCTGGTGTCATGTGACTCACTAGTGTTACAAGGTTGCAGGTGTGAATGGGGAGCAGGTGTGTTAAATTTGGTGTTATCGCTCTCACTCTCTCATACTGGTCACTGCAAGTTGAACATGGCACCTCATGGCAAAGAACTCTCTGAGGATCTGACAAAAAGAATTGTTGCTCTACATAAAGATGGCCTAGCCTATAAGAAGATTGCCAAGACTCTGAAACTGAGCTGCAGCACGGTGGCCAAGACCATACAGCGGTTTAACAGGACAGGTTCCACTCAGAACAGGCCTCGCCATGGTTGACCAAATGGTTGGCCATGGTTGACCAAAGAAGTTGTCATTTCTTCAGTGTTGTCACATGAAAAGATATAATAAAATATTTACAAAAATGTGAGGGGTGTACTCACCTTTGTGAGATACTGTATATATATATATATATATATATATATATATATATATATATATATATATATATATATATATATATATATATACACTACCGTTCAAAAGTTTGGGGTCACCCAAACAATTTTGTGTTTTCCATGAAAAGTCACACTTATTCACCACCATACGTTGTGAAATGAATAGAAAATAGAGTCAAGACATTGACAAGGTTAGAAATAATGATTTGTATTTGAAATAACATTGTTTTTACATCAAACTTTGCTTTCATCAAAGAATCCTCCTTTTGCAGCAATTACAGCATTGCACACCTTTGGCATTCTAGCTGTTAATTTATTGAGGTAAGCTGGAGAAATTGCACCCCACGCTTCTAGAAGCAGCTCCCACAAGTTGGATTGGTTGGATGGGCACTTCTGGCGTACCATACGGTCAAGCTGCTCCCACAACAGCTCAATGGGGTTCAGATCTGGTGACTGTGCTGGCCACTCCATTACCGATAGAATACCAGCTGCCTGCTTCTGCTGTAAATAGTTCTTGCACAATTTGGAGGTGTGTTTAGGGTCATTGTCCTGTTGTAGGATGAAATTGGCTCCAATCAAGCGCTGTCCACTGGGTATGGCATGGCGTTGCAAAATGGAGTGATAGCCTTCCTTATTCAGAATCCCTTTTACCCTGTACAAAGCTCCCACCTTACCAGCACCAAAGCAACCCCAGACCATCACATTACCTCCACCATGCTTAACAGATGGCGTCAGGCATTCTTCCAGCATCTTTTCATTTGTTCTGCGTCTCACAAACGTTCTTCTTTGTGATCCAAACACCTCAAACTTGGATTCATCCGTCCACAACACTTTTTTCCAGTCTTCCTCTGTCCAATGTCTGTGTTCTTTTGCCCACCTTAATCTTTTTCTTTTATTGGCCAGTCTCAGATATGGCTTTTTCTTTGCCACTCTGCCCTGAAGCCCAAAATCCCGCAGCCGCCTCTTCACTGTAGATGTTGACACTGGTGTTTTGCGGGTACTATTTAATGAAGATGCCAGTTGGGGACCTGTGAGGCGTCTGTTTCTCAAACTAGAGACTCTAATGTGCTTATCTTCTTGCTTAGTTGTGCAACACGGCCTCCCACTTCTTTTTCTACTCTGGTTAGAGCCTGTTTGTGCTGTCCTCTGAAGGGAGTAGTACACACCGTTGTAGGAAATCTTCAATTTCTTTGCAATTTCTCGCATGGAATAGCCTTCATTTCTAAGAACAAGAATAGACTGTCGAGTTTCAGATGAAAGTTCTCTTTTTCTGGCCATTTTGAGCGTTTAATTGACCCCACAAATGTGATGCTCCAGAAACTCAATCTGCTCACAGGAAGGTCAGTTTTGTAGCTTCTGGAAGGAGCTAGACTGTTTTTAGATGTGTGAACATGATTGCACAAGGGTTTTCTAATCATCAATTAGCCTTCTGAGCCAATGAGCAAACACATTGTACCATTAGAACACTGGAGTGATAGTTGCTGGAAATGGGCCTCTATACACCTATGTAGATATTGCACCAAAAACTAGACATTTGCAGTTAGAATAGTCATTTACCACATTAGCAATGTATAGAGTATATTTGTTTAAAGTTAGGACTAGTTTAAAGTTAGCTTCATTTAAAAGTACAGTGCTTTTCCTTCAAAAATAAGGACATTTCAATGTGACCCCAAACTTTTGAACGGTAGTGTATATATATTTTTAACCCTTCTATTGGTTGGAACACACATGCAAGATAATGGCACAACAACCCAATAATGCAAACAGGGCCAGCAAGAGCTCCCTGTTTCCACTCATTGTGCCTGACCTTCGGTCTCCACCCTGCAACATGAGTTCTTCCATGTGAAGTCGGCAACCAGGTGAGGATGAATAAAATGTCTCTTTATTTCATCCAAGGAGTACACGTGTTTCAAACAGAACCAACACTACAGTTGGGCCACAAGGTTAAAATCTCCCCCTAAAAAACATATGTGGAGATTGAATCTCGAAGAAAGTAGAGAATAATGAGGCTTGTGTTTCGTTTGGAGCATATATGTTTGCCATTGTGATTTCACTGCCAGCTATTGTGCCCTTGATGATCAGAAATCTTCAACATCTCACTAAATATGTTGTACCATAAATGGGATTGGGTTGTGAATCAGAATTACTCCCCCCCCCCCTATTTTTTTGATGAATAGAGGGTAAAGACGGATTAAGTAAATGCTTTATGTAAAAATGTGGGGTGTCTGGATGTAGAAAAATGTGTCTATTGTAATAAGAGAATCTTGGCTCCTAATAATTTATATTGTGTGAAGGCATTCTTCCATTTAAGTGGGCAATTATATCCCTGTAGATTGTGTGATATAATTCTTAATCCCGTCTTCTACAGAGGAAATAAACAGTGTTCTAATGTTGGTTAGAAAGCAAGATAGACTCGAGGGGGTGGGGGTGGGGGGGTAGTGAAAGATCCACAACTCCATATGCATGCTTCTGTGATAAAATTGCATGCTTAGATACAATACAGAGACTTAAGTACCTAACAAATTGCACCATCCTAGCAATATTTTGACTAGGAAAACAAGTTAAACAGGTTGAACAAGAAAGGGAACCCATTAGTACTATCCAAAAATGTGGGTCAAGGACTTGTGGCCCTTTCACACGGGCTTTCCGATCAGGTCCGCCTGTCAGTTTTTCAGGCGGACCTGGTTGGACACTCCATTCACCCCTATGGGGCAGCGAATGTCAGTGGTGACATGTCCGCTGACACCCGCTGTTATCTGATCCTATCCGCCAAATCCAGATGGATGGAGACCCTATTTTCCATCCGTTGATCGGATTGGATGAAAACGGACAGGCGGTCCTTTTTCATTCGATCTCCCCATAGAGGAGAGCGGGACTCTGACAGGTCTGTCTCAGCACAGTGAGCCGAGACGGACCTGTCATCCGCCTGCTCAGCGGGGATCAGCAGATTGTTTCCCTGCAGAGCAAGCGGAGTCCGTCAAACGGACAAGCCCTGAAGTCCAGGCAACAAAAAAAAAATCTGTAGGACTAAAAAGTCCATAACTCAATGCAACACATCCAGGCAGCATGTAGTTGAAAAATGCACGAAAGGTGCACCAGGCAGTGCTTAAGAAAGTATCCAACTAGAATAAGTCCATCTTAGCATGCTTCATAATGAATCCTGAATCTATCCCTCCAAGGAGAGTGGCCCTCAGAAATGGTGGTCACAATGTAAGTGGTGCCATTATGTGGAATGATTAATTTAAATGAAAAAGTGATTTCCTTCAGTTTGCAATGATGATCTAAGGTCTCAGGAGAGATCTCAGGGAAAATTTGCCGCTCTTAAGATATCTTCTTTAATCAGAAAGTCTTTCATACATAAGACAATTGGCTCTAGGTGGTTTGCCTGGGGGTGGTTTGGGGCGCAATGCCTGATGAATATGGCCACAAGTAAATGCACGTGGGTCCTGGTCGGGCAGAAAACATTTAAAGAGTCATAACATGGCAGGCATGAGATATTTGGTCGTTTTTGGGACACCTGAATTCTAAAGTTGTTATGCCTGTAGCAGTTGTCTAAGTCCTCAACATGTTACTGTAAATGGTTAAAAGCAGCCGCTAGACTCTCACGCTCTCTGCTTAACTCATTGTAAGCAAGGCTAAGCTCATCATGTTTAGTTTCAAATATGTCAGTGCGGGTACTAGTGCTGTGATTTCTTGTGAGAGAATAAGAGTAATCTTTGAAAGTTCTGATTGAAACTTAGCTGCAAGTTTGTTATTCATGGCTTCTATGCTGTGTTCCAAATCCCCATTAGTGAGTTGTGTTGAATACTCACAGTCCTGCTGAGCTGTAGTTGGAATCGTTGCTGAATAAGGAGAAGGTGCTGAAGAGGGAGGATGGGTGCCATCTTGAGCCATGCAGAACTTCTCCCGCCCATGGAGGAGATAAGTGGTAAGGGACTTCTGGGCATCTTCACATTCTTGTTTCTGTGGTGTAGGCATCCACAGAGTGTTCTGCGAGGGGGGGTATAGTAGTTGCAGCCAAAGATGAGCAGTGAAAGCCCCTCTATGCAGGCAAACTGTCCCGGAGAGCAGCTGCCGCCCGGAGTCATGCCATGCATGTGCCTCCATGTTCCCAATTTTGATAATTGTAATATTTATTCTGGCTTCCCATGTGGACAGAACACCTATCATTATGGAAGTAGATTTTCTGCATGGCTGGAACATTTTATTTATGAGCAGACCTTTCCCCCTTCCCCAAATCACCATCAGACAAATATCACACAGACTCCCATTGCTTGTAGAGCCCTTCACTACTGCTGCAACAACCCAATGGTAGTAGTTAAAATATAAACAATGAACAGATACTTATGAACTGTGTATTGCATGTAGAGACAATGGAAGCTTTACCTATTTTACATGGAGTTATCATTTCACTAGAGACTAGTAAAAGATTGCCCCAGGTATGTAATTGGGTTCTGTTTGTAAGCCACCTCTAATTTAGAGGAATTTTTGAACCCTTCTAGCCTTTCTACTGGTGCACTGTGGCTTACTGCTGCCTCGAACATTCGCTGACCCACCAGAGGTGACCAAGTGACTGATGCCACGCTGTCCATCTTACAGGTTTTTTTTGGCTCCAAGGAAGAGCGGAATAAGGTTTACAGAACAAACAGCGGCAAGAATCCCTCCTGTCATATAGAAAAATAATTTCAGCCCCTATAATGGGCCAAGGGTATACCTTTAGGTTGAGACCAGTAATTCATTAATGTGTGTGTTTGAGTCCAGCAATTGACTGACAAAGCTTTCTGAAGGTGCTCTCTGTTGTTAGTCACATTCCCATCATCAAAAGTAGGACAATTTTCCATTCCCTGGGACTGGATTCTGAAGCTGATGAGGTCTCCCCTGGCGGCAGGCCTGAGATGCCAAAAAAGCTCCTCACTGTGGACCTCCTCTCGAGGCAAAGCCTGGGTCCTTGGACTGACGTTCTCTCCAGGCACAGCCTAGGAGGCAAAGGGTTCTCGAGTATTTATCTCCTTCCCCAACCCCCATCACTGGCAATAATCCTCCTAGGGATTGGCCAGAGTAGAAATAATAACCCATAATATTGTTTCTTCTTGCTCTATCTGCTGGAGACCACTGCCCAGTAGCAGGCAGAAGCAAATAATATTCTGAGTTTAGGAAAAACCCAATAAACACAAAAAACAATAAAAATTAGAGCTCAGACTGGGTACAAGCCTAGCTGCCCACTATATTCAGACTAGTGGCACTCCAACTATGGCAGGACCACTATCTACAAACTATACTGATGCAGTGTATTTAGTTAGGGACCATAGTTATGTGCAGTGGCAGAATATAACTAAGATGTTTGTTTATAATACAAGTGTTAGAAATAGATTACAGTTTGGATAATTTTGCTGGGCTGGGTTGCTGAGGAACTTTCATATAGTTCTTCTACTGTGTTTTACTTGTTACTATTTGCTTTTCTCATACTCATCTGCATCAGACAATGTATTTAAGATTGCTTCCTAGGCTTTCATACACAGATTCAAAGACCCATTTGCATAATAACAGCAGATCCAACAGCAGATCCAACACAAAAGGTTTAACTTCTTGTCTCCCAAGCCTGTTCACATATACTGTTTACTGTTTACTGTATGTAAAAAATCAGCATTTTTTTACTAGATATATACTTAGAGCCCCCAATCATTATATATTTTCTGGAAGCAAAGGCCCTGTTGGTCGTTGCAATTTTTTTATCTCAAACTATTTTTACACTTTGTTTTTTCAAATGCAAACACAATATAATATGCTATTAAAATATAAAAGATCTTATGCTAAGTAAATAGATACCTAACATGTCATGCTTTAAATTTGCGCACACCTGTGGAATGGTGACAAACTACGGTACTTAAAAACCCTCATATGAGACGCTTTAAAAGCCTTTACAGGTTACCAGTTTAGAGTTACGCAAGAGGTCTGGTGCTAGAATTATTGTACTCGCCCTGACCTTTACAGTGATACCTCACATGTATGCTGCAATCACTGTTTACATTTGTGTGTTCACATTTATGTGTGAGCACAGGGAGGGTGGGGTCACTTTACAATTTTTTTTTTATTAGTATTTATTTTATTTACATGTATTTTAGACTATGTCTCTTTAAAAAAAAATGATGTGCTTTATTGCTATCACAAACTATGAACAACATTCCTTGTGATAGGTGGGGCAGTGACAGGTATTCTTTACTGAGAGATCTGGGGTCTGTTAGGACCCAGGTCTTTCCTCTGCCCTCAAAAGCATCTGATCAGAAGTTTTGAATACTTTATAGTGCAAAGGAGTGGTTTAGAGTCTTTTAGACCAAGATCTCTTCATAAAGAGAACCTGTCACTGCTCATTACTGTCACGAGGGACGTTTACAATTGATCAGAATTTTTTTTTTTTAAAAAGACAGTGTAAAATGAAGAAAGAAAAACGAAATAAGGAAAAAGAAAATATAAATAATAATTTTAAGCACCCCCGTCCCCGCGTACTCGCATGCCAAAGAAAAGGCATACGTTGGTCCTGCCCGCAAATGTAAACAGTGTTCAAATCACACATGTGAGGTATCGCCGCGATCATTAGAGTGAGAGCAATAATTCTAGCAAAAGACCTCCTCTGCAACTCTAAACAGGTAACCATTTAAAAATAATCATCGCCTATGGAGATTTTTAAGTACCGTAGTTTGTCACCATTCCAAGATTGCGTGCTCAATTTTTAAAGCGTGACATGTTAGGTATCCATTTACTCGGCGTTACATCATCTTTCACATCATACAAAACATTGGGCTAACTTTACTATTTCATTTTTTTAAATTCAATGAAGTGTATATTTTTTTTTTTTTAATTGCTTTGAAAGACCGCTGCGCAAATACCGTGTGACTATAAAATATTGCAACAAGCGCCATTTTATTCTCTAGGGTCTCTGCTAAAAAAATTATATATAATGTTTGGGGGTTTTAAGTAATTTTCTAACAAAAAATACAGATTTTAACTTGTAAGCATCAAGTGTCAGAAATAGGCCTGGTCCTTAAGTGGTTAAAGTAAGTCTGAACGTGCTTCATACTTTGGGTCAGAAGCTTTTGCTATATAGCTATAGATTGCTTATTGAAATGGATTTATGTGTTTGGAATATTTTTTTTTGTCAAACTTACCGTATTTGCAGAAAATCTGAAATAGGACTGCCAGTAGAAGGCCACTAATAGCTGCAATCCATAATCCTATAGGTACATAAGCATCAACTGCAAAAGAAAAGTCAATGTCAGAATTTTATACGCATATTTCATTATCCATTATACACATGCAGTGTAGCAGTGTAAGTGTATTTTTACTGCTTTATTCTAATGCTGTATCTGTTTTTAAATAACATCCTTGCTTTTGGATATTGTTTACTGACAAATTACTTAATTTACCTAATGTATCTTTCTTCACGTTCAATTGTTGTTTTTAATTTTAAGACGGTTATATCCAGACCACTTTTATTTTTATATACTAAGAAAGGCTTATTTTGTAGCATAGGCAGCATACTTACCTAGGAATCTGAGTCTCTCTGTTGTACCTCCTGGCACTGTAGGGTGATAAACGGTACAGGTGTAATCAACGTTGTCATCGCTGTAACTAACGTTGGACCGATAAGTGGCCTCTAGCGAGTAGGTGCCGTTACCATTCAGCCACTTATTTAACTTGTATCCAAGGGGCTGTCCATCTCTTTTCATTGCAAGGCTCAGATCATCAGGGTAAAAGCCTGACACCAGGCATACCAAGGAAGAATTCCTTTGACCTTTGCTGGAGAGGTAGAATGTGACTTGCGGACGGGCTGTAAGGTAATGAAATAGAAGTCATCAGAAATCTACAAATATTGCTAAGGATTTTAAATAATTGCTCTTCATGGCTGCCTAGCTTTATCTAATCTGTTAAGTAAAAATGGATTGCTGGGTATTAAAAGAGAAGTCCAGCCTGAGCTCATTTGGCTGGGCTTCTCCTCTGGGTCACAGGAGTGCAATTCGTTTTGCACTCCTTTGACCCGTGTTCAGCAGAGAGCGGCCTGAAGTCCGCTCTCTGCTGATGTCACCAGGATCAGTCCAGGCACCGCGTCATCCCGACTCAGGGAGTCTGGATCTGCCAGGTGCCTGGACTGATAACCATCTCAGCCTCTTAGCGAGCCGCTGAGACAGCCGCTCCCCGTCCCTCCACAGCTCAGCGCTCCGTTGAGCGAGGAGGAGCAGAGCAGTAGAGCTGCTAATTGACAAGAGCTGAGAGAATCCAGCCAAGTTCGATCGCTCGGTTCTCAATGCAGAGACGCCAGGGGACAGATGCTGCATCCACCTAGGCAAGTATGAATCTTAAAAAAAACAAATAACATACTTCTCTTTTAATATTTGACATTTTCAATTTAAACCAGCAAGTATAGCCAATGGTTTCATTTTGCATGTTTTCAAGTTCCCCCATACTCCCTATTGAAAACAAAATAAACAAAGCAAAGAGCACAAAGCCCCTAACTTTTTCTTTGTAGCACACAAGTTAGGAGCACTTTAGATCTCTGGCAGATCAACAGGTATTTTTCTGTTATTGCTGCATTTTTAAAAGGGGATAAATGTTTATGTATTGCAAATCCATACTGAATACTTTTTATTTTTCTTCAACATATATTAAAAATGTTAATTTGTAAAATATATAAAAAACATAAATTAACCACTTGACCTCCGGAAGGTTTTACAAACTTTGTCCCCTGGGCATTTTTTGCTATTCAGCACTGTGCTACTTTAACTGCCAATTGTGCGGTCATGCAACACTGTACACAAATTAAATTGACATCATTTTTTTCATACAAACAGAGCTTTCTTTTAGTGGTATTTGATTACCACTGAGTTTTTTATTTTCATATTATATAAACAAAAAAAAAGGGAAACAAAGCATATTTTCTACTTTCTGTTATAAAACATATCCAATAAGAAAAAAATTTAATTTCTTCATGAAGTTAGGCCAAAATGTATTCTGCTACATGTCTTTGGTAAAAAAAAATCCCAATAAATGTATAATAATTGGCATGTGCAAACGTTATAGCATCTGCAAGCGATTATATATATATATATATATATATATATATATATATATATATATATATATATATATACACCAGCATTTAGGCAGCTATGCCGCTATACTAGTAATGGTTGTGATCAGCGACTGGGAGGGTCACTAACTAACTCTGACATCAATAGTGACACAGTGGGGGTTATTTGCAAAGTGCACTTGAAATTGCACTGAAAGTGCACTTAGAAGTGCAGTTGCTGTAGATCCGAGGGGGACATGCAAGGAAAATAAAAAACAGCATTTTAGCTTACATATGATTGGATGATAAAATCAGCAGAGTTTCCCCTCATTTCAGATCTACCCCTCAGATTTACAGCGACTGCACTTCCAAGTGCACTTTCAGTGCAATTTCAAGTGCACTTTGCACTTGTAGTTTGCACTTGTAGTGCAAAGTGGATTTGCCTTTTGTGAATAGCCCCCACTGTCACTGTACTAATGCCACTGGCTGGTAAGAGGTTCACATCTAGGGGCAGTTGGCAGGTGGTTAAAAAATCTATTTGGGACAACAGGGAAAAAAAAAGCCAATATTAACAAAAGTTTTTAATGTGGAATTTGAGACTTACCCCCAAAAGTAAGTTGGAATGTTTTCTTCAGTGGGTAAGGGACATTTTCTTGCTTAATTTGGCAAGCAAAGCGAGCGCTGTCGTCCCCCAGGACAGGAGTAAAGCAGAAGGAGTTTTGCACCCTAAACCCGTCACTATCTGAGCCTTCTACCACCAGTGGGATGGAGGTGCTGAGGACTTTTCCATTTCTCACCCACTCAAACGTCACATCAGGAGATGAGAGGTTACTAGCTGAACAACTTAGCTCGTTGGACTGGTTCAGAATTACTGTTGTTCCTTCAACTTTGATGTAGCGATAATCTGATGAGACAAAAACATCTTGGTGATTAGTTGGCATTTACACACCATGTAACTTGACCATAAAACAAGTATTTGTCAGTAAGCCCCCGTTTACATTGGTGCGGCTTTTCATATAATTTTACAGTTCCAAATCGCACGACAAGTCGCACCCCATTACCGGCAATGAAACATATCGCCTCGACTCATGTCACTGCGATTATGGAAAAAGTTCCTGCACTACGTTTTAACGATTTCATTGCTAATTGCATAGACTTTTGTTAAATGAAGTCACAAGCCGTAATGAAATCGGCAGTGCAAATCGCATCGATGTGCGGCTTTGAAATTGCGTTGAAGTAGCGCAATTTCAAAGCCGCACTGGTGTGAACCAGGGCTAATACATGTGGCTGTTCTGAAGAGTCGATCTAAAGTAAAACATTGAGTGCCTGCTGCTCTCCCTTGCTTTTGCCATTAACAAAAAAAACAAAACAGCTAGACCTCTGGGTCTGCCCAGTCGCTGTCCTTGTTGATATTTCCACCTCTTAGCTACATCCGCTGCATCCATGGATAGACTCTGTGTGAGGCAGAGGCAATGACTGGCTACCACTGCATACTCAGGCAGAGGTACCAATTAGGACAGGTTATAGGAGACATTAGTGGGCTTCAGTTTAGTGTCTTTACTGCACACAGAACCTAGCCTTGGCCTTAATGGCAAATGTGCCAGTGAGGGCAGAATTCAGGACATATATAAATTGAGGTTTGCACTGGAAGAAACCAAAACATTAAAAGTCAGCAGCTACAAATACAGTAGTTGCTGACTTTTAATATTAGGACACTTATCTGTCCAGGTATCCCGCAATGTCAGCACCCCAGCCAATTTTTGAATCGGCTGTGAAAATGTAGTATTTCTACCTCCCCTTCCATCAGTTTACCTACTTGCCTACAGGGCACTTTCACCCCCTTCCTGCCCAGGCCAATTTTCAGCTTTCAGCACTTTGAAGGACAATTGCGCAGTCATGCTACACTGTACCCATATACCGTGTTTCCCCGAAAGTAAGAACTACCCTGAAAATAAGACCTACCCTGGTTTTCCAGGAGGGCTGCAATATAAGCCCTACCGCGAAAATAAGCCCTAGTTTGAAGTGGCTAGAATCCTTTCTATTACAACACTACACAATGCAAACTGAGTGTCTCTAATTTAATCTGTATTTAAACACCCTCGGTACAGCGTCGAGCAGCGTCTTTTGGTGGTATTTAATCACCACTGGGTTTTTTTATTTTTTTGCTAAACAAACGCAAAAAAGGACCAACACATTTTGAAAACAGTTTTACTAGTGGGCACTGATAGGTGGCACTGATGGGGCTGCACTGATGATCAGTGCCCTGATTATCTGTGTACATGTCCCCTGTGACACTGGCCGGTGACCAGCTCTGCTTTTCTCAGTGACAATGCGTGAGGAAAGTACTGCCGATAAGCGGCAAGTATGTTTGCAATGTGATCAGCTGTGATAGACAGCTGATCACATGGTAAGGGACCACTGTGATTGCCCCTTTACACAAATTTGTGATCGGGTGTGTCCAAAGGGGGGCGTGGTCTTTCGGCTATAGCACCAGTCGGAAGTGGTTAAGGAGCCTGACAGCACTGTTTACATACACCTGCATAGTGAATGCTTCTCTTGTCGCATGTTGTACCCATGGAAAATTTTCAGCTGAACAAAGATCAGGGTTAAATATGATCTTTAAGTGCTTTTTCACAAAAGGGGTTGTTGTTTTCTAAAAAACTGCTTTTAGGTCATGTAATCAATTTAGATTCTAATATGTTTTAGCAGAGCTTTTCTGTCATCTCAAACACATTACAAAGTTCCGGATAACTGTGTTTAATTAGTTAAAGCAGTATTAAACCTAAAACAAACATTTACTATTATGTTTTCACAGCACAAACTCCCCAGCAGAATGTATCAGTTTACAGGGATGAGACAAACCACTTAACATTACCAGGGGAGATTACAGTGATATGCTTCTATTTATTCATGTAAAACCTTTATCCCAAAGGAAATAAAACTGCAATAACTGATAATAAAGTGTTAGCTGGAGTTTGGCTTCAGTTATTGTATTCAAATCTGCTAGTTCATTTAACACTCCCATAACCCCAGACTGACAATGCTGCTGTCTGCTGTGCCTCCTGTTCTCATTCCTCCAAAGTTGTGTCTCGCTAATACAGGAGTGTTACTGGCCAGATCACTAGGTGAAAACAGAGTGGAAAAAGCCACAAATAAAAGAATACTAATGCATCCACCGCATCTAATGATTGGTAAGCTGCAATATTTAAAATTTTTGGTTTTGGGTTTAATATGGCTTTAATAGCATAGTTCATCTCACAATGTGGTTGTGTGTTAAGACTGGAGGAAATTAAATTGTCCTGTTTCTGTGGCAGCCAATTACATTCCAGCTGTTTTTGTTCTGGAGCAGGTGACACGTTAACACCTGATAGACTGCAGTAGGCAACTTACAGTATCTCACAAAAGTGAGTACACCCTTCACATTTTTATAAATATTTTATTCTATCTTTTCATGTGACAACACTGAAGAAATTACACTTTGCCACAATGTAATGTAGTGAGTGTACAGCTTGTATAACAGTGTAAATGTGCTGTCCCCTCAAAATAACTCAACACACAACCATTAATAAAACAAGAAAAGCCGCTCCAGGTAAGTGAGTCTCTGGCTAATCCCCACACACACTAGTCAGGTGCTAGCCCAGCTCACATGCTGTGTAACATAAAGAAATATTTCCGGACGGCTGCACTTCCAAAAATCCTTTTATTGAAGCTTCATATGACAAGTGGTTGACAGATGGAGCAGGGGACAAAGAGGTAGACGTGTTTTGCACAAATGTTAGCGCTTAGTCATTACCTATTGGAACTAGTCACCACAATCACCTATATACTGCTCTAATGTATCATTAGGTTACAGATAAAAATTAGTACTCAGCTGGTGTTACAAAGAAAACCCGGCTAGAACACATGGTACTTACACTCAAATCACACAACCATTAATGTATAAACCGCTGGTAACAAAAGTGAATACACAATACACAGGTCCAAATTGGGCCCAATTAGCCATTTCCCCGCCCCAGTGTCATGTGACTTGTTAGTGTTACAAGGTCTCATGGGGAGCAGGTGTGTTAAATTTGGTGTTATCGCTCTCACTCTCTCATACCGGTCACTGGAAGTTCAACATGACACCTCATGGCAAAAAATTCTCTGAGGATCTGAAAAAAAAGAATTGTTGCTCTACATAAAGATGGCCTAGGCTATAAGAAGATTGCCAAGACCCTGAAACTGAGTTGCAGCACGGTGGCCAAGACCATAGAGCGGTTTAACAGGACAGGTTCCACTCAGAACAGGCCTTGTCATGGTCGACCAAAGAAGTTGAGTGCACGTGCTCAGGGTCATATCCAGAGGTTATCTTTGGGAAATAGACGTATGAGTGCTGCCAGCATTGCTGCAGAGGTTGAAGGGGTGGGGGGTCAGCCTGTCAGTGCTCAGACGCTCAGACCATATGCCGCACACTGCATCAAATTTGTCTGCATGGCTGTAGTCCCAGAAGGAAGCCTCTTCTTTTTTTTTTAAATTTTATTTAAGGAATGTGGATTATACAGAAATGCAATGAATCAAACATGTCAATCAGCTTTATCTATAATTAGGCTATAACAATAGCTCATCAATTAAGTCGATGTACAATACTGGGGTATCAATCAAGGTTACATTACAACGCAATAGTTCAACAGAATAACTGTGTTCAGAAGACTCTGCAACAGACATATTTTGCAATTCAACCAGGACAGTATAGGAAACTTCCTAACCGGCAAAAAGCATAACTTTAAAAGACCTGTGTAAAGCATTCCGTAAGATCATTAGGGAAAAAGGGGGGCCCCCTGGAAAGTAGAGCAGACTTATCCCCCTTGGTCGGATACCAAGCTATTATACTTTAGTGGGCTGATCCAAAACATCATACTTCTTGTGAGTTGTGGATCTCTATCCTGGTTTCCCAGGAGTGGTGCCAGTATGTTCCCGCAGTCCGGGGGGATTTTTTCATTTTTAGGAAAAAAGAGAGGGTGACACCAGTGATGTCAATGGGGGAAAGGCTATAAAAGGAAGAAAGGGGGAGCTTAAGTAGGGAAGTAAGTGGGAAGGGGAGTGATTATGGAGTTCCGGCAAGGCTGACGACCCAGAGCCCCAAATTATCCTTGAATAGGATACTTAAATGTAGGTCTTATATTCGTCCGAGAAGCAGAACAGGTCCCAGTGTGTCCAGCAGGTATTGTGTTCCTCCTCTTTTTCCCCTAGGGCAGCTGTAAGATGCTCCATCTGCTGAATATCGCGAACCCTAGCAAACCACTGTGCCACTGTCGGTGGGAATTGCTGCTTCCATGCACTGGGGATACACGCCCTGGCTGCATTTAAGAGGTGCTTCAGTAGGGATTTGCGGTATCGCTTACTAGATATGGGGGTCAAGTTTAGGAGTATTGCTGCCGGGTTATCCCGGAGCGCCACATCAGTAAGCTTGTAAATGATCTTCACTACTTGTCTCCAGAAGGGGGTCAGAACTGGACATTCCCAGAAGATATGGAGTATTGTGCCAGTCTGTGTACCACATCTCCAGCACAGAGGACTGTGTCCTGGGAATATGGACGCTAAAACAGTTGGAGTCCTATACCAACGCTTCAAGATTTTGTATGTGATTTCTTGGTATTTGCTATACAAGGAGGACTTATGGGCAAAAAAGAGTATTCGATTCTTTTGGTCCTCAGTGAACGTAATGTTAAGATCTCTTTCCCTCTTCTTCAGGTATGGAGGATCACTTCGAGATGTATGGGCAAGTAAAATGTTATAAGAATAAGAAAGGAATTTACGTATTGGCTCATCTCCTAGGCACAAGTCTTCAAAAGACTTCTGCGGAAACCGCTGACTTCCGGGAGGAATCTGAGGAAGTGGGACAGTTGCAGGATCCTCCATCTACCCAGGATGGAAGTATTAAAGCTAGGATATATGCCTGAGGGGTCACTCCAATCAGAGGGTCCTAGGAAAGAGGAGGCTCTGACTAGGCTCTGGTCTGGGTAGAGTCGGAAGGATCTATCAGAGATACCCGGTAAAAAGTCCAGGTGACCAATTATGGACGTTAAAGGGGAGGGAAAACTGGGCGTCTCCGCTATCCTAAAGTATCTGGGCAGTTCCTTAAGGGTGGGTTCAATTAGTGGGTGGGAAAAAGACAGTCCAGAAAAACAGGTCTCACTCCATAGTAGGCCCGAAAGGGGAAACGGCACTGCTTCCTGTTCCAGGCAGACCCATAACTTTTGGTGAGAGTGTCTGCACCAGTCTACCACTCTATTCATGTGGACTGCCGTATAATATAAGGCTGGGTCAGGGAGGCCGACCCCTCCTCTGAGCTTTGGCCGCTGTAGTAGGGATCTCCTGAGTCGCAAGGGCTTGCTTTGCCATACGTAATTGATGAAGATCGTATGTAGTTTACGAAAAAAGTTCTGTGGAATCCAAACCAGCAGAGCTTGTAAAAGATAAAGCAGCCTCGGCATAATATGCATCTTCAAGACATTACATCTGCCAAACCAAGAGACTGCTAGGTTCTTCCACCTGTCCAGATCTGAGGAGAAAGTACACAGGAGGGGCTGAAAATTGAGTTGGTAAATGAGGTGTAAATCATAAGGAACTTTTGTGCCTAAGTATTGGATAGCCTGAGGGGAAAATTGCCGAGTCTGAGCATTAGGAGTGAGAGATACATTAAGCGCTTCTGATTTTTGCAAGTTAATTTTGAAATTCCAAAGATCACCGTACTAGCGTATTGCCGATAAGAGTATTGGGAGAGAAGTATGCAGTTCTGAAATGTAGAACAGCAGGTCGTCCGCATAAGCTGCAATTTTATGGTGGTATGTGCTCATTTCAAGTCCTCTGATGTCAGGGTTGAGCCTGTGTTGCAAAAGGGGTTCTAATGAAATTATAAAAAGGAACAGGGAGAATGGGCGCCCCTGTCTCGTGCCTTTACTTATTTTAAAGGGGTTGGAAGTCACTCCGTTTACTCTGACCGATGCTGTGGGGAAGGAGTAGATGGCGGAAATCCAGGACAAAATGGAGGTCGGCATTCCAAGGCGTCACAGGGTGGCTAGGAGGAAAGTCCAGTTCACCCTGTCAAATGCCTTTTCAGTGTCTGTGGACAACAGGATGAACGGGGTATTAAGGCGTTTGGCCCTTGCCACCACATCTATCGTCCTTAAAGTGTTGTCCCGTGTCTCTCTGTTCCCGATAAAACCGACCTGGTCCAAGGGTATTATGCGTTGGAGGACATGCCCTAGTCGCTCAGCCAAAATTTTTGCGAACAACTTCAAGTCACAGTTAAGTAGGGAGATCGGCCTGTAACTTGCGCAAAGGAGCGGGTCTTTCTCCGGCTTAGGGATGACAGAGATGCTGGATTGTAGGTCCGAAGGCATGGCATGATTATCTAGTATTGCATTGAAGGCGGTGAAAAAATTAGTTGCTAACTGTGCTTGGAAAGTTTTATAATAGGTAGTTGTAAAGCTGTCAGGGCCCGGTGATTTCCCCCCTGGAGGAAGCCTCTTCTAAAGATGATGCACAAGAAAGCCTGCAAACAGTTTGCTGAAGACAAGCAGACTAAGGGCATGGATAACTGTAACCATGTCCTGTGGTCTGATAAGACCAAGATAAACTAATTAGGTTCAGATGGTGTCAAGCGTGTGTGGCGGCAACCAGGTGAGGAGTACAAAGACAAGTGTGTCTTGCCTACAGTCAAGCATGGTGGTGGGAGTGTCATGGTCTGGGGGCTGCATGAGTGCTGCCGGCACTGGGGAGCTACAGTTCATTGAGGGAACCATGAATGTCAACATGTACTGTGACATACTGAAGTAGAGCATGATCCCCTCCCTTTGGAGACTGGGCCGCAGGGCAGTATTTCAACATGATAACGACCCCACACACACCTCCAAGATGACCACTGTCTTGCTAAAGTAGCTGAGGGTAAAGGTGATGGACTGGCCAAGCATGTCTCCAGACCTAAACCCTATTGAGCATCTGTGAGGCATCCTCAAACGGAAGGTGGAGGAGCGCAAGGTCTCTAACATCCACCAGCTCCGTGATGTCATCATGGAGGAGTGGAAGAGGACTCCAGTGGCAACCTGTGAAGCTCTGGTGAACTCCATGCCCAAGAGGGTTAAGGCAGTGCTGGAAAATGATGGTGGCCACACAAAATATTGAGCCCAATTTGGACATTTTCACTTAAGGGTGTACTCACTTTTGTTGCCAGCGGTTTAGACATTAATGGCTGTGTGTTGATTTATTTTGAGGGGGACAGCAAATTTACACTGTTATACAAGCTGTACACTCACTATTTTACATTGTAGCAAAGCGTTTAGTGTTTCTTCAGTGTTGTCACATGAAAAGATATAATAAAATACTTACAAAAATGTGAGGGGTGTACTCACTTTTGTGAGATACTGTATAATCACAATTACACTTACCTATGTTATATTCTTGTGATAAAATGCAGTTAGATTTAAACTATTTGTTACCCCAGCATTTCATCCTGTTCTCATTGTATTGCTTACTTTATGTGAAGTCCCTGGTGTTCCTTCCAGTCTCTCTGTCCTCAGTCCTATTAAAAACTGACCACACTAGGCAGAAGAACTAACTCTTCCAATTATCAGATTTGTCCTCACGCGCCTCCCTCTGCACAGATGGAAGCCTGGTGTGATGTTGTTTCTCCTCCCCCCAGCTCTTATGCAGCTAAGAATAGAGAGAATGTAATAAAAAAAAGGAAAAAAGGGTATTTATATCTTTTTCTATATCTATACACCAATGTTTTCCCCTTGATTTAAGTTTTAAACTGAATGGGTTGTTTTACAAGGTGGTCGTTTACAATCAACACCAGTAGACACTCGTCTCCTAATCTGGCTGAAAAGGACCTTGTGTTTAAAGGCTACCAGTACCTTGTCTGTTCACCATTGCTCGCCCCCAAAAAAATCTGATGCTGGGGGGGGGTATGGGCGGGTTGTTTATGGCTGACTTCCCAAACTTTGCTCCATAGCCTGAACACGAGGGGTTGCACAATGAGATCTTTTATTTTTAGAGAACTGCTGGCTGCCATAGATACCTGAGATTAGCCAAATTGTACCACTGTTTAACTGCTTGCCGCCCGCCCCACCATCAAATGACGGTGGGACGGTGCATCTCTCGTTCAGCGTTGCGTGTTGCTAGGACACGGCGCGACCCCGATCTCTGTAAAGAGCCACGTCCGCGTTTGCTTAACCATGTGATCGGCTGTGTCCAATCACAGCCGGTCACATGTAAACCGGGAGATGCAGGTAATTGGCTCTCCTCGCCTCACATTGACAGAGTGTGGCGAGGAGAGCCAATCAGCGGCATCTCCATGCAGGGGGACATATAGGAATGTAATCAGGGCACTGATCATCAGTGCCCTGATTACAATATAGAATTACAGTGTCACCAATCAGTGCCCACCAATGCCAGCAATCAGTGCCCACCAGTGGCAGCAATCAGTGCCCACAAGTGCCACCCATTAGCGATGCCAGTCAGTGCTGCCAATCAGTGCCTCCTATAAGTGCTGCCCATCAATGCCCATCACTGCTGTCGATGCCCATCAGTACTGCCTATCCATGCCACCTATCAGTGCCCACCAGTGCTGCCTATCAGTGCCCACCAGTGCCGCCTATCAGTGCCACCTAACAGTGCCCATCAGTGCCGCCTATCAATGCTCATCAGTGCCACATATCAGTGCCCATAAGTGCGGCATATTAGTGCCTCCTCATCAGTGCCAATAAATCAGTGCCCATAAGTGCCGCCTCATCAGTGCCCATAAGTGCCACCTCATCAATGCCCACCAGTTCAGCCTATCAGTGCCGCCTTATCAGCGCACATCAGTGAAGGTGAAAAATGACTTAGTTACAAAATTTTCTGACAGAAAAAAAGTAAAAAAACATTTATTTTCCAAAATTTTTGTTCTTTTTTTTTGTAGAAAATAAAAAAACCCAGCAGTGATTAAATACCACCAAAAGAAAGCTCTATTTGTGTGAAGAAAATAATACAAAATTTGTTTGGTTACAGTGTAGCGCGACCGCGCAATTGTCATTTGAAGTGCGACAGCGCTGAAAGCTGAAAAATGGCCTGAGCAGGAAGGGGGTGTAAGTGTCCGGTAGGCAAGTGGTTAAAGTTGAAAATGGAGTTACAGCACAGCATGAGCTGTACAAACCATGTACAAGTTCTTATTCTGGGTCCAGCACTATAGCCCTACTTCCTATTCTTGTGGGTGAGAGGTCTCAGGTCTACTGGCTATATAGCGTCTAAGCTACTCTGTTTCATGTGGGGATGGGTGGCAGAGTGCACTAATCAGTAGATCCAGTCTTATTACTTTCACCTTATCAAACACCACATGAGCACTCTTCTACAAAGCTTTGTCCCTGCTTCAGCCACACAATACACACAATGGCTGCTGATGGCTGAGTCTCTCTACTACATTTCATACACCACTGGTTTTCAAAAGAGGGTCACAGCATTGTCTTGGAAACCTCCCCTTTAGCCCCATTTAGGCGAGGCAAAGGATTTCAGATATGGAATTCTTTCACTACCCACACACAAAATGTGTGCTGCTTAAAGGATAAGTTCACCTTTATTTAAGGTTGAACATGTAACATGATCCAGATCCTCTCTCTTCTCCCTTCCCTGTGACGGTGGGCGGGGGATCTTCTCCCAGCACCCGCTGTCAGAAAATGAAAACCGCGTGTCCGTGTGGGGCTCCTCCCACACGTCCATGTCATTCATTCACAGAGTTCTGTGAATGAATGAACTACATCTACTATCAGCCTCCGTGACCAATGACTTGTAGTTCTGAATGAACTGCGAGGCATGCTGATGAGTGTCCTCATAGTTCATTGATTCTTCTTGCCATTCAATAACTGTCTGCCCATACAAGATATGGGCAGACAGCTGTACTGAGTGTCTGCAGGATCCTGGCATTGCACCCACCATCTGCTGATCACAGGTGCAATGCCATACAGGCTGCAGAGTAAAAAAGTAATAAATGCATATTTTTTTCCCCTGCAAAAAGATGTGCATTTATTCCAGGGACGGGTCGGCTTCGGGTGCCGACATCACAGGGTTAGAGTTGCCACCTCATCCCTTTAAAGCCGAACACATATTAATTACACAGGTTCTGTGGCTGAGTAAGTTGGTAATTAAACTCACTTGGTGCTTTATCTGCATTTAATTAGCCTCAGAACCTGTGTAATCCATATGTGTTCGGGTTTTAAGGGATGAGGTGGCAACTCTACACGGGGTCCCTGGACAGGAAAGTGTCCTAATATTAAAAGTCAGCAGCTACAGTATTTGTAGCTGCTGACTTTTGTTTTTTGTTTTTATCTTAGGTGAAACTCAACTCAAGCTGTGCATACACGACACCCCCAGATATACAAGCTTCGACTGAAAATTTTAAAGGAGTCATGTGGAAAATTGTTGGCTGAACAGTGATTGCATTTTACCAGATGCAGTCACTATTCTGGAAATCAAGCAGCCACAGGTGTTGCAGCTGTTTATATACAAGCTGGCAACAGAGATTCCTCCATTTAGCAGGGAAAGGAGAAAGCTATGCATGTATGACTAGCCTAAAGCACCATACACACTATTAGATTTTCTGCATATTTTTGTCTTCAGATTTACCAGAACCATATAATATGAGGTCAAACCTTAAGAGTTTCAATTTGTATGCAATCAGGCAGGCCCTTGCACTACATAGTTCTGGTAAATCTGAAGACAAAAATCTGCAGAAAATCTAAAAGTGTGTATGGGGTCTAAGACCCCTTTCACACTGGGGCTGCGTTAGCGGTAAAGCGTTGCTCGTTTTAGCGGCGCTTTACCGCTGCTTAAGCGGCGCTTTTCGGCCGCTAGTGGGCCGCTTTTGACCCCAAAGAGGGGGTTAAAAGCGCCCATGTTTTGGCGCTTCCGAATCGCTTTTCAGGCGCTTTGGAAGTGCTGCCTATTCATTTCAATGGGCAGGGTGTTTTGAGAGCGCTAAATACAGCGCTCTCAAACCACCCCAAAGATGCTGCTTGCAGGACTTTTCCTAACGTCCCACAAGCACACCGCCCCCGTGTGAAAAGTCACACTGAAATGAATGGAAGGCAGTTTCATGCGTTATTTCGAGGCTATTTCTAGCGCTAAAACGCCTGAAAACCGCCTCAGTGTGAAAGGGGTCTAAGTAAAAGAGTTTTTTTCAGGGCATACACTTTATTTGAAACCTTATGTCCATATAATTAAAAGATAAGGCCCCTTTCACACGATCGGACCGTACAGGTCCGCCTGTCAGTTTTGACGGCGGACCTGAACGGGCGCTCCATGTTAGCCTATGGAGCGATGGATGTCAGCGGAGACATGTTCGCTGACAACCGACCCGGTCCGATCAGCTGAAAGCAGACGGATGGCCCTACGTCCAGATCCGTCGCTGGTGGATCGGATCGGGTGAGATCTGTTGAAATCAGACATGCTGTCCGTTTTCATCCGGTCCCTCCATAGGCAGCAGCAGCGCCTGACAAGCTCCTCCCCGCTCAGTGAGCAGAGAGGGACCTGTCATCTGCCGGCTCAGCGGAGATCAACGAATGAGGGCTTATTTAAAAGCGGAAATGAAGTTCCGCTGTAATAAACTGCGAGCAGTCAGGCTTTTATTGCAATGTCTCTTCTTTTATACCATAAACCCAGAAAAAAACTGTGCTTGGTGTTAAATACAGATCGAGACTTGTGCTTCCACTATATCTGAATACAAAATAAGCAAAAACTAAAAAAAAAACAAAAATGGTGTTCTGTCCCTCTAAAACAAATATACTATAATTTAACATAAAGTGCTGAGTCAATATACTAATATATAAGTACCTCAAGATACTATGTTTTAATTAACGTAACCCAACCTAATATACTGTTTTAAAAGTGGCAACATGCAAATAAATTCATACTACAAAATCCATAAATATGTAAGCATCTCATATACTGTACCAATGAAGTAAACACTTTCACCAAAATGATATAGTGAATGGATTCATAAAGAGCATTAAGACCAAATTAACCTTTTAAGGCTCATTTACACTTGCTTTGGCTTCAACACACATTAAAGCGCCTACCTCTTCAACATGCTATTATGATGTGTTTTTGATGCTTCGGTGGTGCTTCGATGAAGCTTTGGTGATGCTCTTTTGAAGCTTTGTTGAAGCTTGACAGATGTCCTGTGTGTGTGTATGTGTGTGGCTATATCATACCTGCAATTTCTCCAAAACAAAGCGAAGCTAAAGCTGAATTTAAGCCTCTCAAAAGCCGCAGGTGCTTCAAGCGAGTTTTGTTTGGAGTCCTATGGAGGCTTTGAAGACGCTTTGAAGCACCACTAAAGCGACATGGGGTATAATTTTCGAAGCGAAGCTGAAGCAAAGCAAAGCAAGGTGTAAACAGGACTGTAAAGTAATACTTTTATTTAGTGACAGGAGCTTTGACTGGCATTAAAAGAGCTTTAACAAAGCCTGTCTGAAGCCTTGTTTTGAAGCAAGTGTAAACTAGCCCTTAGGCTCTGTTTCCACTACTGCGAGTTGTTATGCGACTTAACACATGTAAACACACTACCCCCATGAGAGTATACTAACTATCGTCACCTTGTACATTTTCTTTGTTTCTGATTTTGTCTCTATTCTGTATGGAATGATTTTTTGATTTTTTTTTTATATTTTATGCTATAGACGCTCTCACGTCTTTTTTTTTAAAGTATATCAATAAAATATATTTTTTTACTTGAACGGGTTTGGTGGTCTGTCAAAGTCCCAATCCAAGGGGTACTCTTTTTTCTATGATTTATCACGTAAGGGATGGGACCACCACACTCCATATTTGTTATGATGGAAGCCCCCCCCTCCTGTCTAACACATGTAAAGTCGTCGCATGACAAGTCAAAATCCATGTATTTCAATGGTCCCCGTTCTAATTGGTGCGACTCAAGTTGCAGCGACTCCAAAAAACATTTTTGTACTACTTTGTTCCAACTTCAGTGCTTCTTGTTCTCCCATGGTTCTCGCCAGTCGCATAACATCGCATCAAAAATCGCATTGCAAAGTCACAGTGTAAATCACGCCATTTTAAGGTCACAATAATGGAAACTTAGCCTTAGAGATAGTGCAAACAAGTGTGCTGTCGATGCATGGTGCAATGGGAAAAAATCCTTCCACTTTGACTGCACGGATCCTTTATTATCTAAACCGCGCCTCTGAGTGAGAGTCCACCACTGTCAGAAAAACCTGCATACCAGAAGGTACATCTCCACATCATAAGAGGCTACCATTGCATGGTTCTTCACTAATCCACAGGGTAAGGGGTCTGCATTGAATGGATCCTGTATAGACAGCGATAAGTTTCACCTCTTTCCAGGAGTACGGCTCCCAGGAAAGTGCCAGTGTACTTATAAAATGAAAAAACAAAAAACCATGGCCCAGTATCTACTGCAACATAATTGTATTATATGGTGTGGTACTTACAAACATAATGTGTTACAGGCATGTATAATGGCAACACCCGCCTGGCGGTGGCATGCGCAATGACGTCACGAAATAGACTCTTCCCCTTGTCTCTTCTGCAATAAAATGCCCCTACCTGCCTGCCTGCTCATTGTCTTCTTCAATGCTGTAAACTGAGCTGCGCATCTCAGCTTACAGCACTGGACCAATCTCTGTGTGCTGGGATGATTGGCTACTGCGAATGCGTAGGAGTGACGTCACACCGCAACGGCCAATGAAGATGGATGAAAACCGACACACAGAAGATGCCAGGAACAATCAAGGGAGAATTGGAAAGGTAAGTTCAACTCCTTCAGTTCCACTTTAAGAAGGATCATTAATAAACACAGACACAATTCGCACTTACCTTTAACTATTAAGTTTAAACTCTGTGTAGCTTGTTCAGATGCTAGTCGGATGCTACAGGAATACCAGCCAGCGTCCTCATGGGTGACATTAGGGAGAGACAGTGAGGCATCTCCCTGTGCCAGGTGCTCCTCTGTTATCTGTGCCCCGGGTCTGAATGCTGTGATTTGATCCACGTACGACAGCACTTTTTTCCCCTCATTCTTCCATACCACATGTACCTGCGCCGGGTCCACCGGGGTAACACCCAAGGTAAACTTACACTGCAAGACGGCAGTGGATCCCACTTCAGCCGAAACCGGAGATGGAGAGGTTGTGACTTGCAGCTGAGCAACTGAGAGACAGAGACAATTACCACGTTGTCATTTTGTCATGTGTAACACATACATCATCGGGTTTATTTACAGATTCTGAGAGTTTACACTTCATTTACTGTATATATTATTCCATTGCCATTCTACAATCCCGCTACAATGAAATTCTGTAGGCTGTTTTATCCTAGAGAGTGCGAAGAACGGTGTGCTTTTATAGCACATCATTTGATAACAGTTCTTGTTTATTACAGGTATTTATATAGCACCATTAATTTACACAACACATTCACATCAGCCTCTGCCTTCAAGGAGGTTACAATCTATGGTCCCGATCTCACATGTATACATACACATTCTAGGGCCAATTTGGAAAGGAACCAGTTAAACCACCAGCAGGGAGTGTGGGTTAAATCTGGAGGAAATCCACTCAAGCACAGGGACACCATGCACACTGCAAACTCCATACAGATAGTGACTTAAAGCAGAGCTCCAACCAAAAGTGGAAGGTCCGCTTATCTGCCTCCTCCTGCACCTGATTTTGACACTTTTTTTAACCACTTCAGCCCCGGAAGATTTGGCTGCTGAATGACCAGGCCATTTTTAGCGGTTCACTTTAACTGACATTTGCACAGTCGCGCCACGCTGCACCCAAACAAAATTGACGTCCTTTTTTTCCCACAAATAGTGCTCTCTATTGGTGGTATTTGATAATCTCTGCGGTGTTTATTTTTTGTGCTATAAACAAAAAAAAGAGCGACAATTTTGAATAAAGCACAATATTTTTACTTTTTGCTATAATAAATATCCCCCTTTATTTTTTTAAAAAACAGCTATTTATTTCTCAGTTTAGGCCGATATGTATTCTTCTACATATTTTTGGTAAAAAAATCATAATAAGCGTATATTGATTGGTTTGTGCAAAATTTATAGTGTCTACAAAATAGGGAATAGATTTATAGCATTTTAATTTTTTTTACTAGTAATGGCGGCGATCTGCGATTTTTATCAGGACTGCGACATTATGGCAGACATATCGGACACTTTTGACACATTTTTGGGACCATTGGCATTTATACAGCGATCAGTGCTATAAAAAAAAAGAACTGCTAACTGTTAAAATGTCACTGGCAGGGAAGGGGTTAACACTAGGGAGCGATCAAGGGGTTAACTGTGTTCCCTGTGTGTTTTTCTAACTGTAGGGGGAGGGGACTGACCTAGAGGAAGTGACGGATCATGGTTCATAGCTATTAGGAACTCACGATCTGTCTCTCCTCACAGAACAGAACAGGGATTTGTGGGTTTACACACACACACGTCCCTGTTCTGCCTCTTGTGCCTGCGATCGCTCGTGGCCGGCGGTCATCTCGACCTTCAGCCATGAGCTTCGGCACCCCCCCGAGTGCAGCGGGCGCGCGGGCTTGCCTGCTATCCTGCTTAGAGGAGCCGATGTACAGCTACGACAACTCGCGGGATCGTGCTGACCTGCCGCAGTATAATGACGGCGGCCGGTCGGCAAGCGGTTAAACTCAGCCAGCAGTTCAGCCCTCCTCCTCCTTCCCCCGCAGCCAGCCCAATTAGAGAGCGCGCTTATGGGAACCGGCTGTGAAGGCATACGGCTTCACTGATGGCGGCGGCAGCACCCAATTAAAAATCCAGCTCAGGTGAAGACACCGTTGGATTCCTGGACAGGGAAGTGTCCTAATATTAAAAGTCAGCAGCTACAGTATTTGTAGCTGCTGACTTTTATTTTTTTCTGCAGAACCCACTGCTGTGATGCAGAAGTGCTAACCACTACGTTTCTTATGCAACATAAAAGGTGACAGTGACCCTGCAGTCACCAGTTTGTGTCAGCAGCACAGGAAAGTTGAGTAATGGTCACATCATACTAGAGCATGATGTAACTCCTGTGCATGTGCAGCTCAATGGCCATTCTTAGAGCAGGTAAGTTTATTTCATTACAGATGATGCATAGCACATGCCTCTTCTGCAATAAAGAACCCGCCTGCTCACAATTTATTTATTTATTTTTTTAAATTTAGTTCTGCTTTAATACGCAAAAAACATTTTTGATGCCAGGTCCACTTTAAATGTTTTTAGTGCCACATTATCTCTGTAAGTAGGTGTTTGAAACTAAGTATTTACAAAAGAATGATGCTTTCATTGCTTTGGTTTTGATGACCTTACAGCCAGGAGAAGAAGAAGGAGAACTTAAAGGGCCAGGGTGTTTTTAATTTAAGTGCGAAACCTTTGACTAAGGAGGAGCTGTCCGTACTCGATAAGGGACTTAAATTTGCCCCCCCTAAGAAGCTTGACAGGTTTGGCACTTTTATAGATGTTCACAAATATATTCGGAAATTACATATCCAACGTTATCTTACTTCCAACCCAGTTAGAAATGAGAGGTGTGCAGTGGCAGGTACAGTTCATTCGGGCCTGTCCAACCCCTCATTATTCATCCCACCAGTCCCCATGGCACCGTCTATCAGTCTGTTCAGGGACTTAGTCCTTAAAGATTTATCCCAACTTCCGGATAAACGTACATCCCACCACTCCTTGTCCCATACTGGCTTGAAGTCTCTATGCTCCCAGAAAGACCTCGTGATCCGTCCAGCGGACAAGGGTGGTGGTATCGTGGTCTTAGATAAGAAGGATTATATAACTGAAATGTACAGAATTCTTAACGAACCTGATACATATAAAATACTACCCAGAAACCCCACCAATCGTTTTAAAAGGGAACTGTCTGCCATTGTGAAAAGAGGTTATGACCAGGGAATTCTAAACAGAAAAGAGAGAGAGTTTTTGGTGCCTTTGGCACCTAGAGTTCCAACTATATACTACCTACCAAAGGTACACAAAAACCCAGTTCAACCTCCGGGCCGGCCTATCGTGAGTGGCATTGATTCTGTCACCTCACGTATAGGCCGGTACATTGATTTTTACTTACAGCCTCTGGTCAGGCGCATGCCCTCTTACCTGAAGGACACTGGAGCCACCATACGCAAGCTTGAAGGTTTGGGTTTGCAGGGTGACCACATTATTGCCACTGCTGATGTGGCCTCCCTGTACACCTGCATACCCCAGGACAAGGGCTTAGAGGCTGTTCGGTATTTCCTTGAGAGTGAGCCTACCATTGCATCCTTTCAGTGTTCTTACATTATGGAACTTCTAGAATTCGCCACTAAGCGAAGTTATTTCTGGTTTGACCAGCAGTACTACCACCAGCTGCGGGGCGTGGCTATGGGGGCTAAATTTGCCCCCAGCCTCGCCAATCTATTTATGGCCAAGTGGGAGGAGGATGTCGTCTATGCTAATAGGGATCCTTCCCTAATTTTGTGGGCGCGCTACATCGACGACATCCTCCTCCTATGGAAAGGTAGTGCCGAATCGTTAGATCTATTTTTCCAACGTTTGAATGCCAATGATCGTGGCATCTCCCTGACGTATACAACCAGTAAACATAAAATCAACTTCCTGGATCTGGAGATTGAAATCCGTGATGGTCTTTTTCACTTCCAGACCCACTTTAAAACCACAGACCGTAATAGTTTTATCCCTCCAGATAGTTGCCATCATCGGTCCTGGTTGGATTCAGTACCAAAAAGTCAATTTCTGAGACTTCGAAGAAATTGTTCCAGCACTGAAGCTTTCAAAACACAATCAGCCCTTCTGAAGGCCAAATTGGTAGATAAGAACTATGATCTCCAACTTGTCGATCGAGAGTTCCAATGTGCCTTAGAAACCAATAGGGAGTCTCTCCTCGTTGAAAAGCCTAAGAAGGAAATGGATGAGTCTTTCAGGTGGTCCTTATTTACGTCCTTTTCCAACCAATTTAAACAAGTCAAGGCTATTATGTCTAGACATTGGGACATACTTAAGAATGATCGGGTTCTGAACACTGTATTACCCGACAGGGCAAAAGTCATCTTCAGGGGTGCGCCCACATTGCAAAGCAAAATTGCTCCGAACATCATTGACCCCCCTGTACACCAACCCCTCTTCCACGAAATGGAGGGGTTCTACTCTTGCAGAAAATGTATAGTATGTCGGCATAATACAGGCATAGGAAGGAAGACTACATCCTTCATTTCAACGGCCACCCAGAAACGATACTCCATCAAGCGTTTCTGTACCTGTACCACTAGTCATATTGTCTACCTTATTACATGCCATTGCGGCAAGCAATATGTAGGCCGCACTATCCGTTCTTTCTCGATAAGAGTAGCTGAACACATAGCCTTGATCAAAAATGGAGATACCAAACACACAGTTCCCCGACATTATAAGTTACACCATAATCGGGTGTTTGCGGGTACACAATTCACTGTGATAGACCGATACGTTCCCCCATGGAGGGGTGGAGCCATGACCAGAGGGGTATCCAGATTGGAGACTTTTTGGATCCATGAGCTCCGCACCCTTCTTCCGTCAGGTATCAATGTAGAATTAGATGTCAACGCCTTTATTAATAGAGCCTGACATCCCTCTCTAATGAACTCACTCTCTCTCTCCTCATTGCTCCTTTGGAGGGGTTTTATTGCTCTTGTTTACTTCCCATCCCCCCCCCTCTGTTTTTGGATTTTGGGAATTGCCCCTTTCCCTTATGTCCTTTGCTATCTTAATTTTATTCTGTTTTTTATTTTGCTTTTTATCTCTCTTATGTGACAACATATAGTGCTTTTTATTAAACTTTGGCAGTTTTATTTATGTATATATGTTCGTTCATATTAGATCTTTAGGATCTAAACATTTATACATTTACATATTGTTAGATCTAGGGTGTCTGAAAACCCGCTCCACTATTCTCCCCTCAATGATTTGTATATCAATTTAATCCATTTTGACCCTTTACTTACAAATTTCAAACACACCCGTGTTTTCACTACTGTACTCCTATTTTAAGCTCTCCTAGCACATCCCTTGTCATCCTGTGTGTACATTTATATCTCTGACTGTACACACATCAGTCACGTGATCGCAGCATCTCTGCTCCAGATTTAATTGATTGTGGACTACATGGCCTATCACAGCCTTTGGCGTCCACTTGCCCCTCCCACCTTATTTTTTCCTATCAATCACAGCGCTCTTTGTAGCGCCCACCATCTTCACCCACGTCACTTCCTGTTCTACAGATAAAGTGTCACATCCTTCCTGCGCACACACAGTGCGCAATCGTGTAATGTCACCCTACCACTGTCACTTCCTGTTGACACGCATTGCGTCACTTCCCTTCCTGCGCACACAGAGTGCGCATCGCGCTACGCGCGTTATCACATGTTTTCCTCACTGATCACCCTCACCGCCTCTGTACCACATCGTCTTTCTTAAGACGTCTTGCTATATTTAGCCTACATCTTCTCGTTTAAAACCTTCATTTGACCAGTCCCGAATCGTTCCCCCACTTCCGGTTTTCCCTTTAACCCGGAAGCGACACGTGGAACGCATGCTTGGAACGCACGCCGGTCGGCCATTTTGGCCAATACCGGAAGTGCTGTATTCCCAACGTGGAGCCGTTTTTCAGGGTAATTGAAGCACCCCTTATATATAGGTGTGTGGCCACAGTGGGGGTAACCCCCCAGATGACGCCTTTTTAGGACGAAACGCGTCGGGCAGGACCCCATTGTCGCCACTTTTTCTCAGCGCTGCATTTTTCTTGTGGACTTATACGTGAGTGTATTTCCTCTATATATATTTTTTAATAAACCTTTTATGTGGATTTACACTATGTGGCCCTTTTTTTCTTTTCCTATCCACCATACTCAATGAATGATCGCTGTGAGGGAACCATACACGGTATACCCCGCTCCCTCCCTCCTGGGACTCACAGAACTACCTACAACTTTTGAACCTCATACATCACCCAGAACTTGAACACCAGGAGGAAGAACCAGGCAGCCTGCGATATCACAGACATCTACAGCTTTCTACCACCCAAGCCTTATCCGACCCAGTTGGGCGTATGTCCTACTTGGTCCACCGCATCTGGTAAGCCTTCATCTTTTTCGGTGGTAGTCAGCTTGTCTGCAGTTTTGGGATACTGGATCATTACAGTGTTTATCCATATGACTGAAGTTTTGTTGTTTACTGTTGGACCTCCAACAGTGCATTACGTGTTGTTTTAGCCCTGAACGGGTCTCCTCATTGTTGATCCCCTTTATTGTGTACCTACTCACCCATGGTAGATTAGGTCCTAGCGCTACACTTTTTTCTGTTTTCTGTACATTAACTTTGACGTTTGTGTTAGCTGCTTTTTTCTTTATTTATGAGCAGCGCAGGATTACTTTTGTATATATATTGCAATAAAGAACCCGCCTGCTCACAATGTATTTATTTATTTTTTTAAATTTAGTTCTGCTTTAATACGCAAAAAACATTTTTGATGCCAGGTCCACTTTAAATGTTTTTAGTGCCACATTATCTCTGTAAGTAGGTGTTTGAAACTAAGTATTTACAAAAGAATGATGCTTTCATTGCTTTGGTTTTGATGACCTTACAGCCACATGAATTGCTTCTCCTTTTGGGGCTCCCTAAAGGAGTGACACTTGATGTTGCTATATATCAGGAATCTTCAAACTACGGCCCTCCAGCTGTTGCGGAACTACACATCCCATGAGGCATTGTAATACTGTGACATTTACAGGCATGACTAGGCATGATGGGAATTGTAGTTCCTGAACAACTGGAGGGCCGTAGTTTGAAGACCCCTGCTATATATTATATACACTATATTACCAAAAGTATTGGGACGCCTGCCTTTACACACATGAACTTTAATGACACCCCAGTCTTAGTCCGTAGGGTTCAATGTTGAGTTGGCCCGCCCTTTGCAGCTATAACAGCTTCAACTTTTCTGGGAAGGCTGCCCACAAGGTTTAGGAGTGTGTCTATGGGAATGTTTGACCATTCTTCCAGAAGCACATTTGTGAGGTCAGGCACTGATGTTGGATGAGAAGGCCTGGCTTACAGTCTCCACTCTAATTCATCCCAAAGGTGTTCTGTCGGGTTGAGGTCAGGACAGTCAAGTTCCTCCATCCCAAACTCGCTCATCCATGTCTTTTTGGACCTTGCTTTGTGCACTGGTGCGCAGTCATGTTGGAAAAGAAAGAGGCCATCTCCAAACTTCCCACAAAGTTGGGAGCATGAAATTGTCCAAAATGTCTTGGTATGCTGACACCTTAAGAGTTCCCTTTACTGGAACTAAGGGGCCAAGCCCAATCCCTGAAAAGCAACCCCACTTATTAATCCCCCCTCTACATAATGATATGGATCAGGGCACAAAGCAAGGTCCATAAAGACATAAGCGAGTTTGGGGTGGAAGAACTTGACTGACCTCAACCCCATAGAACACCTTTGGGATGAATTAGAGCGGAGACTGCAAGCCAGGCCTTCTTGTCCACATCAGTGCCTGACCTCACAAATGCACTTCTGGAAGAATGGTCAAACATTCCCATAGACGCACTGGGAGGAATGTGGAGGCTGCTATTGCTGAGCAAAGGCTGAAAATACTAGTTGCCTGACTGCCTGAGTCACAGACCAGGAACAGGAGTGTAGCCGGTGAGTTCAGAGCATCTCACACACACACAGTCTGTTCATTAGTCTTCATTAGTGACATATTTAACATAGGGGATTATTTACACAGCCCTGGTGTTTGCTGAAATTGCTATAAACTTTAAAGAGAAGCTTTTGAGAGTTTTCCTCTCTTTCTCAGGTCTAAAGCAATACCAAAGGAAAACTCATTATTAAGGCCCCTTTCACACGGGCTGTACTGCTCAGTGGGGATCAGCGAAGAGATCCCCCGCTGAGCAAACGGATTCCGCATAGCAGAGGCGCCCGTGTGAAAGGGGCCTTAGACTTGTCTTTTAAGTGTTAGGTTAATACAATAAAAAGGTATCATTGCATACCGCATTACTCTCATATTTTGTAATCTTATTTATATATACTTCGTTAGTTTTTTTAAGTGGTATGATTTAGTGGTGAACATTTTGAGTGCCCCTCCATTTTTGACTGTGGTATCTTATGTGCCGCCCCCTATATATTGTTCCTAGAGTTGCCACTGAAAAGCTATAAAGAAAGGTAACAGTGTAATGTGATCTTTCCTTTATATTCCCTTTTAATTTAACACATTCTTTGAGTTGTCTATGTCAATAATGAGATGAGAGATGGGCCGCTGATTTCTTAGAGGATCTGTGATACAGAAGTGTGAGAGGGATTCTTCCCAAATGAAACCAGCTGGAATTGCCCTCAAGAAGCCCACACTGCAGAATAAGGCTGCAGCTGTAAACACATGGCACTCGTAAACACTGTACCTGTAAACACACTGCACATGTAAACACATGGCACTTGCAGGGGCGGACTGACCATTGAGCGACTCGGGCACTGCCCAAGGGCCCTGGGCCACTAGGGGGCGCCATCAGGGTTGCCAGCCTCAGTAAAACCAGGGACAGTATATATAAATCTGTGTTTTTTTTTTTACATCTGTCTGTGTATACTGTGTGTACATGTATGTGTATACTGTGTGATTGTATACTGTGTGTGTGTATACTGTGTGGCCCCATAATCTCTGATTGCCTGGGGGCCCCATAATCTCCTATTGCCCGGGGGCCCCATGAGTTATCAGTCTGCCCCTGGGCACTTGTAAACACACTGCACTTGTAAACACATGGCACTTGTAAACACACTGTGCCTGTAAACACACTGAACTTGTAAACACACTGCACTTGTAAACACACTGCACTTGTAAACACACTGTACCTGTAAACACACTGCACTTGTAAATACACTGTGCTTGTAAACACAAGCACTTGTAAACACACTGTACTTGTAAACACAATGCACTTGTAAACACACTGTGCCTGTAAACACAATTCACTTGTAAACACACTGCACTTGTAAACACATGGCACTTGTAAACACACTGTACCTGTAAACACACTGCACTTGTAAACACACTGTACTAGAAAGACATCTGGCTGCATAGCTACAGGTCCACACACCCAGATGTCTATCGCATAGGGAAAGGTATGTCCAGGATTACAGGGGACTACTCAGTGTTATTGTGTATAGTAACACGACACAGTGCGTAATACCTCAGACAATAGCACCGGAGACATTGCTACATCACAACTGCATGACCATCAAGATGAATGTCTGCAGAGAGTGATGCAACTGATCTTCTAGTCCTCTGTTATCTCACTGAGAAACCAGCCAGCATGCAAATAACACAACATCACAAGGACACGCACGCTGCTGCTGCTGCAATCTGCAGCTGCCCCTTTCCAGAGCAATGATCGCATCCCTTTTTTAGTGTCATCATTATCATACTCACAGACAGTTGTCACCAGCAGTGGCAGGATCGGGAGCAGAGAGGACATTGTAACAGCACAATATAGAGGGGCCCTGGGCCTCCCAGATCTACTACACAATATTGTCAGTCACATCACACCCAGTTACATAGCATGTCTCCTCCTACTGGGGCTGGCATACTACATATGCAAGATGTGGATGGTAAGGGAACACAAACCCCCTGCCCACGGACACTGCAGCTTCAGTGAGGAGGGGAAGGATTTCTGCAGTCACTCAGCAGGTTACTGCAGCACATCTCTGTAATTCACAGATTCCTCCAGTCGTCATCAGATGTCTGCTCAATTTTTACTGGTAGAGGAATCTGAGAATTTTATATAGTGTGTGTGTGCATATATATATATATATATATATATACATACACTGGAGATCAAAATGAGAGAACAATGTATGAACACTTGATTTTTCAGAAATAATGTAATCTTCATTTCTCAATTTGATGGAATTTTTGTTGTGGAAAACACAATGATCAAAATTAAAGAAAAGCAATGACTGTAGCATGGAGACAAATTACAACTACATTTTCTGAAGGTAACAATCAACAATTAGTATGAAGTGTACAGGCCCTTGCTTTAAATGACTTCAGCACATCTGCGGCCACAGAACCTCACTAGTCTCTCATATTGCTCTGGTGTGATTTTGTTCCACTCTTCTTCCAGTCTCTTCCACAGTTCAGTGACTGTATTGGATTTTCTAGAGGTTTCCTATTGGGTTTAGATCAGGACTCTGGGCTGGCCATTTCATTATTTCAATGTTTTCAGCTACAAGGAACTGCTTTAACCGTTTTGCTGTGTAACAGGGGGCATTAAGGTGCATTAAAATTGCTGTCTGATTGGGTGATGAACGCAGGGAAGGAACCGCATGTTGTCGAAGAAGGATCTAATAATCTCTTAGATTGTAAGCTCTAAGGAGCAGGGCCCTCTGATTCCTACTGTATCAAATTGTATTGTATTTGTACTGTCTACCCTCAAGTTGTAAAGCGCTACGTAAACTGTTGGCGCTATATAAATACTGTATAATAATAATAATAATAAACACTTGCATTCACTCTGCCATGTAGCTGTAAAACAGGCCCAACTCCTGCTGCAGAAAACATCCCCCAAACCATGACGCTTCCCCCTCCACCTTTCACTGACTTCTTTACACATTTTGGGTTCATTCTCTTTCCAGTTTGACTACAAACATAATGTTTCCCATCGAACCAAAATAAATTAAGCTTGCTTTCATCTTTGGACCAGTTCTCCTCAGCCCACACAACATGCTCCTCAGCAAAGGTTAGTGTAGCCTTTTGATTCTTTCTCCTAATGAGAGGTTTGGTCACTGCAGAGTGGGCTTTCAGTTCAAATTCTCCTAAACAGCGAGACACTACAAGTCCACTTGGAAGTGCAGTCACTGTAGATCTGAGGGGAAGATCTGAAATCAGGGGAAGCGCTGCTGAGTTAACCATCCAATCATGTGCAAGCTAAAATGCTGTTTTTTATTTTCCTTGCATGTCCCCCTCAGATCTACGGCGACTGAATTTCCAAGTGCACTTGTACTGCAAAGTGGATTTACCTTTAGTAAATAAACCCCACTGCATGAAGAGACAGATCCTAATGCCCGGTACACACGATCCGATTATCGGACGAATGAGCGTCCGTTTTTTTTTTTGCATGCTAATCTCACGTCGAATCTGATGAGTTTACTAAAGTCACGAAAATTCCCGTACGACAGCATAAACATTTGGAAGTGATGTCATGTGTTGAAATGCATTTGTATTGCATTTTCGAACGAAAGGTGTACTGATTAAACGAAAATCATACAATCTGGCATCGTACGAAAAAAATTTCCGTGCATGTCCGAATAATATTGGATGAACCGTCCTGATCGGCTCTCGAAGCTAATGTTCCGATTATCGTACGATCGATTCGAATGTGGCATTTTTCGTACGATTTTCAGATCGTGTGTACGGGGCTTTACTCTGTTATGCGCTGAACTGACAAACGATCGCAGCTGCAGTGTTGAACCAATTGACCATTGAGATTCTCTGCATTATCCTGTCCTCTCTTGCATTTGTCTTTCATGGATGACCAGCCTTCTTGGGAGACTTGAATGAGTTTGTGACGTTGTAAAGATGCAATATTGTAGAAATCAGAAATTTGGAACAACAAACTTCTCTTGCTATGGCTGAAAGGGTCATCCCTTTGGCCTTCATCTGGACAACCTGATGCCGGAGGGTTTCAGTCACTTTAGAACGGCTCACCATCTTGCAAAGTCAGTGAAAACTGGAAAGTTAAGGTCCTTTCACATGGGCAGTCCACCCGGTGCACCATGCTTTGCTCAACTGGAGATCACTCCGCTGATCCCCGCTGTGCAGGTGGATGACAGGTATGTCTCCGCTCAGTGTGCAGAAACAGACCTGTCAGAGCCCCGCTCTCGTCTATGGGGAGATTGGATGAAAACAGATTTCCTGTCCGTTTTCATCCGATCCGCCAGACAGATGGAAAATAGGGTCACCATTCGTCTGGACAGGATCGGATCGAATAGCACCGGGTGTCAGCGGACATGTCACGGCTGACATCTGCCACTCCATAGGAGTGAATGGAGGGTCTTATCAGGTCCGCCTGAAAAACTGACAGGCGGACCTAATCAGAAAGCCCGTGTGAAAAGGGCCTTAGGCTGCCAGTTAAATAGGGTTTTTTCAGATAATTAAAGAAATTAGCACAAGGTGCCAGATTAACACCAATAACTGGGAGGTATCTAAAAGTGTTCTCTAATTTTTATTTTGATGTTCTTTTTCAAATATCATTGAAGTTTTTTATTTTGTGCTTCAAAGCATATGTAACTCATGAAATATGCTTAACAAAACTGTTCTTTTACTCCTGTTTAGATCATTTCAAATAGGACTAAGCAGTGACTTTGAAATTAAAGTGGAGGGCCACCCTGAAGAAAAAAAATTCACCAAAAATCCTAAAAAAAACATTTGAAAAAAAAAAAAAATTAAACTTACCTGAACCCTTGTTGCTAGGCAGTCTTCCTAATCTGCCTGCTCCTATTCTGTGGCGTGTTCTGCTCCTAGCTGAGCGGCCCCGTTGCCTTCTGGGAACTGTGTGTGTTCCCAGAAAACCACGGGGCCATTCTCAGATCGCCGCGCCGCTCGCGCGTGCGCAGTAGGAAACTGGCAGTGAAGCCGCAAGGCTCCACTGCCTGTTTCCCTTACCTAGGATGGCGGTGCCGGGAGCCGAGGGACGGGTCGGCCTCTGGCGGCTGACATCGCGGGCACCCAGGACAGGTAAGTCTACTTATTTAAAGTCAGCAGCTACAGTGTTTGTAGCTGCTGACTTAAAATTTTTTTTTTAGCTGGCCGGAATCCCGCTTTAAGGAGATTGTAGGCTGTTCTCTAATTTTGATCTCCAGTGTGTATACAGTACCTTGAAAAAGTATTCATACCCCTTGAAATTTTCCACATTTTGTCATGTTACAACCAAAAATGTATTTTATTGGGAATTTATGTGATAGACCAACACAAAGTGGCACATAAGCGTGAAGTGGAAGGAAAATGATAAATGGTTTTCAAAATTTTTTACAAATAAATATGTGAAAAGTGTGGCGTGCATCTCTATTCAGCCCCCATTCACTGCAATTACAGCTGCAAGTCTTTTTGGGGATGTCTCTACCAGCTTTACACATCTAGAGAGTGACATTTTTGCCCATTCTTCTTTGAAAAATAACTAAAGCTCTGTCAGATTGGATGGAGAGCGTCTGTGAATAGCAATTTTAAAGTCTTGCCACAGATTCTCAATTGGATTTAGGACTGGACTTTGACTGGGCCATTCTAACACATGAATATGCTTTGATCTAAACCATTGTAGCTCTGGCTGTATGTTTAGGATCGTTGTCCTGCTGGAAGGTGAACCTCCGTCCCAGTCTCAGGTCTTTTTTAGACTCTAACAGGTTTCCTTCTAAGATTGCCCTTTATTTGGCTTCATCCATCTTCTCATCAACTCTGACCAGCGTCCCTGTCCCTGCTGAAGAAAAGCATCTCCACAATATGATGCTGCCACCACCATGTTTCACAGTGGGGATGGTATGTTCAGGGTGATGTGCAGTGTTAGTTTTCCACCACACATTGCGTTTTGCTTTTAGGCCAAAAAGTAAAATTTTGGTCTCATCTGACCAGAGCACCTTCTTCCACATGTTTGCTGTGTGCCCCACATGGCTTCTAACAAACTACAAATAGGACTTCTTATGGCTTTCTTTCACCAATGTCTTTCTTCTTGTCACTCTTCCATAAAGGTCAGATTGGTGGAGAACACGACTAATAGTTGTCCTGTGGACAGATTCTCCCACCTGAGCTGTGGATCTCTGCAGCTCCTTCTGAGTTACCATGGACTTCTTGTCTGCTTCTCTGATTAATGCTCTCCTTGCCCAGCCTGTCAGTTTAGGTGGACGGCCATGTCTTGGTAGGTTTGCGGTTGTGCCATACTCTTTCCATTTTCCGATGATGGATTGAACAGTGCTCCATGAGATGTTCAACGCTTGGGATATTTTTTTATAATCTAACCCTGCTTTAATCATCTCCACAACTTTATCCCTGACCTGTCTGGTGTGTTCCTTGGCTTTTATGATGCTGTTTGTTCACTAATGTTCTCTAACAAAACCTCTGAGGGTTTCACAGAACAGCTGTATTTATACTGAGATTAAATTACACACAGGTGGACTCTATCTACTAATTTGGTGACTTCTGAAGGCTATTGGTTCCACTTGATTTTAGATAGGGGTATCAGAGTAAAGGGGGCTGAATACAAATGCACGCCACACTTTTCACATATTTCTTTGTCATTTGTTGGTCTATTCCTCTTCAATGGCTGTGCAAAGTTGATGGATATTGGCAGGAACTGGGACACACTGCCATATACGCCGATCCAGAACATTCCAAACATGCTCAATGGGTGATATGTCTGGTGAGTATGCTGACCATACAAGAACTGGGATGTTTTCAGCTTTCAGGAATTGTGTACAGATCCATGCACCATGGGGCCGTGCATTATCATTCTGCAACATGAGGTGATGGTCGTGGATGAATGGCACAACAATGGGCCTCAGGATCTCGCCACGGTATCTCTGTGCATTTAAAATGCCATCAATAAAATGCACCTGTGTTCATTGTCCATAGCATACGCCTGCCCATACCATAACCCCACCGCCACCATGGGCCACTTGATCCACATCGTTGACATCAGCAAACCGCTCACCCACACAACGCCATACACGCTGTCTGCCATCTGCCCTGTACAGTTAAAACCGGGATTCGTCCGTGAAGAGAGCACCTCTCCAAAGTGCCAGACACCATTGAATGTGAGCATTTACCCACTTGGTTAAGTCAGTTACGAAGACGAACTGCAGTCAGGTCGAGACCCCGATGAGGACGATGAGCATGCACATGAGCTTCCCTGAGACAGTTTCTGACAGTTTTGTGCAGAAATTCTTTGGTTATGCAAATCGATTGTTGCAGCAGGTGGCTTGTCTCAGACGATCTTGGAGGTGAAAATGCTGGATGTGGAGGTCCTGGGTCGGTATTGTTACACGTGGTCTGCGGTTGTAAGGCCAGTTGGATGTACTGCCAAACTCTCTGAAACGCCTTTGGAGACGGCTTATGGTAGAGAAATTAACATTCAATTCAAGGGCAACAGCTTTGGTGGACATTCCTGCAGTCAGCATGCCAATTGCACACTCCCTCAAAACTTGCGACATCTGTGGCATTGTGCTGTGTGATAAAACTGCATACTTTAGAGTGGCCTTTTATTGTGGCCAGCCTAAGGCACACCTATGCAATAATCATGCCGTCTAATCAGCATCTTGAAATGCCACACCTGTGAGGTGGATGGATTATCTCGGCAAGGGAGAAGTGCTCACTAACACAGATTTAGATTTGTGAACAATATTTGATAGAAATAGGCCTTTTGTATACATTAACCGCTTGCCGACTGCCTCACGATGATATATGTCGGCAGAAGGACATGTACAGGCAGAATCACGTACCTGTATGTTCCCCTGTAGCCTCCCTGGCAGTTTTCCCGAGTGTGGCTCGGGGTTAAAAAGTCAGGACCATTAGCGGTAACCCCGAGCCACACTCTCAGATCCTGGTGCGGCGTTACTTACCTTGTCCCCGGGATCCTGCGATGTCCCCCACTGTGTCTGCGGGCTCCGTCCTCCTCCGAAGCCTCTCCATGCCAGGCTCCGTTCCCTGCGAGCGTCGCGACGCACGGGGGCGGAGCCTGGCGGCAAATTCAAAAAATTGCAAAAATCATAACACATACAGTACTGTAATCTTGCAGATTACAGTACTGTATGAAATTATTTCACATTCCTTTTGTACCCAGTGCTTTGTCCCATGCCCTGCATGCAGTTTTATGTTATATATACTGTTCTTTCTGCCTGGAAACTGGAGATTGTCCATAGCAACCAAAAAGTGTCCCTTTACATCAAAAGTGGCTTTAGACCAGCTAGAAAACAGCGATAGTAAATTAGAACACTTGCAGAATTGAGCGATAGAAAAAAGCGGAAATTTATTTTATTATTATTATTATTATTTTTTTTTAATTATTTATTTTTATTTATTATATTATAATTTATGTTTTTTTTTTGTTTCAAACTTTATCATACCCGGGATATCTACTAGACTCTTGTTTGGACAGATTTAAGTGTGTTATTGTTAAGAATTACAGACCTACAATATAAAACACCAAATTTCCATGCAAAATAATTGTACCGCTTTCAGCACCTAAAATCCAAAATAATCATACCGCCTGGGAGGTTAAGAGGCGGCCGGCGGCGCGTACGCCCGCGGCAAGCCCTGTGAGTCGGGTCGTGGGTCCCGTGGACTCGAACGCCGTGGGGATACCCGCGATCGCCTCACGGGGAGGAAGAACGGGGAGATGCTAACGTAAACAAGCATCTCCCTGTTCTGCCCTGTCATCGGAGCAAAGATCAGTGACGTGCCACACACAGTCATGCCCTTCACAGTTAGAAACATTCCCCAGGACACACTTAACCCCTACACTGCCACCTAGTGGTTAACCCCTTCACTGCCAGTGTCATTTACACAGGAATCAGTGCATTTGTATAGCACTGATTGCTGTATAAATGACAATGGTCCTAAAAATGTGTAAAAAATGTCCGATGTGTCCGCCATAATGTCACAGTCACAATAAAAATTGCTGATCACCGCCATTTAAAAAAAAAAAATTATTAAAAAAAATTCCATAAAACTATCCCCTATTTTGTAAACGCTATAACTTTTGCGCAAACCGATCAATAATCGCTTATTGCGATTTTTTTTCCCCAAAAATATGTAGAATAATACGTATCGGCCTAAACTGAGGAAAAAAATAGTTTTTTTTATATATTTTTGGGGGATATTTATTAAAGCAAGAAGTAAAAAATAATGTGTTTTTTTCAAAATTGTCACTCTTTTTTGGTTTACAGTGCAAAAAATAAAAACCGCAGGGTGATAAAATGCCACCAAAGAAAGCTCTATTTGTGGGAAAAAAAGGAAATCAATTTTGTTTGGGAGCCACGTCGCATGACCGCGCAATTGTCAGTTAAAGCGACGCAGTGCCGAATCGCAAAAAGTGCTCTGGTCAGGAAGGGGGGCTGAAGTAGTTAAAAAAGTCGTAGATCTTTGAGTTCAGGTCATGATAAATGGGGGAAAAGACAAAAGTGTTGCGTTAAAAATTTTGCTCATATACATACAGTGGAACCTCGGATTGCGAGTAACGCGGTTAATGAGCGTTTCGCATTACGAGCAATAATTTTTTTTAAATCCCAAGTGTTGTCTCGCAAAACAAGCAGGATTCAAGCCTCTGCGGTGTGCAGTACTGCATTTGGCCAGAGGTGCGAGGGCGCTGGTGATACTCTGAGCCATTCGGAAATACTCGGAAATACTCCATTCCCGAGTGTTTCTTAAAGCGGGGGTCCACCTATCTATCGTTTTTTTTTTTTTGGAGTTCATTCACAAACTTTTCTTCTCATGATTATCTACTCACATGTTCTGTATAATAAGTCCGCCTGTGTCCGATTTCGTTGTAAAGAATAAAATTCACTGAAGGCGGTTTCCATCTTCATTGTGGGCATTTGAAGCCCACAAGCATGTATTTCCTGGATGCTGTGAATGCTGTGCTCCCAGCATTCACCGAGATGTTGTGATGACGCTGTTGCACAATGCATGCTGGGAAGCCTGAGACTAGCTCGCAGGGGACTGTGGGAGGTCTGGGAGAGGCTAGAAACACGCCTACTCCCATGGGAGGAAAACCAGGAAGTGCTAAGAAGATTAGAAAAAAAAAGGTAATTACAGCGATTTAAATTTTTTTACACAGCATGTCAGCATCTAGGCAAGGAAGAGAATGCATAGAGATAATGTTCAAAATTTGGGTGGAACCCCGCTTTAACCTTTCCGAGTGTAGCCGAGCGGTCTCCGAGTCGCCCCTCCACCTCTGGCCACATGCGGTATTGCATGCAATAGAAGTCAATGTGGAACAAATTATCTTTGTTTCCATTGACTTCTATGGGGAAACTCGCTTCTTTGATATGCGAGTGCTTTGGATTACAAGCATTCTCCTGAAATGGATTATGCTCATAATCCAAGGTTCCACTGTGTATATATATATATTTACACACGCATGTTATCATAGCCCCCTAGTCTCCCCTATTTAGAAAAACTGTCCCTCTTTAAGAACCAAATCCCTGTGACCTTACTACCTCATTTGTCTCCCTTTTTGGACTTCTGAAAACATACTATTTAATTACCAGAGCTGTTGTACTACACTAAACCTTTCACTCAATCTCTAAATTATTTCATATGTAATTTAGAAAAACACAGAGGAAAAAAAAAACATTTGTGGGTTTAAGATGATTGTAAAGTCAATTGTTTATTAAATAAAATGATAAACTTACCTGCTCTGTGCAAAAGAATTGCACAGAGAGGACCTGAACCTCCTCTTCTCAGGTCCCCTGCCTGAGCTCCTGGCTCCTCCACTTTAGTGAATGCCCCCATAGGAAGCTGCTTCCTATGGGGGCACTAATGCGGGCACAATCCCCAGCTGCATTGCTGGTGTTCATAAACACACAGAGCAATTCTGCCTCACCCCCCAACTCCCTCGTCATAGAATTTGATTGACAGCAGCAATGGCTCCCGCTGCCCTCAGTATGTTTTGTGAGAGCTAGGAGAGGGGAGAGCCACTCCAAAGCTCTGGTTTGATTAACCACTTGCCGACCAGCTCACGCACTTATACGTCGGCAAAATGGCACGGCTCCGCAAAGCAACGTGTATATACGTCGCTTTGGTTTTCACACCGTGTGGGTGTGCGCGTCCCTGCCACGAGCTCCGTGCCCGTGGGACCCACGGACTCGATGTCCGCCGGTGTCCCGCAATCGTGTCACGGAGCTGTAGAACAGGGGGATGCCTGTGTAAACAAGGCATTTCCCTGTTCTGCCTTGTGACAGGACACCGATCGTCTGCTCCCTGTCATCGGGAGCAGTGATCAATGTCGTGTCACTGGTAGCCCATCCATCCCACTGTTAGAATCACTCCCTAGGACACACTTAACCCCTTCATCGCCCCCTAGTGGTTAACCCCTTCCCTGCCAGTGTCATTTACACAGTAATCAGTGTATTTTTATAGCACTGATCGCTGTATAAATGACAATGGTCGCAAAATAGCGTCAAAAGTGTCCGATGTGTCCGCAATAATGTCGCAGTCATGATAAAAATCGCTGATCGCCGCCGTTACTAATAAAAAAAAATTAATAATAAAAATGCCATAAAACTATCCCCTATTTTGTAGACGCAATAACTTTTGCGCAAACCAATCAATATACACTTATTGCGATTTTTTTTACCAAAAATATTTAGAAGAATACATATCGGTCTAAACTGAGGAAAAAAAAAATTTTTATATATATATTTTTGGGGGATATTTATTATAGCAAAAAGTAAAAAATATTGCTTTTTTTTCAAAATTGTTGGTCTTTTTTTGTTTATAGCACAAAAAATAAAAACCACAGAGGTGATCAAATACCACCAAAAGAAAGCTCTATTTGTGCAAAAAAAAGGACGTCAATTTTGTTTGGGTGCAACGTTGCACGACCGCGTAGTTGTCAGTTAAAGCGACGCAGTGCCGAATCGCAAAAAATGGCCTGGTCATTGAGCAGCCAAATCCTCCGGGGCTGAAGTGGTTAAGGACTCAGGTAAGTATAAGGGGGGATACTGATGCCTAAACATTTTCTACCTTAATGGAAGGAATGCATGAAGGTAAATAATGTTTATGCTTTAGAACCCCGTTAACCAATTGTTTTTGGCTTAATAATTCTTTATGGTTAGGAGGTATATGGATTTATATATAAATATGGTCAGTAAAAGTGAGTGATGAGCAAATCATTTTGCTTTGGAAGTCTAATCTTTTATTTCGTTTGCTCTCTGTTCAAAGTCAATTTGCAAGCTTTGGAATATAAAGGACATGGGTGTCTATGCACTGCCATAAGGGATAAGTATCATTGCAAAAAAAGTTTTAAAAGTCCCATTCAGTGGGAATGTTTTTATTAAATATGGCTTAACCACTTGCCGACCTGCCGCCGTCATTATACTGCGGCAGGTCGGGATGATCCCGCGAACCGTCGTAGCTGTACGTCGGTCTGTTTAAGCGGGATTGCGGCGCGCACACACGCCTGCTGCACTCGGGGGGTGCCGATGCTCGTGGCCGCGATGCACGGGCGCAAGAGGCAGAACAGGGATGTGTGTGTGTGTAAACACACACATCCCTGTTCTGTTCTGAGGGAGATGCAGATCGTGAGTTCCTATAAGCTGGGAACCACGATCTGTCATCTCCTATAGTGAGTCCCCTCCCCCTACAGTTAGAACACACAGTCAGGGAACACAATTAACCCCTTGATCACCCCCTAGTGTTAACCCCTTCCCTGCCAATGACATTTACACATTAATCGGTGCATTTTTATAGCACTGATCACTGTAAATGCCAATGATTCCAAAAATGTGTCAGAAGTGTCCGATGTGTCCGCCATAATGTCGCAGTACCGATAAAAATGACAGATCGCCGCCATTACTAGTAAAAATAATATCAAAAATGCCATAAATCTTTCCCATATTTTGTAGACGCTATAACTTTTGCGCAAACCAATCAATATACGCTTATTGCGCTTTTTATTACCAACATTATGTAGAATACATATCAGCCTAAACTTAGGAAAATTTTTTTTTTTAAATGGGATATTTATTATAACAAAAAGTAAAAAATGTTGTGTTTTTTTCAAAATTGCCACGCTTCTTTTGTTTATATAGCGCAAAAAATAAAAACCGCAGAGGTGATCAAATACCACCAAAAGAAAGCTCTATTTGTGGGGAAAAATCATTTGGGTACAGTGTTGTATGACTGTGCCATTGTCATTCAAAGTGCGACAGCGCTGAAAACTAAAAATTGGCCTGGGCAGGAAGGGCCCTGTATTGAAGTGGTTAATGTCTTTAGAGCACCTCTGGCATGTAAGGATGTATTTTGTCTTGTAGCATTTGGAAAATAATATTTCTTGCTCTGTGGGGATGTTTCCAAACTCTAGATGTTGGTCTCACCATTTTACCAAGATCAGGAAAAGAAAAAACTATTTACTGACTAAAGGGAAACATTATACTGTGATGATGGAGAACAATAATGGGAATCATTTAAAGGTTAAAAAGAAACAAATTTGTAAGACAAATTCACCCTCTTACCTGTCAAACATTTTTTCCCCCCAATGCTTCTGGGTTTTTTTCCAGGCCATCTCTAGTCGGATTTCAGTATTTTATTGAAATACATGGCGTTTTCTTTTTCCATGCTTTTTACTTCTATTTGCACTAATAAACATTAATTTTAACAGTAGTTGATTAGACATTAAGTTACTAATATAAACATTGTTGCCTGTACTTTATATGTTCTTTTTTTTTTGGGTTGATGTATTGTCTTGAGCTGTGTTGCCTTGGTTTTTCACCCGTCCATTCATGATAGATTGCAAGCTATGTGAAAAAAATTCTTGCCATCCATTTAAGGATCAATGGAGACCTGACATCTGCAATTGCGTTGCTGTAACACTTGCTAAATTTGATGGGCTACCTTAACTCAGCACAGGTTAAAGCACAATCTAACACTTGTTACATGCGTGTATTAATGTTGACAAGCATGAAAATTTAAAGATTTTATTCCCATTAGAGTACACCCGTCACAGGTGTGCACGTGAATTGACGCTGGTATTTGCATTCAGATGGGCATGCAGTCAGATCTCCATCTAACATCGGTCTGTACTTGTGACTGGTTGCTTTGTCATGAACATTACATTATCGGAGGGGAATGGGTGTACTGCTACATGCCTTACTCTGAGGTTCCAGTTTTCCAGTGGGTTTGGGCCAGCAGAATAGGGCTCCCTGGTAGTGTATGTTCCCAAAGGATAACTGCTATGCAGCTTTGTGACCCCAGTACAGGTTTATCTGAATTACACATAGAATGTAGCAGTGGACATCTTCAGCGTTTTAAGAGGAGTTCCAGGTATGACTATCTTATACGTAGTTACATTGATCCAGTTTGGATCATTGTAACTAGGCATTAACCATACTTGGCCCATGCCCCTGGAAGATGTAAATGGTGGAGAGCGTAAGGTGGAGAATGATGTCACCACCCTGCCCCTACCCCTTGTTAAATCAGAGCACACATTGCATTCATTCAGACAGATCAACGCACTTTCTGAATGGCGCTGACCTCCTGTGTTAACAGTTTATCACGCCAGCTGCTGAGCAAGGGACCCAAAAGCTAATGGAGATCACTTCTAGCTTCCAGGGTAAGGTATATACGTACATTGCCTTGAAAATGTATTCATACCCCTTGATCTTTTCCACATTTTGTCATGTTACAACCAAAAATGTAAATTATTTTATTGGGATTTTATGTGATAGACCAACACAAATTGGCACATAATTGTGAAGTGGAAGGAACATTATAAATGGTTTTCAAGGTTTTTACAAACAAATTTGGGAAAAGTGTGGGGTGCATTTGTTTTCAGCCCCCCTTAGTCAATACTTTGTAGAACCACCTTTCACTGCAATTACAGCTGCAAGTCTTTTTGGGGATGTCCCTCCCAGCTTTGCACATCTAAAGCGTGACATTTTTGCCCATTCTTCTTTGCAAAATAGCTCAAGCTCTGTCAGGTTGGATGGAGAGTGTCTGTGAACAACAATTTTCAAGTCTTGTTACAGATTTTCAATTGGATTTAGGTCTGGACTTTGACTGGGCCATTCTAACACATGAATATGCTTTGATCTAAACCATTCTATTGTAGCTCTGGCTGTATGTTTAGGGTCGTTGTCCTGCTGGAAGGTGAACCTCCGCCCCAATCTCAAGTCTTTTTCAGACACTAATGCCCCGTACACACGGTCAGACATTGATCGGACATTCCGACAACAAAATCCTAGGATTTTTTCAGACGGATGTTGGCTCAAACTTGTCTTGCATACACACGGTCACACAAAGTTGTCGGAAAATCCAATCATTCTGAAAGCGGTGACGTAAAATACGTACGTCGGGACTATAAATGGGGCAGTAGACAATAGCTTTCATCTCTTTTTTTATTCTGAGCATGCGTGGCACTTTGTGCGTCGGATTTGTGTACACACGATCGGAAATTCCGACAACGGATTTTGTTGTCAGAAAATTTTATAGCCTGCTCTCAAACTTTGTGTGTCGGAAAATCCGATGGAAAATGTGTGATGGAGCCTACACACGGTTGGAATTTCCTACAACAAGGTCCTATCACACATTTTCCGTCGGAAAATCTGATCGTGTGTACGGGGCATAACGGGTTTCCTTCTAAGATTGCCCTGTATTTGGCTCCATCCATCTTCCCATCAACTCTGACCAGCTTCCCTGTCCCTGCTGAAGAAAAGCATCCCCACAATATGATGCTGCCACCACCATGTTTCACAGTGGGGATGGTGTGTTCAGGGTTCAGTGCAGTGTTAGTTTTCCGCCACACATAGGGGGAGATTTACTAAAACTGGTGCACTCAATTAAGCTTTGGCAATAAAACCTGGAAGCTGATTGGTTACTATGCACAGCTGCACCAGATTCTGTGTGCACCAGTTTTAGTAAATCTCCCCTATAGCGTTTTGCTTTTAGGCCAAAAGGTAAAATTTAGTTTTTATCTGACCAGAGCACCTTCGTTCAATATTTGCTGTGTCCCCCACATGGCTTCTCGCAAACTGCAAACAAGACTTCTTATGGCTTTCTTTCAACATTGGCTTTTTTCTTACCACTCTTCCATAAAGGGCAGATTTGTGGAGAGTACGACTAATAGTTGTCCTGTGGACAGATTCTCCCACCTGAGCTGTGGATCTCTGCAGCTCCTCCAGAGTTACCATGGGCCTCTTGGCTGATTCTCTGATTAATGCTCTCCTTCCCCGGCCTGTCAGTTTAGGTGGACGGCCATGTCTTGGTAGGTTTGCAGTTGTGCCATACTCTTTCCATTTTTGGATGATGTATTGAACAGTGCTCTGTGAGACGTTCAAAGCTTGGGATATTTTTTTATAACCTAACCCTGCTTTAAACTTCTCCACAACTTTATCCCTGACCTGTCTGGTGTGTTCCTTGGCCTTCATGATGCTGTTTGTTCACTAAGGTTCTCCAACAAACCTCTGAAGGCTTTACAGAACAGCTGTATTTATATTGAGATTAAATTACACACAGGTGGACTCTATTTACTAATTAGGTGACTTCTGAAGTCAATTGGTTCCACTAGATTTTTTTTAGGGGTATCAGAGTAAAGGGGGCTGAATACAAATGCACATCACACTTTTCACATATTTATTCGTAAAAAATTTGAAAACCATTTATTATTTTCCTTTCACTTCACAATTATGTGCCACTTTGTGTTGGTCTATCACATAAAATCCCAATAAAATACATTTACGTTTTTGGTTGTAACATGACAAAATGTGGGAAATATCAAGGGGTATAAATACTCTTTTAAGGCCACTGTAATTACATTGTTCCACGTTAGACCTACGTAACTATGTATAAAAAATCAATACCTGGAATTAATGTTTAAATTATATGAGAGATGCCCCAGTCTTTCTAAATCTGGAAGCTAATAAGGGAACAGGTTTCTTGTGGTAGGGAAGGGGATATCACCGCTCCAGGTAGGTCAAACAAAGGTAGAAAACCTCTCCTCCAGTTTAGAAGCCCAGGTGCTGGCAATGCATACAACAATCAAAATCGGAAGAAGTTCTGGACAGCCGCACTCCAAAAAAGTTTTTGCCTTTTATTAAAAAAATGTCATCAAAAATACATGCCACAAGCAGAACGGACAAAAGAACTTACGTGTTTCACACTACAAACAGTGCCTAATCATAACTCAGCTATGATTAAGCACTGTTTGTAGTGTGAAACGCGTAAGCTCTTTTGTCCGTTCTGCTGTGGCATGTATTTTTGATGACATTTTTTGAATAAAAGGCAAAAACTTTTTTGGAGTGAGGTTTCCTGTGGTAGGTAGGAAGGTAGGTAGATAGGAAAGAAGCATGGATTAAATGGTGTCCTAGCTGATCACATAGATAGTGATAGTATTTTAGTTAAAAGGAGAATTGGTTATTATTTGGTCCAATTTTTGACCATCTTGACCAGTTAGGCTCCATTCACACTTGTGTGACATAAAAATCATGTGATTTCCATTGTGACTTTACTGTGCGACTTGATGTGACTTTGATGTGACTTTAGATAAGTGTGACTTTGACGATTCTGATTGTTTTGTTTGTGCTCACTAGACATGTGCAGAATGGAAAAATGTGTTTTGTTTGGTTTCTTTATTTTCTAACACATTCTAATGACTTTTGAGGGGCCTGGTATGTATTGGGACCCCATGCTTTTTTTTTACATTTATTTTTGATTGCCGGCATTCTTTTTCTGTATTTAGCTGTCAGTGGGGAAGTCATCGGTTTTTAGAGGCGTGGCGGCCGGATTCCCAGCCCGCTCCTTAACAACCAGCTATTCTTCACACAGAGTTCAAATCGGGCGATCGATATTAGACCGATTCGAATTCAAACCAATCTGAAAATTTTGAATTTGTTAGATTATAAAGAAACCAAACAAAATTTTGTTTTTCATTGCTGGCATTCTTTTCACAAGTCACATGTATCTCATGCAGGTGCGACTTTCATGTGACTTTTCAAGGGTTTACATTGAAGTATGTTGCCCTCAAGTCGCATGAAAGTCAGGCCAAAGTAGTTCAGGAATTACTTTACAGTCGCTGCGACTTTACGTCACCCAAATATGAATGGTACTCATTGGAAAACATGAGGTGCGAATTGTCATGTGACTTTGAGGTTCAAAGTTGCATGACATGTCGCACGAGTGTGAATGGGGACTTAGGTAAACAATCTAATGTCTTGGGCACACAGGTGTTTTGTGTAATATCTTTAGGGTTCCATTCAAAGTAAAAAGAAAAGGATGACAGACAAGACTCTGCTGGAGATGCAATAAGGAAAAAAAAAACTTAGCGCACACAGCCTCTCTAGACAGCTAACTAGATGTACACAGGCCCGAGTCTTATATACAGCAAACAAGAAATATGAATGTTTCAAAGATTACTTGCAAAGCTTCAAATTTATAAAAGTCATGGCATAGCTAGTAGTAGTCAGTCACCTGCAATTGTATATGTTCTGTAAAGATGAAGATATTTTTGCAGTTTATCCAAGCAGCCTCTTCGGTCGACTAATGAGTGTCAGGAACATACCCCAGCATTTATATCCACATGAATAACCCAGGATTACATTTTATTATTATAACTTAATACAAAAAAAAATGACACTTGCAACTGAAAGAGGCAATCCTTATAACAAAGACAGACTGTATTACTTGAAAGTTGCTATGTAGTGAGAAGACTGAGACTTGATGTTCTGTAGACCAGCCTTTTTTAACCAAGGTGCCCAGGCAACCTGGGGTTCTTAGAGTTTATCGGGGGTGCCTTGGCAAAAATGCCTAAAAATTTATCAAAAATTGTATACAAACCAGCAGGTGAATGAAGCCGGCCTTTTAGTTACACAAAGCCATGAGTTTTCATTGTGCACTATTATGACTTTCTAGACACTGGCATCCTATTAACTAGTGACATCAGTTAGTAAGGAGGATGTCTGTTGCCTCCACAGCATCCTTGTTTGACCCTCCTGTGCCCCTCTGCCTCAGCACTGGGGTGACATTATCTGACGGATGGAGAGAAATTGAGGGAGAAGAGAAACACTGAAACACTAGTCAGTACCAGTGTGCAAAAGTGTATTTGCTTTGGAAGAATAAATCACCTCTAATGTTGGGTGTCCTACGTCTCGATGTTGCTGCATTGTGTAAAGCTATTAGAATAGTTTTTTACATTTTAGAATGGGGTGCCTCAAGACTGCCCATAATTTTAAAGGATGCCTTGAGATTGTCTATAATCCTAAACGGTGCTTACAGATCATCTATGACAGGGATATGCAATTAGCGGACCTCCAGCTGTTGAGGAACTACAAATCCCATGAGGCATAGCAAGATTTTGACAGACACGAGCATGACACCCAGAGGCACAGGCATGATGGGACTTGTAGTTTTGCAACAGCTGGAGGTCCGCTAATTGCATATCCCTGATCTATGATTTTAAAGTGTGCCTCAACTCAAAAGAAAGTTGAGAAACACTGCTGTAGACAGACCCGCCCGCAAGACATTCATTTTATTAAATCCAGTAATTTTTATTGAAAAAGATTTTATTTATCCCATAATACACCTGGGAAATTTCAAAACACACTACATACATATTATCCAGATACAACCTTAGTACACATCACATTTAATAAACTATAAACGCCCCAAAAAAAAAAAAAAGACATTAGTTGGATGACATCGCCATCTAGTGGCTTTAGCAAAGAATTCACAACTATTGAGTTCATGTTCTGCATGTCACATACAGTATGCTCATGTACTCCTATTGCATGGAAATTTAATTTTTTGTTGGCGTGAACACATTCTTAGAAATTATTTCTGTTTCAAGTATTTTACGGGAGTTTTTCTTTTTTGATTAAATCTTTATTTTCACGTTTCCAAGTTAAAACATTATAGAAATTTCCCAACATAGAGCTTCAGAATAGTCAGTTAGACAGTGCTTCCAAAGACATACAGACTAAAAAAAAAGGGGCTGCCACCATAAACAAACATGGGAAATGATGCAGGATGTATACTTTTAGTGGTAGAAACAACTATGTTACTGCTTATCGGAGGAGCCCAAATGCAGGAGAGGAATCACTGAACATAAAGGCAGAGGATAGGAAATGGAGTGTATGAAGTAAAAACACTAAAAAAAATATATACCGTGTATGCTCAAGTATAAGTCTATCTGAATATAAGCCGAGGACCTACTTTTACCACAAAAACTGGGAAAACGTATTGACTGGAGTATAAGCCGGGGGTGAGCCTCACTGTGTCCATTGCATGCCTAACTGTGTCTATTGCATGCCTCAGTGTATGGCTCTGTGTCCATTGCAGCCTCAGTGTATGCCTCTGTGCCTCAGTGTATGCCTCCTGTGTATGCATTGCAGCCTCAGTGTATGCCTCCTGCTTATGCCTCAGTGTATGCATTGCTGATCTCCCTACCTGATCAGCCGTGTCATGCAGTCAGACGGCAGCCATCCAGCGTTCAAAAGCCGCGCCTCCTCCTCGCCCTTGTCCTCCATGATAGGCGGAACACTCAGTTTCCCAGCAGTCAGTATTCAGTGTTCCGCCTATCACGGACATTCTCTTGTTCTCGTCCATGGGATGAGAATGAGAGGACGTCCGTGATAGGCAGAACACTGAACACTGACTCACTGCTGGGAAACTGAGTGTTCCCCTATTACGGACCAGGAGGAGGTGCAGCTTTTGAACACTGGTCATCTGCCGTCTGACTGCATGACACGGCTGATCAGGTAGGGAGATGGCACCGTGACTCGAGTATAAGCCGAGGGGGGCACTTTCAGCACAAAAAGATGTGCTGAAAAACTCGGCTTTACTCGAGTACATATGGTATATATTCTCTAGTCAACCAGTCACATGATAACAACTATAAGGTTAGGTCTTAGCTATAAGGACTCACTTAGTCATTGTGTTAGTTGTTTATTCAAGTCAAAGGAGATGAAGTCTATCCACAAGGCCCAAATTATTACAATTTTGTTGTAATTATCAGCGCATTGATATCACCCCTCTTCTTCCTTCTTTATTTCTTGCACCTTCAGTAGCCAATATTTATCTGTAGGAACTCCCGAAGACTTCCAGTAGATCAAATGAGGCACTTGCCCACATTATAGAGGTGAGATATCAACAATTTTCTGAAATAGCATAGGAAGAAAGTTATAAGCTAACTGATGTTGAGTAATACTGGTAATCCGGTTACGGACTCCCCCCAGAAGGGTTTGATGAGGGGACATTCCCACCAGAGATGTAGGAATTTTCCTTTCTACCCACAACCTCCCCAACATTGCACAGAGATTGATGATGTGATAAAGGGCGCTCCCAATACAATCGCTGAAAGTGCAAAGGGTGGTCTATGCAAATGATATGTATACGTTTGTAACCTTGTTTAAACGTGTATTAGCGAATTCCTTCACTTTATACATGTGCACAAATGTTTCAAAAAGATATACGGTATATATAGTTTATAATTGCTAAAAAAACAAATATGTCATAAAAAGTTCAAAACAGCTCCAGAAATCTTTTTGGATGATTCTGCTCCAAACACCGTGTGAAAAATAAAATCTGTGTTCCAGATAAAATGTGTGACTTTTCACCCAAAGTGACAACAAAATGCGCTCACCAGATGGCTCTGGCCAGCAAGTGACCATAAAGCATGAAGTAGCTCCTCAATTCCTGAAAACCATTCAACAATCTCCTCCCAAAAGATCGTTCACATGTGTGGTGAACTAGGTCGAATGAGCCCGGGAACAGCCAGATCAAATCCTTAGCATCTATCCTCCGCTCTGCCAAAAAAAGCCAGGGAAGGCAGATATAGTGTAGTATCGTTTGTTTAGTGTTAAAAATGGCACTTACAATTTTTCCAGCAGGGCAGTGCATCAGCATGTAAGGAATTACCTAGTGCGGTGGAAGTCCATTCAGACAGCGCTATCTGACCAGCAGTTTATGCTAAGCATTAGGCAAACCCCCAGCGAAAAGTCAGACCTAGCTTCTATGCATTCTGTGTTCCTGCACTCCCCTGCTGGAAAAATTGTAAGTGACATTTTTAACAATAAACAAACGATACTACACTATATCTGCCTTCCCTGGCTCTTTTTGGCGGAGCTTGCTTTGCAGATGTGGGTGATTGAAGCGGAGGATAGATACTAAGGATTTGATCTGGCTGTTCCCGGGCTCATTCGACCTATTTCACCACACATGTGAACGATCGTTTGGGAGGAGATTGTTGAATGATTTCCAGGGATTGAGGAGCTACTTTATTCCTTATGGTCACTTGCTGGCCAGAGCCATCTGGTGAGTGCATTTTGTTGTCACTTTGGGTGAAAAGTCACAAATTTTATCTGGAACACGGATTTTATTTTTCACATGGCGTTTGAAGCAGAATCATCCAAAAAGATTTCTGGAGCTGTTTTGAACTTTTTATGACATATTTGTTTTGAGCAATTATAAACTAATATTTATGGTCGGAGCCCTATGTCCGGTATGGACATAGATAACACTTATAATAAAGATAAGACTTACCATCGGAAATAGACCTGGAAGTGTGGACTTACCATATGAAATGGACCTGAAAGTGTGCCTTGGTCTAATGGCCGGTATGCCAAAATAAGGGGGCATACCCTGGTTTTAAGAAATGATTATTCTGTAGAGAGAAATGAGATGAAATGAATGAAATGAAATGAATGCCTTGAAATGGGGATGGGAGGGTGGGTATCGCGCACAGGAAACCGACAAGCACCACAGGTGAGCGGGCTGCTTAAATACCCACCGGGCTCCTCCCATAAATTCAGGCCACCATACTGGCCTTCCTACTTATGGTCGGAGCCCTATGTCCGGTATGGACATAGATAACACTTATAATAAAGATAAGACTTACCATCGGAAATAGACCTGGAAGTGTGGACTTACCATATGAAATGGACCTGAAAGTGTGCCTTGGTCTAATGGCCGGTATGCCAAAATAAGGGGGCAAAAACATTCAGGTAGGGGTATAATATATAATTGGTTTTCAGGTATTCATTGAGCCAATTTGGAGAAATGCCTGTGCCATCTCTACTTGAGGATTGGGTATATACCGGGCGACGCAGGCTGATTTCCATCTGCCTAGTCTTTTGATGATGTGGTCTGGAACCCCCTGGCGGGTTGCTGCGGAGGCTGCTCCGATGCGGAAGGAGTGTCCGGAGTACTGACTGGGTTTAAGGTGAAGATTGCGGAGAAGTATCCTTATGTGTTTTACAAAGTGACATGCGTTTAAGGGTTTAACTGAGAATGGTAGAAGAGGACTGGTGTCCGATTGTTCAGGCAGGAGTGAGAGGAGACGGTTAAGTACGGTGACTGGACACCAGCTGTTATTGGTTCTGTAGAGGTGAAATGTCCACTCCAGAGCCTGTTTCCTGGGTTAAGAAACCTCGAGGTGAAGGATGAAATGGTCTTGGTGGCGAAGCAAGTGCCGTCTGCGTAATACTTGGTCTGTGGGGTGGTTATAGGTGAACCCGTAGTAAGCCAACTATATGGCTGCTTGTAGGACCGTGCTGGGCAGCAGACTGAATGGCGAAGTAGCCAGAATAGTCGACATATCCCTGAAGATGGGCCCCGTAATGGGTAAGCGCTTAGTACTGATCACTGGTTGTTGTTTCTGGATGCCCCTTAGGATGGCTCGTATAGCGTGTGATGAGAACAGTGAAGATTTTGTGGGGTCTTCCAGGGTCACGAAATGTTGTATGCCGGCTAGGTATAGCCGAATGGTATTGTAAGATAAGGCCAGCTGAGTGTGGCAGTATGAAATGAAGGCCAGTACCTGTTTGACATCTATTGGTCCTTTACGGCAGGATGTGAGAAATTAATTGAACGCCTTTCAAGCTGTCTGGTAGGCTTTGAGTGTGTTATGAGAGAGTGAGTGATTGATGAGCTGCGTTGCTCCTTGTAAATGTTAAACTAGTCCAGGGTCAGTTGTGACCAGGCAGGGATAGGGGCCGACACTGGATCGGCTCCGGGAACCTGTTTGAAAAGGAGGTGTAGTTAGAACGTGACAGTGCGTCAGCAGCTAATTGTGTCTGCCTGGAATAAATGCACAGTGTATGTTAAACTGATGCTGTAAGAATGGTTGTACCAATCTGCGCAGGAAGGACATGACTGCTGGGGAATTGGACCTGCCTTTGTTGATGTCTGCCGTGGCCTGATTGTCGATGGTGAAGACTACGGTTTGCCCTGTCCAATGGTGACCCCAGAGTTGTGCAGCTGCCACCATGGGATAGAGTTCGAGGAGGGAAGATGTTTTGAATAAAGCCGGGTATCAACAGTATCTGTTGAGGCCAGGGTCCTGAAAACCAATGATGGCCAAAAATTGCAGCGAAACCTGTGGTGGCTGCAGCGTCTGTCACCACCTGGGGTGACAGGGCTGAAACCATGGGTATAATTAGGGATATGCCATTCCGGGAGGACGGAATTCGTCCCACATAGATAGGTCCGCTATTGCTGCGGAGTCTAGATTTAAGATCTGATCGGGGTCTTGTGTTTCTGGCAGGAATCTCGGCAGGCGTGACACGAAGGTGCGGCCTTGTGGAATAATTCGTATGGCGAAATTCAGCATTGCCAGGAGAGATTGCAACTGCTTCTTGGTACACCCCTTGGTGTGGGTGAATTTGTGAAGGACCGCCTTAATGCGGGTTAGTTTGTCGAGGGGGAGACTGGCTTGCATAGCGCAGGTGTCTAAGTTGGCCCCGAGAAAGGTGATGTTATGTGCTGGGCCTTCTACTTTGTGCTCGGTGATGGGAAGATTGGGTTTTCCGAATATCGCTCTGAGTTTGTCGAGGTCTCCTGGGGGCTTGCTGGGAGGTTCTATTAGTAGGAAGTCGTCCAGGTAATGGATGACTTTTGTCACTGAGCCTTGTGTAACAGTATCCAAGCAAGAGACTGAGCGAATGTGTCGAAGAGCCAAGGGCTGCTCTTCGAACCGAACGTCAGTTTTGTGGCCAAATAATATGCCTCCTTCCACTTGATGCCATGCCAGCACCAAAGGGATGGATGGATAGGCAGGAGCTTAAAGGCATCCGTGATGTCGGTTTTGGAAAGCCAGGCACCTGTACCTGCTTTGATGACTGCTTGTATCGGCATGTCTACGGAGGAATATTTTAGGGAGAATTCTTCGGAGGGAATCAGGGACTTGAGACTGGGGATGTGGGAAGAATGAGGCGCAGACAGGAGGTACCCCAAACGTAATTTATTTGTGAATTTGCCCTTGACAAGCCCCAAATAGGGCTGACTCTCCAAGTGCTGAAAGGGGGCTGAGTGAAAGGCCTATAACGTACTCTCGGTCTAATTCTGTTTGTAAGAGCCGATCTATGGTTTGTTCGTCGATGGCTGCTGAACGAATATTCCCACATTCGTACGTACTGTGAGGTAGTGAAATGAGGCCTGTGTGAAAGCCGACAGAGGGGCCGTGAAGTCTTCGCTGCCGGCCTGTGACATGATTTGATCTGATGAGAATATCCTGTTTTTGAGCTCGTATATATTTTTTTTTTTTGTGAGAACGAAATGATTCGAAATGTTTGCCTTGATGTTTTGAAATGACTGAACTGCATGACAAAGGTCCGGCCTGGTCGTGTCGTGACTGATGCGACCGTGAACCGGGCTCTGGAGCATGTACTGAAATGAGGCAACAGAAGAAACATTGGTGCACACCGGGACGAATCGGTGCTTGTTTGATGCATCTGGATTCGAATCGGAGCGCAGCATGAAATGAAATGAGAGAAATGTTTACCTTGACCGAGGCTTGAATTGGTTGTGCCGTGTTTTGCGACTGGCAACCGACCGAGCTCTGGTATAGGTATGGATTTTTTTTTTTTTTCATTTTTTTTTTTTTTTTTTTTTTTTTTTTGAGGAAAATAAAAAGGTGACAATTCGTGAAGGGATTGCTAAGTAACTTGAAGCAATGATTTGTATGATGCTTGCAATCTTGTGACAATGAAATGATTCGAAATGTTTACTTTAATTGTGAAATGAATGAACTGCATGACAGAGGTGCGGCCTGGTCGTGTCACGATTTGTTCGACCGTGAACCGGGCTCTGGAGCATGTATTGAAATGGGGCAACTGAAAATATTGGTGCTCCTGGGACGAATCGGTGCTTGTTTGATGCATCTGGATTCGAATAGGAGTGCAGTATTAAATGAAATGAGAGAAATGATTGTTTTGACCGCGGCTCGAATTGGTTGTGCCGTGTTAGCGACTGGCAACTAACCGAGCTCTGGTATAGGTATGAAATGCGATCGGAACCAGTGATGCATGCCGTGACGAATCGGTGCACCTCAGATGCGACTGGTTTCGAAACGGTGATGCGTTGTGGGAGTGAAATGGTAGAAATTGCATGACAGAGATGTGGATCAATCCCCCGATGTCTGCGATTAGCTATGATCTGGACTCTGGAGCATGTATCAGAAATGTGGCCAATCCTGGGCACGCCGAGACGAATCGGTGCATTTTCGTGCGACTGATTTCATGTCGGAATGTGATACGTGGAAATGAAATGATAACCATGACAGAGGTACGAATGACTGATAAAACGTAACTCTGGAGCATGTATAGAAATGAGGCCAATCCTGGGGCACGCCGAGACGAATCGGTGCATTTTTCATGCGACTGAATTCATGTCGGGACGTGATATATGGAAATGAAATGATGACCATGACAGAGGTACAATTGACTGACAATAACGTAACTCTGGAGCATGTATAGAAATGAGGCCAGTCCTGGGGCACGCCGAGACGAATCGGTGCATTACCATGCGACTGGATTCATGTCGGAACGTGATACGTGGAAATGAAATGATAACCATGACAGAGGTATGAATGACTGAAAAACGTAACTCTGGAGCATGTATAGAAATGAGGCCAATCCTGGGGCACGCCGAGACGAATCGGTGCATTGCCATGCGACTGGATTCATGCCGGAACGTGATACGTGGAAATGAAATGATAACCATGACAGAGGTACGAATGACTGACAAACGTAACTCTGGAGCATGTATAGAAATGAGGCCAATCCTGGGGCACGCCGAGACGAATCGGTGCATTACCATGCGACTGGATTCATGTCGGAACGTGATACGTGGAAATGAAATGATAACCATGACAGAGGTATGAATGACTGAAAAACGTAACTCTGGAGCATGTATAGAAATGAGGCCAATCCTGGGGCACGCCGAGACGAATCGGTGCATTGCCATGCGACTGGATTCATGCCGGAACGTGATACGTGGAAATGAAATGATAACCATGACAGAGGTACGAATGACTGACAAACGTAACTCTGGAGCATGTATAGAAATGAGGCCAATCCTGGGGCACGCCGAGACGAATCGGTGCATTACCATGCGACTGGATTCATGTCGGAACGTGATACGTGGAAATGAAATGATAACCATGACAGAGGTATGAATGACTGAAAAACGTAACTCTGGAGCATGTATAGAAATGAGGCCAATCCTGGGGCACGCCGAGACGAATCGGTGCATTGCCATGCGACTGGATTCATGCCGGAACGTGATACGTGGAAATGAAATGATAACCATGACAGAGGTACGAATGACTGACAAACGTAACTCTGGAGCATGTATAGAAATGAGGCCAATCCTGGGGCACGCCGAGACGAATCGGTGCATTTAGCATGCGACTGGATTCATGTCGGAACGTGATACGTGGAAATGAAATGATAAGCATGACAGAGGTACTAATGACAGACAATAACGTAACTCTGGAGCATGTATAGAAATGAGGCCAAATAACTGGGGCACACCGGAACGAATCGGTGCATCTTTTTGATGCGACTGGATTCGAATCGGAGCGCGGTAGGTGACTGAAATGAGAAATGTTTTGAAATGATTTGAAATGTCAGAAATGAGTTCTAGAATGTTTCAGAAATGAGAAATGATTGGTATCGAACTGACTTGATCCGATAACTTGCAAATTGCGACTTGCTGTGGCTGTTTACCGATGCATATTTTCAAACACCGACATGCTAGCAATGAAGCGACGTCTGTGTCGCGGTGCTGTCGAAATGGTAACATATCGAAAGTACGATATACATTGCAATTGTGAAGTGCGAGTAACGAAATTTTAAAGTACGGTTTAGTGACATGACATGAAACGAAAAATGCGATATACATTGCAGTTTATGAAAAAGCGAGTGAAACGAAAAATTTCGAAATTACGGTTTAGTGACCTGATATGAAAACGAAAAGTCCGACGGGACCTTACCTGCGACAGCCAAGCCAGCCGCGTGGTACAAACTACGAACGAAAAACGCGGACTTCGAAAGTTTTGAGTACGGTATCGAATACGGAAATTTGCGAGGCAAGAACTTGCGGACGCTGGTATATCGAATAGTCGGCCTAGTGACGTGTATCGCGCACAGGAAACCGACAAGCACCACAGGTGAGCGGGCTGCTTAAATACCCACCGGGCTCCTCCCATAAATTCAGGCCACCATACTGGCCTTCCTACATATATATATATATATATATATATATATATATATATATATATATATTTATGGTCGTGGCCCTAAGACCGAGACAAATGTGGATCACAACATAAATAGACCTGAGGTGTGGCTTTTGGTTGTCTGGTAGGTATGGCAAGAAAAGGGGCCATACCCAAGATAAGTAAGGGATGATTGTGGAGGAGAATTTGCTGAGAAGTGCTGTAAAAAGGGGAATGGGAGGGAGGGTATCGTGCACTGAAACTGACAAAGAGGAAGGGGAAGTGGTCAGCTTAAATACCCTCCGGGCTCCTCCCATAAATTCAGGCCAGCACACTGGCCTTCTAACATATATATATATATAATCTTTTTAAAACATTTGTGCACATGTCTAAAGCGAAACAATTCGCTAATACACGTTTAAACAAGGTTACAAACATATATATGTTATTTGCATAGATCACTCTTTGCCGCAACCCTTCTCTTTTTAGTTTCACTATTGGTGCCAGTATCCATTTATATATTATTCATTGCACAGAGATTGTTGGGTATTTTCATCAATTTGTCAAATTGCACAATTTATAACAAGACTCTTGGGTCTTAGAATTCACAGAAGAGGTATGGAGCTAATACAGTAATTGTATCTATACTACTGTCAGGCAGGCAACAACCTTATTTCTTCTCCCACTCTGTAATATAATAAAGGATTTATAATCGTAGTTCATTCTACAATAGTTTATATAGTCTAGAAAGTAAACATGCAGAATTGTGTCTATCAAGACACCTAACTTTGAATGTGGAGAGAGAATCTGGGGACCGTATGCTCTTACTGGAGTTGTTAATAAACTTTTTACTGGAACAAATTTCCCTTTGCTTGAATTACTTTTGTAAGAAATGTAATTTTAAGGATTTGGTTGCATTTCACACAGACATGGCATTAAGTATACATTCATTATCCAGCAGATAAATGTAAATCACAAAGTGCAAAAAAAAAAAAAAAACTTCTAATGTTAGAAGAAATGTGGTTTTGGGCTGGAAAGTAACACATTTTGTCTCAACTATCCACATATTCTATTTCTATTTCTTACCCAACTTCCCTCATTTCCAAAGATGAATTCTTTGCTAGAAATCTGATCAATTCAATCCAAAGCATTACAAATAAACTCACTGATCTTTTAATACCTACAGTATAATCATAAAATTTACATTATTATGTATTGTGTGTTATATGTTTACTTTATCATGACTCAGTTGTAGAATTTTAACATTCAATATTTATTTTAATGCTATATAAAATTTGGAAAATATTATAATAGTAATTTTTTTTTTTTATCATCTTGGTAGACTTCCACTTAAGCTTGAGTTATCAGTTGCAAAGTGCACTCTGAACTGATAATTCAGTACCTGGTGGATGAAATCGTATTGGAACGTGTCAGCAGCTTACATATCTGTAGGGCTAAAGCACAGTGGTGCAAATTACCTCCATTGATGTCAGTGCATTTTACTCCTACTACTATCCTTTGGTTTTCCTGTACCAGAGCCATGCATCAAATGCTTAGGTAGCTTATTGCTCAGTGTGTGCACTTTGCAAAGACATTCTAGAATACAGAGTATTGCCTAAATAGTAAAAAAAACATGTCCTTCCTTGTTTTGTCAAACCTATGGCAATGTTTATTGTCTTAAAATGTAAAACTCCAATGAGAGGTGTGACATCAATCCTGATATCCTCATAGACTGTCAAATGTGGTGTGAAGTCTGTGCTTTAAGATAACTGTAGTCCAGGGTATTATCTCATGGCTGGTACTTTCTCATAGAAGAATTGGAAGGAATAATTAGTATGAAATGTGGTTCTTCTTACACCCCAGTGCCTTGTTCTTGGTCAGTTCGCATCTTTTGGATCTGATCTGATTCTTGCTGGTTCATCAGTTGGGATTCTGTGATGGACAAAAAATAGTTGTAGAGAACAATGGAAACAAATGGATAAGAGAGCTGCTTAGTGTTAGCTGGATTCAGCAACCATAAGCTCTTTGCAAATAAATGTTGATATTAATGCAGATCTGTGGGTGGGGAGAATGTAAATAAAGGTAATCATTACCCTCCTCTAACTTTCCCCTAAACAACACGTCTTCGTTTGTGATCATTTTATTCTTGTTCCCTTTTTTTGGACATACTAGTAGATGTATTGTAAATATAAGTCTTGGTCATCGGCTCCATCTGGGTGCTGTGCCCCAGGGAGGGATGGGTGCAGCACCCAGTCCTTCTTCCTGCAGGCTGCTGCTGGATAGGGCTAAACACTGTACCAAGTAGTACCCACATTTAGGACCCTATACATTCAGGGATGAATACGCAGATCTTCTGTGTTCCAGGCCTTTCATCCCTGAACTCATAGGGCCCTTAATGCGGGTACAACTTGGTACAGTATTCAGCCCTATCCAGCTGCAGCCTGCCAAAGACTTTACCAGCAGGGCTGAACCTGTCCCTCTGGGCACACTAAAACATCAGGGACATGCATAGCAGCTAGACAGCCTCATTTACAGGGGGCCAAAGGAGGATGTATTTATTATTATCATACTTTATTATACATGAATTATATATGTATTTACCAGAGTATATAATGATTTCTTAAAGCCAAACTTCAGCCAGCAACCCCCCCTCCCAATCTTCTCTCTTTTGGGGATGCAAAGTGGGAGAGTCATTTTTAATATATCCACTTTACTGCCAGAGGATGTGGACCTTACCATTGACTGACTATTGGGGGGCTCCTGACAAGTCCTGAAGACCCCAGCGGTGTTATATTGGTTTCATGCCAAGGGGCAGTGACAAGTCTGGTCAGCAGCAGGCCCAGGCTACAACACTGGATCACTAGCAGAACAGGTGCTGAGGAGGGTCACATGACGGGAAGCCCATTTAATCACTTGCCAAAAGGCATATGTATTAAAAATTTCCCTCTGACAGAAGCCGATGATCGGACTTTTTTTTCCCTCACGCTGACAGCGTGAGGGGAAAAAAATACAGATTACCGATCTTCTGTTTACATCACGTGATCAGCTGTCATTGGCTGACAGCTGATCAGGTGGTAAAGGGCCAAGATCTATGTCTCATAGACTCGGTGATAACAGAGCGAGCAGCGCATGCACGGGAGGACGTCCATGGACGCCCACCTGGCATTTGCAATTAAGGCCCACGCTGTAGCCATCTTTTGGCTATAGCGCGGGCAGCATGCAGTTAAATTAAAAAAGTAAACATTTTTTAAAATGAAATAAATACCAAAAAAAAAAGGAACTGTAAAGGCACCCTTGTCCCCCTGCATATACAGTACAAGCAATTGCAGACATGCATGTAGGTCCGGTGCAGTGATTGCACCACACATGTGATGTATTGCCGTTAACATCGGAGTGAGAGCAATAATTCTAGGGCATAATTCATGACTTTCTCTAAACTGGTAACATGCAGAGGCTTTTACAGTGTCAACTATGGACAATTTTAGGCACTGTAGTGTCTCACCATTTCACGGAAGTGCACAGTTTTTTTCTTGGCATGGTTGGGATCTATTTACTCAATGCAACCCCATCTTTTACCTAAAAATTGGGTATTATATTGTGTTCGTGTGCACTAAAATTAATTTAAGTATATTTTTTTCCTGAAACGTTGAATTAGATCAAAACCTGCACAAATATGTTGTGACATAAAAAGTTGCAACAACCATCATTTTCTTCTCCAGGGCCTCTGCTTTCAGAAAATATATAATGTTTGGGGGTTCAAAGTATTTTTCTAGCAGAAAATGCAGATTTCAGCATGTGTGCAAAAAAAAAAAAAAACTGCCCTGGTAGGCAAGCAGTGAACCTAATAGTTGTGGGCTGTCAGTGTAGAGAACTTACACATAGTTTGTAGGGGTCCTATTTTTCTCTCTATGGGCTTCCTCAGACCAAGATGCTGCACTCTGCAGATGAACTCTGACCTCTGATCTTCTGGCTGTGTTGGGGTGAAGAGCAGACTGGCTGTACAGCTGTATGTGTTATCTGACTGTCTCTGGTGTTCACTGATTTCACTCTTGTATTTATTGTTATCAACAGCAACAAAACTGTCTGTCCTCAACTTCTTCTTATACCATTCCACAGTCAGATCCTCAGGGAAATATCCAGAGATTTTCACTTGTATTTTGGACTTCGTTTGGAGTTTTATGTTGGACAAATTTATATCTCCAATCTGTGGACGCCAAGGAAGATCTGGAAGGTAATCACAATTATTAGTCCAATAACACAAACATTATAACAGAAACAACGACATGTAATTATGTACATCTCAAGTAAGGTATGCTATCAGAGAAATGATCTGGTTGTCCAGTAGGTGCTTCTCCTATTAACCTCTCAGAACGAGAAATTAAATGCTGCTTATATCTGTAAAAAGGTGGGGGAGGGGAGGGCTTATCCCAAACCCTTTTTAGGTTAGATAATTTTGTCTCAAATTTCACTATATGCAAAAGACACACCCCTCCTAAAACTCAATTTGCATCTAGAATATGGAAACTTGCTGACTTGAGTAGATTCACAGGCAGTTTAACTCATGGGGAAAGCTCAGAAGTCAAATCCAGTCTTTGTTTATTGCAGCTGGGCACATACAGATGATGGTAACTGGGCTAATTTTGAAGGTCAAAAGCAAATGTTCACCGTTTAAAAAAAAAACTCAAGTGTTCTTGAAATTTTCTTTATTCTATATGGGTGAGAACTGTATTACTCTAGACCCATAGTGCTGGGAGTGGTTAGTGTGGGGCTGTACCAAGAGAAGAAGCGGGATACACAGGGACATACAAAAACACTACAAAAATAAATGATAAAGCAGGACAAACACAGAGAGTTCATGTATAGTAAATGTCCCAGCTATAATGAGATGGAGCTTTATTGGTCTAACCTGTTACACACATTGAACAGAACCAGAAAACAATAAGGGGCTGATTTATCAAAACTGAAGAGTACAAAATCTGGTGCAGCTCTGCACAGAAACCAATCAGCTTCCAGGTTTTTTGTCACAGCTTAATTAAACAAGCTGAAGTTAGAAGCTGATTGGCTACCATACAGAGCTGCACCAGATTTTGAACTTTCCCGTTTTAGTAAATCAACCCCTAAGAATCATCTACAAAATCCTGGACTGATGAGCACCTATAACACTGGGGACCTCTGATGAGCGTCAAGATATGTTATGTAGGGAGTGACGTGTTAACATTCTGTGATCTGACATGCTAACAGATGGCACAGGTAACGTGTTCCATGTTCTGACACAATGACATGTACCAGCAATGCTGACAGAGTGATGTGTTGTGACAGTGCTGGCTTCTTGATTTATTACTAGCGTTGTCACTGCTGTGTTTAGACACTGAGAGGAGCTTCATATAATTTACATCTTTTCCACAATTCCGCTAATAGGCAGCTGGTGGGATCTTTGCTGTATATCGCTTCTACTTAGAAGAAGAGAGAGCCTGTATATGGGGGCCAATGGAGGCGGCTTCATTACTCTGGAGGGCCAATGAGAGCCCGAATTCTGAGCCCGGTTCCTATCAGGAACACCATCTGCATGGAGTTTTAAAGTCCATTTCACTCTATGTTGAAAATAATATAGAAGTGCAGCACAATGGTTCAACAGTTATCACTTCTGTCATGAAGCATCGGAGTCCTTGGTTCAGGTCCTGGACAGGTTTCCTCCCTCACAACAAAGATGTACAAGTGGGTTAATGGGCTCCTGTCTAAAATTTACCTTAATGTGATATTCTACAGAGTGCACCCAAGATGGCTCCCCCAACAGCAGATAAAGTGCTTTAAGTCCCCAAGAAGAATAGTGATGTATAAGTTTAAATTATTTCCTTGTCAAAAGAAGTTTATTGAGTATACAATATTATAAAGATACATAAAGTAAGTTTTAAATTATTTCTAATACAAACACATTTTCTGGTCTAGTTATCAACAGGTATTATATAACCGAACAGGGATAGTAGAAAACCTATTTCAGGTGAACCCAGTCTCCATTATTAGAAAGTTATCAGTAACAATTGATATAATCTGCTGTATTCATGTATTACCTGATCTCCTTAGTACGATCCTCTGAGGATGGCTCACTGATTGATGCTCCCAGGTCACATAGACAGGAAAGCGGAGAGGTCGGGGCAATGTGCACACACTTGTAACATCAAATGTTTCACCATCTGCAGACTTTGCCGGTTTGTCATCAGACTTTAGCTCAGTTTGTTGTTCTGTTTTCCAAGTGATGGTAATATTATAAGGGTAGAATCTCTTCAGAGTCAGAGTACATGTCACCTCTCCTGATTCACTGAGGGAGAATCTCACCGGTTCGATCTCCTGTGGAGCCACTAGACATAAATACAAATCACATTACACTCAAATATATTATCAAATACAATACCACAGTGTGTATTTAATTGGTTTTACACCTCTGAAATGAATAATGAACAAAGCATTCTGTCCTCTATCCAAAGCCCTAGTATGATTTCTACAGTAGGTGACCGCGATATTGTGTCAATCTCGCCGCACTTCTCGGCGAGATTTGACACCTACGAGCCCCGTCGCAGGAGCCAGCGCCGAGATGGCTCACTCATCGGGAAAGGAAAACTTTGTTTTCCTCCCGCGATGAGTGACAGGCAGCGCTGACAGCTGTCTGGTATGAATCCTGAGGCGGGAACACCGCGCCAAATTTTAAATGAAAAAACCGGCGTGGGTTCCCCCCTCGGAGGCATACCAGGCCCTTAGGTCTGGCATGGATTGTAAGGGGAACCCCCTATGCCGAAAAATCGGCGTGGGGGTCCCCCCCAAATCCATACCAGACCCTTATCCGAGCACGCAGCCCGGCCGGCCAGGAAGGGGGGTGGGGACGAGCGAGCGCCCCCCCCCCCCTCCTGAGCCGTACCAGGCCGCATGCCCTCAACATGGGGGGGTGGGTGCCTTGGGGGAGGGGGGCGCCCTGCGCCCCCCCCACCCCAAAGCACCTTGTCCCCATGTTGATGAGGACAAGGGCCTCTTCCCGACAACCCTGGCCGTTGGTTGTCGGGGTCTGCGGGCGGAGGGCTTATCCGAATCCGGGAGCCCCCTTTAATAAGGGGGCCCCCAGATCCCGGCCCCCCACCCTGTGTGAATGAGTTTGGGGTACATGGTACCCCTACCCATTCACCTAGGCAAAAGTGTCAATATAAAAAAAACACACTACACAGGTTTTAAGAATAATTTATTAGTCAGCTCCGGGGTCTTCTTCCGACTTCGGGGGGGTCTCCTTCTGACTTCTCCCGGTGTTCGGCCTCTTCTCCCGGTGTTCGGCCTCTTCTCCCGGGCCCCGCCGCTATCTTCTTCCAGCTCTATTGCCAGCGAGGGGCCCGGTCTGCTGCCGCTGTCTTGTCGCCGCTGTCTCGCCGCCGCTGTCTCTCCGCTTCTTCTCTTCTTTTCTTCTTCCCCGATGTTGACACAACGCTCTCTCCGGCTGGAATGCTGTGTGCGAGCTGCGGAGCCATTTATATAGGCGGTAACCCCGCCCCCTTACGACGTCATGGTCCCAGCATGCGCAGGGACTCTGGCGTCATAAGGGGGCGTGGCCCCAGAGTCCCTGCGCATGCTGTGACCATGACGTCGTAAGGGGGCGGGGTTACCGCCTATATAAATGGCTCCGCAGCTCGCACACAGCATTCCAGCCGGAGAGAGCGTCGTGTCAACATCGGGGAAGAAGAAAAGAAGAGAAGAAGCGGAGAGACAGCGGCGGCGAGACAGCGGCGACAAGACAGCGGCGACAAGACAGCGGCAGCAGACCGTACCCCTCGCTGGCAATAGAGCTGGAAGAAGATAGCGGCGGGGCCCGGGAGAAGAGGCCGAACACCGGGAGAAGAGGCCGAACACCGGGAGAAGTCGGAAGGAGACCCCCCGAAGTCGGAAGAAGACCCCGGAGCTGACTAATAAATTATTCTTAAAACCTGTGTAGTGTGTTTTTTTTATATTGACACTTTTGCCTAGGTGAATGGGTAGGGGTACCATGTACCCCAAACTCATTCACACAGGGTGGGGGGCTGGGATCTGGAGGCCCCCTTATTAAGGGGGGGCTCCCGGATTCCGATAAGCCCCCCGCCCGCAGACCCCGACAACCAACGGCCAGGGTTGTCGGGAAGAGGCCCTTGTCCTCATCAACATGGGGACAAGGTGCTTTGGGGTGGGGGGGCCGCAGGGCGCCCCCCTCCCCCAAGGCACCCACCCCCCCATGTTGAGGGCATGCGGCCTGGTACGGCTCAGGAGGGGGGGGGCGCTCGCTCGTCCCCACCCCCCTTCCTGGCCGGCCGGGCTGCGTGCTCGGATAAGGGTCTGGTATGGATTTAGGGGGGGGACCCCCCACGCCGATTTTTCCCCTTACAATCCATGCCAGACCTAAGGGCCTGGTATGCCCCCGAGGGGGGAACCCACGCCGGCTTTTTCATTTAAAATTTGGCGCGGTGTTCCCGCCTCAGGATTCATACCAGACAGCTGTCAGCGCTGCCTGTCACTCATCGCGGGAGGAAAACAACGTTTTCCTTTCCCGATGAGCGAGCCAGCGCGACATTCACAGTACCCTGTCGCCGAGAACCAGCGCGATGGTATCGCGCTGGAAACACAATCTCGCGGTCAGGTACTGTATCTCCTCTCTCATTCCTTTGCTATATGCATGGGTCACTTCTGACAGTCTATGCCGCCAACAGGCAACCCTGCAGATGGCCTGCCCCGCCCCAGCACACAGCAGGTGATTAACATCCTCAGCTGTGCATTTTTCAAACTGTGTAGAGAGGTGCGTCCATTTCCCTCCACTCAGGTTTTAGATTACACTCAACTCTGCTTTATGCCCCTTTCACACTACTGGGACTTCAAAGTCGCATGATTTTACCGCGATTTTACTGCGATTTGCGGCCACGATTTTGCCGCGATTTCAGGGAGACTCGAGGTCTATGAACCTGAACTCGCATCAAAGTCAGACCAAAGTAGTGCAGGGACTACTTTGAAGTCGGCAGGACTTGAAGTCGTACGAATATGAATGGTAGTCATTGGAAATCATGGGAAACGACTTGTAATGCTACTTCGCAGTCCCAAATCGTGGGACAAGTCGTACAAGTGTGAAAGGGGCCTTATGCTGTGCAGTGTGCGACATCAAATCCCTGACCCCTGCCTTCTTCAGCTGGGAAAAAGTTGTGTAAGATGAGAGAGAGCTGCAGATAAACAGGTACAACTTATGTAGGCAGATTTGTTTAACCTCTGTTTATCACCTGAGGCCAGTCACTTCACTGGGTATATGTAAGAGTTTACAAACACCAAGGTAACTACTTGCCGATCAGCCGCCGTCATAATACAGCAGCAGGTTGGCTCCCCTGCGCAAATCGGCATAGCTGGACACTTTCAGGGGTTAAGGGGGCATGCGCGAACCCGCCGCGTGACATAGGAGCTGATGCATGTGCCCGACGGCCGCAATGCTTGCCGGGCACCCGCAATCGCTCCTGGGAGAGACAGAGCGAAGATCTAAGCAATGTAAACAGACAGATATCCGTTCTGTCAGGAGAGAGGAGACAGATCTGTTGTTCCTACTGGTTAGGAACAATGATCGGTCTCATCCTCCAGAAAGGTCCCATCCCCCCACAGTTGGAAACACACATTTAACCCCTTGATCGCCCCCTAGTGTTAACCCACCTGGCGGTATTCCCGAGTGTGGCTCGGGGTGGATTTTCAGTACCGAACGCGGTAACCCCGAGCCACACTCAGGATCGCATCGCAGGATCCAGGTACAGTTACTTACCTTGTCCCCAGGATCCTGCGATGTCTCCCTGCTGTGTGAGCGAGCCATCCTCCGCTCGATCTATCATGGAGCCGAGCTCCGTTCCCTGCGAGCGTTGCGACGCACGGGGACGGAGAACGGCGCCAAATTCAAAAAGTAAAACACACAGTATAGATACAGTACACTGTAATCTTACAGATTACATTGCTGTATCAATTTATTTCACATCCCTTTTGTCCCTAGTGGTTTCTCCAGTGCCCTGCATGCAGTTTTATATTATAAATACTGTTCTTTCTGCCTGGAAACTGGAGATTGTTCATAGCAACCAAAACCGTCCCTTTACATCAAAAGTGGTTTTAGACCAGCTAGAAAACAGCGATAATAAATTGGAATCACTTGCAGAATTGAGCGATAGTGATTTGTGGGGAAATCCATCATCAAACACTGAAAGACAGCGACAATTCTGCAACTGAGCAAATTTCAGTGTTTTTGATTTGATTACATTATTGAATAATTTTTATTATTATTATATTATTATGTGTTATAATTATTTATAGTTTTTTATCAAATTATAATTTATGATTTTGTTTTTCAAACTTTATCATACCCGGGATGTCTACTAGACTCTTGTTTGGACAGATTTTAGTGTGTTATTCCTAATGCCGCGTACACACGAGTGGACTATACGGCAGACTTTGTCCGGCGGACTTTTCGACGGACTTTCCGACGGACTTTCGAATGAACGGACTTGCCTACACACGGTCAACCAAAGTCCGACGGATTCGTACGTGATGACGTACGACCGGACTAAAACAAGGAAGTTCATAGCCAGTAGCCAATAGCTGCCCTAATGTGGGTTTTTGTCTGTCGGACTAGCATACAGACGAGTGGACTTTTCGACCAGACTCGAGTCCGTGGGAAAGATTTGAAACATGTTTCAAATCTAAGTCCGTCAATCTTTTGAGAAAAAAAAGTCAGCTGGAGCCCACACACGATCGAATTGTCCGACGGACTCCGGTACGCCGGACCAAGTATGCCGGAAAGTCCGCTCGTGTGTACGCGGCATAAGAATTAGAGACCTACAATATAAAATGCCAAATTACCATGCAAAATAATTGTACCGCTTTCAGCATAAAAATCGGACATAAAAAAAAAAAAAAAATTTCATATAATCATACTGCCAGGGAGGTTAACCCCTTCCCTGCCAATGACATTTATACAGTAATCAGTGGCTATTTTTAGCTCTGATCGCTGTATAAATGTCAATGGTCCCAAAAAAGTGTCTGACTCTGTCCGCCGCAATGTTGCAGTCCCGCTAAAAATCGCAGATCGCTGCCATTACTAGTAAATAAAAAATTAATAATAAAAATGCCATAAATCTATACCTTATTTTGTAGAGGCTATAACTTTTGTGCAAAGCAATCAATATTCGCTTATTGCAATTTTTTTTTAACAAAAATATGTAGAAGAATATACATCGGCCTAAACTGATGAAGAAATTTGCTTTTATTTTTTTGGATATTTATTATAGCAGAATGTAAAAGATATTGTGTCTTTTTTTTCAAAATTGTAGCTATTTTTTGTTTATAGCGCAAAAAATAAAAACCGCAGAGGTGATCAAATACCACCAAAAGAAAGCTTTATTTGTGGGAAAAAAAGGATGTCAATTTTACTTGGGTACAACGTCCCACGACCGCACAATTGTCAGTTAAAGCGACGCCTTATCGCAAAAAACGGCCTGGTCAGGAAGGGGGTAAATCCTTCCGGGGCTGAAGTGGTTCAAGTGATATGTAAAGTGCTGTGCAACTGTTGGAGCTATATAAATCCTGTATAGTAATAATAATGTTTAACAAATATATAACAGTTTTTGCCAATTTCCAGGATTCACATCACCATTTAACCTCAGAAATAACAGCTGCAGCCTACATTATTAGGATACTTTCTCTTACTTTCACTGGAAATGCTTTTTTGAATTTTTTGTGAACGTGTCTATTCCATCAATATACAGGAACATCCTAATAGTTGTGGGTTGTCAGTGTAGGGGTCCTATTCTAATTTGTTGTAATTTGTATTCTAATTGTTGTAATTTGTAGGGGTCCTATTCTTTTCTCTATGGGCTGCCTTAGATTAGGATGCTGAACTCTGCAGATGAACTCTGACCTCTGATCTTCTGGCAGTGTTGGGGTGAAGAGCAGACTGGCTGTACAGTTGTATGTGTTATCTGACTGTCTCTGGTGTTCACTGATTTCACTCCCAAACCCTTTTTTTAGGCTGATTTTTTTGCTATGTCTCAAATTTCACTATATGCAAAAAATACACCCCTCCTGAGACTCAGTTTCCATCTAGAATATGGCAACTTGCTGACTTAAGTAGATTCACAGGCAGTTTAACTCAATGGGAAGGCTCAGAAGTGGAATCCAGTGTTAGTTTATTGCAGCTGGGCACATACAGAGGATGTCAATCTGGTCTATTGTGAAGGTCAAAAGACAAATGGTTACCGTTTAACCACTTCAGCCCCGGAAGATTTTACGTCCTTAGCAACCAGAGCATTTTTTTGCGATACGGCACTGCGTCACTTTAACTGACAATTGCGCGGCCGTGCTTGGCTGTACCCAAAAAAATTGACATGCATTTTTTTTCCACAAATAGAGCTTTCTTTTGGTGGTATTTGATCACCTCTGCGGTTTTTATTTTTTACGCTATAAACAAAAAAATACCCACAATTTTGAAAAAAAAGCAATATTTTTTACTTTTTGCTATAATAAATATCCCTCAAAAAATATATAAAAAAAATGAATTTCTTCCTCAGTTTAGGCTGATATGTATTCTTTTACATATTTCTGGTAAAAAAAAATGCAATAATTGTATTTTGATTGGTTTGCACAAAAGTTATAGCGTCTACAAAATAGGGGATAGATTTATGGCATTTTTATTGTTAATTTGTTTTTATTAGTAACGGCGGCGATCTGTGATTTTTATTTGGATTGCGACATTGCAGCGGACAGATTGGACACTTTTGACACTATTTTGGCACCACTGACAGTTATACAGCGGTCAGAGCTAAACATATCCACTGATTACTGTATAAATGACACTGGCAGGGAAGGGGTTAAACACTAGGGGGCGATCAAGGAGTTAAGTGTTGTCGCTCAGCGTGTTCTAACTGTGGGGGGGATGGGTTACCACTGACATGACAGATATCACTGTTCACGATGACAGGAAACAGAAGATCTCTGTCATGTCACTAGGCAGAACAGGGAAATGCCTTGTTTACATAGGCATTTCCCCATTCTGCCTCTCCTCGCCAAGATCACAGGCCACCAGCGGACATCGAGTCTGCGCATGCCCGCTATCCTGCTTTTGCAGGCTGACGTACAGGTACGTCAGTTTGCCCAGGAGTGCCACTCTGCCGACGTTTACCGGTCAGCAAGTGGTTAATAAAAAAAAAGACAAGTGTTCTTGAAATTTTCTTTATTCTATATATGGGTGAGAACGGTGCTACTTTAGTCCCATAGTGCAGGGAGTGGATAATGTACGACTGTACTAAGAGAAGAAGAGGGATACACAGGGGCATACAAAAACAAATAACAAAAGAGGACAATCACAAAGGGGTTGATTTACCTAAACCGAAGAGTGCAAAATCTGGTTAATTTGTGAAAGGTAGCCAATCAGCTTCTAACTTCAGCTTGTTCAATTAAGCTTAGACAAAAAACCTGGAAGCTGATTGGTTTCTATGCAGAGCTGCACCAGATTTTATACTCTTCAGTTTTAGTAAATCAACCCTAGTGAGTTCATGTATAGTAAATGTCCTAGCTATAATGATATTGAGCATAATTGGTCTAGCCCCGGGGTGTCCAAACTTTTTTCAAAGAGGGCCAGATTTGATGAAGTGAAGATGCGTGAGGGCCGACCATTTTGCCTGACATTCTTTGAACCATTAAAATTCAGTCTAAGTGTGTTTGTTCAAGCACTAATACACGGCCCAACAAGAATTCTCTTGCCTTTGTCGCTGTGTGAGAGTAAAGAGATAAGCTCAGGCATATTATTTGGATATACCGTATTTATTGGCGTATAACACGCACCTTAATTTTAAGAGGGAAGTTTCAGGAAAAACACTTACATTTTAAATAGGGAACTGTAAAGCAAAATAAAGGTCAGTGCCCATCTGCAGCCTCACAAGTGCCCATCTGCAGATCCACCATTGCCATGAATGCAGCACCCACAATTGCCATGAATGCAGCACCCCCAATTGCCATGAATGCAGCACCCCCAATTGCCATGAATGCAGCACCCACCTTTGCCAGGAATGCAGCACCCACCTTTGCCAGGAATGCATCACCCACCATTGCCAGGAATGCAGCACCCACCATTGCCATGAATGCAGCATCCACCATTGCTAGAAATGCAGCACCCACCATTGCCAGGAATGCAGATTCACCATTGCGAGGAACGCAGCACCCACCATTGCCAGGAATGCAGACTCACCATTCCAGGAACGCAGCACCCACCATTGCCAGGAATGCAGACTCACCATTGCCAGGAATGCAGCACCCACCATTGCCATGAATGCAGCACCCACCATTGCCATCAGTGCACCCTGATTGTTACCCATCCATCTGCAGCCTTGGAGGGGACAGGGAGGGGGCGGGACGAGCGCCAAAAGATTACATACAGGAGAACCTCCATTTTACACGGCGGCCTCTTTAATAGAAAGTCCCGTCTCTTTTGATGGACAGAACAGTCATTCAATGGCAGCGCAGGAGGCGGGACACCCTATTACAGAGGCCGTCCGTAAACAGGAAATTCTCCTCCTGTATGTACGACACTCATCCCGCCTCCTCCCTGTCTCCTCCAAGGCAGCCAGCATATATTTTTTTTGTGGCCCCGGCGCTGGGAGATTGTCTGGGGCCACAAAAGATATATATGTCCAAATAACCAGGCGGGCTGTTCAAAACCGGAACGCGGACCGCAGTGGGCCAGCATGCTGGACTTTGGACATGCCTGGTCTAGCCTGTTACACACATTGAACAGAGCCAGAAAACACTAAGGGGATGATTTACTAAAACTGAAGGGTACAAAATCTGGTGTAGCTCTGTATAGAAACCAATCAGATTCCAGGTTTTTCGTCAAAGCTTAATTCAACAAGCTGAAGTTAGAAGCTGATTAGCTACCATACAGAGCTGCACCAGATTTTGAACTCTTTAGTTTTAGTAAATCAACCCCTAAGAATAACCTACAAAATCCTGGACTGATGAGCACCTATAACACTATAACACCTCTGATGAGTGTCAAGATATGTTATTTAGGGAGTGACATGTGTTAACATACTGTGATCTGACATGCTAACAGATGGCACAGGTGACGTGTTCCATGTTCTGACACAATGACATGTACCAGCAATGCTGACAGAGTGATGTGTTGTGACAGTGATGGCTTCTTGATTTATTACTAGCGTTGTCATTGCTGTGTTAAGACACGGAGGAGCTTTGTATAGTTGACATGTTTTCCACAATTCCGCTAATAGGCAGGTAGTGGGATCTTTGCTGTATATTGCTTCTACTTAGAAGACGAGAGAGCCTGTATATGGGGGCCACAGCAGGCTGCTTCATTACTCTGGAGGGCCAGTGAGAGACTGAATTCTGAGCCTGGTTCCCATCAGGAACACCATCTGCATGGAGTTTTAAAGTCCATTTCACTCTAAGTCAGTGGCAGCCCATCCATAGGGGGCACCCGGACGAGGCCCCCCCCCCCCCCGGGCAGTCACAAAAAAAACTTTTTTTAAACATGGCCCTTTAAAAATTTTGTTAAAAAAAGGTCCTTATGCGCACTGTGTTCGTGCACAGTGCACTATGAGGTTGAATAAATCAGCGCATATATGCAAAAAAACTACAAAGCAGCTGTACACCAGGGTCAACACAATCAAATCCCTTAATCGAAATATATAAAATAGGGTGCAGCGCTCAAATAATAAACTAAGAAAAAAATGCAACAAATAACAAAATAAAAATAAGACAAATAATCCTTCACAGAGACATAATAAACAGTCCTGTAGTGATTAAAGCACTATGAAATGTCCAAAATTGATTAATGAGTGTCCTTCACACGTGACAGCATGCCAAAATATAGTGACTGATGAATTGTGCCCAACACCGGTGAACAGAATGGCCTCTCACCTGATTAACAGGTTAATATTGCGTTCCCAGAAAGGGTCAGTCAGCACGAAATCCTAATCCAGATAGTAATATTCCGTCAGGAAAACACTGGGGCTGTGAGTCACGATGGCTCTAGGCTGAGCTGTAGGCGAGGGTGGCTCTCACATAGCATATGTAATGCAAAAAAGGGACAGAAATAGTGCTCTCTGTATACTCCAATTTATTTAAAAGGTAATAAAATCAAACTTACAAAAGTGGCACTTCACAAGTGCAGGATGAACACAGCATGAAAACTTTGAATCACCGCCGTGTAGAGACACGGAGTGGAGCATGCGCGGTAGCAGCGGGTGACGTCACGTCGTTACGTTCTGGACGCGTTGCGTCCCAGTGGGCGGGGACTTCTTCAGCAGATGACGAGACGACGAGACTACGTGGGCACCCGCGCTATAAGGAGGTGAGTTGCCATAGCGACAGTGGACGCTTCATAGCAGAGAACCGGAAATGTCCCCTGGTATTGCAAACGGGGAAAAACGGAAACGACTCCATATGTGCTAATCGCTATGATTCACCAAGGGGATTCAATTTACTGATTAGCAAAGTGACAGTAAAACAAGGCAATCAAATCAACACCTGACGTGATATTTTACATAAAAACATGTAAAAAACATGTATAAAAACCGCATTAAGAAATATTACAATTTATCATTTTCTGAAATAATATCTTATTAAAAAATATATAAGTAGTAAATGTCAGAGCGAAAAATCCGCCAAACCGCTGTTACCGACTGCTCCAAAAAACCAAAACAATATTAACGTTACAAAATTTGAAAATTTATCGATCAGAAATAAAACAGTTTGTATCGAACTCTACATTTAACCCTTCGGGGCACATTACTCTTGTCTCATATATCCAATAGGATTCTCTTTTACTTAATTGTCTTATGAAATTGCCCCCCCGCCAATGTTTATTAACCCTCTCAATGCCCCAAAACTTCAGACCCTTCGGATTCTGTTCATGAAAGGCCTTAAAATGTCTGGACACGTTATGGGTCTTAAGGCCTTTTTTAATGTTGTTGACATGTTCAGCCAGTCTGACATGTAGAGGTCTTGAAGTTCTGCCCACATACTGGAGCCCACAACTGCACTCCAGCATGTAGACTACTCCAACCATATCACATGTGATCAATTGTTTGATCTCATACTCTTGGTTGGTGGCTGAGGCCAAAAATTTTTTTCTTTTTTTGATGTTCCCTTTGGCATGTTTGCAAGGTACACACCTACCGCAAGCATAGAAACCCCCCAAAAAGGAAAAAAGCCTATCTGACGTAGGTATGGGCGGGTCAAGAACTCCAGGGGCCAAACGGTCCCTTAATGTGGGGGCTTTTTTATAAATAAATTGAGGCCTGTCAGGAAGTACAGGGCCCAAAATTTTATCCTGTTTTAGTATTGCCCAGTTTTTTTTAATTATTCTCTCAAACTTACGGTATTGGACATTATAATCCAACACCATTTTAAAATTGTGTTGATCATTAGTGGGAACCTTCGCAGACCCAGCAATAAGTTCTTTTCTATCTAATGACATGACTCTGGATACCTCTTCATCAAGGGTGGATCTATTATAACCCTTTTGCTCGAACCTAGAAGAAAGGACTTGAGATTGATTTACAAAATCATCCAGAGTGGTGCAATTACGACGCAACCTAATGTATTGTCCCCTGGGGATGTTACACAGCCAAGAGCTGTGATGGCAACTCCCCAGGGGAATATACAAGTTACGATCTGTTGGTTTAAAGTGATTAGTGAGAATAAACTGGTCATGCTTAATACTAATGGACAAATCTAAAAACACAACTTTTTCTGAACTAATGGTCCATGTTAGAGAAATATTCTTTGTGTTATTATTGAGTGATTCAATAAAATCATTCAATCTAGATCTATCACCATTCCAAACAAGGATAAGATCGTCTATGAATCTCCTATAACATACTAACTCAGGGGGGCGACGGAGGAACACTGCCTCATTCTCCCAGTGGGACATGAAAATATTGGCCACACTGGGAGCGAAGCGAGCCCCCATAGCTACGCCCCTGGTCTGTAAGTAGAATTCTCTATTGTACCAAAAGTAGTTCCTTGTGAGACAAAAATCTAAACAGCTTAAAAGAAACTCCTGGTGCCCACCAGATAGAGAGGATGTAGTCAAAGCCCATTCCACCGAAGCCATAGCATCCTGATGGCCAATAATGGTGTACAGGGAACTTACATCTGCTGTAACTAAAAAGGTAGATGGGGAGCATTTCAAGGTGTCTAGAATTTGAATGATGTGTTTCGTGTCCTTCAAAAATGCTGGAGTTTGCATAACTAAAGGTTGTAAAAAGAAATCAATGTATTGTCCTAATCGCGCGGAGACAGAGTCGATCCCATTAACAATGGGTCGCCCTGGAGGTCTAACAGCATCTTTATGTATTTTTGGTAAAAAATAAATAACAGGTGTTCTGCAGAATAAAGGATCTAAATACAAAGCTTCCTTTTTATTAAGGATCTTTCGGTCCTTACCATCTTCAATAATATTATGCAATTCATCCTTAAAAGAGAGCATAGGATCCCTGTTCAAAACTTGATAAGTGTCCTGGTCCGATAACAAGCGACTCATTTCATTTTGGTAATATTCTTTACTGAGAATGACTAACCCACCGCCCTTATCCGCCGGGCGAATAACGATATCCGTCAAAGATTTTATACCCCGCTTGATAGACAGTGGGTCAGACACTCTCTTCACCTGTAATTTCTCTAGGTCGTTGGAAACCATATTTTTAAAAACTTCCAAATGTTTGTTATCGGAAATCTGAGGATTGAAAGTGGACCTATTTCGAAGAGAAGAATAATTCTGTGCCAAGGGTTTAGATCCCTGAGAAGGGTGTGATAGAAAATATTTTTTCATGTTGAGAGTTCTTACGTATTTTTGAATATTAACATAAGTATTAAACTTCTTCAGCGTCATCTGCTGAAGAAGTCCCCGCCCACTGGGACGCAACGCGTCCAGAACGTAACGACGTGACGTCACCCGCTGCTACCGCGCATGCTCCACTCCGTGTCTCTACACGGCGGTGATTCAAAGTTTTCATGCTGTGTTCATCCTGCACTTGTGAAGTGCCACTTTTGTAAGTTTGATTTTATTACCTTTTAAATAAATTGGAGTATACAGAGAGCACTATTTCTGTCCCTTTTTTGCATTACATATGCTATGTGAGAGCCACCCTCGCCTACAGCTCAGCCTAGAGCCATCGTGACTCACAGCCCCAGTGTTTTCCTGACGGAATATTACTATCTGGATTAGGATTTCGTGCTGACTGACCCTTTCTGGGAACGCAATATTAACCTGTTAATCAGGTGAGAGGCCATTCTGTTCACCGGTGTTGGGCACAATTCATCAGTCACTATATTTTGGCATGCTGTCACGTGTGAAGGACACTCATTAATCAATTTTGGACATTTCATAGTGCTTTAATCACTACAGGACTGTTTATTATGTCTCTGTGAAGGATTATTTGTCTTATTTTTATTTTGTTATTTGTTGCATTTTTTTCTTAGTTTATTATTTGAGCGCTGCACCCTATTTTATATACAGTGCACTATGGGAAGCGCCACATCTATGCAAGCACGAGATTGCAGACGAGGCGCTTGATTTGCGGGGTTTGGAGCTGCTTGTGGCGCAGTCCATCGCGCTGAACAGCTTCCGCCCAGCGCCCATAGTGTATCACTACAGCCGGGTACTTTGTTCTGTCAGTGTGAGAGAACTTCAGGCAGGCTACAAAAAGATGTCTGCTGTGAGGACTAATCCCCTTGTGTTCAGTGGAGAGGGGAGGCCCCTCCCCTCTCCACTGAATACACAGAGAAAGCCAGGAACTAGCTGCTGCTGAAGGGGACAGAGACAGACGAGGCATAAAGGAGATGTAACAAGAGGAATGTAACGTAGGGGACACTGATGTGAGGAGGACTCTGCTGCTGATGGGGACACAGATGTAAGGAGGGACACCACTGATGGGGACACAGATGTAAGTAGGGGCTCCTCTGATGGAGACACAGATGTGAGGAGGGGCTCCGCTGATGGGGACACAGATGTAAGGATGGGCTTGGCTGATGGGGACACAGATGTAAGAAGAGACTCTGCTGATGGGGACACTGATGTAAGGAGGGATTCCGCTGATGGGGACACATATATAAGGAGGGACTCTGCTGATAGGGACACAGATGTGAGGAGGACTACGATGCTGGGGACACAGATGTGAGGAGGGCTCCGCTGCTGGGGGCACTTTATGTAAGGAGGGACTCTGCTGGGGGCACCTGATGTAAGGAGGGACTCTGCTGGGGGCACCTGATGTAAGGACGGACTCCGCAGGGTGCACCTGATGTAAGGACGGACTCCGCTGGGGGGCACCTGATGTATGGACGGACTCCGCTGGGGGCACCTGATGTATGGACTTTGCTGGGGGCACCTGATGTAAGGACGTACTCCACTGGGGGCACCTGATGTAAGGAGGGACTCCGCTGGTGGCACCTGATGGCATCTGGTGGCAGGCAACGTGGCAGGTGATACGCTCAGGGCTCCCACTGATTCTGCATTATGGTGAGTTGAATGATTTCATTTTATATTGCAATGTAATAATAGAAATAATGCGCTTCAATCATCCTGACACCATAACAACCATGGTGCCGGGATGATTGAAGCGCTAACACCAGGTGTTTGGAGTATCTTTATCTGCTGATTGTTAAACCTTCTGGAATACACATATTTCTATTGTTGTGTAGGATCTGGGCCTGCTGTCCCTCCATCTCTCTCTCCCTCTCTCCCTTCCTCTCCCTCCATCCTTTGTTCATCTCAGACGCTAACCACACCCCTTAGAGCCACACCCATTTAAGTCACGCCCACTATTTTGCTGAAACCATGCCCATTTTCTGCAAGTTGGAGGGGTCAAAAAGGAAGTGCGGGGTCTGGTGCCCCCCCCATCCTAAAACTTCATCAGCCGCCACTGCTCTAAGTTGAAAAAAATATGGAAGTGCAGGACAATGATTCAAAAGTTAGCACTTCTGTCATGAAGCATTGGAGTCCTTGGTTCAGGTCCTGGCCAGGTTTCCTCCCAAACAACAAAGATGTGCAAGTGGATTAATCACTTCAATATCGGGCACTTCTACCCCCTTCCTGCCCAGGCCAATTTTTCAGCTTTTAGCACTGTCACACTTTGAATGACAATTGCACGTTTTTCTTAATTTCTGTTGTAAAATTTTGTAAATAAGTAATTTTTCTCCTTCACTGATGAGGCTGCATTGGCGGGCATTGATGAGGCGGCACTGATGAGCAGCCTTAATGGGCACTGATAGGCGGCAATAATGGGCACTGATGGGCTCTGATGGTTTGTTTGATCTTTGTTTATCACCTGAGGCCAGTCACTTCACTGGGTATATGTAAGAGTTTACAAACATTAAGGTAACTACTTGCCGGCCAGCCGCTGTCATAATATGGCTCCCCTGCGCAAATTGGTGTAGCTGTACGACGGGTGCTTTAAGGGGTATAGGGCGTGCGTGAGCCCGCCGCGTGACGTAGGAGCTAATGCACGTGCTTGGCAGCCGCGATGTCTGCCGGGCACCCGCAATCGCTCCTGAAAGACACAGAACGGAGATCTGTCAATGTAAACACACAGATCTCCATTCTGTCCAGAGAGAGGAGACCGATCTGTTGTTCCTATTGATTAGGAACATTGATCGGTCTCCTCCTCCAGGCAGTCCCATCCCCCCACAGTTGGAAACACTCCCTAGGACACACATTTAACCCCTTGATCGCCCCCTAGTATTAACCCCTTCCCTGCCAGTGACATTTATACAGTAATCAGTGGCTATTTTTAGCTATGATCGCTGTGTTAATGTCAATGGTCCCAAAACAGTGTCAAAAGTGTCCGCCGCAGTCCCACTAAAAATCGCCACCATTACTAGTAAAAAAAAAAATTTTAAAAATGCCATAAATCTATCCCCTATTTTGTAGACGCTATAACTTTTGTGCAAAGCAATCAGTTTTCGCTTATTGTGATTTTTTTTAACCAAAAATATGTAGAAGAATATACATCGGCCTAAACTGATGAAGACATTTTTTTTCTTTATTTTTTGGATATTTATTATAGCAGAATGTAAAAAATATTGTGTTTATTTAAAAAATGTTGCTTTTTTTTGTTTAAAGCGCAATAAATAAAAAACGCAGAGGTGATCAAATGCCACCAAAAGAAAGCTCTATTTGTGGGAAAAAAAGGACGTCAATTTTATTTGGGTACAGCGTTGTACGACCGCACAAATGTCAGTTAAATCGACGCAGTGCCGAATCGCAAAAAAATGGCCTGGCCAGGAAGTGGGTAAATCCTTCCGGGGCTGAAGTGGTTAAAGTGATATGTAAAGTGCTGTGCAACTGTTGGAGGTATATAAATCCTGTATAGTAATAATAATGTTTAACAAATATATAACAGTTTTTGCCAATTTCCAGGATTCCCGTTACCATTTATCCTCAAAAATAACAGCTGCAGACTACATTATCAGGATACTTTCTCTTACTGTCACTGGAAAAAATGCTTTTTTTAATTTTATGTGAATGTGTCTATTCCATCAATATACAGTAATGTCCTAATAGTTGTGGGTTGTCAGTGTAGAGAACTTACCTGTAATTTGTAGGGGTCCTATTCTTCTCTCTATGGGTTGCTCTGTACTGGAATGCTGCACTCTGCAGATGAACTCTGATCTCTGATCTTCTGGCAGTGTTGGGGTGAAGTGCAGACTGGCTGTACAGCTGTATGTGTTATCTGACTGTCTCTGGTGTTCACTGATTTCACTCTTGTATTTATTGATATCAACAGCAACAAATTTGTCTGTCCTCATCTCCTTCTTATTCCATTCCACAGTCAGATCCTCAGGGAAATATCCAGAAATGTTCACTTGTATTTTGGACTCAGTGTTGAGTTTTAGGTCAGATGAATTTAGTTCTCCAATCTGTGGACACCTAGGAAGATCTGGAAGGTAATCAAAATTATTAGTCCAAATAAAATAAATATTATAATAACAGAAACAAAGACATGTAATTATGTACATTTCAAGTAATGTATGCTGTCAGAGATGTTATCTGGTTGTCCGGTAGGTGTTTCTCCTAATAACCCCTCAGAATGAGAAATTAAATGCTGCCTATATGTGTAAGAAGGTGGGGGAGGGGGTATCCCAAACCCTTTTTAGGCTGATTATTTTGCTATGTTTAAAATTTCACTATATGCAAAAGACACACCCCTCCTGAGACTCAGTTTCCATCTAGAATATGGCAACTTGCTGACTTGAGTAGATTCACAGGTAGTTTAACTCATTGGGAAGGCTCAGAAGTGGAATCCAGTGTTAGTTTATTGCAGCTGGGCACATACAGAGGATGTCAATCTGGTCTATTGTGAAGGTCAAAAGACAAATGGTTACCGTTTCACCACTTCAGCCCCGGAAGATTTTACCTCCTTAATGACCAGAGCATTTTTTGCGATACGGCACTGCGTCACTTTACCTGACAATTGTGCGGTCGTGCTTCGCTGTACCCAAGCAAAAATGACGTCCTTTTTTTTCCACAAATAGAGCTTTCTTTTGGTGGTATTTGATCACCTCTGCGTTTTTTATTTTTTACGCTATAAACAAAAAAAATACCGAAAATTTTGAAAAAAAAGCTATATTTTTTTCTTTTTGCTATAATAATTATCCCCCCAAAAATATATAAAAAACGAATTTCTTCCTCAGTTTAGGCTGATACTGTATGTATTCTTGTACATATTTCTGGTAAAAAAAAAAATGCAATAAGTGTATTTTAATTGATTTGCACAAAAGTTATAGCGTCTACAAAATAGGGGATAGATTTATGGCATTTTTATTGTTAATTTGTTTTTATTAGTAACGGCGGCGATCTGCGATTTTTTTGGGGACTGAGACATTGCGGCGGACAGATCGGACACTTTTTACACTATTTTGGCACCACTGACATTTATACAGCGATCAGAGCTAAACATATCCACTGATTACTGTATAAATGAAACTGGCAGGGAAGGGGTTAAACACTAGGGGGCGATCAAGGGGATAAGTGTGTCCCCTCAGCGTGTTCTAACTGTGGGGGGGATGGGCTACCACTGACATGACAGATATCACTGTTCCCGATGACAGGGAACAGAAGATCTCTGTCATGTCACTAGGCAGAACAGGGAAATGCCTTCTTTACATAGGCATTTCCCCGTTCTGCCTCTCCTCACCAAGATCACAGGCCACCAGCGGACATCGAGTCTGCGTATGCCCGCTATCCTGCTTTTGCAGGCTGACGTAGAGGTACATCGGTTTGCGCAGGAGTGCCATTCTGCCGACTTATATCGGTCAGCAAGTGGATAATAAAAAAAAAGACAAGTGTTCTTTAAATTTTCTTTATTCTATATAGGTGAGAACGGTGCTACTTTAGACCCATAGTGCTGGGAGTGGCTAATGTACGACTGTACTAAGAGAAACAGAAGGGGGATACATAGGGACATACAAAAACAAATAACAAAAGAGGGCAATTACCGAGGGGTTGATTTACCTAAACCGGAGTGCAAAATCTGGTGCATTTGTGTATGGTAGCCAATCAGCTTCTAACTTCAGCTTGTTCAATTAAGCTTAGACAAAAAACCTGGAAGCTGATTGGTTTCTATGCAGAGCTGCATCAGATTTTACACTCTTCAGTTTTAGTAAATCAACCCTAGTGAGTTCATTTATAGTAAATAGGGATTAGCTTCGAGTTCGAGTCGAACTCATGTTCGACTCGAACATCGGCTGTTATAACACCTGTGATGAGCGTCAAGATATGTTATTTAGGGAGTGACGTGTGTTAACATACTGTGATCTGACATGCTAACAGATGTCACAGGTGACGTGTTCCATGTTCTGACACAATGACATGTACCAGCAATGCTGACAGAGTGATGTGTTGTGACAGTGCTGGATTCTTGATTTATTACTAGTGTTGTCATTGCTTTGTTAAGTCAAGGAGGAGCTTCGTATAGTTGACATCTTTTCCACAATTCCGCTAATAGGCAGGTAGTGGGATCTTTGCTGTATATCACTTCTACTTAGAAGAAGAGAGAGCCTGTATATGGTGGCCACTGCAGGCTGCTTCATTACTCTGGAGGGACAGTGAGAGACTGAATTCTGAGCCTGGTTCTAATCAGAAACACCATCTGCATGGAGTTTTAAAGTCCATTTCACTCTAAGTCAGTAGGGGCCCGTCCATGGGGGGCGCCCGGACGAGGCCCCACCCCCAACCTCCCCCCCCACCCCCCTGGCCTTTAGAAAAAAAAATTAAACATGGCCCTTTAAAAAATGTAAAAAAAAAAGAGGTCCTTAAGTGCACTGTGTTCGGGCACCGGCGCCGGACACAGTGCACTATGGGAAGCGCCAATCACGAGATTAATCCCCTTGTGTTCAGTGGAGAGGGGAGGCCCCTCCCCTCTCCACTGAATACACAGAGAAAGCCAGGAACTAGCTGATGCTAAAGGGGATCGAGATAGATGAGGCATGAAAGAGATGTAATAAGAGGAATGTACTGTAACGTAGGGGACACTGATGTGGGGAGGACTCTGCTGCTGATGGGGACACAGATGTAAGGAGAGACTCTGCTGATGGGGACATTGATGTAAGGAGGGATTCCACTGATGGGGACACAGATATAAGAAAGTACTCCGCTGATAGGGACACAGATGTGAGGAGGACTCCGCTGCTGGGGACACAGATGTGAGGAGGGCTCCGCTGCTGGGGGCACCTTATGTAAGGAGGGACTCTGCTGGGGGCACCTGATGTAAGGAGGGACTCTGCTGGGGGCACCTGATGTAAGGACATATTCTGCTGGGGGCACCTGATGTAAGGATGGACTCCGCTGGGGGATCTGATGTAAGGACGGACTCCACTGGGTGCACCTGATGTAAGGACGGACTCCGCTGGGGGCACCTGATGTAAGGACGGACTCCACTGGGGGCACCTGATGTAAGGACGTACTCCACTGGGGGCACCTGATGTAAGGAGGGACTCCACTGGGGGCACCTGATGGCATCTGGTGACAGGCAACGTGGCAGGTGATACGCTCAGGGCTCCCGCTGATTCTGCATTATGGAGAGTTGAATGATTTTATTTTATATTACAATGTAATAATAGAAATAATGCGCTTCAGTCATCCTGACACCATAACAACCATGGTGCCGGGATGATTGAAGCACTAACACCAGGTGTTTGGAGTATCTTTATCTGCTGATTGTTAAACCTTCTGGAATACACATATTTCTATTGTTGTGTAGGATCTGGGCCTGCTGTCACTCCATCTCTCTCTCCCTCCCTCTCCCTCCATCCCTCGTTCATCTCAGACGCTAACCACACCCCTTAGAGCCACACCCATTCAAGTCACGCCCACTATTTTGCTGAAACCATGCAAATTTACTCCAAGTGGGAGGGGTCAAAAAGGAAGGGCGGGGTCTGGCGCCCCCCCATCCTAAAACTTCATCAGTCACCACTGCTCTAAGTTGAAAAAAATATGGAAGTGCAGGACAATGATTCAAAAGTTAGCACTTCTGTCATGAAGCATTGGAGTCCTTGGTACAGGTCCTGGCCAGGTTTCCTCCCAAACAACAAAGATGTGCAAGTGGGTTAATCAATTCAATACCAGGCACTTTTACCCCCTTCCTGCCCAGGCCAATTTTCAGCTTTTAGCACTGTCACACTTTGAATGACAATTGCACGTTTTTCTTAATTTCTGTTGTAAAATTTTGTAAATAAGTAATTTTTCTCCTTCACTGATGAGGCTGCACTGACGGGCATTGATGAGGCGGCACTGATGAGCAGCCTTAATGGGCACTGATAGGCAGCAATGATGGGCACTGATGGGCGGCACTGATAGGCGGCAATAATGGGCACTGATGGGCAGCAATGATGGGCTCTGATGGTTTGTTTGATCTTTGTTTATCACCTGAGGCCATTCACTTCACTTGGTATATGTAAGAGTTTACAAACACTAAGGTAACTACTTGCCAGCCAGCCGCTGTCATAATACGGCTCCCCTGCGCAAATTGGCATAGCTGTACGACAGGTGCTTTAAGGGGTATAGGGGGCGCGTGAGCCCGCCGCGTGACGTAGGAGCTAATGCACGTGCTTGGCAGCCGCGATGTCCGCCGGGCACCCGCAATCGCTCCTGAAAGAGACAGAACGGAGATCTGTAAACAGACAGATCTCCTTTCTGTCAGGAGAGAGGAGACCGATCTGTTGTTCCTATTGATTAGGAACAACGATTGGTCTCCTCCTCCAGGCAGTCCTATCCCCCCACAGTTGGAAACACTCCCTAGGACACACATTTAACCCCTTGATCGCCCCCTAGTGTTAACCCCTTCCCTGCCAGTGACATTTATACAGTAATCAGTGGCTATTTTTAGCTATGATCGCTGTGTTAATTTCAATGGTCCCAAAAAAGTGTCAAAAGTGTCCGTCGCAACGTCACAGTACGGCTAAAAATCGCTACCATTACTAGTAAAAAAAAAAAAATAATAAAAAATGCCATAAATCTATCCCCTATTTTGTAGACGCTATAACTTTTGTGCAAAGCAATCATTATACGCTTATTGCGATTTTTTTAACCAAAAATATATAAAAAAATAGATATCGTCCTAAACTGATGAAGACTTTTTTTTTTTTTTGGATATTTATTATAGCAGAATGTAAAAAATATTGTTTTTATTTAAAAAATGTTGCTTTTTTTTGTTTAAAGCTCAAAAAATAAAAACCACAGAGGTGATCAAATGCCACCAAAAGAAAGCTCTATTTGTGGGGAAAAAAAGGATGTCAATTTTATTTGGGTACAGCGCCGCACGACCTCACAATTGTCAGTTAAATGGACGCAGTGCCTAATCGCAAAAAAATGGCCTGGCCAGGAAGGGGGTAAATCCTTTCGGGGCTGAAGTGGTTAAAGTGATATGTAAAGTGCTCTGCAACTGCTGGAGCTATATAAATCCTGTATAGTAATAATAATGTTTAAATATATAACAGTTTTTACCAATTTCCAGGATTCCCGTTACCATTTAACCTCAAAAATAACAGCTGCAGCCTACATTATCAGGATACTTTCTCTTATAGGGCGTACACACGGTCGGACATTGATCGGACCTTCCGACAACAAAATCCTAGGATTTTTTCCGATGGATGTTGGCTCAAACTTGTCTTGCATACACACGGTCACACAAAGTTGTCGGAAAATCCGATCGTTCTGAACGCGGTGACGTAAAACACGTATGTCGGGACTATAAACGGGGCAGTGGCCAATAGCTTTCATCTCTTTATTTATTCTGAGCATGCGTGGCACTTTGTCCGTCGGATTTGTGTACACACGATCGGAATTTCCGACAACGGATTTTGTTGTCGGAAAATTTTATCTCCTGCTCTCCAACTTTGTGTCGTGGAAAATCCGATGGAAAATGTCCGATGGAGCCCACACACGGTCGGAATTTCCGACAACACGCTTCGATCGGACATTTTCCATCGGAAAATCCGACCGTGTGTATGGGGCATCACTGTCACTGGAAATGCTTTTTTGAATTTTTTGTGAACGTGTCTATTCCAATATACAGTAACATCCTAATAGTTGTGGGTTGTCAGTGTAGAGAAATTACCTGTAATTTGTAGGGGTCCTATTCTTCTCTCTATGGGCTGCCTCAGACTAGGATGCTGCACTCTGCAGATGAACTCTGACCTCTGATCTTCTGGCAGTGTTGGGGTGAAGAGCAGACTGGCTGTACAGCTGTATGTGTTATCTGACTGTCTCTGGTGTTCACTGATTTCACTCTTGTATTTATTGTTATCAACAAGACATTTGTCTGTCCCCATCTCCTTCTTATACCATTCCACAGTCAGATCCTCAGGGAAATATCCAGAAATGTTCACTTGTATTTTGGACTCAGTGTTGAGTTTTAGGTCAGATGAATTTAGTTCTCCAATCTGTGGACAAGGAAGATCTGGAAGGTAATCAAAATTATTAGTCCAAATAAAATAAATATTATAATAACGGAAACAAAGACATGTAATTATGTACATTTCAAGTAATGTATGCAATCAGAGATATTATCCGGTTGTCCGGTAGGTGCTTCTCCTAATAACCCCTCTGAATGAGAAATTTAAATGCTGCCTATATGTTTAAGAAGGAGGGGGAGGGGGTATCCCAAACCCTTTTTAGGCTGATTATTTTGCTATGTTTACAATTTCACTATATGCAAAAGACGTCACATGCCTGACGAAGGGGTCCTGCGTGACTCCGAAACGTTGCACTCTCTTTGTGTTGTGATCATGCAATAAACTACACGTTTGGACGCTATCTACGCTGTTCCATGGTGTGCTGGCAAATATTTCCATTTTGACTTGAACCAGTATCCAGCTGGTTGTTGCTGCAGCACCCATATTTCATGAGCTTATCCAGGAAAGTGTGCGATGGGAATATAAAGTATTATATGCAAAAGACACCCCCCTCCTGAGACTCAGTTTCCATCTAGAATATGGAAACTTGCTGACTTGAGTAGATTCACAGGCAGTTTAACTCATTGGGAAGGCTCAGAAGTGGAATCCAGTGTTAGTTTATTGCAGCTGGGCACATACAGAGGATGTCAATCTGGTCTATTTTGAAGGTTAAAAGACAAATGGTTACCGTTTAACCACTTCAGCCCCGGAAGATTTTACCTCCGTAGCCTCCCTGGCGGTATTCCTGAGTGTGGCTCGGGGTTAAATTTCAGTACCATTAGCGGTAACCCCGAGCCACACTCAGGATTGTATTGCAGGATCCTGGTGTAGTGTACTTTCCTTGTCCCCAGGATCCTGTGATGTCCACCCGCGGTGTCTGCAGCCTCTGTCCGAAGCCTCTGTGTGCCGGGCTTCGTTCCCCGCAAGCATCGCGATGCACGGGGGCAGAGCCTGGCGGCAGATTAAAAAAATTTAAAAGTCATAATACATACAGTACTGTAATCTTACAGATTACAGTATTGTATGAAATCATTTCACCTCCCTTTTGTCCCTAGTGCTTTGTCCAATGCCCTGCATGCAGTTTTATATGATATATACTCTTCTTTCTGCCTGGAAACTGGAGATTGTCCATAGCAACCAAAAAGTGTCCCTTTACATCAAAAGTGGCTTTAGACCAGCTAGAAAACAGCGATAATAAATTAGAACACTTGCAGAATTTAGCGATAGTGAATCGTGGGGAAATTTATTTTATTATTATTATATATTTTTTTTTTATTATTTATATTTATTTATTATATTATATTTTATGATTTTGTGTTTCAAACTTCATCATACCCGGGATATCTACTAGACTCTTGTTTGGACAGATATAAGTGTGTTATTGCTAAAAATTACAGGCCTACAATATAAAACGCCAAATTTCCATGCAAAATAATTGTACCGCTTTCAGCAACTAAAATCCGACATAATCATACCGCCAGGGAGGTTAACGACCAGGGCATTTTTTGTGATATGGCACTGTGTTGCTTTAACTGACAATTGCGCGGTCGTGCTTCGCTGTACTCAAAGAAAATTGGCTTCCTTTTTGTTTCCACAAATAGAGCTTTTTTTTTGTTTACAAACTTTTTATCTGGTACATTATGGTGGTACAAAATTTTTGACATGTGTCCAGTAAATTACAATATATAATAATCATTGGAAGATCTGGAATATAGTAATGCAAAAACATAGAAGAAGAATAATTTCTTATATTTAATACATATGGTATACTAATAATCAGGCAATGATTTAAGTGTGGATTTAGTGTTTAATGAGTGGTATTGATTGAAGGTGGGTTTTCTAAATGAGGTTTAAAAGGTGGTCAGAGTATATGAACCAGGGGTTCCATTTTTTCTCAAGTAAATGAGTGGTGTTGTGTTGGGTGTGAAAATGTTTTTCCATGAGATAAATGTTATTAGATTTTAGTTGAATAATTGGTAGGTCTGAGGATTTGAAGAGCTACAAGCCAATAAATATAGACACAGCTTGTGTGAACTAGTCTTAGGTTGTGAATAGTTTTTTTTAAATCAAATCTTTTTTTATTTTTATAATGCTTATTTCATACAAAATGATAAGAAGGAAGATAGTTTTCATACAGAAAAACAGTATGAGGATCTTATCGTCATTCCATTTCATATTATACACATATTCACATAAAGAAGCTTACAAATACAAAAAAAATAAAAAAACTCATATAACATTAACCACACACACCAACAATAAACATACACCTTGCAATAGTTTATTTTACTTTGTTCAACTCCCATCATCTTAATATATTATAGATCAATCTCCTCATCCCCATCCTCCCCTATCCCCCACTCCCCCATCCCCCACACCAACCCCTCCACTTAAGCCATCATACAGCAAATTACTCGAGTTGATCCAGTAATGCCAAATTTTGCTAAATTTCTGGGGGACTCCCCTATGTTTATATGTTAATCTTTAATTTTTTTAATATATAGTTTACCTTATTACTCCACTGTTTGTGAGTTGGTGAAGTCTTAGCTGTCCATTTTTGTAAGATAAGTTTACGGGCTAAGTAGAGAGATCTAGTCCACATTATATGCATATTTACAGATAAAGTTCCATCTGGAATTATTCCCAATAGAGACAATTTAGAAGTATCTATTATTTCTGTTCGCGAAATCATATTTAGGGTCATAAAAACTTTTTCCCAATATCTACGAAGTTTGGGACATCGCCAAAGCCTATGGATAAGAGAGCCATTCGAAACTAAGCATCGTGGACATAAAGGTAAAGCGTTTTTTCCCCACACAAACAATTTTTGTGGGGTATAGTGGGTTCTATGTAAAATGAAAAGCTGAGTCAATTGCTGAGATGGTGAAATAGATACCTCAGGAAGGATCTCCATGGCACGGGTCCATTCATCTTCATTAAGATCTATCAGATCTTTTTGCCAGCGAATAAAACTCTTAACTTGTCCGTCTGCCTTGACTGTATTTAATAGGATGTGGTAGATAACCCCTATTAATCCCCGTTTAGTAAGTCTAACTGAAGTTGCTTTCAGTAATATTTCTGATGGATTATATTGAAATTGGAATGTTGAAGCTTGGCTTTGTAGAGCGTGGCAAATCTGAAGATACTGATAGATGTTAGAATTTGATAATTGGAAACGATCTTTCAATATACTAAAAGGCAATAAAATATCCCCCTCAAATAATTGGTAAAGGAATTTTATCCCAGCCCTTTTCCATTCTAAAAATTCTGGTATTTTATTTATCTCGGGTAAACAAAAATTCTCTCATATTGGCATATGTCTTGTATATCCCTTATGCTGCGTAGTAATGCGTATTGTCTCCCACAGTTTATGGATTAGATGAAAAGTTGGAAATTTTCTCTTCTCATAAAATCTGTGGGAGACTATTCACTGAACTAATGGTAAAGGTTTTAACTGAGTCATTATTATATTCTGTATAGGATCTCGATCATCTATCTCCTCCCAACCACACCAGTGTTGAAGTTGTGCTGCGAAAAAGTAGAGTCTAGAGTTAGGGACCCCTATTCCACCTCTATCTTGTGTCTGTTGGAGGGTTTCAAGTTTAATTCTTGGTTTACCAGGTTTCAAAATAAGGTCTCTAAATGAAGAATCTAATGTCCTGAATAATTTTGATGTCAACCAGACTGGAGAGTTATGTAATAGGAATAGCATTTGGGGGAGCCACACCATCTTCACCAGATTTGCTCTCCCTATCATAGTTAATGGAAATTTGCTCCAGGTTTTACTTTGTTGCCTGAATTTACCTAGGAGAGGTAATACATTCTCAACTATATAATCCTTAACGTTTGAGGTAATTGTTACCCCCAAGTACTTAAATGACGTAACATACTTAATCTGGTGATTCTGGTGTGGAGGCCCCAACTGTATCGGGTTCATTGGATCAATCGGCATTATTACTGATTTATCCCAATTAATATTAAATCCCGAGAATGTACCAAAATGATCAATAAGTGAGATAACTTTAGATATAGAATAATGTGTATTCTCCAAAGAAACTAGAAGGTCATCGGCAAAGAGTGCTATTTTTTCTTCGCTCACACCTCTCTGGAATCCCACAATGTCTGAATTTTCCCGAATAGCCTCCGCCAGGGGTTCCACAGCCAGTGCAAAAAGGAGAGGAGATAGGGGACAACCCTGTCTTGTTCCTCTCTTCAGAAAGAAAGGTAATGAAGTTGAACCATTAATCTGTACTCTTGCACTCGGGGAATTATATAACAATTGTATCCACTTAATGAATTTTGGTCCTATTCCAAAATTTTTTAGGGAAGCCCATAGATAATTCCACTCGATACTATCGAATGCCTTGGAGGCGTCGAACGATATAATAGCTCTATTTCCAGAATTATCTATGGGTACCTGTAAGTTTAAGAAAAGACATCAAATATTATTGGCTACTGATCTATTTGGAATAAAACCTGATTGATCATGGTGTATTAATTTATCAATATACTTTGAGAGTCTAGTTGCTATTATCTTTGCCAAGAGTTAACGTCAGATGTTAACAGGGATATAGGGCGATATGCATCAGGCTTTGTTTGTTCTTTACCTGGTTTCAAAATAGAGATAATCACAGCCTCTTTCATCGAGGGGGGTAAAGATCCCACCTCGTAGGCATTAGGAGATCAGGTAGTAATACCTCTCCATATATTTTATAAATTTCTCCTGAAAGGCCATCTGACCCAGGAGATTTATTATTAGATAAATTAGTCGCTGCAACCCTCAGTTCATCTAGTGTTATTGGTTCCTCCAATATCTCCCTATCATCGTCTGTCAGCCTTGGCAAATCAATGGACCCAAAGAACTTTTTCATCTCCTCCTCCTGATCTCTTGTCCTACTTGTATATAGCTTCTGATAGAAAGTCCAAGACACTTCTAGGATCTCTATGGTATTGTTGGTCTTCCCAAATTCAGAAATATGAATTTCCGAAATAAGAGATGTTGGTTGCTGTACCTTTATAATAGAGGCCAGTATACGTCCTGTTCCTTCTCCCTCCTCAAAATAAGGTTGCTGCAAAAAAAAACCTTTTATTTTCTGCTTTTTTTATGGCTACTTGTGCATATTTTTCTTGACTATTTATCCATTGTGTACAAGTACTTTTATTAGGATTAGCTATATATAATGCTTCAGCTTTTAACATACTATCGGCAAGATTTTTTTCCCAAGCTTTAAATTGTTTATTTTTTTTGAAATTTGTGAAATAAAAAGGCCTCTAAAGTAAGCTTTCTGTGCATCCCAGTATGTTAAGGGTGATACAGTTGATTTATTCATCTCTTGGAATGTAATACGTTCTAATTTAATTTCATCTGGAGGAAAAAGTGAAATCCAATATGGATTCACCTTCCACAGTCTATTCCCCACCTTAATCCTAAATGAAAAGGATAATATCATAGGTGAATGGTCGGATATACCTCTGGCCTCATATTTAATTTCACTAAGATATGGTAGTAGGGAGTCAGACCCTAGTGCTAGGTCTATTCTAGATAGGGTATTATATGTACTCGAAAAACATGAAAATTGTCTACTGGTTGGATTTCGCAATCTCCAAAAGGTCAAGTAGTCCAATTTCTGCTATGTATTTGCAGGGCCGTCTTTAATATTGATTGGACCCTGGGCAAAACTTTTCTTGGGCCCCCCCCCCCCCCTTGCAGTTTTGCTCTCCAACTACTCTGAGACATACAATAAATAGCAGCTAGACTCAAAATCAGTTTACTGAATCAGATCAGGCAGCAATTGCGATTGGTTTCCAGAGGTTACAGTGTATCATTACTGCTCACTGACTGGTTGCTAGAGGTTACAGCACACATTACGGCTCACTGATTAGTTGCTAGAGGTTACAGCACATGATTTCTGCTTGTTGATTGGTTTCTAGAAATTACTGTGGATATGACCTCAGGGGGGCATGATATACATATCAATGCTGCCGGCCCCTGCTATTTACATATGAATGCCATCGCTATTTATAAATAAATGCCGGCAATTTACATGTAAACACAGGGTCTGCAGGTGAGTCATCTGTACACAACAATAGGGCAGAGCTGGGCAGCATTAGTAGCAGCACTTCACTTCACACTGAGATATTGGGACACAGCACAGAACTAAAACCTCAAGGGATGGGGGAATTTAAACCAGGATAGTTGGCAAGTATGAGGTAGCTGCTTTGGGTCCCACAACAATGACAGGGCCCAGGGCAGCTGCCCCTTTTGCCCTGCCTTAAAAACTGCCCTCTGTATTTGGCAAAGGCCGTAGTCCCCTGTGGATATCGTTTATCCGATAAGGAAAATGTATCCATTGATGGATCCATATAATTGTTGAAATCACCAGTTATCATACATAATCTATCTGGTTTATCGGATACAAATACAATAAATTCCTTCAAAATTTCAGGAGAATATGGTGGTGGAATATAAATATTTGCCAATACACATCTTTGTCCAGACAATACACAGTCCAAAATGATGTATCGGCCCCTACTATCCTTTCTGACCTGTCTACATTGAAAATAAAATGTGTTGGCTATAAGAATAGATACACCTCTAGAGTATGATGTATATGTTGAATGAAATTGGGTTCTAAACTGATTTTTCTTTAAGTAATGCAACGTGTGAGGAAGTAGGTGTGTTTCTTAAAGGCAGATTATAGAAGGTGAAAATCTCGTCAGTGAAGTGAAGATAGCCTGCCGTTTTGATGCAGTGCCCAAGCCTCTAAAATTCCATGATATTATTACATCTTTCTGAGAGGTCATAAAAAAATTACATCTTATATTTTAACTTCAATTATACTCATATTGCAGACTATATTTATACTCCAATAGCCACTTGGCCATAAAGTAGAAGGGCAAAAAACATAGGCCTATAAGAGGGAAGAGGCAAGAGGTAGGAAAGGATATCAAAGATTTACAAACTATCTTCATAATGATTTTTTTTATAGTACCATCCATCACTTGATTCCCAGGAGCTCAATAATAGGATGGAGAAGGGGGGAAGGAGAGGAGAGAGAGGAGATCTGAAGCAGGAGCCTAGCGATAGAGTTGATATGCAGAGGTTTAGTGAAAGGTGTAACCAGACTAACACATAAAGCAAATGAGACAAAGACAAACAAACAACCAGGACCAGGACACAAAAAAGACAAACACATAAAGAACTGAAAAGTAAAAAAAACTATTTGGATATGTTATAGTGTTAGTCCAACTGTGTTAGCACACTAAATTTGGGGTTCCTAGCACCAAGTGGCCCCGAGATATGGGGCCCCAAAGTCAGGTCGGAAAATGTCATTCTTTGCTGCAGAAGTGCCTGACATTTTGCAACCCGACTTTGGGGCCCCATATGTGGAGGCCACTTGGTGCTAGGAACCCCAAATTTGGATATGTTGTAGTGCTAGGTCCACTGTGTTTGCACATCAAATTTGGGGTTCCTAGCACCAAGTGGCCCCGAGATATGGGGCCCCAAATTCAGGTCGGAAAATGTTATTCTTTGCTGCAGAAGTGCCTGACATTTTGCGACCCGACTTTGGGGCCCCATATGTGGAGGCCACTTGGTGCTAGGAACCCCAAATTTGGATATGTTGTAGTGCTAGGTCCACTCTGTTTGCACATCAAATTTGGGGATCCTAGCACCAAGTGCCCCGAGATATGGGGCCCCAAATTTAGGCCAGAAAATGTTATTCTCTGAAGACGCTTCTAGACGCAAACGCAGTAAAACGCGGCTAAACGCTGCATGCAAACGCGGCAAAACGGGCGTTTCTTAACGCTGGTTACAGCTTTTAAAAACATGTGTTCAGCAGAGTTTGCACCAGCGTCTCGTGTGCATGAGGCCTAAGGGTTTGTGAATGTAAAGGATTGCGCAACTGTTGGTGCTATATAAATCCTGTATTTCGTGTTTCCCTAAAAACAAGATCGGGTCTTTTATTAATTTTGGCAACAAAAGACACAGTAGGGCTTATTTTCGGGGTAAGTCTTATCATGTAATGTGTATTTGCCAGTTCTTGTGCCACCTGTCTTCTCTCCCCCTCTCCCTCCCTGCCTGTCAGCTCAGGAGTTGTTAGCATTTAGCAATGTTGTTAGCATTTAGCATTGTGTGTTTAAATGCTTGTAAAATCCTATAATTCACTCTATTATAGTATTATATAATGTACAATGTGAGTGTTATTGTGATGTAATTGTGGCAAATACCTGCGTTGCAGCACCACCTGTCGCTTACGTGACCCGCCGGAGCTCATTGTACTACAGAAACACACATTGTACATTATTTAGTACTGTACAATAGACTGGATTATAGGATTTTACAAGTACTTTAACTACTTCCCTACCGCCCCATTGTAATATAACGGCCGCAGGAACCCTTTGTCCCTCCGGGCGGCCGTCATATGATGTCCTCGGCTTCCCGGCATTGTAGAGAGCGTGCGTGCCGCATCATTTGGGACCCAAAGCACGTGCCCGGTGGCTGCCATGTCCGCCGGGCACCTGTGATTGCTTATCACAGAGCAGGGACGTGGATCTGTGTGTGTAAACACACAGATCCACATCCAGTCAGGTGAGAGGAGACCGATCCGTGTGTTCCCAGTACAGAGGAACACCGATCGGTCTCCTCCCCTTGTGAGTCCCCTCCCCCTACAGTTAGAATCACTCCCTAGGTAACACATTTAACCCCTTGATCGCCCCCTAGTGTTAACCCCTTCCCTGCCAGTGACATTTATACAGTAATCAGTGCATTTTTATAGCACTGATCGCTGTATAAATGTCAATGGTCCCAAAATAGTGTCAAAAGTGTCTGATATGTCCACTGCAATGTGGCACCACCGATAAAAATGGCAGATTGCTGCCATTACTAGTAAAAAATAAATAAACAATAAAAATGCCATAAATCAATAACCTATTTTGTAGACACTATAACTTTTGCGCAATCCAATCAATATACGCTTATTGCGATTTTTTAAACCAAAAATATGTAGAAGAATACATATCGGCCTAAACTAAGGAAAAAAAAAAAAAAAAAAAATGGGATATTTATTATAGCAAAAAGTAATAAATATTGTATTTTTTTTTCAAAATTAAAAAATAAAAACCGCAGAGGTGATCAAATACCACCAAAAGAAAGCTCTATTGTGGGAAAAAAAATGATCAAAATTTAATTTGGGTACAACATTGCACGACTGCACAATTCTCATTCAAAGTGTGACAGCGCTGAGAGCTGAAAATTGGCCTGGGCAGGAAGGGGGTGAGAATGCCCTGTATTGAAGTTGTTAAACTAGGGCTTGGGTGGGAAGTGGTTAAATATCAATCCTCTTATTTTAAAATACAGGTTTCTGTCATACTTCAAGTTGTCAGTGTAGCATTGGCCCGACCCCCAGAGGCCTAGTGGTAACCTCCAGAGTCAGGGAGAGCTGACAGTCTGTGTAGAGTGGGCTACAAGGCATGGTGGGTGCAATCAGATGGAGTCATGGGCGCCAGACACTTTTTGAATGCAAAAGAGATTTATTGTCTCTTAACAGAACAGTGGGCGAGAGGGTTAGGGCCAGGGCACCCTTAAGTAGATGCAATGATAATTGGCAGACTCCGAGACTTCTAGGTAGACAGCTATACAGTGGAAGGTCTCCAGCTGCATACCACTTCTGTATAGGTAGGACAGCTGTCTCCTATGGCAAAATATCTTGTAACAGTCACTAACGGTGGTTGTACTTCAACTATTAACACAGAATAGTTCTTCTCTTACACTACAGTCTTCCACTGTAGATTGGCACGCACTGAGCTCCCAGTGTCTCACTAGACTTTCAGATCCAATCGCCACTAAATCTCCTAAGCTCTTCCACAACTAATGAGCTGTATACTCCTTAAGCGTCACCCCTGCTATCCTGCTAGGTCTCTGGCTTGGCACTTGCGGAAGCTTTCCCACTTCTTCACCGTCCCAGGCTGGTGAGAAGACTTCTCTGGCACTGGCTCCTACTTACTCACTGTAGTCTCCAGTAACAAGGTGGATGGTCTCTTTGTGGCGACAACTTTCCCTCTACCTCCGACCACAACTGGTTCCCCGGCCGGCAGAACCTTTATTCTTGGTTGGACTCCAATCCTGAAGTCCCAACCCTATGCTGCTTCTCCTGCTCCTGGATAGGCCTCAGGCAGCCTAGCAGCCAGGTGTCCCTGGGATAGGCCTCAGGCTTCCACCCTAGCAACCCGGGTGACATAACACATGTCCACCCAGACAGCCGTTGAGGTGGCACAGAACACCAATCACCCAAATAAATAGGCTCTCCCAGCAGGCCAAGGGACAAAAGAGACCCCAGCTAATTGGATGAGACACCCCATCCATTCATGATCTGACCTTGCTAAGCCCTTGTCATTCCAATGTTACCAGCACAGTGCCACCTAGTGACAGAAGAGAAAAGGTGCAGCAATTCCAGAGTTTAGAGAGGAATCAGAGGATCTTCTAACAATTAACCAGGATAACTACTACCTAACTAAACGAAAAGCAACCCTGCCTAAACACCAGGGTGCTACATCAGTAAAAATGTGCTTTGTCAGTACAGTAAATGTTTCATGTTTTGACAGTTGTGGAGTGTTGGTAACCCTGATTAGGACAGACAGTGTTCAAATCTACTTACATCTGATAATGAAGATCTGCCTGCACAGTAGAGACAGGGTTAATTATAGCAAATACAGCTGTCCAGACCCCTCATAAACAAAGATAATTAGTAGGATTTTACAGTGCTAGGGGGTCCAGAATAGAGCATCAAAAAAAGGTTCACTGCCATTTTTAAATATTTGCTATGCTATGTGAAAACATGTAACCATTATAAAGTAGGTGCTATCCCAATTTGCCTGAAAAATTGAAAATATGCTTTAAGTTCAAACCTATGTGGAATCAAACATAGATTGTAAAGTTCTGGACTATTCCAAGGATTCAGGTAGCTATTAATATGTTTAAAAAAATTTAGAGCTGCAGGCTAATGCCCTGTACGCACGATCGGTCATTCCGAAGGAAAATGTGCAATCGGAGCTTGTTGTCGGGAATTCCGATCGTGTGTGGGCTCCATCAGACTTTTTCCATCGGAATTTCCGACACACAAAGTTTGAGAGCTGGCTCTAAAATTTTCCGACAACAGAATCCGTTTGCGTAAATTCCGACAATTCCGACGCACAAAGTGCCACGCATGCTCAGAATCAAACAGAAGAGCAGCACTGGCTATAGAACTTCATTTTTCTTGACTCGTGATACATGTTGTACGTCACCGCGTTCTTGACGTTCGTAATTTCCGACCGACTTTGTGTGACCGTGTGTATGCAAGACAAGTTTGAGCCAACATCCGTCGGAAAAAATCCGATGGATTTTATTGTCAGAATGTGCGATCATGTGTACAGGGCATAAGGATCACTTCTGTTGTCACTGAAATGTTTTATTAATTCTGTGTGAAGTTTGCTATTCCATAATATAACATCCTAATAGTTGTGGGTTGTCAGTGTAGAGAACTTACCTGTAATTTGTAGGGGTCCTATTCTTCTCTCTATATACTGCTCCATACAGGGATGTAGCACTCTGCAGATGAACTCTGACCTCTGATCTTCTGGCAGTGTTGGGGTGAACAGTAGACTGGTTGTACAGCTGTATGTGTTATCTGACTGTCTCTGGTGTCCACTGATTTCACTCTTGTATTTATTGTTATCAACAGCAACAAATCTGTCCGTCCCTATCTCCTTCTTATACCATTCCACAGTCAGATCCTCAGGGAAATATCCAGAGATTCTCACTTGTATTTTGGACTCAGTGTTGAGTTTGAGGTCAGGTGAGTTTAGTTCTTCAATCTGTGGATGCCAAGGAAGATCTGGAGAGAATCACAATTATTAGTCCATGTGAACCAAATATTATATCAGACACAAGTATTTGTAGTCAAGTACCTTTTGAATAATTTAAATATGAAAATTATCCTATAATGATTTTAAAGTGGTTGTAAAGCCACTATGATATCATACAATCTCCTTTGTTAAATAAGAACATGTGCCCCACTGGATGTGTTTTATAAAACATATTCTGATTTCTACCTTATTTAAGAGCGCCTCATGGCGCTCACGTGACTGCTCGCCTCTCTCCTCTCCTTGGTTGACAACTACAGTGGGAGGGGCCGATAACGCCCGCTGACGTCAGCAGGGAGGAGGGGAGGAGAGAGGTGAGCAGTCACGTGTGCGCCGGGAGGTGCTCTAAAATAGGGTAGAAATCAGCATTTTTTTAAAAAAAAACACATGTATTGGGGCACATGTCCTTATTTAACAGAGGGGATGTTATGATCATATTATAGTTTTTTTAGCAGCAGGAAGGGAAGGGGCGGGGAGCAGATTGTCACTGACACAGCTGACAGGCAGGGAGGTGAGGGGGGAGAGGAAGACAGAGGAGAGCTGCGGCTGGAGGAAGCACGTAAAACTGACCACAGTGTCAGGGCTTAGCAGCCATGATAAACTATAGTCAGTTTACAGCGGGGAGGGCAGAACCAGGCAGGATCAGCCAGGTATTTTATATGATACAGGGGGACAAATTACATAGCCCAAGCAATGTGCTATATAACATGCTTTAAGGCAGGGGTCTCTAAACTGTGGCCTTTTGCTTGCCTTAATCTGGCCCTTGGGGCTCTAATCCCTCCTCTAATACGAGACACTATTCTGCCATCTATCTAACACCAACAATGGAGCACCATTTCTCTCACTGACACCAATAATGGATATTATTAACTAGAATGTACTTTTGTACAAACACCATCTTATGCTGTACTCAATTATTACCTGATGGATTCAATATAATATTCTGGGGTTCTTTCACTGATTGATGCTTCCAGGTGACATAGACAGGAAAGCAGAGAGGTCGGGGCAATGTGAACACACTGGTAACATCAAATGATTCACCATCTGCAGACTGTGCTGGTTGAGAATAATCCATTAGCTTGGTTTGTGATTCTCCTGCGCTCCATCTGATTTTTATGTCCGGAGGGTAGAATCTCTTCAGAGTCAGCGAACATTTCACCTCTCCTGAATCACTGAGGGAGAATCTCACCGGCTCTATCATCTGTGGAGCCACTAGACATAAATACAAGAAAGATTACCAGTGTACAGTATCACATAGACAACTGCAGTGTGTAATACAATGGTGTTTAAAGCCTAAACTCTTGGAAAACCCAACATTGTATAGCTCTCAGTGAAACAGATACAGAGGTAAAGTCTTCTAATAGGGACATTTGTTCTAGTGACAGCTGTCTACGGGTTGCCATACATGTTACAAGCTGGCCATACAATCTTTGTACAATCAACTTTAGATTTTCCAAAACCATATAATAAGAGGACCTACCTAATCTAGCCAATTAATTTGTATCCAGTCAGACAGGCCATTGCACTACATAGTTGTGGGTAGATCTAAATCAGATTGTAATGTGTGGGAAGCTTAAGGGTGTTGTAAACCCTCAGGGTTTTCCACCTTAATGCATTCTATGTATTAAGGTGAAAAACCTTTTGTGCTGCAGCACCCCCCCCCCAGACCCCCCCCCCCTTTTTCTTAGCTGAGCTGTTCGTTCCAGCAAAGGGGACGAGCACAGCAGCTCCAGCCACTGTCTCGGGTCCATATTGGTAAGATTGATAGCAGCAGGAGCCATTGGCTCCTGCTGCTGTCAATCAAATCCAGTGACACGGGGGTGGGGCCGAGTTCTGCTCTCTGTGTCAATGAATGCAGCAGCTGGAGTGAGCCAGCACAAGTGCCCCCATGGAAAGTGGCTCTTTGAGGGGACACTCAAGAAGAGGAGGAGCCAGGAGCACCACTGGGGGACCCCAGAAAAGGAGGATCGGGGCCACTCTGTGCAAAACCCTTACACAGAGGAGATAAGTATGACATGATTTTTAAAAACGAATCTTTACAATCACTTTAAGAGGGGATTTGCCCTCACTTTAGAGGGATTCCCTGTCACTTCCGGTTGAGTCTCTAGAAGAGTAAGTCAAGGAAAATCTTCCTAATGGAACAGCAAAAAAACCTGACAGGGACTTTACCCTTTCCCCACCCAAAACTAAAAAGGAAAAGGTTTGGCTTTAAATATTCTTAGAATTAGAACTCCAGTTGTGGCAATTTGGACCAATGTTGGTATGTTTGTGCCATATCTGTGGGATCCCCGTGGAAGCTGGAAATCACTGTGGTAGACACTGTTACTACAGCTGTATTGTGCACGTAGGAGGTCGCTTGCTCAGCACTGACATCATTCAAGCATACATTTCTAAAAGAATACAAAGCTTTCCCTGATTGGACAAGGTGGAGAGGTGGGGAGGTGATGTCACAAACTCCACTTTTGCAATCGGCGAATACGTAACACCCATTGAGAAAATGCAAAGTGTTCTCTGAATGGCTCACATGCCAAGCTAATGACCTCCTGTGTTCAGTAAGCAGCAGGGCAGCCGCCATGAGACCCAGAAGCTAATTGAGATCAGTGTGGAAGCAGAGCCTACTACAGAGATTTCCAGCTTTTCATGTAAAAATTGCCATATATCAATTTCAGCTTTAAGTCCAAATGTATTGTATGTGTAATCAAACATATATTGTGACAGTTCTGGACAATTCCCAGGATTTAGGTAGCCAATTCACTTAAAAGATTACAACTGAAGGTTGAGAATCAATTCTGTTGTCACTGGAAATGCTTTCTGAATTCTGTGTGAATTGTTCTCTTCCCCCATTATAATATTCTAAGAGCTGTTGGTTATCAGTGTAGAGAACTTACCCATAATTTGTAGGGGTCCTAGTCTTCTCTGTATGTCCTTCACCAGACTGGAATGCTGCAATCTGCAGATGAACTCTGACCTCTGATCTTCTGGCAGTGTTGGGGTGAAGAGCAGACTGGCTGTACAGCTGTATGTGTTATCTGGATGTCTTTGGTGTTCACTGATTTCACTCTTGTATTTATTGTTATCAACAGCAAGAAATCTGTCTGTCCCCATCTCCTTCTTATACCATTTCACAGTCAGATCCTCAGGGAAATATCCAGAGATTTTCGCTTGTATTTTGGACTCAGTGTTGAGTTTGAGGTCAGATGAATTTAGCTCTTCAATGTGTGGATGCCAAGGAAGATCTAAGGAGTAATCCAAAATAATTAATCCAAACAAGGAAGATATTATAATTTATACAAGCACATGTTATAATGTATTTTACAAAGAATGTAATATGAAAATGTATATTTTTTTCAGGATTCTGAATTTTTTCACACTCAGCAGAGCACTAAGAGAGATTATTTAGATATCAGTTGGTCCTTCTGGTAATCGCTCAGAATGGTGGAGGTAGTAATGCTGTAGTGCATACCACTATGAACTCAAAATCCTTGAAGCGGAACTTTACCCATAACAAATTGATAAAAAATAATTCTCTTTAGCAAGAAACATACATTCCAGAACAATAACCACTTCCGCGACTTTCTCTGGCTCTCCCATCTCACTGGATCGGCTTTGATTGTCTCTTAGCTATGGTAACCCAGAAGCGATGACCTGACATCACTTCTGGTTTACCGGGATGTCAACAGCACCATTTAAAAAAATAATAATTAGAAAACACTGATCCTGGTGTTTTGAATGCTTTTAAGGGCAGAGGAGGAATTTGAGGTCAGATCTCTCCATAAAGAGTACCTGTCGCATGCCTACTGTCACAAGGATATTTAGATTCCTTGCGACAGCAATAAAAGTGGATAAAATTAAAGCAACAGTGTATAATAATAATAAAACAAAAAAAAAGTGCCCCCGTCCCCCCGTGCTCATGCGCAAAGGTCCTGCATGCATGCAAACAGCGACTGCCTCACACATGAAGGTATCACCGCGAAGGTCAGATCATGGGCAGGAATTCTAACACCAGACCTCTTCTGTACATCTAAAGTGGTAACCTGCAAAGGCTTTTAAAGCATTGCCTATGGATAGTAAAATTTACATTGTTTGTCGTCGTTGCACAGGCATGTCATTTTAAAGCGTGACATGTTTGCTATCTATTTACTCGGCGTAACATCATCTTTTATAATTTACAAACAATTGGGTGTAATAATTTTGCTTTTTTGCATTAAAAATATTGCATTTGAAAAACCGCTGCGCAAATACTGTGTGACATAAAAAAATTGCAAAACCCACCAAATAGTTCTCTAGGGCCTCTGCTTTAAAAAAATATATAATGTTTCAGGGGTCTAAATAATTTTCTAGCAAAATAAATGGTTTTTTAAAACAGCTTACCTGTAAAATCCTTTTCTTGGAGTACATCACGGGACACAGAGCACCATAATAATGACTATCTGGGTTATATGCTACCTTTAGGTGATTGGACACTGGCAACCAATAGTAAGAAGGTTCCTCCCATATAACCCCTCCCATACAGAAAGTACCTTTAGTTTTGTAGCAAGCAATGAAGATCCCAGAAAAAGAGGGGAGGGACCTTTGTGCCCCGTGATATACTCCAAGAAAAGGATTTTACAGGTAAGCTGTTTTAAAAATCCATTTTTCTTTATCGTACATCACGGGACACAGAGCACCATAATAATGACTATCTGGGATGTCCTAAAGCAATGCCTTTGAGGGGAGGGAACATAATATTCCTAGACTTCCCTTTTTAGGCTCAAGATTTATAAAGCTGCTTGCAGCACGCTCTGGCCAAAAATAGTCTCTCTTTGAGACCTAACATCCAGTCGGTAAAACCTGGCGAAAGTATGAACCGAAGACCAATCGGCTGCTTTGCAAACCTGAGCCATAGACACTTGTTGGTGCACTGCCCATGACGTACTAACTCCTCTGGTAGAGTGAGCCTTGAGATATCGAGGTGGAACCTTGTGTTTCATCTCATAGGCCTGGATAATGACCTGACGAATCCACCTAGAGATTGTAGAACTAGTTGCTGCCTGTCCTTTCTTAGGACCCTCAGGAAGAACAAAAAGTGAGTCAGACTTCCGAAAAGGGGCTGACATATCTAAGTAAACCTTGACAGCTCTCACCACATCCAGTGAATGGAGAGACCTTTCCTCCTTAAATTTAGGTTTAGGAAAGGAGGAAGGTAAAATGATATCCTGATTCAAGTGAAAACTGGAAACCACCTTGGGTAAAAAATCTGGACGAGGCCACATTACCACCTTGTCCTGATGAATAAACAGAAAGGGTTTTTCACAAGAAAGGGCGGCCAACTCAGACACCCTTCTAGCTGAGGATATTGCCACCAAAAAGACCAATTTCCTAGTTAATAGGAACAAAGGAATACGCTTAATAGGTTCAAAGGGTTGACTCTGTAGAGCTGAAAGCACTAAGTTCAAGTCCCAAGGGCAAAGGGCGGCTTAATTGGTGGCCTTAAATGTAGTACTCTTTTGACAAAGGCTTGTACTAAAGAATGAGATGTGATTGGCCTCTGGAAAAAAAAACGATAAGGCCGAAATTTGTCCCTTAATGGTTCCTAGGGATAAGTTTAAATCAATTCCTGTTTCAGAAAGGCAAGGACCCCCCCAATTGTATACATCTTCTCCTCTCACACCATGAGATGTACGACTTCCAGACTCTATGGTAAATTTTTCTAGACACTGGCTTTCTAGCATTTATTAAAGTAGACAAAACAGATCCTCTGATACCACGGTCTCTTAGTACTCTGGTCTCAATAGCCATGCCATCAAATTCAGCGACCGTAAAGAAGGATGGTATATGGGACCTTGGGACAACAGGTCTGGGCGGAATGGAAGGCACAATGGGTCCCCTACCGCCATCCTCACAATCTGTGAGTACCAAGACCTCCTGGGCCACCGTGGGGCCACCAGAATAACTGTCTTCTGTTCTTCCTGTATCCTGCGTAACAGGTGCGGCAGCATCTGGATTGGAGGACGTAAATTAGGGAAAATTAGGGAATACTGATCCCGGGGAACCACCAATGCATCCTTCCCCATGGCAAGTGGATCCCTGGTCCTGGACACGAAGCTGTCCACCTTGGCATTGAACCTGGATGCCAGGAGATCCACCTTTGGCATATTTGAAGGAAAACCTCGGGGTGAAGGGACCATTCCCCTGTTAACAATTGCTGACGACTTAGGTAGTCTGCCTGCCAATTGTCCACCCCTGGAATATAGACTGCCGACAAAAACGGCACGCGTCTCTCTGCCCAAGCCAATATGTGATCTATTTCTCTTTGGGCTGCCCGGCTCCGGGTACCCCCTTGGTGGTTGATGTATGCCACCACCGTGGAATTGTCGGACTGGACTCTGACCGGAGACCCCCGCAACCTGGACGTCCAGAATATGAGAGCTAAGCGAGCTGCTCGAATTTCCAGCAGATTCATAGGCAAGGTCTTTTCTACCTGGGACCATTTTCCTTGTACGGAGGCCTCTTCCATTACTGCTCCCCAGCCGAGACGACTGGCGTCTGAAGTTACCACTTTCCAGGTTACCGGCGGAAATGACTTCCCGCTTTTCAAGTTGCTGGTCTTTGACCACCAAGAGAGGTGCTGTTTTACCCTTGGGGATAGAGACATTGGATGATCCAAGGTTAGAACAGACTTGTTCCAAGCCTCCAGGATAGTTTCCTGGAACAACCTGGAGTGAAACTGCGCATAAGGAACTGTGCTGAAAGACGACACCATCTTGCCCAGCAGTCTCATGCACAGTCGAATTTCAGGGTCTTTCTACCCTTTTGATTTTTCTGACCAGCTCCACTATTGAGCTGACCTTTAAGAGGGGTAAAAACACCCTTTCCTGGGTCGTATCTAGGATCAGGCCTAGATATGTCAAGATTTGTCCATATTCAGAATCCAGCCTAGGCATCTCTCTAAATGAACGATAGTTGAAACGTTTTCTATCAGGGTGGAATAGGACTGGTCCTTTAACAGAAGGTCGTCTAGATATCCTATCACCGATATCCTTTGGGACCTTAGAGAAGCCAATACTGGAGCCAACACCTTTGTGAAGACTCTAGGGGCTGTAGCCAGACCGAATGGAAGTGCTACAAACAGGAAATGACACCCCTCTACTGCGAAGCATAGAAATCTTTGATGTGGACCGAAAATCGGCACATGCAGGTACGCATCCTTGATGTCTATGGATGCTAAAAAATCCCCTTTTTTTAAGGATGCGACTACTGAACAAACCGATTCCATACGGAAGGTTCGGACCTTTAGAAAGGAGTTGAGAGACTTGGGGTCCAGTAGGGGCCTTACCTCCCCATTCGGCTTCGGCACTGTAAATAGGTTTGAATAGAACCCTTTGAATCTTTCTTCGTACGGAATCTCGATAATTCCCCTTCTGCCTTTCTAGCTGTTCTAAGGCTAGGAATAGGCTTTTCTTTTTCTCTGGGTCCGATGGGACTCTTGATACCAGAAACCGATTTGGGGGAAAATCCTGGAACTCTATTTTGTAACCTTGTGTTATCGTGGAAATAACCCACCTGTCCTGCACCAACCTTGCCCAAGCATCTGCGAACCGCCGCAGTCTGCCCCCCACCTGTAAGAGTGGGGGCGTCCCTTCACAAGGAGGACTTGGAATTGGCCTTGGCCGGCTTTTGAGTCCAAGGTCTCTTTTGACCTTGAGGTTTCTTAGAGGCAGGTGGTTGAGGCCATCGATACTTCTTGGGAGAAGAGGCGCCTGGCCCAGGAGTGTTAGGAATTTTAAAGGAGGGCTGCTTATTCCTTCTCTTAACAGGAAGCAAGGAGCTCTTTCCGCCTGAGATTTTTTGGATATACTTATCAATATCTTCTCCAAACAAACGTTCCCCATGAAAGGGAAAAGCCGCGAGCAGTCTTTTGCATGGCATCTCGGCTGACCAGTTCTTTAGCCACAAGACTCTGCGCATATGTATAGAAAGTAGCGCAAAACGAGACATCTGCTGGATTGAGTCTTTTAATGCATCTACTGCAAAACATAAAGCGCGAGGAAGTTCTGACAATTCATCAGAATATTCCTCCTGAACAGGCAGGTTCCTGACCAATCTTTTAAAACGGTCCTTCAGGGATTGGCAAATTCCAATAGCCGCAACTGCTGGTTGCACTGCTGACCCAGCAACCACAAAGGAGGCCTTTAGTAAGGATTCCAGCTTTTTATCCGCTGGATCTTTAAACCCTTGGGCATTATCCACTAGACAGATTAAGCTTTTATTCACTGAAGAAATAGCAGCACCCACTAAAGGTGCATCCCACCTTTTTTTTTTTTTCCTCCATAGGGTATAAAAAAGAAAACCTCTTTGGAGGTAAGTATATTCTGTCTGGGTGGTCCCAGTCAGCGTAAATCAACTGCTCCAATAATGGATGCACAGGAAACGCCCGGGAACCTTGCTGAGGTCGCAAGAATCCCAATGTAGAACAGGAAAGTTCTGGCCCCTGTACAGGGGGTAACTTAAATCCTACTCTCACCATCTCAGTTAAAGACTGATAAACAATTTTTGGGATTGCGAAGCCGACAATGGTTCTTCAGAACCTGAGTCCCCCGCTGAGGACTCTTCAGCCTCTGCTTCTTTATCCCCTACGGCCACCTCCTCAAAATCCTCTGCCCATTCTGGATCCAAATCACAAGGACCCAACTGGCTAAGGGAGTCCTGGTGCTCAAGTGACTCAGCACTGGGATCAGGCTCAGGAGAGGGAGATCTATGCCGTTTTTTCCCTCCCTGTGTTACTTAGGCAATCATACCCGCTATTTTGCCTTCAAGGCAAGCTAGGGCTGACGTTAAGTCATCCTTAGTAACATAAGCCGATGCAGGGATACTGGTGGTGGCCACTATGCCTGACATATGCAATGGCTCAGGCAGGCCAAATGCCGCAGGTCTTTCAGGGGAGATTGATGCTGCAGTCGCCTGAGGCTGATCTCCTGTTTTTGAAGGAGTCACTTTAACCCCTGGACTTGCTCTACTCCCTGTACCTCATTTTCTGGAAGACATTGCTTACAAGATTTTGAGGGAAAACAATACTCTCTCTGTGCTATATGGCTGAAAACAGCGTATAGCAATCACCATGGCCTTAACTTTCCATATGTTGCAAATGCCCGACTCACGTAGACCTCTGTGTCCCACCACATACAAGTCTCATCTGACAAACAGCCTTGACACACGCTGGCGCCGACTTCCCTCTATATGCGTGCGTCGTCACGCGATGCACGCACGCCTGGGATCTTACTGCGCATGCGCACGCCCGTGGGGGACACGCGGCGCTATACCGCTACACCGCGATGCACGTGGTGACCACCACCAGCGTACGCCATAGCGTACACAGATGGATACAGGCGTACGGGCACGCGGCGCACTCCCGACGCACACTCCTCGCGTTTGCCCAGCAGACGCGGCCCCCCGTGTGGGAGACAGCCGCCCAAGTGTGCCTTTGCGGCTTTGTTTCTGAAACTATCAGTGGGAACATAAGGCATGAACATTTAACAACAACATGTCATGTAATTAGTAACAACAGTAATATTACTTAGGCCTCCAGAGGTAACACTCACCGATCCTTACTGCAGGGCCTAATAAAGGCCCAATCTTTCCCCATCACCGCAGTTAGCAACCACTAAGGACCTTCAAGGACCGGGTCCCCCCTTTTTGTTTGGGGTCCACACCCTTGGACCTGTAAAGCACCCTTTAGGTTTCCTTGGGTAAATGAAAGACCAGGAATACTATATAACAAGGGTCCAGCGCCATAAAGGACACATTGCAGACAAAACCTTGTTCTTTAACCAAGGCTCGGGTACCATCCACTTTAGCATGATATGCCGCCCGAATGGATACGATTATAACATCCTCACTGGGATATTATTGAAGAAATTTGAAGAACTTCCATAGCCGTGACCATCACCCTAAAGACACTGGCAAAAAACTAGGTACTTCCTGTATGGGAGGGGTTATATGGGAGGAACCATCTTACTATTGGTTGCCAGTGTCCAATCACCTAAAGGTAGCATATAACCCAGATAGTCATTATTATGGTGCTCTGTGTCCCGTGATGTACGATAAAGAAATACTGATTGTTACATGTAAACAAAATGTGCCAGAAAAAGACTGGTCTGGAAGTGGATAATTATGCTATCAAAATTAGTGTGTGCCTCCAGCATTGTTCCTGTTTCTTCTTGCCGGAGGCTGCAATTTTGCTAAAGCCCCAAGCCCCTGAGCAGCAGTACATTTTTAGGCTGTCAGCAGATCGGCCTCTACATTTTTGATACAGTCCCAAAAAAAAAAAATATTAGCAACTGAGCACTGAGCATGTGCAGGGCAGGGTGTGACAGTGTATTACTGGATTTTAAAAAAGTGTAGACATTTTAATGTTTTACATCGCTATACCTGTAAAAGAGGCCAGCCTAAAGTGATCTAGAAGGACTATGTTTTCTGACTAAAGTTCCACTTTAGTTTTGCTTGTTTCTTAGTCCTCCACATACACTCAAATACACTAAGTGCTTGTAAGTAAACATCCCCACTTGTATTGTGTTTTAGATTAGTCCACTCTGTTACACACATTGGACAGAGCCAGAATCACTGATGAGCACTCACAGGGGTTGATTTACTAAAACTGGAGAGTGCAAAAATCTGTTGCAACTCTGCATAGCAAACAATCAGCGTTCAGGTTAGTTTGTCAAAGTTTAGACCCCTTTCACACTGGAGGCGGTTTTCAGCTTTAGCGCTAAAATTAGCACCTTTAAAGCTCCTGAAAAAAGTCTCATCTGCAATCCCAGTGTGAAAGCCCGAGTGCTTTCACACTGGGGTGTATACACCACTCCTAAAGCTCCCCTGCTCATTGAAATCAATGGGCAGCGCCGCAAAAGAGCCTGTAAAGCGCATCGCCAGCTGCGCTTTGCGGACACTTTTAACCCTTTATTTGGCCGCTAACAGGGGTTAAAAGCGCCCTGCTAGCGCCCGGAAAACACTGGTAAAGCGCTGCTAGTTTTAGCGGTGCTTTACCAGCGGTTTTTGGGAGCTGGCAGTGTGAAAGGGCTCTTAAATGAACAAGCTGAAGTTAGAAGCTGATTGGCTACCATGCACATCTGCACCAGATTTTGCCCTTTCCTGTTTTAGCCCTGGTTCACATTGATGCTACTTTCAAAGTAGCAAGGTGAGTGCGATTTCAGGTGCTACTTGATAGACATCTGTGTGGCTTCATACACAGATGTTTATTGAAGTTGCACCTGAAAACGACAAAAGTAGTGCAGGAACTACTTTTGCAAATAGGTGCGGGGACACAATTGGACCGATTCCACCGATTGGAACAGTGCCATTGCTGCCAATAGGCTGCGACTTGTCATGCAATTTGATTTAATCACGTTAAGCCCAGGTTCACACTGGGCTACGGAAGTGAAGCTGTGCGAGTTCAACTGAACTCACACGATTTTACTCCCGCCTGCCAGTCCCGATTTCGGACGCGATTACAGAGACATCTGTGCAGGTTTCTGCACAGATGTCAATGTAAATCACGGGCTGAAATCACAAAAAGTAGTACAGAAATTACTTTTTGAATTTTCCGCATCTGTGGCGCTGCACCGATTCGAACGGTGCAATTGCCGGCAAATGCCGCTATTTTGACATGCAATTTGACATGCCAAATGTGGAACCCAGCTTACCTTGGAGGACACTGGAATCTCCTTGTCCAGCTCCCCCAGCCCCTCCTATGTGCAAGTTATCCCATGTCTATTAGGGGCACAGGGGGACCGAGAACCCTAGGCTGATCTGCACTAATAAGATTCACTGTACAACCACACTGGAATATTGTGTATATATATATATATATATATATATATATTTATTGTATATTGTCTCATATACTGTGTTTAGACTCTTTTCTAGTCTTTTAGTTTTTCCTTTTAGTTTTTCATTTGCCTTTTTCTGTCACTTTTTAAATAGCTTTTTTTTTTTTTTTTCTCTCTGGTTCCTTTAGTCTATCAATTAAGGGGGGTGGTTAATTGCTCACAGGTGCCTATTTAACTGGGTGTAGGACTCAGTCTGAGCGTGCTCAGTCTGAGGCTGTGGAACTCTGTGTAAGTGGAGCTGGTCTAAGTGGTGAGTTAAAACCAGAGTTTAAAACAGGAGGTTATAACAGGGGTCATAGTACCTGTGTAGTGTGAGTATCTGAGTGTTGTCTGAGTAGTGTGCGTGGATCGTTAGTACTTGTGTATTGTGTACTGTATACTTGAGTATTGCAAGTGCACGTAGGTCTGCTAATGTTCTGCGATTGCACGTAGGTCTGTGAGTACCTGTGTATTGTCTTGTTGTGTACCTTTGTATTGTCTTGAGTATTAGTGCCAGGAAGCTAGCTGTTAGGTAATTTGGACAGGGTAAAATCCCCAAATCCTCACTAAATTTAATAGGTACGATGCCCGGCAGGTGTGGAGAGGCGACTCTTTGTACATCTTGCGGCATGTATGCATTCCTTGATCATCCGATAGAGGGCGAATACTGCTGTGCAAAATGTAAGCACATTGTTTCCCTGGAAGCCCAGGTTCTGAATCTGGGGAAGCAACTGTCAGCACTGAGAAGTCCCTCCATACTAAAGGTGAGCCAGGAACGTACACGGCAGGTGCCAGCAGGGGCTAGCACAGAGGCGGGTGGAGACAAAGAGGTACAGGCATTAGCAAAGAGTAGATGGGTGACAGTCAGGAGGGGTAGAGGGGGAAGTGCCAGAGAGGCCGATCCAGGACTGGAGAATCCCAATAAGTACGCTCCATTGAGTGACATTGGGGAAACCAGTCAGGGACCAGCACTGCTGGAGATGAGGGACTCTCCTAGCTGCCAGGGGAAGAACTCCTCCAGTGAGAGTGGGGGGGCAGCAAAGGGAAAGGAAAGACAGATTCTGGTGGTAGGGGACTCAATTCTTAGAAGGACAGAGAGGGCAATCTGTAACCAAGACCTGAAGCGCCGAACAGTATGTTGTCTACCGGGCGCTCGGGTTCAGCACATTACGGATCTTGTGGACAGATTACTGGGAGGGGCTGGGGAAGACCCGGCTGTCATGGTGCACGTTGGCACCAATGACAAAGTCAGAGGCAGATGGAGTGTCCTAAAGAATGATTTTAGGGACTTAGGTGCTAAATTGAGGAAAAGGACCTCCAAGGTAGTGTTCTCAGGAATACTACCGGTACATTGAGCCACACCAGAAAGGCAGAGGGAGATTAGGGAAGTAAACAAGTGGCTGAAGAGCTGGTGCAGTAAGGAGGGGTTTGGGTTCCTGAAGGACTGGGCCGACTTCTCAGTCGGTAACCGGTACTATAGAAGGGACGGACTGCACCTAAATGAGGAGGGTGCAGATCTGCTGGGAATGACGATGGCCAAAAAGTTAGAGGGGTTTTTAAACTAGGCGATGGGGGGGAGGGTCCAGAGACAGTGATTGCCAGCGCGGAAGATATTCCAGAGGGTAGTATTGGGGGCATTAGTGGTAGGTTAACCAAAAACACAAGGTGAGTATAGTAGCAAGTCCTAGTTGCAATCTTGAAACACCCAATACGAGGACAATATGCGACCGGTCTAAACTATGTGGCATGTTCACCAATGCCAGGAGCATGGCGGACAAGATGGGTGAACTAGAGATACTGTTATACAAGGAGGATTTGGATTTTGTGGGAATTTCAGAGACCTGGTTCAACAGCTCTCATGATTGGCTGGCAAACATTCAAGGGTATACCCTATACCGCAAGAGGGTAAAAAAGGGGGAGGGGTATGCCTATATATCAAGAATAATGTACAAGCGAATGTGAGAGATGACATCACTGAGGGAGCTAGAGAGGAGGTGGAATCCTTATGGGTAGAGCTCCAAAGGGATGAAGCTAAGGGGAAAATAATACTGGGAGTATGCTATAGGTCCCCTAACCCGAGGGAGGAAGTGGAGACGGATCTCCTATCACAAATTGGATTAGCAGCAAGGATGGGAAGTGTTATCATAATGGGGGATTTTAATTATCCAGACATAGACTGGGCGGAGGGAACCGCGCATTCATTTAAGGCTCGCCAGTTCCTTAATGTCTTGCAGGACAATTTTATGGGTCAGATGGTAGACGCACCAACTAGAAATAAAACATTACTGGATCTACTGATTACCAACAATACAGACCTGATCACAGATGTGGAAATACGGGGCAATTTAGGTAACAGCGATCACAGGTCAATTAGTTTCAGTATAAATCACACAAATAGGAAACATGAAGGGAACACAAAGACACTGAATTTCAAAAGAGCGAACTTCCCTAAACTACAAACCTTGCTAAAAGGCATAAATTGGGATAAAATATTAGGAACAAAGAATACAGAGGAGAGATGGGTTTGCTTTAAGAGCATATTAAATAAGGGCATTAGCCGATGTATCCCATTGGGTAATAAATTTAAAAGAGCGAACAAAAATCCTGGATGGCTTAACTCCAATGTAAAAATGCATATAAAAGCAAAGGAGAAGGCCTTCAAAAAATACAAGGTTGAGGGATCATCCTCAGCATTCAGACTTTATAAAGAATGCAATAAGAAATGTAAGGGTGCAATTAGGACGGCTAAGATAGAACATGAAAGACACATAGCGGAGGAGAGCAAAAAAAAACCAAGAAATTCTTTAAGTATGTAAACAGTAAAAAAGGGAGGACAGACCATATTGGCCCCATAAAGAATGAGGAAGGACATCTGGTTACAAAGGATGGGGAGATGGCAAAGGTATTGAATTTATTCTTCTCCTCAGTCTTCACGAGTGAATCGGGGGGCTTCAGTAACCAAAACTGCAGTGTTTATCCTCATGACACAACAAAGGAAGCACTTCCATGGTTAACAGAGGACGGAATTAAAATTAGACTTGAGAAACTTAACATTAATAAATCACCGGGACCAGATGGCTTGCATCCGAGGGTACTTAGGGAACTCAGTCAGGTGATTGCCAGACCATTGTTCCTAATTTTTACAAACAGTCTATTGACTGGAATGGTACCAGCTGACTGGAGAAAAGCCAATGTAGCACCAATATTTAAAAAGGACCCAAAAAACATCCCTGGGAATTACAGACCAGTTAGCCTAACATCAATAGTATGTAAACTCTTGGAGGGGATGATAAGGGACTATATACAAGATTTTAGTAATAAGAACGATATCATTAGCAGTAATCAGCATGGATTCATGAAGAATCGTTCTTGCCAAACCAATCTATTAACCTTCTATGAGGAGGTGAGTTGCCATCTAGATAAAGGAAGACCCATAGACGTGGTGTATCTGGATTTTGCAAAAGCATTTGACACAGTTCCCCATATACGTTTAATGTACAAAATAAGGTCAGTTGGCATGGACCATAGGGTGAGTACATGGATTGAAAACTGGCTACAAGGGCGAGTTCAGAGGGTGGTGATAAATGGGGAGTATTTAGAATGGTCAGGGGTGGGTAGTGGGGTTCCCCAGGGTTCTGTGCTGGGACCAATCCTATTTAATTTGTTTATAAACGACCTGGAGGATGGGATAAACAGTTCAATCTCTGTATACTAAGCTAAGCAGGGCAATAACTTCTCCGCAGGATGTGGAAACCTTGCAAAAAGACCTGAACAAATTAATGGGGTGGGCGACTACATAGCAAATGAGGTTCAATGTAGAAAAATGTAAAATAATGCATTTGGGTGGCAAAAATATGAATGCAATCTATACACTGGGGGGAGAACCTCTGGGGGAATCTAGGATGGAAAAGGACCTGGGGGTCCTAGTAGATGATAGGCTCAGCAATGGCATGCAATGCCAAGCTGCTGCTAATAAAGCAAACAGAATATTGGCATGCATTAAAAGGGGGATCAACTCCAGAGATAAAACGATAATTCTCCCGCTCTACAAGACTCTGGTCCGGCCGCACCTGGAGTATGCTGTCCAGTTTTGGGCACCAGTCCTCAGGAGGGATGTATTGGAAATGGAGCGAGTACAAAGAAGGGCAACAAAGCTAATAAAGGGTCTGGAGGATCTTAGTTATGAGGAAAGGTTGCGAGCACTGAACTTATTCTCTCTGGAGAAGAGACGCTTGAGAGGGGATATGATTTCAATTTACAAATACTGTACTGGTGACCCCACAATAGGGATAAAACTTTTTCACAGAAGAGAGTTTAATAAGACTCGTGGCCACTCATTACAATTAGAAGAAAAGAGGTTTAACCTTAAACTACGTAGAGGGTTCTTTACTGTAATAGGGCGTACACACGGTCGGACTTTGTTCGGACATTCCGACAACAAAATCCTAGGATTTTTTCCGACGGATGTTGGCTCAAACTTGTTTTGCCTACACACGGTCGCACAAAGTTGTCGGAATTTCCGATCGCCAACCACGCGGTCACGTACACCACGTACGACGAGACTAGAAAAGGCCGGTTCAGAACCAAGCGCGGCACCCTTTGGGCTCCTTTTGCTAATCTCGTGTTAGTAAAAGTTTGGTGACAGACGATTTGCGCTTTTTCAGACTCGTGGCTTTCAGATCGTTTTCTGCCGTTCAGTTTGTGCTTGTGGGTTTGTATCTGCTCTTCAGTGCGTGCAAGCAAGTTCCGCGTGACTTTATGTAGTCATTGTATTCTTGTTTGTTCCTGGTTTTCAGGTCGCTCTTCACAGGCCTTGCTGTTCCTCAGTGTGTTCTGTTACTTCGTTCTGAGCAGCCGACCGTTTTCTAGCCATGTTTCGTATGCGTACTCCTCGTAGAGTTCGTGCTGTGCGGGGGCTTGGTGTTGGGGTCCTGACCTTGACACAAGTCCAGTCCATGGACCAAGAATTGGTTGCTTCAGCGTGACCAGTTCTCTCATATGCCTTTGCTCCGTGAGATCCATGAGAATAATCCTGATGATTTCAGGAACTTTCTCAGGATGACGGACCCCGTGTTTCACTGTTTGTTGGCTTCACTGACCCCCTATATCAGCAGGCAGGATACCTGCATGAGGCAAGCCATCACTCCGGAGCAGAGGTTGGTCACTACCTTGCGGTATTTGGCCACAGGGAGAAGCCTGCAGGACCTCAAGTTCTCGACAGGCATCTCCCCCCAGGCTCTGGGGATCATTATCCCAGAGACCTGTTCTGCCATCATCCAGGTCCTTCAGAAGGAGTATATGAAGGTAAGATTTTTATCCTTTTATATCACATTTTATTGTATTGAATGTTTGATAATATATTGTATTTCTTTCCTCATTCTCTAATTACCATGCTTGTAATATGCTGTGAATGTCCCCTTTGTTCTCATGCATGCTGGAATTTTATGTAATTATTATTTTAGGTCCTTCATACATATTTTCCCTTCACTAACCTCCCCAGCATGGTGTCTCCTGCCCTATATTCACCTCATGTAGTCACTTAACAATGTATTTTATCAGCTCCATAGTAGTGCTTTACCCCAAACACCCCCTAAAATGTTTAGAAATGTGATTTGTGCTTTAAATTCAGGCAGAGTGCCAGAGGCTTTTTTTTGTGGTGTCCCCAAATCATTTTTAGTAACCCTCCCTCCCCCAACTGCTAAGTCAGCTGATCCCAATTCTCTATGTATCCTCAATCATCTATCTGCTGACTTTGCCAAACCCATACACACTATACCCATCTCTTTACTGGTCAGATTTATGGATGAATTCCCCAAAGTATGTAGTGCAACGGCCTGCCTGTATACTTTACAATGGTACTGTTTAAAGTTTTTGTATCCTATTATTATCTTGATAGGTGATAGCAGAATGTCCAAATGTCCTCAAATGTGTACAGTGTGTATTTATATCTTTGTATTATGACACTTCCTACCTGTCCAGTGGGCTGCCAATAGTGTAACTAAGGAGGGGCTGTTCCAAGTAATACCCTGTATTTAGGCATTCATCTCTCAATGAAGTGAAGAGGGTTACCTGTCCAAGATTTCCACACACCCCATAATGTTAGAAATGGCCCATGAGAGGGGGGGAGGGGGAATATGATAGGTGTACCTAATACTTTGGTGTTGTTAAATTCCCCTTACTAAATGCTATCTGGAGGTTGCCCCATAATGTTTGTGTCTAATCTGCTTGCCATGTTTCAGAGTAAAAATAGTAATGTTTATTGTTTTTTCCTCAACAGTTTCCTTCCACGCCACAGGAATGGCAGACTGTGGCCTCCCACTTTGCCCAGCGGTGGGACTTTCCTAACTGCGGAGGGGCAATTGATGGGAAACACGTCCACATCGTCCCACCACCCAACTCGGGGTCGTACTATTATAATTACAAGGGGTTTAATAGTATAGTGATGTTGGCGGTGGTGTCGGCTAATTACGACTTCTTGTATGTGGACGTGGGGAAGAATGGCCGGATGTCCGATGGTGGAGTCATCGCCCAGACGGAATTTTACAGGCGTCTCCAGAATGGCAGCTTGGACTTGCCAGCTCCAGAGGACAATGTGGAAGGACTCCAATTTGTGTTCGTTGCTGATGAAGCATTTGCGCTGGGGGACCACCTGATGCGGCCATTCCCGATGAGGACCCTCACCCCGGAACAGAGGGTTTTTAATTACTGGCTGGCAAGAGCCCGAAGAGTAGTGGAGAACACATTTGGAATCCTGGCCAGCCGGTTCCGCCTATTTCTGACACCTATCCATATAACGGAGTATAAACTGAACCATATAATACTTGCGTGCTGTGTTCTCCATAACTTTTTACGGAAACATTCGGCCAACTATGCTGGCTCAGTTGGGCCTGAGGCCGGAATCCTACATCAAACCATACTGACGGCGCTTGAAAGTGGCCGTCCTGGCTTGCCCTCCCTGAGTGCCCGTGATGTCCGGTTACGCTACCTGGAGTTCTTTGCGGGTAGGGGGGCTATCAATATGCCAGACAATATGTGAAGCCTTTTTCAAATAAAAAAAAAAAGAAAATCTTTGTGGACATTTACTGCTTGTGTTTGTTTTAGCTGACACTGACATAAATGTTTTGAGTGCAGAAAATGTCGTGATTGGGTAACCTTATACAAAGCACTGTTGGCTGTTATTTCCTAAATGCAAAAACACATTTCACTACAAGTGCACTTGCAACTGCACTGAAACTGCACTTGTAGTGCAAAGAGGATTTGCCCTTAGGAAATAACCCCCACTTTTGCATAAAACAGCTATTACATCACCCCAAAAGTGTTGTAGTGTTGAGACAATAATCCACACATTCTTGAGTAAGCCACTTTTTTATACCTGCATAATCACATGTGCATTTACCAAAGGTTTTTAAAACAAACCAACATGTTTGTTGTATAACAATTTTTGCAGTAGCATTATCAAAATTCAAAATGTCCATTTCAGATAAAACAGGCCTGTGTAAAACCAACAAGAAAGCCCAAAAACTTGAACTTACAAAGTTCACATTAGGTAAAACCTGAAGGCTATATCAGACATCAGTATTTAGGAACTGTGTTTGATATAGCATTCAGATGGGGGGAAATCACCCTGGAAAAGCCAAATTTGGAAGATGCACACCAATTTACGAATGTCAACATGTGCTATCTGCCATCAGGGGGGATCAAGCCCTTCCTCAACGCTACTTTATAATTGAGGAAGGGGTTGCACCCCCAAAACGCGTCCATTGATCTCCCGTGATGGCAGATAGCACATGTTGGCACACTGTGTGCATCCTCCAAATTTGGCTTTTCAAAACATTGCAAAAAGATTTAAAAGATTGGACCACAATCCAAAAAGTGATTTTGTGGGGTTTTAAATTTGCCCCAAAACATCAATGATGTTATTATTTTTTTTAATAACATCATAGATTTTTTGCTGGATGTTTTGCAGTTCGGCATTACACCCCATGATCTCCCCGATCAGGATCTGGGCACTTTCTGATGTGAAACGTTCTCTATTCCTCACATCACGATCACCTAAAAAGAGAGAAAGAAAAAGAAAAACAGGTCTCAAAAATCTGCTAGCATCCATCTCTTTTACCTGAGCCTGTGGTCGCAGACACTCACCTGTTGTGGTGCCAATCTCCACCACATATTCTTCTTCCTCCTGCTCAGCTTGGGTTTGGGGTATTTCACCTTCTTCCAGAGGTGGGGGGTCTCTGGTCTCCTCGGATGAGGGGTGTCCTCCGAGTCTTTTCTCCCCTATGTAAAACAAAAATGGTATAATTAGCACACAGATATTTGATGGCAGAACTAAAAATAGGAAACATTGCTTGGAAGTGGGGTACAATTGTCTATTTTAGCATAGTTCCAAGATGTATTTTTTTTCTTGGCCTTTGTCAAGCTGCAATACTTTACCTGTTTAGTACAAGCTTCACAGATGTAGCCCCCCCTATAGTATACACTGGAGCACCTGTGTGGCCCCCCTAATAAAAATGGTGTTCTGGGGTCCCACACTAGTGCTCCAGTGTCCAGATGTGAAAACAGCTGCTCAGTGTCCTCTCCTTACACACAATCTAGTTTGCATTTCATTCTAGTAACAAACCCATCTACACAAACAAATATTTGGCATCCAAGTAGGCCCAAAAAAAATGTGGGAAAATGCATATGGCCTAAACAATGGTATTTTAGAGGCCGAAAGAAAAAAGTTTGATACGAACGAATAATGGGCCCATGAACATTAAAGTTGCCCTTTTAAACGTTACAATTAATAAAAGCATATGGAGCAGCACGAACGGAATAAAGACAGACAGAATAGGAACACAGCACAACTACTTACTTTTTTGCAGCACTCTCCGGATCTTTCGGTACTGCTCTGGCTCTCTTAACTTCAGGTCCGACCACCGCTTCCTGAGCTGATCTTTCGATCTTCGTACCCCGAAATTCCTGTGAAGGCTTTTGATCACTTTCGCCATGATCTTGGCCTTTCGTATATTGGTGTTGGGGTAAGGCCCATACTTCCCGTCATAGTCGGACTTCCTCATTATGTCGACCATCTCCAACATCTCTCCAAAGGACATATTTGTGGCCTTAAAACGTCTCCTCCTGGATCGGGACGTGTCCGGATCCGGGCTTTCCTCCTCCTCGTTGCTATAATTAGCACACACCTGCTCTAACTCCTCCATCATGCTCTTCACCCACTGCGCCGAACGAAAAGGAGCGAGGAATAGACTAGAAAGAACGTCAGGGGCGGGCGGAGTTACACGCATGCGCAGTGTGTATAAAGCGTAACACGCGTGCGTATTACGTATGATCTGTGAGCGGAGGAAGGAGCATTGGACGCGCCGATCGTAAGAACGAAGGTAAGAGACAAACTTGTGCCTATACTGCTTCTAGATTGAGGCCTATATTGTAACAAGATTAGGAGAGTTTTGTCTGACATTAGGCTTTGTCTTGTGTTGTGTCTTGCAGTGAACATGGATATCTTATTAAAAGATAATGACTTCATGTCAGTATTCGTAGAGATGCTAAGGGAGCTGCCCTGTCTGTGGGAGATTAACCACCCCCATTTCAAGAACCAAGCAAAGAGGAAGGCAGCACTGGAGCAATTGTGTGAAATTGTGAAGCAGGTGATCCCCACGGCAGACATCACTTATTTAAAGATATTAATTGCTTGCCTGAGGAGTACATATCTGAGGGAGCGCAAGAAAGTCCTGGATTCACAGAGATCCGGAGCAGCAGATGACATCTATGTCCCCAGGATGTTGTACTACGACAGGCTGCATTTTCTGGCAGGCCAGACTGAACCCAGGCCATCCCTCTTCAGTCTTCCTTCCACGCTTCCTTCCCCCCTGGCTGAGGCTTCTGATGCCCAACCTGGGCCTTCCAGGCAACAACACAATGAGGAGCCCAGATTGAGCCAGGTATAGCATTCCTCTAAATATTTCTGCTTGTACAATCAATGATGTTAACTAGATGTTAGTTGGGAGTACTAATTTAGGATTGTGATTGATGATGCAAAACATTACAACCATGTCCCTTTTTCATACACAGGGAAGTCTCAGCCAGGAGGTGGCCGGGCCGAGCCGGCTGGCTGATCTGCAGGTCCCTCCACCCCCCCTGAAAAGAGAAAGTGGCAGTAGGAGGAGTGCCCTAGAGGAGGCTGCTATAGGATTCTTTTGGAGGGCTACAGAGGTCCTGGGGGCACGACAGACTGTGGAGGAGGACATTGCTGCCGTCATTGCATATAAAATGCAGAGGATGGAGGAGGGCCAAAAAGTCACGTGTGAGGCCCTCATATTGGAGGCTCTTGAGAAAGGTATGAGGGGCCAAATGACACCTCAGAAACACCTTTGTGATGGTCCTCCTCCTCCTCCTGCAGGTCCTCCTCCTCCTCCTCCTCCTCCCTCTCCTCCAGGTCCTCCCAGTTCTCCTCCAGGTCCTCCCAGTCCTCCTCCTCCTCCAGGTCCTACTCTTCCTCCTGCCACATCTCCAACTGCACAGACACAGCCCGGAAGGAAGCGTGGAAGGAAGATCAGACAGTGATTGCCCTGGGTTCAGTCTGGTCGGCCAAAAAATGCAGCCTCTTGTGGTACCACAGCCTGGGGACACAGATGTCATCTGCTGCTATCCGGATCTCTGCGAATTCTGGACCAGACTGCCCTCCCTTACATATGGACTCCTCAGGCCACCAATTTTGATGTTGAAGAATTGATGTCTGCCGTGGGGGTCCCAGGCTTCACTAATTTCTCATGTTGATCCAGTGTTGCCTTCCTCTTTGTTTGGTTCTGATCCCTTAATAAAGGATTTTTGTTTTGAATTATACTCTCCTATGTGTTTTACTTCAAAAAGGACAGTTTGTTTGTGAGGATTCAGGTACATTTCAAATCTACAATGTGAAATGAACAAGGGACACCAACAACAAACAAACAATCTCCTTGAGATTAAATAATAAAAGATATCAATGGTGTTGGGGTAACTTGACACACAAAACACACCCAAAAATATTCTGGAGTAAAAAAAAAAAAACAACATTGAACAAAGATCAGCCTTGGAAAAAATCCAAACATTAAATCAAAAAAAAGGCTTAAAATCCCCAAAAAATGAAATTAAAAAAAAAAATTATGCCAGATGTGACAACTAATAACAATATATTCAGGGAATCCCAATAAAATAAACACAAATAAAAGTTTGTGAGAAGTGTGTGTGAATATGAGCAGCAAAACTACTTAATTCTTGTCACATTATAAAGAAGAAGAGAGTGCGCTGTATTAAACCATTTTTAACATTGCAGCGTGACGAAAGTGCTGTATCCATTGCGAACGCTAAGTTTACCAGAATGAGCTGTCCCGTCTCGGAATTTCTTCTGAGCATGCGTGGCACTTTGTGCGTCGGAACAAGCCACACATGGTCGGAATTGACGCGATCGGATTTTGTTGTCGGAAAATTTTATCTCCTGCTGTCCAACTTTGTGTGTCGGAAAATCCGATGGAAAATGTCCGATGGAGCCCACACACGGTCGGAATTTCCGACAACACGCTCCGATCGGACATTTTCCATCGGAAAATCCGACCATGTGTACGGGGCATAAGAGTGGCAAGGATGTGGAATTCCCTTACACAGGCGATGGTCTCAGCGGGGAGCATTGATAGCTTCAAGAAACTATTAGATAATCACCTGAATGACCGCAACATACAGGGATATGTAATGTAATACTGACACATAATCACACACATAGGTTGGACTTGATGGACTTGTGTCAACTATGTAACTAGATCGTTTGAGGTGTGGCTGTATCTCAGTGTGCTATTGTGTCTGTCTGTCTTGGGAGAAAAGTATTATGGGATGTATGTGTGTGTGTATTTGCTGTGAGGGGGGAGGGGGGAATTCCTCCAACAGCTCTCCCTGCTGATAGGATAGTCTACTGATGAGAAGTTTGAATACACCTGTGTGTCTGTTACTGAATGTAGTCTACCCCGCCCTGTGTCATTATGCAAAGGAGGGGGGATTGTCCCCTGAGCTGTATATCTCTGTGTGCCTTTGTTCAAATAAACAGTTCATGTTCCAGCTTTGCAGGCAAACGAGTCCTGCCTAGTTCTTGGTTGAAATATGCGGCTAATATCTATATTCAGACTGGAAGAAGCGGTATATGACGGAAGCAGAGTGTGGGACGTTTCGTGACAGAGCTTTTTTTTGGTGGTATTTGATCACCTTTGCGGTTTTAGATTTTTGCGCTATAAACAAAAAAAGAGCGACAATTTTGAAAAAAAAAATAAAAAACAATATTTTTTACTTTCTGCTATTAAACATATCCAGTAAAAAATCGAATTTCTTCATCAATTTAGCCCAATATGTATTCCAGTACATATTTTTGGTAAAAAAAATCCCAATAAACGTATATTGATTAGACTGGTGCACACTGAAATATTCCATTTCGGAATTTCGGTTTCGTCCGAAAAATAAACTTATTTAGTTACTCCCAAAAATCGTTTTTATTTATTTTGTTTTGTTAAAAAATGCATTCGTACAAAAACCTGAATTATTAAGGTCGAATCTGTCAACTGAAGGCTTAGGCCCTTTTCACACTGGGGCGGGAGGTGCGTCGGCGGTAAAGCGCCGCTATTATTAGCGGCGCTTTAGCGGCGGTATTCGGCTGCTAGCGGGGTGGTTTTACCCCCGCTAGCGGCCGAGAAAGTGTTAAAAACCACCAAAAAGCGCCTCTGCAGAGGCGCTTTGCCGGCGGTATAGCCGAGCTGCCCCATTGATTTCAATGGGCAGGAGTGGTGAAGGAGCAGTGTATACACCGTTCCTTCACCGCTCCAAAGATGCTGCTAGCAGGACTTTTTTTCCCGTCCTGCTAGCGCACCGCTCCAGTGTGAAAGCCCCCGGGCTTTCACACTGGAGACACAGCAGCGGCTCTTTCGGGTCAGTTTGCAGGCTCTATTTTTAGCGCAATAGCGCCTGCAAACCGCCCCAGTGTGAAAGGGGTCTTATGGTGTCTGTCGGATGTTCTAAGAAGATTCGACAAAGCAGCTAAACTGTACGACGTGATCGTACATTTCTGCTCGAAGCTCCGCTCTCAAGCTATAGTAGAATTCTAATGTATGACTAGTAATAATTATAATTTATTAATTATTTTTACTAGTCAAACAACATTAGAATTCTTCTATAGCCTATGGGGGGAGCATTTGACCGTAAATGTCCGCTCGCCGCGATCATATGTTCTTAGCTGCTTCGTCGAATCTTCATGTCTCTATAATGTCGAATCTTTTCTCTCTATGTCGAATAATCTTGGACTAATAGAGTTAGGTTAGGCACATTCAAACGCAGGTTCGATAGACACAGATCGCTATTGTCACCGTCATGTTGAATCTTCTGTCTATCTATATCGAACTGCTGTCACAACTATATGAAAATATAATGGATACGTAAAATAATGCATTGTTTTATTTCGGATTTCTGATTGTGCGAGTTCGTTATCATTTTGTTAAAACGAACACAAAAATCCCGAAATTTAGACTAAAATGCATTCAGACAATAACGAATGGTTAAAGCATCTACAAAACAGGGAATATATTTATGGCATTTTTATTTTATTTTTTTTTTACTTGTAATGGCGGTGATCAGTGATTTTTAGCTACTTTGCGGAAGATAGATCGGACACCTAGCTGACACTTTTGTCACTTTTTTGGGACCCAGTGACACCAATACAGTGATCAGTGCTAAAAAAAACTGCATTGACACTATTAATGACGTGGGCAGGGAAGGGGTTAACATCAGGGGCGATCAAAGGGTTTAGTGTATTCCCTAATTGTGCTTTCTTACTGTGGGGGGGGGGGGCTCTCACTGCATGGACACTGTGATCTGTGTTCCTGATTAGCAGAGACACTAGATCACAGTGTCCATGCCTGACAGCACGGCGGTATGCTTGTTTACATTGACAGAGCGCCGTTCTGTCTCTGTGGGGAGGGATCGCGGGTGGCTACCAGGCACGCTTATTGGCTCCCCCTGTGGCTATTGACAAAATCACATACAGGTACGTGATTTTGCGCAATAGAACTGCCTTGCTGCAGTATATGTACGGCAATCAGTCTGTAACAGGTTAATGCAGAACTTCAGAAAATAGAAGAACAGTTGATTTAAAATTTAAAGAAAAAGAAGCTGTTTTTACTACAACATTACAAAAACTGCCTTCAATCCAGAGCTGCTCCACCTCCCTAGCACTTCTTCTCCACCAAAAGTCCTTAACCTTTTAAGATTGAGTGATGGCCAGTAGCCATTGACCAACTTCCTCTAAACCCAGGCTGGTATGAACCATGGTGACAGTGCTGATAAAGATTGTAGTCCAGCAGAGCCACTGAAATATCAGCCTAAACAGGAGCCCACTGCATTTATGGCAAATTAAAGTGGAGCTCCAGGCTCCTGCAGAAAAAATTTAAAGTCAGCAGCTACAAATACTGTAATATTAGGACACTTTCTTGTCCAGGAATCCAGCGGTGTCTTCACCTGAGCTGCTTTTTCAATGGGCTATCGGGTGCTGCCATCTTCACTAAGGGAAGCCTTGCGGCTTCACAGCTGGTTTCCTACTGCACATGCGTGAAACGCGCTGCACTCTGTGAATGGGCCGGCTGCGGGGGAAGGAGGAGGGGAGGCTAAACTTCCAGCTGAGTTTGCCGCAAGCGGGTACCTGTCAAAACCAGGTACTCACTCCCCCCCTTTTGGGTGGAGATCCCCTTTGACAGGTATTATTCTGTACTTGCTGTGTTTTTAGAGCAATAAAAGATGGGGAAATGTGCATGTACTGCAGAAATGACATACAAAGAGTTAACCTTATGCAAGGGTGTGCTGCAGATTTACAGAATACTTAGAAGATAAATAAAATGCGAATGTGTGTGGTATCTGGGCAGTTATATCATTTTGAGCGCTTGCCTACATCTTGCCTTATTAAACACATGGTTATTTTGATGAGTAAAAGAGTATTATGACGGTCTTTTTTTTTTTAAAATCTGTTTGAGTATAAAACAAAGCCCAGACGAACTAACAACTAACCATCAACCTGCCACAGCAGTATATCAAGGCCCGCGCAGGGGTCTGTTCCAGTAGGCATAGTGTAATGCAACACTCAAAACTATTGAACAGCTGTGGCAGGGAAAAACCTTATTGCTTCAGTGGCTTTTGCTCAGGGATAGTAACAGGAGACAAACTTCAAGAAAAATAAAATAAAATGAAACAGGAAAAGGATTTTGACTTACAATCAATACATGACATCCAGATTGAACCATGGCCCCCCTCAATGGACCAATGTACTGAGAGACCCATCAGTCAGTTGTGGCAGTGGAGGGTTCAGCCAGCCATTTGGCCCCACACTCTATCATATTTCTTTGGACAGCCCCTATTTTGGTAGGTTTCTTTATAATGAGATAATACTCTATTAACATGCGATTTCCACATTGAATTGAAGGCGGGGCCCTTTTCCTCCAGCAGAGTGTGATAATTTTCCTGGCATAGAAGAGTAGGAGACCCACAAGGGTCCTCTCTACCATCCTGGAGGCTAAGTCGTCCACCAACCCCAGTAAACATATCTGCAGGGTTGGAGATATATCTATACCCCTTATATCCTTTATTACCGATATCACTTGCGACCAGAAGACACTGGTCTGCAGAAGAGCATGACCAGAATATATGTATATAATCTCCCGGGTCCTGGGTACATCTCCAGCACTCTGGGGACAGGGAGAATTTCATTTTATTTAGTCTGTATGGAGTGATGTATGCCCGATGGACAATTTTGTATTGTATAAAGCGCTCTCGCAATGAGACAAGGATTTTGAAAGGAAGGTCCCACATGACTTCCCAGTCCTCAGAGTCCAGGGGATGAAACCCAGAGGAGATGTGCGTATAAAACAGAGGTCGGCTTCTTTGTGCACTCATAGCTCACGACCCTTTCTAGATCGGGTTGTACCACCTGTGCATCATTTGAGCGTATTTGGCTCTTGAAAGCATGGGACAATTGTAGATAATGGAACAGGTATGAGGGTGGGACATTGTTATGAGTCACTAGATGGTTAAATGGGTGTATGGTGGTATCAGTGGTGAGATCAGAGATTAGTTTGATACTGCATTTGGCCCATACTTTGGGATGAGGTAGTACATAAAAATGAGGTAGGGTGGGATTATTCCACAGGGGAGCATTTGGGGAAACTGCATTACGTGGATAAAATAAAATATATAAATACCGCGCTAGCATAAAGGTTATACCACTGTGAAAAATGAAAATAAAAATAAAAAAGCTGCAATCCTAGAGTGAGGCGTGCACACAGATATATACAGAAAATCAAAAAAAGACTGCGCTAGAATACATATTGAACACCTTATATGATTAGGTAATTATAGAAAGAAATAAATCAATTATTCAAAAGTGACTGAACGAATAATAAATAAGCAAAATATGACACAAACAGTGATATGAAAATATATGTGTCAACTGCCAAGAGTAAGTCCAAAAGAATAGTGAAAATGTTCAAGGAAGAAAGTGAGTCTCTGAAGTCAGAGCTGGATAAGGGGTGATCAAACGGTTACACTCAGCACCCAGTGAAAAAAATCCTCCACCTTGTAAGATGTAAGCTTACCAGAGGTAAGCTGGATAAAAGCTTATCTTGGATATCCTCAAGGAGACACAACTCTATGGACCTCCTCGCCGGGAAGGGGAAAACAGGGCCTCTCCTGTAACGGACCTCAGACAGCGTGCCAGGGGGACCCAGAAATAAAAGGAATTTCCTCCATAGTGTAAATCCGTTTGGTATTTTATTGTGAAATAAGGTAAAACACTTACATAAAATCTGGTATAAAATCACAGAGACAGCCGGCCGGCTTGCATACACCCGTTCGGTGAAATGAAACGATGACGTCAGCGCGTCGACCTTCCGACGTACGTTTCGTCCTATTGGACGTCGTCATGGGAACGGGCGACGCACTGACTCATCGCTACTTATAAGCACAAAACGAAACCAAGCCTCGCTGTGAAGCTCGGATGGCGTCATCCCAACATCCTGTCGAAAAAGGATGTGTGTATCGAATAACATGGTGTAGGCTGACACTTCCCTTGTCAGCCAATCATAGCAATCTATTGTGAGGAAAGAATTAGATAAGTAAAACACTATAGAGGGCGTGATCGAAACACTCATATACGCCATCTAGTGGGCTAAATGAATTATACATTCAAAGCCACATCTTATTATATAAAAGAGAATAACTAGTAGGTTAAAATGGAAAAAAGGGACCAAAAGAAAAAAATTTTTTTTGTTATGTGTGATATGTAACATCAAAAAAAGACTAGCTGACGCCATCCGAGAGTTAAAGGAGGCTAACAAAATTATATGGACAACATAACAGTATAAAAATTGTGTATAACTCAAAAATGTCATTTTTGAGTTATACACAATTTTTATACTGTTATGTTGTCCATATAATTTTGTTAGCCTCCTTTAACTCTCGGATGGCGTCAGCTAGTCTTTTTTTGATATTACATATCACACATAACAAAAAAAATTTTTTTCTTTTGGTCCCTTTTTTCCATTTTAACCTACTAGTTATTCTCTTTTATATAATAAGATGTGGCTTTGAATGTATAATTCATTTAGCCCACTAGATGGCGTATATGAGTGTTTTGATCACGCCCTCTATAGTGTTTTACTTATCTAATTCTTTCCTCACAATAGATTGCTATGATTGGCTGACAAGGGAAGTGTCAGCCTACACCATGTTATTCGATACACACATCCTTTTTCGACAGGATGTTGGGATGATGCCATCCGAGCTTCACAGCGAGGCTTGGTTTCGTTTTGTGCTTATAAGTAGCGATGAGTCAGTGCGTCGCCCGTTCCCATGACGACGTCCAATAGGACGAAACGTACGTCGGAAGGTCGACGCGCTGACGTCATCGTTTCATTTCACCGAACGGGTGTATGCAAGCCGGCCGGCTGTCTCTGTGATTTTATACCAGATTTTATGTAAGTGTTTTACCTTATTTCACAATAAAATACCAAACGGATTTACACTATGGAGGAAATTCCTTTTATTTCTGGGTCCCCCTGGCACGCTGTCTGAGGTCCGTTACAGGAGAGGCCCTGTTTTCCCCTTCCCGGCGAGGAGGTCCATAGAGTTGTGTCTCCTTGAGGATATCCAAGATAAGCTTTTATCCAGCTTACCTCTGGTAAGCTTACATCTTACAAGGTGGAGGATTTTTTTCACTGGGTGCTGAGTGTAACCGTTTGATCACCCCTTATCCAGCTCTGACTTCAGAGACTCACTTTCTTCCTTGAACATTTTCACTATTCTTTTGGACTTACTCTTGGCAGTTGACACATATATTTTCATATCACTGTTTGTGTCATATTTTGCTTATTTATTATTCGTTCAGTCACTTTTGAATAATTGATTTATTTCTTTCTATAATTACCTAATCATATAAGGTGTTCAATATGTATTCTAGCGCAGTCTTTTTTTGATTTTCTGCATTACGTGGATATTTCTCAAGACCCAGTCCTGCTTTCCAAGCCCGTAGGGTCGTGAGCATGGAGGGGGTTAAATCGTATGGGGCTTTGGGTCCTCGGAGGGTTAGATGCGACAGGGCCTCCACTGAGCGGACTACCGCAGCCTCCAGGACTACAGTGGGGTTGGACACGTCTGGAACAAGCCACCAAACAGCTGTGACCAACTGAGCTGCCAGAAAAAATTTCTGGCAACCCGGAAACGCCAGCCCCACCCCTGCGACACTGGGCGCATCAGGTTTGCTAGTTTAAATTTAGGGGGATTGGGGCCCCACAGGAAGGAGGAGAATAGTCTATTTAGTTTCGTAAAAAAGGAGCAGGGAATCCATTGTGGTGAGTTGCGAAACAGGTACGTAAATTTAGGTATTATTTTCATTTTAATAAAATTTATGCGGCCCAATAGGGATAGGGGAGATTTTCCCATGCCTTCAATCTGGCCTTAACTCCAAGAACCGCTGGGTCCAAATTTAGTGGGATAAAGCTGGCTGTATTTCTCGAGACCCGTATCCCCAAGTATACAAATCCGTCTACCCATTGTAGTTGCAAATCTGGTGGGGCCAGCCGCTTGGCATCTGGATCAATGGCAAGCAGCTGGGACTTGGACCAGTTCACGCGTAGTCCCGTTACTCTTGAGAACTCAGTCAGAACTTGTAATGCTCCAGGCAGGGAGGAGTCTGCATTGTTCAGGAAGAGCAAGAGGTCGTCCACATACAGGGCCATCCTCTCCTCCAGCCATGCCAGCCTAAGTCTTTAATATGTGGTGGGACGTGGAGAGCCTCTGCCACTGGCTCAATGGCTATACCAAACAATGCTGGGGAGAGGGGACAGCCCTGCCTGGTGGCCCTAGATAGTGGGAAGGAGGAGGATACACTGCCACCTAATCGTATGGCCACCCGTGGTGACCTATACAGGGTTTTTTAGCCACTGAATGAAAACCAGATTATGACAGTCTTTAACTGCTTCCCACCTGGCTACTGTACATAAATGACCGGGTGGGTGATCACATGACTACTGTGTCCACCTGACACAGTGGATCAAGGATCTGAGTAACCAAAAAAAGGAAGATTAAGGTCTGGTGTGACCCCTCTGACACCTCCATCCCTAATAGTGCACAAAAAACAAGAAAAATAGCCCTGGGACTTTAGATGAGGTGAGAGAGGTTTAGCCAATGTCCACAATGAACACTGAGACAAAATCAATTTATTCATTTCAAAATGTTATGTAACTGAGCGGTAACAACAATGATTGTGAGTTACCAGGCATAATAGCCAATGTACACAACACAGATGAATGTAAATATACAAAGATTTATTACAAATGTTATACATCAATGAGCAACAATAAAACTTGAAAATTGCTGGGTCAGTAAGTACACATACAAAATAAGATGATAAAATGTACATACATGAGGACAGGGAAGTATGTAAACATAATGCAGACATCAAAAATACCCAGCATGTACCGGCATAAAATAAGCATCAATAAAGCCCTATGCATTTCGCGAGACCCTGCTCGCTCTTCAGGGGCGGATGCATGAATGTGGTATCTGCAATGTAAGTAATAAGATCAATAAATGTATGTGGTTGGTAAATGGGGGCAGATGGAATGATTGGCAAGAGAGGCCTGATGCAGAGACCTCATACTTACCGGAGTCTGAGATGAATCGCCAAACGCTGGATATCAAGATGGCAGCAGTGTAATACATCCAGCTCGGGAGCTGAGGAGGCGGAACAAAACAAAGGCCACAATAGAGGAACATCCGGAGGATCAGCACGGACTGGATAGGGGTATTTCTTACTGCGGTCTCCACTTAGCCCCTTAAAATTGTGTCTGGAAAATGTCTGCAAGGATGCATATATATCAGAAGGCATCATAACTGCAAAATGACCTTATTGTGTAAGGTTCTAAGCTTTAATTTATATATACATAAAGATGTAAGTGAGTGAGTTAAGCTTAAAAGGGTATCTTAGTATGAACAAACTAGCTGAGATATGGAATATAGTAAATGCATGGTTGTAAAACTGGTATGGGCAGAGAGACTACGGGGCAATGTAGAATGATATAGTATTACATGTGTATAAAAACAATGTAACAAACCCAATGGGTGTCAAGAAAATAAAAAAGTTGTACCTCTATTAGGAGTGAGAAACATTCAATGGTTGTCAGTTTGTTCTTAGAGATGTGACCGCTCTATCCAATCGCCAAGTAATGAATCAGAATCCCAACCGTGCTGAACGTCCAGATATACCCACAAGACCCCCGAAGGCTACACCCCCAGCGTCATGTACGGGCGGTGACGCATGGACGTCCAAAAGACATCCACCATCAAAGGGGGGTGCACAGATGCAACAACCACCCAACCGTCCGGGATGACCCACACAGCCCACACCTGAGTTACCTCATGGAGACGTCAGTGTATGGGCGTGGAAAACATGGCGCCGATGTGCAGGTGGCCACCCCCGTCAACAGACAGGAGAGGACAGCTCCCAGGGGGCCTTGCTGGGCTGAGCTGTTCCCCTTTCGCTGGTGGTCTTTTGTGGTGGTGGTTTTCATCCAGCTCGGGGGCTGCGATGTGCATAGGGGAGCTCTGTTCTTGATCTCTTGCTGTCCTCTCCTGTCTGTTGACGGGGGTGGCCACCTGCACATCGGCGCCATGTTTTCCACGCCCATACACTGACGTCTCCATGAGGTAACTCAGGTGTGGGCTGTGTGGGTCATCCCGGACGGTTGGGTGGTTGTTGCATCTGTGCACCCCCCTTTGATGGTGGATGTCTTTTGGACGCCCATGCATCACCGCCCGTACATGACGCTGGGGGTGTAGCCTTCGGGGGTCTTGTGGGTATATCTGGACGTTCAGCACGGTTGGGATTCTGATTCATTACTTGGCGATTGGATAGAGCGGTCACATCTCTAAGAACAAACTGACAACCATTGGATGTTTCTCACTCCTAATTGAGGTACAACTTTTTTACTTTCCTGACACCCATTGGGTTTGTTACATTGTTTTTATACACATGTAATACTATATCATTCTACATTGCCCCGTAGTCTCTCTGCCCATACCAGTTTTACAACCATGCATTTACTATATTCCATATCTCAGCTAGTTTGTTCATACTAAGATACCCTTTTAAGCTTAACTCACTCACTTACATCTTTATGTATATATAAATTAAAGCTTAGAACCTTACACAATAAGGTCATTTTGCAGTTATGATGCCTTCTGATATATATGCATCCTTGCAGACATTTTCCAGACACAATTTTAAGGGGCTAAGTGGAGACCGCAGTAAGAAATACCCCTATCCAGTCCGTGCTGATCCTCCGGATGTTCCTCTATTGTGGCCTTTGTTTTGTTCCGCCTCCTCAGCTCCCGAGCTGGATGTATTACACTGCTGCCATCTTGATATCCAGCGTTTGGCGATTCATCTCAGACTCCGGTAAGTATGAGGTCTCTGCATCAGGCCTCTCTTGCCAATCATTCCATCTGCCCCCATTTACCAACCACATACATTTATTGATCTTATTACTTACATTGCAGATACCACATTCATGCATCCGCCCCTGAAGAGCGAGCAGGGTCTCGCGAAATGCATAGGGCTTTATTGATGCTTATTTTATGCCGGTACATGCTGGGTATTTTTGATGTCTGCATTATGTTTACATACTTCCCTGTCCTCATGTATGTACATTTTATCATCTTATTTTGTATGTGTACTTACTGACCCAGCAATTTTCAAGTTTTATTGTTGCTCATTGATGTATAACATTTGTAATAAATCTTTGTATATTTACATTCATCTGTGTTGTGTACATTGGCTATTATGCCTGGTAACTCACAATCATTGTTGTTACCGCTCAGTTACATAACATTTTGAAATGAATAAATTGATTTTGTCTCAGTGTTCATTGTGGACATTGGCTAAACCTCTCTCACCTCATCTAAAGTCCCAGGGCTATTTTTCTTGTTTTTTAAGGATCTGAGTAACGAGCGGCGGTGCTCCATTAGACCATTGATGCGGTGAAGTTGTCCTGTCCCCTTAGCAGAAAAACACCCCCAAAGCATAATGTTTCCACTCATTAAAATGCAAATCAATTCATAACTTTTTTGAAATGCGTTTTTGTGAATATTTTTGTTATTCTGTCTCTCATTGTTAAAATAAACATACAGTAAAAACTCTGATTGCGAGTAACGCGGTTAACGAGCGTTTCGCAACACAAGCTATTATTTTAAAAAAAATCCTGACTCGGTTTGCGAGTGTTGTCTCGCAAAACAAACGGATTCAAGCCTCTGGGGTGTGCAGTACCGCATTTGGCCAGAGGTGCAGGAACTACATTCCAGAGTGTTTCCGAGGCTTACCAAGTGCATCCGAGTGGCTCCGAGCAGTCTCTGAGTATTTCCGAGTCTCTCCGGCGCCCCCCACCTCTGGCCACATGCGGTACTGCATACAATAGAAGTCAATATGGAACGAGTTATCTTAGTTTCCATTGACGTCTGTGGGGAAACTCACTTTGATATGTGAGTGCTTTGGATTACAAGCATTCTCCTGGAACGGATTATGCTCGTAATCCAAGGTTCCACTGTACCATTAAAATTATAGACTGATCATTTCTTTGTCAATGGACAAACATACAAAATCTATATATATATACATACATGCACACATACAGTGGATATAAAAAGTTTATACACCCCTGTTAAAATGTCAGGTTTCTGTGATGTAAAAAAATGAGACAAAGATAAATAATCTCAGAACTTATTCCACCTTTAATGTGAGCTATAAACTGTACGACTCAATTAACCACTTCCCGACCGGCGCACGCCGATGTACGTCGGCAGAATGGCACGGACAGGCAAATGGGCGTACAGGTACGTCCTTTTAAATTTGCTGCCGCGCCATCGTGTGCGCACCGGCTGGGACCTCCGTGAGTCGGATCGCGGGGCCCGCGGACTCGATCAGCGCGGGCATACCCGAGATCGTCTCACGAGGAGGAAGAACGGGGAGATGCTATGTAAACAAGCATCTCCCCGTTGATCAGTGACAGTGTCACTGATCTCTGCTCCCTGTGATCGGAGCAAAGATCAGTGACGTGTCACACACACACAGCCACGCCCCCCCACAGTTAGAAACACACCCCCAGGACACACTTAACCCCCACACTGCTTCCTAGTGGTTAACCCCTTCACTGCCAGTAACATTTACACAGGAATCAGTGCATTTGTATAGCACTGATTGCTGTAAACATGACAATGGTCCCAAAAATGTGTCAAAATTGTCCGATGTGTCATAATTTTGCAGTCACGATAAAAATCGCTGATCGCCGCCATTACTAGTAAAAAAACATTAATAAAAATGCCATAAAACTGTCCCCTATTTTGTAAACGGTATAACTTTTGCGCAAACCAATCAATAATCGCTTCTTGCGATTTTTTTTACCAAACATATGTAGAAGAATACGTATCGGCCTAAACTGAGGAAAATAAAAAATTTTTATACATTTTTGGGGGATATTTATTATAGCGAAATGTAAAAAATAATGTGCTTTTTTCAAAACTGTCGCTCCATTTTTGTTTATAGCGCAAAATATAAAAACCGCAGAGGTGATCAAATACCCCTAAAAGAAAGCTCTATTTGTGGGGAAAAAAAGGACGTCAACTTTGGGAGCCACGTCGCAGGACCGCGCAATTGTCAGTTAAAGTGACACAGTGCCGAGTCGCAAAAAGTGCTCTGGTCTTTGGCCAGCAAAATGGTCCGGGGCTTAAGTGGTTAAAAAACAAACTGACTTTTTTTATGGGGAGAAGTAAAAATGAAAAACTAAAATAATGTGGTTGCATAAGTGTGCACACCCACTTATAACTGGGAATGTAGCTGTGTTCAGAATTAAGCAATCACATTCACACTCATGTTAGATAGGAGTCAGTACACACCTGCCATCATTTAGAGTGCCTCTGATTAACCCCAAATAACGTTCAGCTGTTCTAGTAGGTCTTTCCTGACATTTTCTTAGTCGCATCCTACAGCAAAAGCCATGGTCCGCAGAGAGCTTCCAAAGCATCAGAGGGATCTCATTGTTAAAAGCTATCAGTCAGGAGAACAGTACAAAAGAATTGTCAATGCTACCAATGGCCCAAAGACTATGGAGCTGACAGATGAGATTTGTGCTTTGCACCCTGGCTCTGTGCCTGTATTACTGCGTATGAGACTATTTCTCCCCAGTGTAGAACCTTGTTACACCTGCATTGGGATTTACCAGAGCCCTCAGCCCAGTACTTCCTTTTAGTTCTTTCCTGTGGAGCATCAGCCGTTACTAAGGGGGTTAACATCTATCATCCCCACAGCTCCCACCTTCCGCTGCCCCTTTCAGTGTGTGCTTGGAAGTATGCATGTGAGCCCAGGTCATTTGTTTTTTAAGTATGTGACAATTTTGTCATACTGGTATTTTTATCTTAGTGTGGTGAAGGTATGGTGATTTTTTTCATATTTTGTGATTAATAAACTTGAATTTTTCTAAGAGCTACCGCAGTTTGTTCCTTTTTGGAGCCCCTTTAATGGGCACTTCTCTGTGCTTTCATCCCCTCTCTATTTCCATTATCCATAGGTTCCTTGCACACCACCTACCAGCTTTGTTGAGTCGGTTGCTATAATTATATATTATCCTGAGTGTACCACTGTTTTTTATCATTTGTTGTTTACAAACTAATTTCCAAGGCATTAGATAAACAATTGAACACATTGAAGACAGTCATCTTATGGCACAACAGTGACATTACCAAGAACTGGACATCCCTCCAAAATTTATGAAAAGACGAGAAGAAAACTGGTCAGGGAGGCTGCCAAGAGGCCTACAGCAACATTAAAGGAGCTGCAGGAATATCTGGCAAGTACTGGCTGTGTGATACATATGACAACAATCTCCCGTATTCTTCATATGTCTGGGCTATGGGGTAGAGTGGCAAGACGGAAGCCTTTTCTTAAGAAAAACATCCAAGCCCAGCTACATTTTGCAAAAACACATCTGAAGTCTCCCAAAAGCATGAGGGAAAATGTGTTATGGTCTGATGAAACCAAAGTTGCACTTTTTGGCCATAATTCCAAAAGATATGTTTGGCGCAAAAACAACACTGCACATAACCAAAAGAACGCCATACCCACTGTGTAGCATGGTGGTGGAAGCATAATGCTTTGGGGCTGAACATGAAGAGGAACATCATCTTTCAGCATGATAATGTCCCAAAGAATACATCCAAATCAACAAAGCAATGGCTTCACCAGAGGAAGATTAACATTTTGGAATTGCCCAGATCTGAATCCGATCTATGGGGTGATCTGAAGAGGGCGTTGCACAGGAGATGCCCTCACAATCTGACAGATTTGTAGTGTTTTTGCAAAGAAGAGTGGGCAAATATTGCCAAGTCAAGATGTGCCATGCTGATAGACTCATACCCAAAAAGACTGAGTGCTGTAATAAAATCAAAAGGTGCTTCAACAAAGTATTAGTTTAAGGGTGTGCACACTTATGCAACCATATTATTTTATTTTTTATTTTACTTCCCTCCACTTAAAAGATTTAAGTTTCTTGTTCAACTGAGTTGTACAGTTTATAGGTCACATTAACCGCTTCAATAAAGGGCATTTTCACCCCCTTCCTTCCCAGACCAATTTTTAGTTTTCAGCGCTGTCACACTTTAAACGACAATTGCGCGGTCATGCGACCTTGTACCCAAACAAAATTGACGTCCTTTTTTTCCCACAAATAGAGCTTTCTTTTGGTGGTATTTGATCACCTCTGCGTTTTTTATTTTTTGCGCTATAAACAAAAGAAGAGCGACAATTTTGAAAAAAACACAATATTTTTTACTTTTTGCTATAATAAATATCCCAATTTAAAAAAAATAAATAAAATTTTGTCCTCAGTTTCGGCCGATACATATTCTTCTACATATTTTTGGTAAAAAAAAATTGCAATAAGCGTATATTGATTGGTTTGCACAGAAGTTATAGCGTCTACAAAATACGGGATAGATTTATAGCATTTTTTTTAAAAAATGTATTTATTTTTTTTTTTTACTAGTAATAGCGGCGATCTGCGATTTTTTTTCGTGACTGCGACATTATGGCGGACACATCGGACACTTTTGACACATTTTTGGGACCATTCACATTTATACAGCGATCAATGCTATAAAATTGCATTGATTACTGTATAAATGTGACAGGCAGGGAAGGGGTTAACCACTAGGGGGACACGAGGGGTTAATTATGTTTCCTAGGAGAGTGATTCTAACTGTAGGGGGAGGGGACTCACTAGGGGAGGAGACTGATCAATGTTCCTCTGTACTGGGAACACATGGATCGGTCTCCTCTCAACTGACCGGACGTGGATCTGTGTGTTTACACACAGGGCAATTGCGGCTGCCGGGCACATGCACCGCTTCCCGAGCAATGCTGTGGGTGCGCACGCGCGTCCCCTAGACGGCCGGGAAGCCCAGGACCTCATATGATGGCCACCCAGGATGGGAGATCCCATCTGTGGCCGTCGTTTGACTATGGCCCGGTAATGAAGTGGTTAAAGGTGGAAAAAGTTCTGAAATGATTGATCTTTGTCTCATTTTTTTACATCACAGAAACCTGACATTTTAACCGGGTTGCGTAGACTTTTTATATCCACTGTATATACCGGTATATACATTGGATATGAAAAGTCTACATACCCTTGTTAAAATGGTTTCTGTGATGTAAAAAAATGAGACAAAGATAAATCATTTCTCACAAAAGTGAGTACACCCCTCACATTTTTGTAAATAAGGTAGTGAGTGTACAGCTTGTATAACAGTGTAAATTTGCTGTACCCTCAAAATCACTCAACACACAGCCATTATTGTCTAAACCGTTGGCAACCAAAGTGAGTACACCCCTAAGTGAAAATGTCCAAATTGAGCCCAATTAGCAATTTTTCCTCCCTGGTGTCATGTGTCTCGTTAGTATAAGAAGGTCTCAGGTGTGAATGGGGAGCAGGTGCATTAAATTTGGTGTTATCGCTCTCACCCTCTCATACTGGTCACTGGAAGTTCAACATGGCACCTCATGGCAAAGAACTCTCTGAGGATCTGAAAAAAAAGAACTGTTGCTCTACATAAAGATGGCCTAGGCTATAAAAAAGATTGCCAAGACCCTGAAACTGAGCTGCAGAACGGTATATATTAAGCCTCTTTCACACACGCAGTTAGATCGGGTTCGCCTGTTCATTTTTGAGGCGCACCTGATTGGACCCTCCATTCGCCTTTATGGCACGGCGAATGTAAACCGACATGTCTGTTATACCTCTCTGCATGCAATCCGATTCGATCCACTAAAAACAAAGGGATGGGTAGATCAGATCGGATGGCAGTCGCGTGTAAACAGATAGATGGTCTGTTTACATATGACTGTTCATAGAGGAGAGCAGGCTGTGTCTAATCACAACCACGCCACTCAGTGTCCCTGTTCACCGCCATACCAACCATGTTGTCCCTGATCACTACCACACCAGTCATATTGTCCCTGATCACCTCCACACCTGTCACAGTGTCCCTGATCACCCCCACACCAGTTACAATTTCCCTGATCCTTGTCACACCAGTCAGTTTGTCCCTAATCACCACCACACCAGTAACAGTGCCCTCGATCATCGACACACAAGTCATATTGCCCATGATTACCACTACAATGGTTAAGTTGTCCCTGATTACTTCCAAACCAGTTGCAATGTCACTACAGCAGTGTAAGACAGCAATGGTGTCCCTGATTGTCGCCACACAAGTCCCAGTGTCTCCTGACCAGTATAGGTCAGCAGCAGTGTTCCTGATTGCTGCCACACTAGTCCTCAGTGTCCCTAGTACAGTGAAGCCAGCAATAATGTTCCTGACCACCGCCACACCAGTGGAGTGTTGTCTCTGCCTGCCATATGTTATGACCCTGGCCTGTTTATTGACCACATTTCTGACCATGTCTTTGCCTGCTGCCTGAACTGACCCATCTCCGACTATGTTCCTGTGAGACACCAGTCCCAGCTATCCCTAGGGACTGCAATAGGTGACGCTACACTATGCTGAATTCCCTGACCACTCATATAGAGGCAACCATTACAGTACCGTTTTTTATACAATTGGTTGATTTGTGTGATACACAGGATACTATGTATATAATCAGCCCAGGTAGTGAAAAAGTCACACATGTGGTATCGCCATACTCAGGAGTAGCTGAATGTGTTTGGGTGTCATTTTAAGTATGCCCATGATGTGTGTGAGAAATATCTAATTAAATTGAAAAAAATGTGTAAAAAATGAATTTTCATTTTCTTTCTGCATTTTCCAAAAACTTGTGTAAAAAAAAAGTCTTTAAAAGACTCACTATGCCTCCTAAAAATACCTTGGGTTGTTTGCTTTATAAATGTGGTCATTTTGTGGGTGTTTCTGCTGTCATGGTGCTCCAGGGCCTTCAAAAATGTGATAGGTAGTCAGGAAATTAGATGTGTAATTTATCCCCCTAGAACCCCCGAACGTGCTACTTGGATTTTGGGCCCCTCTATGTGGCTGTGAAAAAGTCTCACACATGTGATATCCCCATTCTTGGGAGGAGTAGCAGAATGTGTTTTGGGGTGTAATTCTAAGTACAGTTGTGCTCAAAAGTTTGCATACCCCAGAAATTGTGAATTTTTTTCATTTATATTGAAAATATGAATAATCATGCCAAAAAACTGTCTTTTATTCACGGAGAGTGATCACATGAAGCCATTTATTATCACATAGTTTTTTGGCTCCTTTTAAAATCATAATGATAACAGAAATCACCCAAATGGCCCTGATGAAAAGTTTACATACCCTGGAATGTTTGGCGTTGGTACAGACACAGAAGGTGGCACACACAGGTTAAAATGGATTTTAACCACTTGACCACTGAGCACTTAAACCCCCTTAATAACCAGACCAATTTTCAGCTTTCAGTGCTCTCACATTTTGAATGACAATTACTCAGTCATGCAACACTGTATCTATATGAAATTTTTGTCCTTTTTTTCACACAAATAGAGCTTTCTTTTGGGGGTATTTAATCACCGCTGGGTTCTTTATTTTTTGCTCTATAAAAGAAAAAAGACCGAAAATTCTGTAAAAAAAATGCATTTTTCTTCGTTTCTGTTATAAAATTTTGCAAATTAGTAATTTTTCTTCATATATTTTGGCCAAAATTTATACCGCTACATATCTTTGGTAAAAATAACCAAAATTGGTGGATATTATTTGGTCTTTGTGAAAGTTATAGAGTCCAAAAGCTATGATGCCAATATCTGAAAATTGATCACACCTGAAGTACTAACGGCCTATCTAATTTCTTGAGACCCTAACATGCCAGAAAAGTACAAATACACCCAAATGACCCCTTTTTGGAAAGAAGACATTCCAAGGTATTTAGAAAGATGCATGATGAGTTTTTTGAAGTTGTTATTTTTTCCCACAATTCTTTGCAAAATCAAGATTTTTTTTTTCTTTTTTCTTTTTCACAAAATTGTCATATTAGCAGGTTATTTCTCACACACAGCATATGCATACCACAAATTACACCCCAAAACACATTCTGCTATTACTCCCGAGTATGATGATACCACATGTGTGAGACTTTTACACAGCGTGGCCACATACAGAGGTCCAACATGCAGGGGAGCACCTTCAGGCGTTCTGGAGTGCCCAGGCCAATTCTGACATTTCTCTCCTACATGTAAAAATCATCATTTATTTGCTAGAAAATTACATAGAACCCCAAAACATTATATATGTTTTTTTAGCAAAGACCCTAGAGAATACAATGGCGGTCGTTGCAACTTTTTATCTCGCACTATATTTGTGCAGCAATTTTTTTAACACATTTTTTTTTTGGGAAAAAAAACGGTTTTGTGCTTAAAAAAAACCCAAAACAGTAAAGTTAGCCCAATGTTTTTTCATGTGAAAGATGAAGTTACGCCGAGTAAATAGATACCCAACATGTCACCCTTCAAAATTGCACACGCTCATGGAATGGCACCAAACTTTGCTACTTAAAAATCCTCACAGGCGACACTTTCAAATTTTTTGCTGGTTACATGTTTTGAGATACAGAGGAGGTCTAGGGCCAACATTATTGCTCTTGCTCTACCGATCGCAGCGATACCTCAAATGTGTGGTTTGAACACCGTTTTCATATGTGGGCGGGACTTACGTATGCGTTCGCTTCTGCATGCGAGCACACGGGGACAGGTGCGCTTTAAAATTATTTTTTTTTATTGTTCTTTTCACTTTATTTATTTTAGTTTGATGCTTTTTTCCCCCCCAAAAAAAATTTGATCACTTTTTTTCCTATTACAAGGAATGTAAACATCCCCTGTAATAGGTATATAGCATGACAGGTCCTCTTTACAGTGAGATATGGGATCAATAAGACCCCAAATATCACCTCTAGGCTGGGAGGCCTGAAATTTAAAAAAAAACAAAAAAAAACAATCCTGGCTTCGATCGTAGCGGTGAGTCGGTAGAAGCACCGCAAGGCGGCGGGAAGGGGGGACGTCCCCTCTCGCCTCCCGTGAGAACGATCAAGCAGTGGAACAGCTGCTATGATCATTCTTATGGTGTAGGGAATTGCTGGCTGAAAAAGCTGATATCTGAATGATGCCTGTAGCTACAGGCATCATTCAGATATCCTCGCACAAAGTCAAGGATGTCGTATGATGGCCGGCGGGCGGAAAGTGGTTAAAACGCATTTTTTTAAACACAAAGTTGTCCATTTATACAATATTTCGAACACATAGCATGTACATACCAAAAATTATACCCCAAAATAGATTCTCCTACTCCTCCTGAGTACGGCGATGCCACATGTGCGTGACTTCCACAGCCTGGCCACATACAGAGGCCGAGGACAGCCGAGCATGGCCGATCATGGCTTAGCATGACCGATCATGGCTGAGCATGACTGGGTATGGCTGAGCATGGCTGGGTATGGCTGAGCATGGCTGGGTATGGCTGAGTATGGCAGGGTATCACCGAGTTTGACTGGGTATGGCAGAGTATGGCTGGGTATCACCGAGTATTGCAGAGTATGGCTGGGTATTGCAGAGTATGGCTGAGTATGGCAGAGTATGACTGGGTATGGCAGAGTATGACTGGGTATGGCAGGGTATTGCTGAGTATGGCAGAGTATTGTGGGGTATTGCAGAGTATTGCGGGGTATTGCAGAGTATTGCAAGGTATTGCGGGGTATTGCAGGGTATTGCAGAGTATTGCAGAGTATTGCAGAGTATTGCGGGGTATTGCGGGGTATTGCAGAGTATTGCGGGGTATTGCAGAGTATTGCAAGGTATTGCGGGGTATTGCAGAGTATTGCGGGGTATTGCGGGGTATTGCGGGGTGTTGCAGAGTGTTGCAGGGTATTGCAGGGTATTGCAGGGTATTGCAGAGTATTGCAGAGTATTGCAGAGTATTGCGGGGTATTGCAGGGTATTGCAGGGTATTGCGGGGTATTGCAGAGTATTGCAGGGTATTGCAGAGTATTGGGGGGTATTGCACAGTATTGCGGGGTATTGCAGAGTATTGCACAGTATTGCAGGGTATTGCAGAGTATTGCAGGGTATTGCAGAGTATTGCGGGGTATTGCCCAGTATTGCGGGGTATTGCGGGGTATTGCACGGTATTGCAGGGTATTGCAGAGTATTGCAGAGTATTGCGGGGTATTGCAGAGTATTGCGGGGTATTGCAGAGTATTGCACGGCATTGCAGGGTATTGCAGAGTATTGTGGGGTATTGCAGAGTAGTGCAGGGTATTAGAATATGGCTGAGCATGGAGGGATGGCTGAGCATGGATGGCTGGATGTGACTGCAGTTGTCACAGAGCAGCGCTGTGGGCACTACAGATCCAGCCCACAGCGCTGCTGCCATCCGATCCCTCCCCCCTCTCCACTCACACTGTACCGATCGGTACAGAGAGGGGAGAGAGGAACCGGGGTCATGTCATGACGCCGGTTTGTTTACATGTGATCGCTCCGCGTTCAGCAGCCATTTATCGGGACCTGGCGGTCACGGATGTTCTCGGGTGCGCGCCTCAGGGGGCGCGCAAGAGCGGGATTCTGGGAGGACGTCATAGTACACCCTACCGGGGTTAAGCAACCGCCCTGTAGCCGTCATTCGGTTATGGGCCGGTTGCTAAGTGGTTAAAAGGTTAATTTCCCACATTTGTGGCTTTTTAAATCGCAACTAGTGTCTGTGTATAAATAGTCAATGAGTTTGTTAGCTCTTGATACCAAGCCAAGGTCAGGTAGATCAAGAAAGATTTCAGCCACAACTGCCACAGGAATTGTTCAGGATACAAAAAAACCCACTGGTAAGAAATACAGGCTGCTCTGGAAAAAGATAGTGTGGTTGTTTTTAAGGAGCACAATACGATGGTACGTAAACAAAAAAGAGCAGCATGGTCGAGTTGCCAGAAAGATGCCTTTACTGCACAAGTTCTAAAAAAAAGCCTGGTTACAATATGCCCAACAACACCTTGACATGCCTCATGGAGCTTTTTTGTGACATTGGCGCAGTAAAGGCTTCCTTTTGGCAGCTCAACCATGCAGCTCTTTTTTGTGCAAGTATCATTGAATTGTGCTCCTTAAAAACAACCACACTGTCTTTTTGGAGAGCAGCCTGTATTTCTCCTGAGGATACCTGTGGGGTTTTCTTTGTATCCTGGGCAATTCTTCCACCAGTTGTGGCTGCAATCTTTCTTGGTCTACCTGACCTTGGCTTGGTTTTAAAAGAGCCCCGAATTTTCCACTTCTTAAAAAGGGATTAAACAGTACTGACTGGCATATTCAAGGCTTTGGGTTTTTTTTTATATCTTTTTCCATCTTTATACATTTCCATACTTTGTTACGCAGATCTTTTGACTGTTCTTTTCTACCTCCTCAATGCTTAGTATCTAGCCTGCTTAGTGCATCCATGTGAGAGCTAAAAAACTCATTGACTATTTATACACAGACACTAATTGCGATTTAAAAAGCCACAAATGTGAGAAATTAACCTTTACTTGCCATTTTAACCTGTGTGTGCCACCTTCTGTGTTTGTACCAAGGCCAAACATTCCAGGGTATGTGAACTTTTTATCAGGGCGTGATTTCTGTTATCATTATGATCTAAAAAGGATCCAAAAACTATGTGATAATAAAAGGCTTCATATGATTGCTATCCTTAAAGTGATTGTAAAGCTTGGATTATATAAAAAATATAAAAAATAACAAACATATCATACTTACCTCCATTGTGCAGTTCGCTTTGCACAGAGTGGCCCCGAACACTGTCTTCTAGGGTCCCTTGGCGGCTCTCGCGGCTCCTCCCCGCATCAGATAACCCCCTTGGAGAAGCGCTCTCCCGGGGGGGTTATCTTGCGGGCGCGCTCCCGAGTCCATCATTCGGCGTCTACAGGTGCCGAATGTATGACTCAGCCCCGCCCCCCAATGCCCGCGTCATTGGATTTGATTGACAGCAGCGGGAGCCAATGCCTGCGCAGCTATCAATCTATCCAATGAAGAGCCGGGACCCCGTGGAGAGAGGGACGGCGCGTGCCCGACGAGGGAAATTCGGGGCTTAGGTAAGTAAAACGGTGGGGGGGGGGGGGTTACTGCCAGGTGTTTTTTCACCTTAACCACTTGCCGACCACCTCACGATGATATACGTCGGCAGAATGGCACGGGCAGGCAAAATAACGATTGGACCCCCCCCGGTGCCCGAGGCGGTCGGTAAAGATCCCTGAGCGAACCGTGCTGAGGGGGAGGCCATTCATTCGTGGCCACCCCCTCACGATCGCTCCCAGCCAATGACGAGCTTCCTCTGCCTCTGTATTGTAAACAGAGGCAGACGAAATGATGTCATCTCTCCTTGTGTCGGTCTTTTCCGTTCAAGGGCCGAGGAGAGAAGACATCAAGTAAGTGCACCAACACTACACTTACAGTAGAACACTCTAGGTACAAATTTCACCCCCCATCAGTCCCCGATCTCCCCCCCTGTACCTCCTGTCACAGTGACACCAATAGCAGTTTTTTTTTTCTGATTACTGCATTGGTGTCAGTTTGTGACAGTTATAAGTGGTAGGGCAGTTAGGGTTAGTCCCCTTTAGGTCTAGGATACCCCCCTAACCCCCCCTAATAACGGTTAACCCCTTGATCACCCCCCGTCACCAGTGTCACTAAGCAATCGTTTTTCTGATCGCTGTATTAGTGTCACAGGTGACGCTAGTTAGGGAGGTAAGTATATAGGTTCGCCGTCAGATTTTTATAGCGTCAGGGACCCCCATATACTACCTAATAAAGGTTATAAAGGTTTTAACCACCTGATTGCCCCCTAGTTAACCCTTTCACCAGTGATCACTGTGTAACTGTTACAGTGACACTGGTTAGTTTATTTTTTATAGTTTCAGGGCACCCGCCGTTTATTACCTAATAAAGGTTTAACCCCCTGATCGCCCGGCGGTGATATAAGTTAAGTTTTAGGGTCTGCGTCGCCCCAGGCAGCGGCAGGTTAGTGCCACGCACGCACCCTACGCCTCCCTTAGTAGTATAGTATCTGAACAGATCAATATCGGATCTGATCAGATCTATACTAGTGTCCCCAGCAATTTAGGGTTCCCAAAAATGCAGTGTTAGCAGGATTAGCCCAGATACCTGCTAGCACCTGCGTTTTGCCCCTCGGCCCAGCCCAGCCCACCCAAGTGCAGTATCGATCGATCACTGTCACTTACAAACACTAAACACACGTAACTGCAGCGTTCGCAGAGTCAGGCCTGATCCCTGTGATCACTAACAGTTTTTGTTGGTAGCGTTTTGATACAGTCGCTAACAGTCAGGAGCTTTTTTGCCTGTGAGTCTCACTAGTGTACTACTAAATTTAGAGCCCAAAATGGCAAATCGAAGGTACACTAGTGAAGAGGCCTACACATTTCTGAGCATGACAGATAGTGAAGAGGAAGTCACTCATCTGTCAGATTCAGGCTCAGAATACGATCCTGTAGAGGACAGCGGCTCCATGACAGATAGCTCTGACAACGGAGTTGTGGTCCCTGCCAAGGTCAGGCGTACCAGACCCCGATCTTCTTCTGCTGTTGTTGAGGTGCAAGAATAGCAGATCCCTCGTATGGAGCAGAGCAGTACTAGCGCCGCTATTCCTTCTAGTGAACTGACAAGCACCAGCGGCCTAGTACACCCTAGTCGTACATCCAGCACTGCAGTATCACATGGTGACGTGGCGAGTCCCATAAGTGCAGTTCAAGCTGGTGAGGTGGCAAGCACAAGTAGTGTCCTGCTGCCACCAAGGAGAAGACGAACACAGGCCCATCATGCCCATAGTGCCCTTCCTGCTGCATTTGCCAATCCTATTTGGGAACCCACCACTTCTGCAGCACCAGTACTTCCCCCATTCACTGGCCAACCCGGCATTCAGGTGGAAACAGTTGATTTTACGTCACTTGATTTTTTTCGCTGTTTTTCACAGAAGATCTCTATAAATCTATTGTGGACCAAAGCAATTTGTACGCTGGTCAACACATCGCCACTATTCCCCAGTCCTCCCTTGCCAGAGATTGGAAACCAATTACAGTTTCCGAATTTAAGATCTTTCTGGGCTTTTCCCTCAACGTGGGCATAACTAAAAAGAGTGAGTTGCGGTCATATTGGTCCACTGACCCAATTCATATGCCCTTGTTCTCTGCCTCAATGACGAGGGCACGATACGAGCAGATTTTGCGGTTCATGCACTTCAACAACAATGAACTCTGTCGTCCTCGTGAAGACCCTGGATATGATTGGCTCTACAAAATTCGGCCCCTCATAAACCACTTCAACCAGCGTTTTGCAGACTTGTTTACACCCCATCAAGTTGTCTGCGTTGATGAGTCCCTGATTAAATTTTCTGGCCACTTGTCATTCAAACAGTACCTTCCCAGTAAGCGTGCCAGATACGGGGTCAGGATGTATAAGCTCTGTGACAGGGCCACAGGCTATACATGTAGTTTTATGGCTTACGAGGGCAAAGATAGTCACGTAGAGCCAACAACCTGCCCTGACTACATAGGAAGCGCTGGCAAGATTGTGTGGGACTTGGTGTCACCCTTATTCAGAAAGGGGTACCACTTGTACGTGGACAATTATTATACGAGCGTGCCACTTTTTAGTTATCTGTTTGATCATCAAATTGGAGCATGTGGCACCGTGCGACCTAATCGCCGGGGCTTTCCCCAGCGGCTTGTAGATTCCCGTCTTAGGCTGGGGGAGAGAGCCTGCTTGCGGTGTAATAATTTGCTCGCTATGAAGTAGAGGGATAATAAGAATGTTTTTGTTCTTACCTCCCTTCATGCAGACACGATGGTCCAAATTACTACGGGGACTGGTGTTGTGGAGAAACCCCTCTGTGTCCACGAATATAATCTTAACATGGGAGGGGTGGACCTCAACGACCAGTTGTTGGCGCCGTACCTAGTTGCCCGTAAGGCCAGACGCTGGTACAAGAAAGTGTCTGTTTATTTATTTCAATTGGCTTTGCTGAACGCTCATGTGCTATACAGAGCTTCAGGACGGACTGGATCCTTCCTTAAATTCCAGGAAGAGATCGTCAGAGCCCTTCTGTTTCCAGACGGTGCTCCACCTCACCTTCCCCAACCAAATGCAGTAAGCCGGCTGCATGAGAGGCATTTTCCTTATGTCCTCCCGAGTACCCCTACCCAACGAGCCCCCCAAAGAAGATGTCATGTCTGCAGCAAGCACGGATATAGGCGTGACACCCGCTATTATTGTCCCTCCTGTCCTGACAATCCTGGTCTTTGCATTGGTGAATGTTTTGAACGCTACCATTCACTAGTTGAGTATTAGCGTAGGGTACAGCACTGCACAGACTAGGACACACTTTCACAGGGTCTCCCAAGATGCCATCGCATTTTGAGAGACCCGAACCTGGTACCAGTTACAAAAGTTACAGTTACAAAAAAAAGTGTACAAAAAATAAAAAATAAAAACACAAAAAAATATATAAAATAAAAAAGAAACAAATAGTTGTCGTTTTATTGTTCTCTCTCTCTCTCTCTCTCTCTCCATTCTCTCTCTATTGTTCTGCTCTTTTTTACTGTATTCTATTCTGCAATGTTTTATTGTAATTATGTTTAATCATGTTTGATTTTCAGATATGCAATTTTTTTATACTTCACTGTTTACTGTGTTTTATTGTTAACCATTTTTTTTGTTTTCAGGTATGCAATTCAGCTGCAGCGCGGATTTATTTATCTTGACAGCAACAGCGTTTGCTCCCACGATACAAAAAGTCGTGACTCCAGCGCTGTCGGAGGTGATTTCACCACCACAGTTGCATACTTCAGCATATATGCTGAAGCATGGGGGCAGCAGGGACGGAGGAGCGATTTGCTCCTACCTTTTGTGGGAGGATGCCCCCATGCTTCGGCATATATATATTTTAGGCACAGGTTGCGTTAAAAAATGTTTTTTTTTTACTATGTTTTTTTGTATTTGCTTTGCAGGTATGGTAAGTCTTACTGTTATACTGTAATGTTACTTTGTTTTATTAACCATCATTTGCTTAGCAGGTATGCCATTCAGTTGCAGCACGGATTTATTTATCTTGACAGCAACAGCGTTTGCTCCCACGATACATAAAGCCGTGACTCCAGCGCTGTAGGAGGTGATTTCACCACCTCAGTTAAAAAAAAGAGCATGGGGGCAGCAGGGGCGGAGAAGCGATTTGCTCCTACCTTTTGGGGCGGATGCCCCCATGCTTCGGCATATATAAACGGTGCATGTATGCCCATCATTAGAAGTGGGTGGATGAAGGGAGGTATTCTAATGGTGGGCATACCCACCGATCAATCTCTTTTTTTCATGCAGCCCACAGGCTGCATGAAAAAAAAATTACAATATATGCCCAACAAGGACCAGCAACGTACTGCTATGTTGCTGGACTTTGAGTGGTCATACCAGAATGATGCCTGCAGGTTTAGGTATCATCTTGGTATCATTCTTTTCAGCCAGCGGTCGGCTTTCATGTAAAAGCCATGTGCCATCTTGGCATTTTATTGCCTTCAAAACTGTGATAGGTAGTGAGGAGTGAAATCAAAAATGTACACCCTTAGAAATACTGAAAGCGGTGATTGGTTTTCGAGGACCCGTACGCAGCTAGGCTCCCAAAAAGTCCCACATATGTGGTATCCCCGTACTCAGGAGAAGCAGCTAACTTTTGAGCTCAACTGAATGCCTATGCTGTGTGTGAGAAATAGCTTGTTATATTGACAACTTTGTGAAAAAAGTTGTGCGCAGTCATGTTGGAACAGGAAGGGACCATCCCCAAACTGTTCCCACAAAGTTGGGAGCATGAAATTGTCCAAAATGTCTTGGTATGCTGACGCCTAAAAGTTCTCTTCACTGGAGCTAAGGGGCCAAGCCCAACCCCCTGAAAACCAACCCCACACCATAATCCTCCTCCACCAAATGATTTGGACCAGTGCAGAAAGTAAGGTCCATAAAAACATGGATGAGCGAGTTTAGGGTGGAGGAATTTGACTGGCCTGTACAGAGTCCTGACCTCAACCCGATACAACATCTTTGGGATGAATTACAGTGGAGACTGAGCAAGGCCTTCTCGTCCACATCACAAAGTGCTTCTGGATAAATGGTCAAACATTCCCATAGACATTCTCCTAAACCTTGTGGACAGCCTTTTCAGAAGAGTTAAAGCTGTTATAGCTGCAGAGGGTGGGCCAACTCAATATTGAACCCTACGGATTAAGACTGGGATGCCATTAAAGTTCATGTGCGTATAAAGGCAGGTGTCCCAATACTTTTGACAATGTAGTGTATCTGCAGTTGAGGACATGTCTGCCTATGGCCAACTTAAGAACTGAAGTTAAAACCTCTCAATCACCAATCAGATTAAATACATTTGGTTGGTAACTATGGGGAAATAATTCCAGTTCTTACAGTGTATTTATAGCCAAAATGTTTTATTCATGCATTAATAATTAACATCCTCACCGGTTTATTTTTTGCAAACTGTGTCCCATTGAGGAGATTTCCCTTCAAGAGGAAGTAAACTCTGATGGGTTTTACTTCCTCATTTGCTCCCTGCAAAGCCTGCAAATTAAAAGCATAATGGGCTAGTATGCATTGTATACTAGCCCATTATGTGACACTTACCTGAATAACGAAGCTCGCACTGTCCCCTGTGCAGGCCGCGTCCATCTTCACCCCTCTTCCTTCCGGGGCCGCAGATTCTGGCTCTGTGACTGTTAGGAGATATTGTTTAGGAGATATTTCCACTACCTATAGGCAAGCCTTATTCTAGGCTTACCTATAGGTAGAAGTCACTCAAAAGGATTTACAATCACTTTAACTTCCTCTATTTGAAAAAAAAACAAGAAGGGGGAAGTAGTCTCTCCAAATTCCCTCTCTGGTATTCAGGTGGAAGATTTCCCCTCACCTCTTTTTCCAGTGACAACTCAAATATATTGATTTTGCATCACTTTCTATCTCAGTGGTAATGCTCACCAGGACAAATAGAGAGGGTGAATCGCCACAATAGGGCCCAGACTGCAGTAAAAATGTGACACAGGTGGGTACTAATCCTTCTTTACTATATCCAAAAAACACCCCATAAATTTTAAAAACAATTTTGTATATCAGACTTTACTATAACAGAGTATTTGCTAAAAAGAAAATGCTACGTTGTTTTTTTTAAATACTGAATAAAACTGTTCAAGTATAAATGATTCTGTGTTGTTGTGTATATCCTGCATTGTCATAGCTGTATAGGTTGTAGTACCTGTTATACTCAGATCTCGGTGTCCAGGCTCCTTTAATGAGTCGTGTGTCCAGGTCACCCGCACCGAGGACTTCAGAGACTTCCAAGGAATGACACACTGACTTATAGCATCAAATAGTTTCTCATCATCGGTCTGAATCATTTTCTTGGTTGAAGGTAAAATTGGATTGTTGGGTTCTACATTACTCCATATTATATCAATGTTTTGAGGATAAAACTTCCTTAAAATGAGAGAACACAGCACTTGGTCTGATCCAGAAGGGGTCACTTTTATATCTGTCTCCTGGGGGGCCACTGGGAGGGAGTAAGAGAAGTAAAAAAAGTAAATAATTCTGTTGCTCAGCACATGTCCTGTCAGATAGGAATTTCCTGTATGAGATATCACCGGGCTCAAAATATGTGCCAAAAACAGGAGCAGTACTGTACTGAGACTCTGCCAGTCATTTTTTTTCTGCATTTAACCCCCGGGACATCCATATATATGTTTCCCCATGTTGAGCTGCACAAGATTATTACAGGTTTGTGTGGGGATCATTCTTTCCTTGTAACAGAAACATTGCAATGGACATTAGTTTGGCAGCACAGTGGCTAAGTGGTTAGCACTTCCACCTGGCAGCACTAGGGTCTTCAGTTCAAATCCCAACCAGGATCCTGCCTGGAGTTTTTATGTTCTCCCTGTGCCTATGTGGATTTCCTCCCACAATAGACATGCTGGTAGGTTAATTGGCGCTAGTATGTGCATACCTCCCAACTTTTTGAGATGCGAACGAGGGACACCTACTAGCGAAAGTATGTAGGCATAGGACACACCCCCTGCCACGCCCCCTTAAAAGGAGAATTATAAAAAAAAAAAAAAACGTTAGTTAAACAAGTGCTTCTCAACTCCAGTCCTCAAGGCGCACCAACAGGTCCAGGATATCCAACCTCCAGCAGCATTTTTTACTGACAAAACATAGCAAATTTACTGGCGGAGCACCTTTTTTTTACTGACAGCCTGAGAAATTACAGAACTCCTATTTAAAACTAAATATTTGAACAGTATAAACATATAACAAAGTAATTTGCTTGATTTACACGTAAAAAGTCGACACAACATGAAATTATCAGCCCCTGATATTTACTGGCAGTTATAAAAAAAATCACTGATTTTTACAAACTGTCAGTAAATTTACTGGCAGTTGGCAACCCTGAACAGATCATGTTTTCAGGATTTCCCTCAGATGAATCGGCTGTGGTAATTACTAAAGCAGTAAAACTGATCAAATCACCTGTGCAAAGCAATGGAAAGCCTGAAAACATGACCTGTTGGGGACGCATTGAGGACTGGAGTTGAGAAACACTGAGTTAAACCCACAAGTGCTTTTTTACCACTACTTTTCCTTTATATTGGCTTTTGACATTTATAAATGCAGCAACTTAGAATTCAGATGAAAGGTTTAGCACTGGGAAACACTTTTTAAAAGATAAAAAGTAATTTTATATACAACTATATGGATCAGACCAAAATGAGGGGCACATGAGGAGGAAAGAGGGACAGAGGGACTTTGCTCCAAATCAGGGACAGTTGGGAGCTATGAGTATGTGAGTATGAATGTGAGTTAGGGACCATAGATTGTAAGCTCCTTGAGGGCAGGAACTGATGTAAATGTACAATATATATGTAAAGTGTTGTATAAATTGATGGGGCTATTTTAGCTCAGCAAGAAGAGACACTCATCAGTTTTCTATGTTGCTTCATTTCTATGATATCACCCTAAGAACTAAGAACTAGATAAATGTATATAGTTTTCACGGTTTTGTGCCATGATGAAGTGATTTGTAGTGCGCATGCACAGAAGAGATGTTTTTAAGGCCTGCCTATTCTAGCAGCCGAACAGAGTGAACCTGGAAGAAAGACTGTGAGAAAGATGGAAGCTTGACAGGTAAATTTGCCATAATTGTACTATATGTTCCATACTAGCACATTATGGTATAAACCTCCTGGGGGGGGGGGGGGGGGGTTATTTAAAAAAAAGTATATGGCGAAGGTTACTTCTGCTTAAAAAAAAAAACATAATAGCTTTTAAAATTACTGAATGATATGTATGGACAGCAGTAGGATTTTTTGTCAGCTATCTGATCACTGACAAGCAGCGTAGAGAAGTTCTGCTTGTTGCTTTACTTCAGGCTGCTGTTTCCTCTCCAATGGAAGACATTGATATTGTTCTCAGTGAGAACTAGATGTCCTGTGTATTACTTTACTTTTGAACAAATGCTATGCGTTTGCACAACTTAGAAACAGGAGGTAGTTTTTTAGGTAGGAAATTTCAATGCTAAAAAATGTATGGCGTTTAGTTCTCCAGTGTATATGCCTCTCTAGCATATGCATGTAGAAAATGATACATTTTTATCACACTATTTATAAATGCATTGTGTTTGCTATTTTGAAAATTAATACCTATAAGAAACTCACCGTTTACCCTGGCAGGTCCTGTGCTTCGTTCTATTGGGTGTTCCAGGCTGGGATGTTCCACTCTGCAGAGAAATTCCAGATCCTGCTCGTCTGATATCGGTGTGAAGGATAAGGAAGGGGAGCACTGATAGGAGTTATCAGCCATTCTCTCATGTCTTATATCAGGTAAATGGTACTTGTGTCTCTTCTGTGTACAGTCGGTCACAGCATCTCCCTTCTTCTCTATCCAAGTCACTCTTAGATTTTTTGAGAAATAACCAGAGATTGCACATCTAACTGTGATCTCCCGGTGTAACTGCAGAATGAGTGGACTTATTCCTTGAATTTTTGGCCGCCATGGGAAATCTATAGAATATGGAGATGAAATTGTCAGTATCAAGAATATACACAGAGGTTACTTTACACAAAATACCATATTGTGTTTGGACACTTTTAAAATGAAAAAAATATATACATAGAGAGAGAGACACACACACACAATACAAATACAACACAATTCAATACAAGAGGGGCAAGGGTCCCAGCCTGTGAGATATATATATATATATATATATATATATATATATATATATATATATATATATATATACAGTATACTGTATATATATAGTATATGTATTTCTTTTTTCCACCTTCATCTTGTACAGATATCTCTCTGTATTCTCGACTCCCCATGGATGGATGGTCCCACGTCACTCTGACTCTGAATTGTGGGTTCTCACAAAGATTTCCAGGGATTGTACACTGACTGGTAACAGTAAATGTGCCATCTGGATTATCACTGATTGCCTCAGTTGATTGCTTCTTCTCTTGGGTTGGTCCATAGATCCAAGTGACATTTATTCCTTTTGGGTAAAAGCTGGAAAGTCTGAAAGATGCCACTATATCTCCTGAGTCATTAATGGGTAGTTGTATAGACTGCTGGATTTCAGGCTTAGCTGTACAAAGAGAAAAATGTAATTAACTATAAACACCCGTTCCCCCTGTGAAAATAGTAGTATGAAAAACATACAGCTGCTGTAATAAACACCAAAGTGGCAGAAATTAAACAAATACAGTATATAAAAAAAAAAGCCTTTGCACTTAATTTAATAAATGTGAATGACAGAAAGCCAATAAAAGTCCTAAAAAAACGTAGTGTGTACTTAAACACCCACGTACTTCAGTAACATAAATATGTGCTACACTCCACCATCTCCAAAGCAAATTCTCCGCACTCACCAGATTGATTTGACCTCTTGTGAAAACAAGAAAGTCAAAATTGCGCCTGCTCATGTAATAATACACCACTAGACCAGGAATGGAAGCCAGGAACACCGCACCACCAAAATAATTACCCATTAATACCTTTTCCAAAGTCGCTGCAACAGATCCCTCTTTACCACTGTTTGATCCTCTCAGAGTAAAAATAGTAAAATAAAGTCGGCGCTCTTTGAGTGAAATTTAGACAGCCGTGTGCAATAAGTGTAAATATACAGTACACCAATAACCAAATTATAACAAAAATCCACCGCTAAAATAATAATAGTATCCACAAAAATGTGACCATAAACTGAAGTTTGTCAAAACAACAAAAATAAACAGTTCATATTGTTATGGGTGTAAAACATACAGTTTAAAAGTACTCCACTTCAGCCTTCACCCAACGCTGGTTTTTGGTTGGTGACTCCACGCTGATAACTCTGGTACTATCCCCTGGTGCAGTGGAGTAGAGCAGTCTGGTCCTGACATCTGTGAAGCTTGAGTGGTGATGCTGGATGCCATTTACACAAAGCGCTTATTGCTGTTCTAGTAATAGACAGCATATCCCTCTGGTGAGTGTGTATTTTTACCATAGGTGAAGGATTGGCACTAGGGGTGTTTCTAAGCGTTGGGTGAAGGCTGAAGTGGAGCACTTTTATATGTTTTACACCCATAACAATATTAACTGTTTATTTTTGTTGTTTTGAACAACTTCAGTTTATGGTCACATTTTTGTGGACACTTATTTTAGTGCCAAATTTTTGTTCAAATTTGATCCTCTCAGCCACTGAACTCTCATAGCAGGAATATTAAAAGGAGAAGCCACCTATAGTGTAAAATAGTTTTATTTGAATTAAAAGTCACTAAAATTGCACGTACACCATAAACATGAGGTCTAGGATTCGCTGTGTAAGGCTCAGTTCACACTGCAGCGATGCAGGAACCCTGTGAATCCACTGCGGGTTCCAGAATCGCATGTCTCCCAGTGGCAGTTCACACTGCCCTATGCAAACTGCTGAGAGTGTCAATTAAAAGTTAATGACACCCCCAAATCAGTTTGCATATCGCAGTGCGAACTGTAAATTCGGACAGGAATCGTATTGTATGGGGGACCCCTGTGTTGATTGTCAGTCAATCAGCAGGTCCTGGCCTTGAATCATCAGCTGGGATCTGCTGACAGACTCCCGCTGTGTACAATCACAGTGGCTGTTGTGGGGGGGCCCTAAACCCGGAAGCAGGTAGTGACGTACAGGTATGTCGCTTTGCCTGCACGGGCCATCCGTCCGCAGTACATTACGGGCGAGTGGTCCGCAACTGGTTAAATAACCTGATGGGTCTAATTTATTTACACAATTTTCAGCCTCTATCGCAGTGATTCTCAACCCTGTCCTCAAGTACCCCCAACACACCATGTTTGCAGGTTTTCCTTTATCTTGCACAGGTGCTTTAAATCAGAGTCAATGGATTGGTATTTTGGACGGCTATTTTAGCTAAGAGAAATTCCCAAAACATGGCCTGTTGGGGGTACTTGAGGACAGGGTTGAGAACCACTGATCTATCGTTGTGGAAGATTGAAGATCTGTCATTATCCTTTCTGCCCTATTGTGTTGAATGCATTAATGCTTCCTAATCATATCTTTCAACAGGGCCACATTGCCCCCCCCCTAATGGTAGTTAAGGCACCCTGCTTAGTCTGTAATTGTGGAGCTGTATATATGTTATTGAGTGTAATTTTTGCTGTGATTGCTTTTTGTTTTTTCTCTCTGGCATTGGTTTCCTCCATTGTTTTTTGATGTAGTTTGAATATTCAATAAAAACCTAATTTATAAAAAAAATATAAAAAATAACTTGGTGGGGTTTTGTTGAAAATATTTTGAGAATCGTGGGTTGTCAGTAGGGCTGTATTAATAGTTTTAGAGTGTGAAATAGTTATATTTTCAAAATTGATGGTCATCATATTTTTCACCAACCCCATGTACTAAACCCAGCAAACTAAAATTTTACTTTAAATGTTAGCCATTTAAAAATATCATACATAGTTACATATCTTCTTGGCCTTTTTTCTGTCTCCCAATTCTAGTAACATACAAAGATCTGTTCCTGTTATTAAGTGACACTTAGGGGTTGATTTACTAAAAGCCAATAGACTGTGCACCTTGGAAAGTGCAATTGCTCCAAAGTTTAGTAAATGAGGTAAAGCTTCACTTTGCAAAGAATACCCAATCACATGCAAGGAAAATAAAAAAATCAGCATTTTTGCTTGCACATGATTGGTTGATGAAAGTCAGCAGAGCTTCTGCTCATTTACTAAACTCTGGAGCAACTGCTCTTGCCGTGTGCAACTCTACTTTCCAAAGTGCACAGTCTTTTTGCCTTTAGTAAATCAACCCCTTATTGTCTTTTAATAGGTTCCATCATTTATATTCTCTTTACCCATTAGTAGCGTTCTTAGATGCAACATTTTATTTCACATTTCCTATGTGTTTCACCAGTTTAACTTTATTATTGTGGAAACTGTATTAACCACTTCCGGACCACCGCACGCCGATGTACGTCCAAAGTTTGTCGGCAGATATCGTTGTTATGGCAGCAGCTAGCTGCCATAACCCCGGTATCTCCGTTTTCGTGCGGCGGCCGGCTTTCTGATAAAAGTGGTCCCTGCGGCAGATTCGCCGCGAGATCACTTTTTTTTTTTTCAAATATAAAGTTTATTCAACTCCAAACAAGGGTGAGGACCCCAAGGTACAAACATTGGCAAGAATTCAAATCAAATTACATTGACATGTACAGATATAAAGTGTCAGCTCTACATTGACTTCCTACATAGGTGTACCTAAATTGCAGGATTATCATTGATATCTGATGAGGCCTACTGTAGAGGTAGGTAGTGGTTTGAATCAGGATCCTGCTGTTGGAGTGATCCTCACCTACATTTTCCACTATTCATGAAAATAAAAGCTAAAGTAAGAGAGGGAAAATAAAACAGAACAAAAAAATATAATAAATCAAACATAGGAAAAGAAAAAGGGGGGTTAGGAGTAAGAAAAAGAGAGAGGGGGAGGTGAAAAAAAGGGGGGGAAAGCGACGAGGGGGAGGATATAGAAACAGACATGGGGAAGGAAGACACGGCGGTAGCCAATCCTGCAGGTCTGCTGCAATACATTAAGTGTGGCACTCTAATGATTATCTGAAAATGAATTAGGCGCCTAATAGTCGCTGCCCCTCATCTGAATAGATGAACAGGTTCCAAATATCCCATGTCTTCTTAAATGTCTCTTGTTTATGTTGTGCTGTAAAGATCAGGTCTTCCGTTCTTCTAATTTCCTCGACTCTCTTTAGCCATAATGATATGGCCGGTGGGGCGCCTTGCTTCCACATTATGGGGATACATCCCTATGCTGCATTAAGCAAATGGCGTATCAAGGATTTTTTATATGACCTGATGGGAATCGAGGAAAGGTGAAGTAACCAAAAGGCTGGGTCATCCTGGACAGCATAGTCAGTAAACTTTTGGGTGATCCATCTAACTTCTCCCCAAAATTCCCTTAGCTTGGGGTATGACCAGAAGATGTGAATCAGAGTTCCCTCTCCCTCCGTGCACTGCCAGCACTGTCCAGAGGTAGACGGAAAACATTTCTTAAGTCTAGAGGGAGTTAGATACCATCGGGTGAGTATTTTCAAATTGGTCTCTTGAAGTTTAGTGCAAAGCGAGGACTTAAGGGAGAGGGAAATGATTCGTTGTCTTTGTGTTGGAGAGAATGTACAGTGTAGGTCTTTCTCCCAACTGGTCAAGCAGTGTAGTTGTGGTTGAGTCGTAGGTGAGACTAACGTTGAATACGTCTGGGATAGTATGTGTGCTAATGGAGTATCCTCCGTACATAGAGACTCAAATGAAGTTTGTTCCCTGGCGAAGTCTTGCGGGTCAGGGAGGGAGTGTAGAAAATGATATAATTGTACAGCTTTCCAGAAAGGAAGGTGGTAGTTCCCAGCTAGATTACACAAGTCTGAGATGGATGGCCACTTCCCTGCCAGAACAAACCGAGCTGCATGCTTACTGCCTGATTCTCTGAGAGAGAGAAATTCTGTTGGGCATAGCCCTGGACTAAATTTAGGGTTACCCAGTATGGGAAGAAGAGGAGAGTTTTTTGACGTGAGGGATGTGTGGAAGGCCACTTGGGAGCTATTTTTCAGAGTAGTGCCAATGAGTGGGTGGGATTTCAGCCCATGCGGAAGGTCACCGTAACACCACAATGCTCCTCCCAATGGGATATGAGATTGTGATTGTTCGAGTTGTACCCAGAGTTTGTATTGTTTATTTCTTCTCCAATCTAGAATACGTCCCAGGGGTGATGCTAGGTAATATGTTCGTATGTCGGGTAGTGCTAGGCCTCCGTATTGTTTGGGGAGAGTCATCTGTGTCCGTCTTAGGCGGGGCCTTTTATGTGCCCACACAAATCTGGTGAACAGCGCATGGACCTGTTTGAAAAAAAGGGGTGGGATGTGTACAGTCAGGACTTGGAGGTGGTAAATAAATTTCGGCAATATACTCATTTTTAAGAGATTGCACCTCCCAAACCAGGAGTGGTAGCCAGTATGCCATTTGTCTAATAGGGCACGAGTCACGCGAGATCACTTTTATCGGTGGTGGGAGAGGGGCCCCCCCTCCCGCCGCGATCCGGTGCACTTCGCCGCTTACCGGAGCCGTCGGTAGCGGCGGAGGCGATCGCGTCCATCTCCCTTCTGTGCCTGGAGACGAGTGAGGCTAAGATGGCGCCCACTCTTCTCCATGACACTGCTGGGCGGAAGCAGTCTTCCGCCCACGCCTCTTAAAGGCATATTTTTTTCAATGTCATTTTTTTAAATTACTTTTTTTTTATTGCATTTTAGTGTAAATATGAGATCTGAGGTCTTTTTAACCCCAGATCTCATATTTAAGAGGTCCTGTCATGCTTTTTTCTATTACAAGGGATGTTTACATTCCTTGTAATAGGAATAAAAGTGACACAATTTTTTTTTTAAAACAGTGTAAAAATAAATAAAATAATGTAAAATAAATAATAACATTTTTTTAAAAATTAAAAAAAAACCCTAGCCCCGACAAGCTTGCGCGCAGAAGCGAGCGCATACGTGAGTAGTGCCTGCATATGAAAACGGTGGTCAAACCACACATGTGAGGTATCACCACGACCGGTAGAGCGAGAGCAATAATTCTAGCCATAGACCTCCTCTGTAACGCAAAACATGCAACCTGTAGAATTTTTTAAACGTCGCCTATGGAGATTTTTGAGGGTAAAAGTTTGACGCCATTCCACGAGCGGGCGCAATTTTGAAGCGTGACATGTTGGGTATCAATTTACTTGGCATAACATTATATTTCACAATATAAAAAAAAATTGGGCTAACTTTACTGTTGTCTTATTTTTTTATTCAAAAAAGTGAATTTTTTCCAAAAAAAGTGCGCTTATAAGACCGCTGCGCAAATATGATGAAAAAAAAGTATTGCAACGACCGCCATTTTATTCTCTAGGGTGCTAGAACCGCCAAACATTATATATGTTTTTTTTTCTAAGTAATTTTCTAGCAAAAAAAACTGTTTTAAACATGTAAACACCTAAAATCCAAAACGAGGCTGGTCCTTAAGTGGTTAAATGGTTTCTTGTGATGAGTGGAAAAAATATAACAATGAAACATTTTTAGAATTTAACAGTGTTTAGATGTGAAATACATTTGTTTTATTTATTTATTATTTATATTATACATTTATTATTTATACTCACCCAGCACTTCTAAGGGTCCAGTTGTCTTCTCTATCGGTTCCTCCAGACTGGGATGGCTCACTTTACAGATGACCTCTGACCCCTGATCCTCTAGTGATGGGGTGACCTCTAGAAGTTCTGTACATGTAAATGTTTTATCCGGATGCTGAGATTTGCTGTTGGTAATTTTAGATTTCTCATTGTTAACTATATGAATGAGTTCTTCCTTTCCTTTTTCTTTCTTAACCACTTCAGCCCCGGAAGGTTTTACCCCCTTCCTGACCAGAGCACTTTTTACAATTCGGCACTGCGTCGCTTTAACTGCTAATTGCGCGGTCATGCAATGCTGTACCCAAACGAAATTTGCGTCCTTTTCTTCCCACAAATAGAGCTTTCTTTTGATGGTATTTGATCACCTCTGCCGTTTTTATTTTTTGCGCTATACACGGAAAAAGACCGAAAATTTTGAAAAAAAATGATATTTTCTACTTTTTGTTCTAAAAAAAATCCAATAAACTCAATTTTAGTCATACATTTAGGCCAAAATGTATTCGGCCACATGTCTTTGGTAAAAAAAATGTCAATAAGTGTATATTTATTGGTTTGCGCAAAAGTTATAGCGTCTACAAACTAGGGTACATTTTCTGGAATTTACACAGCCTTTAATTTATGACTGCCTATGTCGATTCTTGAGGTGCTAAAATGGCAGGGCAGTACAAAACCCCCACAAATGACCCCATTTTGGAAAGTAGACACCCCAAGGAATTTGCTGAGAGGCATGTTGAGCCCATTGAATATTCATTTTTTTTGTCCCAAGTGATTGAATAATGACAAAAAAAAAAAAAAAAAAAAAAAATTACAAAAAGTTGTCACTAAATGATATATTGCTCACACAGGCCATGGGCATATGTGGAATTGCACCCCAAAATACATTTAGCTGCTTCTCCTGAGTACGGGGATACCACATGTGTGGGACTTTTTGGGAGCCTAGCCGCGTACGGGGCCCCGAAAACCAATCACCGCCTTCAGGATTTCTAAGGGCGTACATTTTTGATTTTACTCCTCACTACCTATCACAGTTTTGAAGGCCATAAAATGCCCAGATGACATAAAACCCCCCCAAATGACCCCATTTTGGAAAGTAGACACCCCAAGCTATTTGCTTTGAGGCATGTTGAGTCCATGGAATGTTTTATATTTTGACACAAGTTGCGGGAAAGTGACAAATTTTTTTTTTTTTTTTTTTTTTTTGCACAAAGTTGTCACTAAATGATATATTGCTCACACAGGCCATGGGCATATGTGGAATTGCACCCCAAAATACATTTAGCTGCTTCTCCTGAGTACGGGGATACCACATGTGTGGGACTTTTTAGGAGCCTAGCCGCGTACGGGACCCCGAAAACCAAGCACCGCCTTCAGGATTTCTAAGGGCGTACATTTTTGATTTTACTCCTCACTGCCTATCACAGTTTCGGAGGCCATGGAATGCCCAGGTGGCACAAACCCCCCCCAAATGACCCCATTTTGGAAAGCAGACACCCCAAGCTATTTGCTGAGAGGCATGGTGAGTATTTTGCAGCTCTCATTTGTTTTTGAAAATAAAGAAAGACGAGAAAAAAAATTTTTTTTTTTCTTTTTTCAATTTTCAAAACTTTGTGACAAAAAGTGAGGTCTGCAAAATACTCACTATACCTCTCATCAAATAGCTTGGGGTGTCTACTTTCCAAAATGGGGTCATTTGGGGGGGGGTTTGTGCCACCTGGGCATTCCATGGCCTCCGAAACTGTGATAGGCAGTGAAGAGTGAAATCAAAAATTTACGGCCTTAGAAAGCCTGAAGGCGGTGCTTGGTTTTCGGGGTCCCGTACGCGGCTAGGCTCCCAAAAAGTCCCACACATGTGGTATCCCCGTACTCAGGAGAAGCAACAGAATGTATTTTGGGGTGTAATTTCACATATTCCCATGGCATGTTTGAGCAATATATCATTTAGTGACAACTTTGCGCAAAAAAAAATAAAAAAAATAAAAAATTGTCTCTTTCCCGCAACTTGTGTCACAATATAAATTATTCCATGGACTCAACATGACTCTCAGCAAATAGCTTGGGGTGTCTACTTTCCAAAATGGGGTCATTTGGGGGGGTTTTGAACTGTCCTGGCATTTTATGCACAACATCTAGAAGCTTATGTCACACATCACCCACTCTTCTAACCACTTGAAGACAAAGCCCTTTCTGACACTTATTGTTTACATAAAAAAATAATTTTTTTTTGCAAGAAAATTACTTTGAACCCCCAAACATTATATATTTTTTTTAAAGCAAATGCCCTACAGATTAAAATGGTGGGTGTTTCATTTTTTTTTTTCACACAGTATTTGCGCAGCGATTTTTCAAACGCATTTTTTGGGGAAAAAACACACTTTTTTACATTTTAATGCACTAAAACACACTATATTGCCCAAATGTTTGATGAAATAAAAAAGATGATCTTAGGCCGAGTACATGGATACCAAACATGACATGCTTTAAAATTGCGCACAAACGTGCAGTGGCGACAAACTAAATACATTTTTAAAAGCCTTTAAAAGCCTTTACAGGTTACCACTTTAGATTTACAGAGGAGGTCTACTGCTAAACTTACTGCCCTCGATCTGACCTTCGCGGCGATACCTCACATGCATGGTGCAATTGCTGTTTACATTTGACGCCAGACCAACGCTTGCGTTCACCTTAGCGCGAGAGCAGGGGGGACAGGGGTGCTTTTTTTTTTTTTTTTTTTTTTTTCTTTATTATTATTATTTTTTTATCTTATTTTTAAACTGTTCCTTTCATTTTTTTTTTTTTTTAAATCATTTTTATTGTTATCTCAGGGAATGTAAATATCCCCTATGATAGCAATAGGTAGTGACAGGTACTCTTTTTTGCAAAAATTGGGGTCTATTAGACCCTAGATTTCTCCTCTGCCCTCAAAGCATCTGATCACACCAAGATCGGTGTGATAAAATGCTTTCCCAATTTCCCAATGGCGCTGTTTACATCCGGCGAAATCTACGTCATAAAATGCTCGTAGCTTCCGGTTTCTTAGGTCATAGAGATGTTTGGAGCCACTCTGGTCTCTGATCAGCTCTATGGTCAGCTGGCTGAATCACCGGCTGCATTCTCAGGTTCCCTGTTGAGACAGGAGAGCCAGAGAAAAACACGGAAGATGTTGGGGGGGGGGGGGGGGCATTCCCTCCCACTGCTTGTAAAAGCAGTCTAGAGGCTAATTAGCCACTAGGATTGCTTTTACATGAAAGCCGACCGCTGGCTGAAAAGAATGATACCAAGATGATACCTAAACCTGCAGGCATCATTCTGGTATAACCACTCAAAGTCGTGAATGGCATACCTGAAGACAAAAAAATGGTTAACAATAATACACAGTAAACAGTAAAGTATAAATAATTACATACCTGAAAAGCAAACGTGATAAAACATAACAACAATAAAACATTGCAGAATAGAATACAGTAAAAAAGAGCAGAACAATAGAGAGAGAATAGAGAGAGAGAGAACAATAAAACGACAACTATTTTTATTTTATATTTTTGTTTGTGTTTTTTTTTTTTTTTTTTTTACACTTTTTTTTGTAACTAACTTTTATAACTGTAACCGGTTCCAGGTTCGGGTCTCTCAAAATGCGATGGCATCTCGGGAGACCCTGTGAAAGTGTGCCTAGTCTGTGCAATGCTGTACCCTACGCTAATAGTCAACTAGTGCATGGTAGCGTTCAAAACATTCACCAATGCAAAGACCAGGATTGTCAGGACAGGAGGGACAATAATAGCGGGTGTCACGCCTATATCCGCGCTTTCTGCAGACACAACATCTTTTTTGGGGGGTTCGTTGGGTAGGGGTACTCGGGAGGACATAAAAATGCCTCTCATGCAGCCGACTGCATTTGGTTGGGGATGTGAATGGGGGAAGTACGGGCGCTGCAGAAGCGGTGGGTTCCCAATTAGGATTGGCGAATGCAGCAGGAAGGGCATTATGGGCACGACGGGCCTGTGTTTGTCTTTTTGGTGGCAGCGGGACACTACTTGTGCTTGCCACCTCACCAGCTTGAACTGCACTTATGGGACTCGCCACGTCACCAAGTGTTACTGTAGTGCTGGTTTGACTACGACCGGGGTGTACTAGGCCGCTGGCGCTTGCCAGTTCACCAAAACGCTACAAAAAAAACTGTTAGCGATCGCAGGGATCAGGCCTGACTCTGCGAACGCTGCAGTTATGCGTTTAGTGTTTTGTAAGTGACAGTGATCGATCGATACTGCACTTGGGTGGGCTGGGCCGGGCCGGGCGGAGGGGCAAAACGCAGGTGCTAGCAGGTATCTGGGCTGATCCCGCTAACACTGCGTTTTTGGGAACCCTAAACTGCTGGGGACGCTAGTATAGATCAGATCGGATCAGATATTGATGCGATCAGATACTATACCACTAAGGGAGGTGTACGGTGCGTGCGTGGGTGTTAGCGGTACTGGCGCTAATCTGACGCTGCCTGGGGCTGGTGCTTGCCAGTTCACCAAAATACTACCAAAAAAACTGTTAGCGATCGCAGGGATCAGGCCTGACTCTGCGAACGCTGCAGTTATGCGTTTAGTGTTTTGTAAGTGACAGTGATCGATCGATACTGCACTTGGGTGGGCTGGGCCGGGCGGAGGGGCAAAACGCAGGTGCTAGCAGGTATCTGGGCTGATCCCGCTAACACTGCGTTTTTGGGAACCCTAAACTGCTGGGGACGCTAGTATAGATCTGATCGGATCAGATATTGATCCGTTCAGATACTATACCACTAAGGGAGGTGTACGGTGCGTGCGTGGGTGTTAGCGCTACTGGCGCTAATCTGACGCTGCCTGGGGCTGGTGCTTGCCAGTTCACCAAAACGCTACCAAAAAAACTGTTAGCGATCGCAGGGATCAGGCCTGACTCTGCGAACGCTGCAGTTATGCGTTTAGTGTTTTGTAAGTGACAGTGATCGATCGATACTGCACTTGGGTGGGCTGGGCTGGGCTGGGCGGAGGGGCAAAACGCAGGTGCTAGCGGGTATCTGGGCTGATCCCGCTAACACTGCGTTTTCGGGAACCCTAAACTGCTGGGGACGCTAGTATAGATCTGATCGGATCAGATATTGATCCGTTGAGATACTATACCACTAAGGGAAGCGCATGCTGCGTGCGTGGGTGTTCGCGGTACTGGCGCTAATCTGACGCTGCCTGGGGCGACGCATATCACCGCCGGGCGATCAGGGGGCTAAACCTTTATTCGGTAATAAACGGCGGGTGCCCTGACACTATAAAAAATAAACAAACTAACCAGCGTCACCCGTAACAGTTATACAGTGATCAGTGGTGAAAGGGTTAACTAGGGGGCAATCAAGGGGTTAAAACATTTATTAGATAGTATATGGGGGTCCCCTGTCGCTATAAAACACTGACGGCGAACCTAAATATTTACGTTCCTAACTAGCGTCACCAGCGACACTAATACAGCGATCAGAAAAATGATCGCTTAGCGACACTGGTGACAGGGGGTGATCAAGGGGTTAAAACTTTATTAGGGGGGGTTAGGGGGGTATCCTAGACCTAAAGGGGGCCTAACACTAACTGCCCTAACACTAACTGTCACAAACTGACACTATGCAGTAATCAGAAAAAAAAAAGAAAAAAAAAAAAAAAAATACTGCTAATGTCAGTTTGTGACAGGGGGGGGGGGTGATTGGGGGGGGATCGGGGGGCGATCGGGGGGGGGATCGGGGGTGTAAATATGCCTGGCATGTTCTACTGTGTGTGTGTGTGTGTGTTGTGCACTCACTTGTCATCTCTCCTCGGCGCTGGAACGGAAACTGCCAGACCGGGGAGAGATGACATCACATCCTCTGCCTGTGTGAAACGACACACAGGCAGAGGAGGATTCCTATTGGCTGGGAGCGATCGCGAGGGGGGGGCCACGATCGGATGGTCTCCCCCTCGCCTCCCGACGCTCCCAGTCAGATGCCGACCGCCGATGGCACCGGGGGGGGGTCCGATCGGACCCCCCGCCCGCGGGAGGCAGATCACGTATGGGTACGTGATTTTGCCTGCCCGTGCCATTCTGCCGCAGTATATATGCGGTAGGCGGTCGGCAAGTGGTTAAACCAATTCACAGTCAGATTATCGGGGTAAAAGTGTGAGATTGTACATTGCAGTTGTGTCTGTTTGTTGACAAACAGTTTTGGTATTGTCTTCATCTCCACTTCTGGCCGTGATAGAAAATCTGAAAAAGATGATATCAAGGATATTTTTTTTTTGTGCAGTTAACGTGTATGCAGAAATGTATGTAGAACTAGCCCAATCAAATCCCTTGTTTTTAATACATTAGGAAATAATTCAATACTTTTGTCAGGTTTTTTTGCTGGTTCTGCTGCGACTCTACTCCGGAGGTCTGTCCTCACATTTTATACCTGTGACTCCAAGGAAAGAAATGAGATAAAAGGGTGTCACTATGACATCACAGACAGCAATAAAAACCTCACAGAGAGTCTACAAGTATTTGCAGCTGCCTGTTCCCATACCAGAGAGATTTTCCTATTGATCGATGTCCCTGAGCCATCCTCCGGACTGAAAGTGAAAAGAAATCTCTCCAATTCAGTAGTATCTGTCTATTGGTAAACAGTTGAAATATTATTGTAACTTCGGCCATTTGATCACGTTTTTTAGGGATCCTCTCTCCTGAACGATGGTGAACATTTTCTATTTCTTGCACTATTCTCCTTATAGTTGTATCACATACACGTATACATACTATAGGCTGTATATGTTCTTGTATGATTGGAAGTTTAGGTGAATATGTTATTGCAATTCACCTCACTAGTAAATAAGTGCATCAGGGTGTGATTTACTGAAGCATGACACATAGGGGTTGATTTACAAAAGACAAATAGACTGTGCACTTTGCAAAGTTCACATGTTCCAGAGTTTAGTAAATGAGCAGAAGTTCTGCTGGCTTCCATCATCTAATCATGTGCAAGCAGAAATGCTGTTTTTTTTTTTCTTACACGTGATTGGGTATTCTTTTTAAGTGAATCTTTATGTAATTTACTAAGCTCTGGAGCAACTGCAGTTTTCAAAGTGCACAGTCTATTTACCTTTAGTAAATCAACCCTATAAAAGTATGGTGAAGGATAGTAAAATTAAGCGGTACTAGGGCAAATTTACTAAAATGTTAATTGTGAAGTTAATTTAAAACCAGGTGTGGTCATTTAAAATACCTTGTGGAAATTTGTTCTTTTTTTTTTAATTCTTCATTCAATGTTTGTAGTATGCACAGATTTGCTTCAGCTCTCTTCCCCCTTTAGTAAACTTGACAAAATATAATTTCAAGTTTCTGCACAGTACTGGAAGGAGCAAGAATAGGTAGTGAAAACTGTTTAGGGCCATTGTTCTTAGACAGAGGAATAGAGAGAGAAAAAAATAAATGCAGAGGTTATAACAATCATGCAAGATCAGCTGGAGAAAGGTGGGAAGCAGAGAAATGATTTTGGTTCGATCAGGAGGGAGAGGAGGATAGCTGGGAAATGTTTGTGAATTGATAGACGGCAGCTGTGATTTTATTGTTGCTAAATTTGGAAGGAGAGGAGAGAGCGGTGTGATGGGGCTACCGGAGGGAGGGACAGGTGGATGCAAACTGGTGGATAGGCACTGACTGGGAGCTTGGAGCTGACAGCGTTTTTATCGTAGTGAGGTGTAGGTATAGAGGGTAGTAGTTGGGCAGAAGGCATGAGCTGGCCTCATATGTACAGTAAGTGTCCAATAGTTTACTCTAAGAACTGGATCAAAGTGGCTGACTCACCAAATGTGCCTGCTTTGTAAATGCAATAAAACATTTCCCAGAAACCTATTTTCCACACCGCTCCTCTCTGCTGTATATTCTGTGCTCTATACCAGTTCAATCTACACATGGTGTACTACAATCTGATTCCTACACCGCTTCAATCTACTGTACACCACTCTGGTCTCCACACAGTGCTGTACATTCTATACACCACAGCACTCCACCCTTTGCTACATTCTGCATACCTCCCAACATTTGAACTTCAGAATTAGGGACACTGGAGGAGGGGCAAAACCTGCGGCGCACGTAGCGCGTTGTGGTAAAATGTGTGCGTGGCCATGCGTTTAGCAGTGGGATGGGCTTAAGGGATGTGGTTAAACAAAACCCATTCCCATCTCAGCTTCTTATATGCCCCGATCCCATCCTGGGTCCATCCATTCCCCCAATCCCATCGCATCTCCATCCACTCCCCTGATCCCATCCCGGGTCCATCCCTTCCCCCGATCCCATCCCGGGTCCATCCATTCCCCTGATCCCATCGCGTCTCCATACATTCCCCCAATCCCATCCCAGCTCCATTCATTACCTCAATCCCATCCCATCTCCATCCATTCCCCCAGTCCCATCCCATCTCCATCCATTCCCCCGATCCAATCCCAGCTCCATCCATCCCCCAATCCCTTCCCGAATCTATCAATTCCCCTGATTCCCTTCCTGGCTCCATCCATAGCCGGATTCCATCCCAAATCTATTCATTCCCCTGATCCCAACCGGTCCATCCACCACCATGATCCCATCCCAACTCTATCCATTCTCCCAATCCCATCCCAGCTCCATACTCCCCCCCCCCCCCCCCCACCCTCTTCCCCATGCCTCCCTCCTCTGCAAGCCTCGTGTGTACACAGAAATCATCACAGACCTCAGATCAGCCCCGCTGTGGCAGAGTGGTGTGCTGCTCCCCTCCTCGTCCTCTGTGTACAGGAAAACACAGGAGGAGGAGGGGCGGGTTCAGTGCACTCCGTTCTGCACATTGTGTGTTTGCGGCAGCCAACGGGGAGAGATGCCGGCTGCAATGCAAAGTGTAGACACCCAGCACACGCCGCCGGCGTTCCGGGACTAAGCCCTGATTCCCCTGACATGTAATTAAATTACGGGATGGTACCGGCAAATCAGGGACGGTTGGGAGGTATGCATTCTGTGTTCCACACCAGACTGCTCTTCACACCATGCTATACATTTTATACTCTGCAACAATTTATACTGTTCTGTGTGGTTAGATCTATAAATGACACTGTTCTACTATTTACATTGCTCTGTACATTTTGTATTTCACACTGTTCTTGTATATCTTGTATATGTTCTACTATCAACACTGGTTTACTGTTCACTGCTTAATAAAATATAGACTGCTTCTGTCTGCTGTCCTGCATGTTAAACTATTTATTATCACAATATCTATTTTGACAATTTTGACGATGGGTACACTTTTGCTGTTCTACTTTAAAGTACAGAAAGAAGGCTTTATACCTGGGTTCCCCTCTGTGCTGCGTTTAATATATATATTTGACAATTTGAATAGGCTATTGTCTCTATAGCTACAGTAAACAGGTATAGAGAGGGTCTCTCAAACTGAAAGAATGAGAGAGATGTTTTTCTGTTAGTCGGTTGTTATGGAAAACCACCTGAGCTATATAAAGGTTGCCAGGCCTAAGCTACCTTCTGCTGTGTTTCCATACAATAAAGGTGTGATTAAAGCGGAGTTCTGCCCATTTTTTTAGTTTATTGAAAGTCAGCAGCTACAAAAAGTGTAGCTGCTGACTTTTAATAAGCAGACACTTACCTGCCCCACAGTCCAGCTATGAGGGCGCCCGGAGCCTCGCTCCTCTCCCCCTTCTCTCCACGGTGCCATCATAGCAACTGTTGGCACCCGGCCATGACAGCTTACGGCCTCATGGCCAGGCGCGCACTGCGCATGCGCGAGTCGCGCTGCGCTCTGCTATTGGCCAATCAATCTTCTGGGACCTGTGACGTCTCCCAGAACATTGCTGGCAGGGATGTGCCGCTTAGGGCGAGAGGAGGAGTCGCCTAGGTGGCCGAGAAGAGGAAGAAGGAAGTGGGACAGGAAGTCCCACTAAAAAGAAGTTACCCGTGGAGTGCTTGAAAACAGAAGTTCCACTTTTGGGTGGAACTCCGCTTTAAGTTTGAGGAGCTAAGTCATTTCAGTATGAAGTTGAGCTCAAGAACATACTGACATGACCTCAAACTAGCAAGAGGAAGGTTCCACATTAAGGCCTCATGCACACTTGACATTATTATAATGTTAAAAAAATGCCAGTAGCTTTGCATCTTTAAACATTTTTGAAAAAGTGTTTTTTAGCATTTTTTTGTTTTCAATGGATCAAAACATAAAAAAATGCTGGTGAGCGGCGTTTTTAGGCGTTTTTTGACGTTAGAGCGTTTTTACAGCTGACAGCCACTGCCCAAAACAGTTGATAAGAGCCTATGTGTGCATGGACATATAGGATGACATGATGGAGAGTTTATTGACCTGTAGAAAAAAACATCTGCAGCCAAAAACAGCTGCTGTAAAAACATCCAAAAAATGTCCAGTGTGCATTAGGTCTAAAGTGTTACTAAACCCAGGAGCCTGCATTCACTATATCTGGTCTCCCACAGTACACAGAACATGGAAATGCAATAGCTTTAGTAAATGTAAACTGCTAAATACTTTTTCTCATCAGCAGTATGTAGCAGTCTTATGACTTCTATCAGTGTCTGGTTAAAGTTAGTAGGGGGAGTGTTCATTCTTCTATGATTGTCCTATGAGGCTGCATGACCCGTGACCCTGTCTGGACAGTGCTGATTGGCTCTGTGCTGATCACATGCACTCTCCAAAAAAATAAAAAAACTCTCTAGAAATACACACCAAACTGAGCATGTGCAGAATGCCTCCTAGGGCTCTGTACTATCAGCAGATGGATTGGGGACAGTAAAAGAGGGGGAGGATCAGAGGAGACAGGATCAAACAGCCTTTTTACACAATGCAGAGGATTAATCCCATAGGTTCCATAGTGAGTATAACAAGCATGCTTTACTGCATATACAGAGTTATTATATGCTCTGCATATAGAGAGTTATTTTACCGTTGTGGGTTTAGTAACAATTTAATGTTAGAAGGTACCGAGTTGCAGAAAGAGTAGTGGAAAGCGTTGCATCAGAATCCCAGCAAAGGTAGTGAGTCAGTCAACTATACAGAAAGTGCGTGTCTTGGCATAACCATAGGTCAAGCCTCAGACAAAAATTATTTAAAAAATGGGCAGACTTGATGTACGTCATCATTCTTCTATGTTTCTATGTTAACCACTTAAGGACCGCCTCACGCCGATGTACGTCGGCAAGGCGGCACGGGCAGGCAAAATCACGTACATGTACGTGATTTGCCTCCCGCGGGTGGGGGGTCCGATCGGACCCCCCCCGGTGCCCGAGGCGGTCCCGTTTTGTTCCCCGGCGATCGGAGTGGAGAGGGAGGCCATCCGTTCGTGCCCCCCCCCCCTCGCGATCGCCGCCGGCCAATGGGAACATTCCTTTGCTGCTGTATACTAAACAGCAGCAAAGGAAATGATGTCATCTCCCCTCGGCTCGGTAGTTTCCGTTTTAACCCCTTGATCACCCCCTGTCACCAGTGTCGCTAAGCGATCATTTTTCTGATTGCTGTATTAGTGTTGCTGGTGACGCTAGTTAGGGACGTAAATATTTAGGTTCGCCGTCAGCGTTTTATAGCGTCAGGGACCCCCATATACTATCTAATAAATGTTTTAACCCCTTGATTGCCCCCTAGTTAACCCTTTCACCACTGATCACCATATAACTGTTACGGTTGACGCTGGTTAGTTCGTTTATTTTTTATAGTGTCAGGGCACCCGCCGTTTATTACCGAATAAAGGTTTAGCCCCCTAATCGCCCTGCGGTGATATGCGTCGCCCCAGGCAGCGTCAGATTAGTGCCAGTACCGCTAACACCCACGCACGCAGCATGCGCCTCCCTTAGTGGTATAGTATCTGATCGGATCAATATCTGATCCGATCAGATCTATACTAGCGTCCCCAGCAGTTTAGGGTTCCCAAAAACGCAGTGTTAGCGGGATCAGCCCAGATACCCGCTAGCACCTGCGTTTTGCCCCTCCGCCCAGCCCACCCAAGTGCAGTATCGATCGATCACTGTCACTTACAAAACACTAAACGCATAACTGCAGCGTTCGCAGAGTCAGGCCTGATCCCTGCGATCACTAACAGTTTTTTTGGTAGCATTTTGGTGAGCTGGCAAGCACCAGCCCCAGGCAGCGTCAGGTTAGCGCCAGTACCGCTAACACCCACGCACGCACCGTACACCTCCCTTAGTGGTATAGTATCTGAAGGGATCAATATCTGATCCGATCAGATCTATACTAGCATCCCCAGCAGTTTAGGGTTCCCAAAAATGCAGTGTTAGCGGGATCAGCCCAGATACCTGCTAGCACCTGCGTTTTGCCCCTCCACCCGGCCCAGCCCAGCCCACCCAAGTGCAGTATCGATCGATCACTGTCACTTACAAAACTCGAAACGCATAACTGCAGCGTTCGCAGAGTCAGGCCTGATCCCTGCGATCGCTAACAGTTTTTTTGGTAGTATTTTGGTGAACTGGCAAGCACCGGCCCCAGGCAGCGTCAGGTTAGCGCCAGTACCGCTAACACCCACGCACGCAGCATACACCTCCCTTAGTGGTATAGTATCTGAACGGAACAATATCTGATTCGATCAGATCTATACTAGCGTCCCCAGCAGTTTAGGGTTCCCAAAAACGCAGTGTTAGCGGGATCAGCCCAGATACCTGCTAGCACCTGCATTTTGCCCCTCCGCCCGGCCCAGCCCAGCCCACCCAAGTGCAGTATCGATCGATCACTGTCACTTACAAAATACTTAACGCATAACTGCAGCGTTCGCAGAGTCAGGCCTGATCCCTGCGATCGCTAACAGTTTTTTTGGTAGCGTTTTGGTGAACTTGCAAGCACCAGCGGCCTAGTACACCCCGGTCGTAGTCAAACCAGCACTGCAGTAACACTTGGTGACGTGGCGAGTCCCATAAGTGCAGTTCAAGCTGGTGAGGTGGCAAGCACAAGTAGTGTCCTGCTGCCACCAAATAGACAAACACAGGCCCGTCATGCCCATAGTGCCCTTCCTGCTGCATTCGCCAATCCTTATTGGGAACCCACCGCTTCTGCAGCGCCCGTACTTCCCCCATTCACATCCCCAACCAAATACAGTTGGCTGCATGAGAGCCATGTTTATGTCCTCCCGAGTACCCCTACCCAACGAACCCCCCCCCAAAAAAGATGTCGTGTCTGCAGCAAGCGCGGATATAGGCGTGACACCAGCTATTATTGTCCCTCCTGTCCTGACAATCCTGGTCTTTGCATTGGTGAATGTTTTGAACGCTACCGTGCACTAGTTGAGTATTAGCGTAGGGTACAGCATTGCACAGACTAGGCGCACTTTCACAGGGTCTCCCAAGATGCCATCGCATTTTGAGAGACCCGAACCTGGAACCGGTTACAGTTATAAAAGTTAGTTACAAAAAAAGTGTAAAAAAAAAAATATATATAAAATAACAAAAAATAGTTGTCGTTCTCTCTCTCTCTATTCTCTCTCTCTATTGTTCTGCTCTTTTTTACTGTATTCTATTCTGCAATGTTTTATTGTTATTATGTTTTATCATGTTTGTTTTTCAGGTATGTAATTATTTATACTTTACCGTTTACTGTGCTTTATTGTTAACCATTTTTTTGTCTTCAGGTACGCCATTCACGACTTTGAGTGGTTATACCAGAATGATGCCCGCAGGTTTAGGTATCATCTTGGTATCATTCTTTTCAGCCAGCGGTCGGCTTTCATGTAAAAGCAATCCTAGCGGCTAATTAGCCTCTAGACTGCTTTTACAAGCCGTGGGAGGGAATGCCCCCCCCCCACCGTCTTCCGTGTTTTTCTCTGGCTCTCCTGTCTCAACAAGGAACCTGAGAATGCAGCCGGTGATTCAGCCAGCTGACCATAGAGCTGATCAGAGACCAGAGTGGCTCCAAACATCTCTATGGCCTAAGAAACCAGAAGCTACGAGCATTTTATGACTTAGATTTCGCCGGATGTAAACAGCGCCATTGGGAAATTGGTAAAGCATTTTATCACACCGATCTTGGTGTGGTCAGATGCTTTAAGGGCAGAGGAGAGATCTAGGGTCTAATAGACCCCATTTTTTTCAAAAAAGAGTACCTGTCACTACCTATTGCTATCATAGGGGATATTTACATTCCCCGAGATAACAATAAAAATGATTAAAAAAAAAATATGAAAGGAACAGTTTAAAAATAAGATAAAAAAAGCAAAAAAATAATAAAGAAAAAAAAAAAAAAAAAAAGCACCCCTGTCGCCCCCTGCTCTCGCGCTAAGGCGAACGCAAGCGGCGGTCTGTCGTCAAACGTAAACAGCAATTGCACCATGCATGTGAGGTATCACCGCAAAGGTCAGATCGAGGGCAGTAATTTTTGCAGTAGACCTCCTCTGTAAATCTAAAGTGGTAACCTGTAAAGGCTTTTAAAGGCTTTTAAAAATGTATTTATTTTGTTGCCACTGCAGGTTTGTGCGCAATTTTAAAGCATGTCATGTTTGGTATCCATGTACTCGGCCTAAGATCATCTTTTTTATTTCATCAAACATTTGGGCAATATAGTGTGTTTTAGTGCATTAAAATTTAAAAAAGTGTGTTTTTTCCCCAAAAAATGCGTTTGAAAAATCGCTGCGCAAATACTGTGTGAAAAAAAAAATGAAACACCCACCATTTTAATCTGTAGGGCATTTGCTTTAAAAAAATATATAATGTTTGGGGGTTCAAAGTAATTTTTTTTGCAAAAAAAAATAACTTTTTCATGTAAACAATAAGTGTCAGAAAGGGCTTTGTCTTCAAGTGGTTAGAAGAGTGGGTGATGTGTGACATAAGCTTCTAAATGTTGTGCATAAAATGCCAGGACAGTTCAAACCCCCCCCAAATGACCCCATTTTGGAAAGTAGACACCCCAAGCTATTTGCTGAGAGGCATGTCGAGTCAATGGAATATTTTATATTGTGACACAAGTTGCGGGAAAGAGACAAATTTTTTTTTTTTTTGCACAAAGTTGTCACTAAATGATATATTGCTCAAACATGCCATGGGAATATGTGAAATTACACCCCAAAATACATTCTGCTGCTTCTCCTGAGTAGGGGGATACCACATGTGTGAGACTTTTTGGGAGCCTAGCCGCGTACGGGACCCCGAAAACCAAGCACCGCCTTCAGGCTTTCTAAGGGCGTGAATTTTTGATTTCACTCTTCACTGCTTATCACAGTTTCGGAGGCCATGGAATGCCCAGGTGGCACAAAACCCCCCCAAATGACCCCATTTTGGAAAGTAGACACCCAAAGCTATTTGCTGAGAGGTATAGTGAGTATTTTGCAGACCTCACTTTTTGTCACAAAGTTTTGAAAATTGAAAAAAGAATAAAAAAATGTTTTTTCTTGTCTTTCTTCATTTTCAAAAACAAATGAGAGCTGCAAAATACTCACCATGCCTCTCAGCAAATAGCTTGGGGTGTCTACTTTCCAAAATGGGGTCATTTGGGGGGGTTTTGTGCCACCTGGGCATTCCATGGCCTCCGAAACTGTGATAGGCAGTGAAGAGTGAAATCAAAAATTTTCACCCTTAGAAATCCTGAAGGCGGTGATTGGATTTCGGGGCCCCGTACGCGGCTAGGCTCCCAAAAAGTCCCACACATGTGGTATCCCCATACTCAGGAGAAGCAGCTAAATGTATTTTGGGGTGCAATTCCACATATGCCCATGGCCTGTGTGAGCAATATATCATTTAGTGACAACTTTATGCAAAAAAAAAAAGTGTCACTTTCTCGCAACATGTGTCAAAATATAAAATATTCCATGGACTCAATATGCCTCTCAGCAAATAGCTTGGGGTGTCTACTTTCCAAAATGGGGTCATTTTGGGGGGTTTTGTGCCACCTGGGCATTCCATGGCCTCCGAAACTGTGATAGGCAGTGAAGAGTGAAATCAAAAATTTACACCCTTAGAAATCCTGAAGGCGTTGATTGGTTTTCGGGGCCCCGTACGCGGCTAGGCTCCCAAAAAGTAGCACACATGTGGTATCTCCATACTCAGGAGAAGCAGCTGAATGTATTTTGGGGTGCAATTCCACATATGCCCATGGCCTGTGTGAGCAATATATCATTTAGTGACAACTTTTTCTAGTTTGTAGACGCTATAACTTTTGCGCAAACCAATAAATATACGCTTATTGACATTTTTTTTACCAAAGACATGTGGCCGAATACATTTTGGCCTAAATGTATGACTAAAATTTAGTTTATTGGATTTTTTTTATAACAAAAAGTAGAAAATATAATTTTTTTTCAAAATTTTCGGTCTTTTTCCGTTTATAGCGCAAAAAATAAAAACCGCAGAGGTGATCAAATACCATCAAAAGAAATCTCTATTTGTGGGAAGAAAAGGACGCAAATTTCGTTTGGGTACAGCATTGCATGACCGCGCAATTAGCAGTTAAAGCGACGCAGTGCCAAATTGGAAAAAGACCTCTGGTCCTTAGGCAGCATAATGGTCCGGGGCTCAAGTGGTTAAAGTAGCTTCATCTAGAACAGAGGTGTCCAAACCTTTTTCAAAGAGGGCCAGATTTGATGAAGTGAACATGGGTGAGGGCCGACCATTTTGCCTGACATTGTGTGAACCATTAAAATTTGGTTTAAGTGTGTTCATCCGAGCACTAATACACGGCCCAACAAGAATTCTCTTGCCTTTGTGGCTGTGTGTGAGTAAAGAGATGAGCTCGGGCGTGTTATTTGGATATACCGTATTTATTGCCATATAACAAGCACCTTCACTTTAATGCCCTGTACACGCGATAGGATTTTCTGACAACAAATGTTCGATGGGAGCTTGTCGTCGGAAATTCTGACCGTGTGTAGGCTCCATCTGACATTTTCTGTCGGAATTTCCGACAAACAAAATTTGAGATCTGGATCTCAAATTTTCCGACAACAAAATCCGTTGTCGGAAATTCGGCTCGCGTGTACACAATTCCGACGCACAAAATTCCACGCATGCTCGGAATCAGGCAGAAGAGCCGCACTGGCTATTGAACTTCATTTTTCTCGGCTTGTCGTACGTGTTGTACATTACCGCGTTCTTGACGTTCGGAATTTCCGACAACATTTGTGTGACCGTGTGTATGCTAGACAAGTTTGAGCAAACATTCGTCGGTTTTGTTGTCGGAAAATCCTAACGTGTGTACGGGGCATAAGAGGGAAGATTCAGGAAAAAATCCTAAATTTTAATTAAAGAACTGTGAAGCAAAATAAGGGTCAGTGCCCATCAATGCAGCCTCACAAGTTCCATAAATGCAGCACCCCCCTTGTCCTGAATGCAGCACCCCCCTTGTCCTGAATGCAGCACCCCCCTTGTCCTGAATGCAGCACCCCCCCTTGTCATGAATGCAGCACTCCCTTTGTCATGAATGCAGCACCCCCATGTCCTGATTGCAGCACCCCCCCTTGTCATGAATGCAGCACTCCCGTTGTCATGAATGCAGCACCCCCATTGTCCTGAATGCAGCACCCCCCTTGTCCTGAATGCAGCACCCCCCTTGTCCTGAATGCAGCACCCCCCTTGTCCTGAATGCAGCACTCCCCTTGTCCTGATTGCAGCACTCCCCTTGTCCTGATTGCAGCACCCCGCTTGTGCCTTGAATGCAGCATCCCCCTTCTTCTGAATGCAGCACCCCCCTTGTCCTGAATGCAGCACTCCTTTGTCCTGAATGCACCACCCCCTTTGTCCTGAATGCAGCACCCCCAGTGCCCTGAATGCAGCACCCCCATTGCCCTGAATGCAGCACCCCCTTGTCACGAATGCAGCACCCCCGTTGTCACGAATGCAGCACCCCCATTGTCACGAATGCAGCACCCTCATTGTCATGAATGCAGCACCCCTGTTGTCCTGAATGCAGCAACCCCGTTGTCCTGAATGCAGCACCCCCGTTGTCCTGAATGCAGCACCCCCCGTTGTCATGAATGCAGCACCCCCCGTTGTCATGAATGCAGCACCCCCCGTTGTCATGAATGCAGCACCCCCCGTTGTCATGAATGCAGCACCCCCCCTTTGTCATGAATGCAGCACCCCCCCTTTGTCATGAATGCAGCACCCCCCCTTTGTCATGAATGCAGCACCCCCCCTTTGTCATGAATGCAGCACCCCCATTGTCCTGAATGCAGCACCCCTATTGACATGTATGCAGACTCACCATTGCCATCAGTGCAGCCTGATTCATGCACATCTGCAGCCTTGGAGGAGACAGGGAGGGGGCGGGACGAGCGCCAACAGACATACAAGAGAAACTCCTGTTTTCTCGGCGGCCTCTTTAATAGAAATTCCCGCCTCCTGTGATGGACAGAACAGTCGTCCAATGGCAGGGCAGGAGACAGGACTTCCTTTTACAGAGGTCGCCGTGTAAACAGGAAATACTCCTGTATGGCACTCGTCCCGCCCCCTCCCTGTCCCCTCAAAGGCAGCCAGCATGTACATCTTTTGTGGCCCCCGGCACTCGGGGATTCGTTGGGGGCCACAAAAGATATACATGTCAAAATGACCAGGCGGGCCGTCCGAAACCGGCATGCGGGCCGCGATTGGCCCGTGGGCCGGACTTTGGACATGCCTGACCTAGAACCTACGTTAAGTGCTGACAGTTATGATCATTTTTGTAATCTTTTAGATTGTAATGAGCAGAGACCTCTGATTCCTCCTGTATTGAAACTGTACTGTCTCCAGGTAGCCCGTCATCAGCGCGACATCGAGGCTGACGGGCGAGGGGAGGCTTTGGCTAAGCCTCCTCCTCCCAGCAGCTTCAACGCCACGAAGCGTCCCCTGGGGGGGGTGTTGCGTGCCGTGGGTGGAGGTGGGCGCCTTTTACCTCTTCGGAGGTGGCCCTTGAGAGGCGGGCCGGCCTGGGGCGACTATATAAATCCTCTATAATAATAAACTGAGGTTTAGCAGGCAGTTGGTTTCCCTGGAATGATTTGGATTAAGGTCCAATTAATGTATCTGTAAGTGCTATCATTACATACCGTTGCTGAACATACAGCACACTTAGAGCCTTCATAAAACCTACTTTACATGCTAGACCACTTGCTTTACACATAAAAAAATGTTAAAAATTACAAATTCCATGTCTTATGCCGCGTACACACGAGCCGACTTTCTGTCAGGGTAGACTCTGACGGTCTTTCTGATGGAGTTCCGCCGAAACGGAATTGCCTACACACGATCACACCAAAGTCCGATCGTTTAGAATGCGACGACGTATGACGGGACTAGAAAATGTAAGTTCAATAGCCAGTAGCCAATAGCTGCTCTTGCGTCGTGTTTGGTCCGTCAGACTAGCATACAGACGAACGGTTTTCTTGATAGGTATTGAGTCCGTCGGAAAGATTTGAAACATGTTCTATTTCTGGGTCCGTCAGAATTTTCGAAAGAAAAAGTCAGATGAAGCCCACACACGATCGGAATGTCCGATGGAATCATTCCGTCGGACCTTTTCTGCCGGAAAGTCTGGTCGTGTGTACGTGGCATTAGTGAATGCTGTCACTACTAGAATATTCCCCATACCTCTATTATCTTTATCATCACTTTTCCACTCTCTATGTGATGGGTGTTTCAGTTTTTTGTGTTCCACCACGGCTCGCACAATATAAGGCTCATCCTCCCGGATCTCCCCTCTGAGGCTTTCAGAAGTGCTGGTGGCATTGTAGGTTCCATCTTGGTTCTGGTGCATTAGAATGGTAGATTCTATGGGACGGGGCTCTGTACTTGATGGTGGTTGGATCACCTCCCAGGATATATTAATAGCTTCTGGGTAAAAATGATGAACATCTAAGCTGAAAATACCGCCTGGGGAGCGAGTGATATCCCTCACCTTTGGAAAGCCTGTAACACCAAACAGAAAATTCTAAATATATTTCACAGAGAAAGTGTTCATTTCCAGTTATGCGATAGAAACACCAATACTTTAAGAAACTTTTAGTAAAGAACATTTGGTAATAAAGAATCAGTAACACATGCTAAAATCAAGATGTCCAGATACATGACAGTAATCTGTCAGAATAGGTTTAGATGTAGTTGGATGGAACTCACCTCGTGTATGGAGAATAAATGTCTCCCAAATTTGGATATCGGTACGGAATGATACCTAATGTTTGCGCAACTGACTTTTATTCAGTCAGATTTGGTTGAAAATAAAACCATTGTGGATTTTTATCAAATGTATTTTAACCACTTCCGGACCACCCACCGCACATATACCTATACGTCATTTCATGCATGAGATACTGTCGTGCACGCGCCGCCGCACGCCGGGGGAGTGTGGTCCGGAAGACTCGATGTCGCTCCACAGAGAGGCAGAACGGGGATCTGCCTATGTAAACAAGGCGGATGCCCATTCTGACAGGGAACAAAATTGAGATTGGCTGTGGTAATCAGGAACAGCGATCTCTGTGTTGTCCCAGTGAGCCCATCCCCCACACAGTTAAAACACACTGAGGGAACACAGTTAACCCCTTTGATCGCCCCTAGTATTAACCCCTTCCATGCCAGTGTCATTTATACAGTAATCAGTGCATTTTTTTAGAACTGATTACTGTATTGGTGTCACTGGCGCAATGTCGCAGTCCCGCTAAAAAAACGCAGATTGCCGCCATTACCAGTAAAAACAATAAAGGAAAAAAAAAAAAAAAAAAAAAAGTCCATAAATCTATCCCCTATTTTGTAGACACTATAACTTTTGTGCAAACCAATCAATATACGCTTATTGGGATTTTTTTTGCCAAAAATATGTAGAAGAATACATATTGGCCTAAACTGATGAATACATTTTTGTTTTTTTACATTTTTTTTTTTGGATATGTATTATAGCAGAAAGTAAAACTTTTTTTTTTTCAAAAAATTGTCACTCTTTTTTTGTTTATAGCGCAAAAAATAAAAACCGCAGAGGTGATCAAATACCACCAAAAGAAAGCTCTATTTGTGGGGAAAAAAAGGATGTCAATTTTGTTTGGGTACAGCTTCGCACGACCACGCAATTGTCAGTAAAATTTACGCAGTGCCGTATCGCAAAAAAATGGCCTGGTCATTAAGTGGGTAAATCCTTCTGCGGCTGAAGTGGTTAATATGTTTTGAAAGTGTATACATTTATAAACTAGTTTTGTAAGGTATTATTGTTTATACTGTATGTAGCTAACTTGCCCTAAGCAGGGGTCACTCTTTAAAGTGATTGAAAAGGTTCTGATTTATTTGAATTTTTTTAAATAACAAACAATGGTTTTGCACAGAGCAGCCCTGGTCCCCTTTCTTCTCAGTTCTCCTGCTGGCACTCCAGGCCCCTCCCCCCTGCTGAGTGCCCCCAGAGCAAGCGGCTTGCTCTGAGGGAACTCATGCATGCTCGCTCCCAAGCCACCTCTCTATCTATGCGAGACACAGAACGTGGCTCAACCCTGCTCCCTCCTTATTGGCTATGATTGACAGCAGCGAGAGCCATGAGGAGGGAGAGACCAGGGAGAGCTTCTGCTCTCAAGCACAACGCTGGATCAGGATTGGATTTCAAGTGAGTATAAGGGGGGGGGGGAAGCTGCACACTGAAGCTTTTTACCTTAATGCAAGGTAAAAAAAACCTTCAGGCTATAGAACCACTTTAGGTTCTACTGGACTGTAATCAGTCTGAGCTGGGTTAAATGTTCTGCTTTCTACTGATATATACTTCTAAGGTTTGGTTATTGTTTGCTCCTATCTACTGCTGATGAGTGTCTCTGGCAGTAGTGTGAGGATATCCAATAACCAGACACATGAATATTTTATCTCCCTGGAAAATCACTGAGAGGTAGAAATATTTGGGGGAACCTTCTGAAAGCTCTCTTGCCTCCCAGGTTCTGCCTGAGGGGTTGTGTCCCACTTTGTTTCTTACCCCCCCAGGCCTGCTGCCTGAGGAGGATGTGTTGGGCTAAGGAGAGGCCCGAGCCTGGAGCCTAAAGTGCCTCAGTGGAGATTTCATCCAGGTGAAGTGGAGCAGAAAGATGGCTGCCTGCTAGGAGCATCCAGAGGTGGGACACGGCTTCAGAGAGTGCAGTGGAGGGCTGGGTACAACTTGCTGCCAGAGGATTTGCAGGAAGCCAAAGCTGTTTAAATTTCAGGTACACAGTCTGAAAAGTAAAGCATGGTCGGCCTATTATCTCTGTACTGACTGTGACCAGATGACTGAAGAAATGTTTTGCACATTTTTTATCTTAATGCATTCCTTGTATTAAGGTAAAAAAAATGTAGACATCGGTATTGCAATCCCCCCCTTTTACTTAATCGAACCCTCATTCGATCCAGCGGTGTGCATGTCTGCAGATTTTTTTCTCTCCTCACTGCCGTGTCTCACTGGCTTTGCTGGTATCAATCAAAACCAGTGACGAGGGAGCAGGGGCGGGGCCGAGCCCCACTGTTTGTGTCAATGGACACAGAAGCGGGGCATGGGAGCGAGCACACACAAGTGCCCCCATGAAAAGCGGCTTCCCATGAGGGGGGCATGGACAAAGTGGAGGGGCCAGGAGCACTGGCGGGGGACCCGAAAAGAGGAGGTTTGGACATGGCAGGTAAGTATGGACATGTTTGTTATTTTTTTTTAATTTCTTTTATAATCACTTTCAGGCTAAAAAATTAAAGTCAGTTAATTGGTCACTGCTGGTGAGCAGGTGAGTGCTTTGTGGCAGCCATAGAGCTATTAAACCCTAGACAGGCGAGGAGGACCCAATATAATCATTGGCTCCTTAGGGGATAAGCACTGTAGTTTCAAAGAACTTTTTAATAGAGGATGCTTTGCTATTTCAGCATGTGTGCAGCATGCTGGGCTGCATAATGGGAGAGCCCAATACTATCTCTGCACTTGTTGGCTGCTCCTTTAGACTAAAAATCTAAAACAGGCATGTCAAATTAACATAAAACAATGGGACAAACTGAATGGAATAAATCAGTGTTATATTCTTAATATCTAAATTTTAATTGGCTTTATTAATAAGAATATGCATTTTCCATTTTTGTTTGAATGATAGGACTTTGAGCTAGTGATATCCAAATGGTCATTCATTGACTGAAAATGCAGGTCAAGACCCTGCCAGAATTTGATGGATTTTGTAAACAATATATATTTTGGTTGGAAATTTTCCTATGTAACCGATACTTTGTTTGATTTATGCGTTTATGTTTTAAGAGGTCTGATGTTTAGTCTGAACGTCTATCTCACATATATCCTGTTCCATGTTTAAAAGGTTTGGTAAAGTGAAACAGATGTTAAAGAGGCTTGTATATCTACTCTAGCCCCCGCTTTTAGAAAGGCGGAGAAAAGGGGAGTGTATGGGAGGGATTTGTGTTTGGGCGCGAATTTGAAAGACTGAGTTCATATAGACACAAGGAATCCAGTCTTCTGGCTCACTCTACACACACATCTCACTCTTCACACACATCTTCCTCCCAAGACATACACCTATTCAAGCCAGGACACAAGAGGTTAATCGGCCATTTTTAATAGGCCATGACAAAGGAAGCACATGTCTAATGATTTTAAGGACTTTTTCAGATCTTTGAAACAAATGAACTATATTTGAACATTTTTTGCATATATGAAACAACACTAATTCTGAATATGAATGTACTATTTTTGTAAGTATTTTCCAAGTTTATGTGTGTACAATAAAACACACGTTTTTGATTTAAGCTGACTCAAGCAGAAATAATTCCAAAATTCGTCTCACGAGAATCATCATTATTGAAGGCTTTTTATACAATATTAAGCCATTTATTTCATTGGCGGACGCCAGCCAGTTTCAATCGTCAGAAGTTTATGCCACGTTCTTCCGTTGATCAGAGGGGAAACGTGATGAACAGGAGAAAACGTTGCAATTATTGAAAGAACCTAGAAGAAACGCCAGATGTGTTTGATGTTTGATTGCGTGAAGACCAGAGTATTTTGGATCAGAAGTCTTGACAGACGGTTTAATTAGAGTCCAGCGGAAAACGGAAAAGTTTTGTATTCGGTGAGTACCAAAATATGGAATTTATAAATGTTATAGCTGAAGGAAGTAAGTTAGAATTTGAAGGTTTAGCCAGCTATATTTCAGACACTAAGTTATGGCAATCAATGTATAATCAATGCCTACAGGCAAATAAAGAAATTGAGAAGAATAGATTTTCATTAGCTAAATCTAAGAGTAAATTAAACAATGTGATGAAATTAGTCTCAGTTTTCAATGCAATGGTTTTTGATATGCCAGGAAAACAAAGGCAAAGTGTAACAGAAATTGCACAAACACAGGAGAATTTACATATTGAACAATTAATGATTGAAAAAGATGCATTAGAACATAAAATGAATGCATTATTGGAATCGGTTAAAGAAAAAGAAAGTTGTATTGCTTTTTTAACTCAGAAAGCTAATTGAACAAGAGAATGTTATAAGTTTGCTTAAAACGCAATTATTGCAAGCTCAGTCTTCTGCACATGCTCAGTGTTTAGCTTATGAACACGTGACAAAGTCAGAGGCGAGGGATAATGATGCTGATTCTGGATTTGACTCAGTGGGGTCATTTGAGGAGGTTAATGTTTCCTCAGACAATGAAAGCGTGAAGTCTGTTGATTTGAATAATAGTAATATTCAACAGAAATGTAAATTTTCATCGCCATATACTCAAAGTAAGGTATATGAAAAAAAACCAACTCTTAAATGTTTAGTTTGCAAAAGAGAGGGTCACATAGCTAGGTTTTGTGTGATGGCTAATAATAATGATATACAAAAGAGGTTGTATTATCCGAAAACGATGCCAAGACGCTATGAAGTGTATTCTGTGCGCTGGTGTAGTAATTTGAGGTATAGAGGCCATAATAATCAAACTAATTTTCCTTTTAAGACCCAAATGCAAAGATTGCAAACTGCAAATAGTCCATTAAGACAGGAAAGGTATCACTATGTATCATATAACACTGTGAAAAACAATGTTAGCAGTCCTTAAATGAACTGCATGGATGGTAAGGATTTTCTGGTTATTGATTCTTTGCTATGGATAATAAGGTTATGATTTGAGGTTCAGAGATTTGGTTTTTATTTGATATATTTTTAGTATTTTCAAGGATAATCCTTTGGATTATTAATTTTTTATTAATTTTTCCCAGTTATGATTATTATGATTTTCATTTTTCATTTTTTGTTCAGATGGAACATTGAGAGGTTTAGTTCATCTGATAAGGGGGTAATTGACAGCTTTGTAATCAATTAGCAAAGGATGCAGATTTGTATGGAGAATTAGTGATTTTAACCTGAATATGGTCAAAATTATGTTGTGGAAAAATCAAATATAAGATTTTCCTTCGTTTTCAGAGGTTTAAAAGGTAAATTAATCTTTTCTTCCTCATCGGATGGTATAAGATCTATATTTTTGTTAATGATAACTAGATCTAATATCATGACTTAGATGGATTTTCTGTATTTTAATGTACCACAACACCTACAGGTAGAATTCACTAAATTTAATTATGACAGTTTAGATCACATTGGTAAGCAAAAATTGCTTGAAATTCTTAAAGAGTAATTCTATTGGGACAAAATGGAAGAGACAGTAGACAGAGTAATTAAATATTGTCTAATCTGTGTACAAAGATATTTTAATTACTGACAGGATATGGATTAACCATGTTTTTCTAGTTTGGGGTATACTAGCAAACCTCAGTAGTGACAGAGGATTCCATTTTATAGGTAAAATCTTGGGAATAGGACAGAGATTTCATGTATCATATCATTCACAGTTTGCAGGTACAGTTTTGTCAGTTACAGAGTATTCTTCATTTGATTTAATGACAGGAAGAATTATTTTGTCACTTGTGTTTCATAATGAACTATTGTTGGCAGTAGACAGCAAGGAGTGTTAGTGTCCCTTTGAAGTGTATTTTTTCTGCAATGCTTGTGATTTGAGAAGGGATATTAGGATGTTATTTAAAGGTATTGAATGTCATTCAGAAAATGATATTTCTTTTTGGTATTTTCCTTTTGCATAACAGTGTTTTGGTTATAGATGATACAGGACAATTTGAACAGAATGGTGTTACATGCAGTTACTTGTATGAAAAATGGTCCTTCCACACATTTTTAAGTTTGAGTTAAAAGATCATAATTTCCTTATTTTACAATATTCCTTGTTTAGGAGATTATTAAGAGACAATTTGTATATATACTGATATGTGGTATTTGTTTTAGAAGTTTAAAGAAACTTGTAGATTGTATAAGTTAAATGGTTACTCGCAGAGCTCATAGCCCCACCCTTAGGAATTTGAGAGTGATGTGACACCATCCTTTTTAAAAAGGAGGGGGGGACTACTCATTGAGAGTCTGCATCTGTGGGACTACAAGACAAAAAAGAACCTTTCTGAATAAGAAAGGAGGGGGTTTGTTTTTTTTTAGGAGTAGAATGCCTGTAACAGAGTTTTTTGGCAGACATGCACTCCAGCAGATGTAGCAATAGACACTCACTCCAGTATACACAAGACATATATACAGCATGAAAACTGTTGTTACATCCACATACACATATCTGATTCTTGTAACATTTTGTTATTTTATTATTAAAACCAAAATTATCTTTTATTCAAGATAAACGGTTTATCAAGATTGATGATTAAGAACTGAAAGATTTATTTAAATCAAAAATTAGATGTTGTTAGCACAAGTTTATACAGAAAGAAATATGGTGATTAAAGAGTTGCCATGTGTAAGGTCACACCCAGAGATGGTGAGATACATGTCACAGGCGGAACTAAAGGTTCAGGAGAAGTGGACCATGGCAAAGTAATTGGGAAGGTCCATTTGACATCTTGGATGTTCAAGGGACAATGGTATTAGTTCAAGGATTTCTCAATTTAGTGAAAAAGCATGTATAAATAAAAATGTGGGTATAACAAATGTAATATTCTGAGATAAATGATGCTGCTTTTATTTTTCCTAGGAATGAATTATATTTCATTAACCTGGAGGAATCATGGATTCAAAAAAAGAAGAAAGATGACTGATCAACAAAAGAAAGTGTTAAAGAGAGAAGATTTATCATCATCACAGGATTCATCTTTTCCCTAGTGACAATTTTATCTGTGGTAAAATATATCACAAACTGTTCCAGCTATGCAGAGGTTAACAGGATTGAAGAATTACACAACAAAGTCATTACATTATTCAGAGTCAAAAGAGATCTAGACATTGATATTAATACAGAGGACAAGAGTGATAAAGATATTGATCTTACAAATGACAGAATATAATTCTAAATACGTTGATAACAATACAGCTGAAGAATTGTATGGATATGTATTTGTAGGACAGGGATATGATTGCTGTATGGAATTATATTTAATTCATAGTAATAATGTTGAGGTCAATGTTAAAATAGAATCCAAAACAAATTTTGTTAAAATGCTGGGATCTTATAGGTTAAACAATAGAATCCGGAACTTTTGAATGTAATATTTTGAGAAGGAGTTTTTGGTCAGTATTTGTAAAAGGTAACAATCTTTGAACATTTTTGAAGATAATGATAGTTTGCATTTGATATGTAAAACAAAAATATATGTACCTCAAGAATCATTGGTAATTTGGAAAAGGAACGATGAATTTTTGGGAAGTTTTCTTCACAGTTCTACTATGATAATTCATAAAGGAATTTATGGTAGTGTGAAGTGGATCAATAATACATTTGTTTATCAACAAATGAGAGTATCTTTGAATGATACTGGTATATATGAATGTTGCATATCAATAGTAAATTATCCAATGAAATGTGCGAAGGGAAGTGTTGTTGTAAGGTCTCCTAGGAAAACTCCATGTGTTGGTAAGAAAAGTGTCTCAGCAAATCCATTTCAGATTAACCATTTCCAATCCAGAACTCTTTTGAGAGAGGGAAATTTTGTCATTATATTGTGGAACTTTAATGTTTCAGAATGGAAAATTTCTACAAGGTTTCCACAATGTCAAGGACATTTGGTTAATATGGAATTGGGTATTGAAAGATGGTTTGGAATTAATAATAGAAATCATAACAGAAATAAGCGTGGTATTGTTGAAGGTATTTTAGGAGGGATTGGCACAATTGGGAGTATTACTAATAGTATGGACATTAATACTTTAAAGTCTGATCTTGAGACAGCTGGTTTAGTGGGTAGTAACGGGATTAAAATACAGAGAAATTTAAATGAAATTTTAGAAAATATGGTTATTAAAACAGCTAATATAATGGGTCCATCTATTTTACATCTTCAAAATATTACTCTTGATTTAATGTTAAGTGACCAACATTCTCATATTGCCAGAGCATGTTTAGAGATCCAGACTGAATATTCCACTAATTTTAAAATAATTGCACAAGCATTTCAGAGTGGAATAACCCCTCTTGGCATTTTACAGAATTTACCCAGAGAATATGTATATGCTATAAATCATACAGATTTATGGGTAAATAAATGGATAGGATGTAAACAGGATGTTTGTTATAGTTCTTCTATGATTCCGATAGCAGGACAAGAACAAATTTTGGTTCCAATCACTGTCCTGGGATTACCCGTCAGCAATACACAATTATTGTATTATAAATTACAGTATACAGATTTTGCATTTAACAATGAAAATTCTGAATTAGAACAATTAGATTTGTCATCATGTTTACAATTTCAGTCTAAAGTTATCTGTTCACCTAATCAAGATAAAAGTATTTTTCATTCTTGTTATCATAATCATACATTGTGTTCAGCAAGAATAGAAAAAGTTGAAACAATTTCTGAATTAGTTACTCGTGTAGATAAAAAGAAGATTTGTTTTCAGATCATGTCAGATACAGAAAGGGTTAAAACTTTTTTCTCTTCTTGTACAAATACAGAAAACCTAAATCAAGGCTTGTATTGTACAGAAGGAGACATTGTAGCAATAAGTATTAATGGGTTTAGAACAAATTTAACAAATATGCTTATGAAAAATATAAGTGCTCTTCCCACACAATATAATATATCTCAGATAGATGAATTTCCTTTGGAAGAATGGGTAAATGTAATTCATAAGGATAAAGGTTTATTGATAGCTTTGGCTAAGGAACTTCAGAATGCAGAAATATTGTTTAAACATGAACAAGGTAATTTGCAAGAGATATCTCATCAATGGTCAGAATTTTCAGGAAGTAATTGGTGGAAAAAATTTAGTAATAGTGTATCAATTTGGGGAAAAACTTCAATAACCTCAGCAGCAGGAAATATTTTATCACATCCTATAGTTATTCTTTTTAATATTATTATGTTATTCATTATATTCCAGGTATTGATGTTTAGAATGAAAAAAATATATTATCGAATTAGAAATGAAATCAAGAAGGGAGATAATTTATTGCAAAATAAGCTTAAGAGAAAGATGGGTTTTGGTATTGCAAATTTGGTTGGTGATGGTAATACATTTGGAGTTATTGGATCAAAGTCGGTATGAATGGGACATGTATGCTATGAATGGATAAAATATGATTGTTATTCATATTTCAGAGGGGAATTTTATATTCTTAATATCTAAATTTTAATTGGCTTTATTAATAAGAATATGCATTTTCCATTTTTGTTTGAATGATAGGACTTTGAGCTAGTGATATCCAAATGGTCATTCATTGACTGAAAATGCAGGTCAAGACCCTGCCAGAATTTGATGGATTTTGTAAACAATATATATTTTGGTTGGAAATTTTCCTATGTAACCGATACTTTGTTTGATTTATGCGTTTATGTTTTAAGAGGTCTGATGTTTAGTCTGAACGTCTATCTCACATATATCCTGTTCCATGTTTAAAAGGTTTGGTAAAGTGAAACAGATGTTAAAGAGGCTTGTATATCTACTCTAGCCCCCGCTTTTAGAAAGGCGGAGAAAAGGGGAGTGTATGGGAGGGATTTGTGTTTGGGCGCGAATTTGAAAGACTGAGTTCATATAGACACAAGGAATCCAGTCTTCTGGCTCACTCTACACACACATCTCACTCTTCACACACATCTTCCTCCCAAGACATACACCTATTCAAGCCAGGACACAAGAGGTTAATCGGCCATTTTTAATAGGCCATGACAAAGGAAGCACATGTCTAATGATTTTAAGGACTTTTTCAGATCTTTGAAACAAATGAACTATATTTGAACATTTTTTGCATATATGAAACAACACTAATTCTGAATATGAATGTACTATTTTTGTAAGTATTTTCCAAGTTTATGTGTGTACAATAAAACACACGGTTTTGATTTAAGCTGACTCAAGCAGAAATAATTCCAAAATTCGTCTCACGAGAATCATCATTATTGAAGGCTTTTTATACAATATTAAGCCATTTATTTCAATCAGACTATATAATATTTGTAGCTAACATCATGGTAACAACTGCTACTTACAACATGGAGTACCAAAGAAAGGGGATGTACAGCATTTCTCAAAGTACTGAACAGTTTTGTCAACTGAAAAACAATTGGGCCGCCTTTCAGCTAAAAACTTAAACCACTGAGCCACAATAAAGGAGCAGAAAGGTTACATGGCCCAATAAGCAGCAGTTTGACACATGTGATCTAGAGGGCACTGTCAGAGTACAACAGCATTGATCACAGTGATCAGTCATTGTGCAACCCACTCCTATATGTGTTGCCCCCCCCCCCGGAGAAAAAACGGAAAATTGTATACTCACCTTTCCGTAATTTTCCTTTCCTGTCGCATCTTCATGGCAGCATACACGTTGGGTTGTGACTCCGCCTCCACAACCTGATAGGACCACATAGCTATAAATTAGAGAGTAGACACCTGCCCCAGTATTCTCTGTAAATATATACACATGTCACCTCAGAGGGTGGGTGATTGTATGCTGCCATGAAGATGCGACAGGAAAGGAAAATTACGGAAAGGTGAGTATACAATTTTCCGTTTTCCTGTCGCATCATGGCAGCATACACGTTGGGGAGTAACTCGCCAAACTGGGTGGGAATGCAAAAAAAATCAAATTTATTGACAAGGAACAGAAGAATTGGCCTGTATGATGGCCCTCCCAAATTCAACTGCTGCTAAGCGTGCAGCGTCTATTTTATAATGGGAAATGAAGGTGTTTCTCGAAGACCAAGTGGCCGCTCTACAAATGGTTTCCGCTGAAACTTTCCAGTAAGCTGCCCATGAAGTAGCCATTGCCCTGGTGGAATGCGCTCTAAGATCTTCCGGAATCTGCAAGGTGCTTAAGGAGTAAGCCTTCTTGATAGTTTTCACGAGCCATGAGGCGATGGTACGGGCAGAAGCTGCCTGGCCCTTCCTGAACCCATGTGGGATGACTAAAAGGTTCTCGCATCTCCTGAAAGACTTGGTCACCGAGAGGTAATGCAGAATGTTGCCCCTAACATCCAGGGGATGAGGAACGCCCTGATCTGTGCTCAAAGCCGGGAGGTCAATCTCCTGGTTAAAGTGGAATGAAGAGGAGACCTTTGGGATAAATTTGTCTGAAGGCTTCAGGGTTAGCCTGTCTGGGTAAACCATCAGGTACGGTTCCTTTATCAGTAAAGCTTGCATTTCCGAGACCCTTTTCGCTGAAGTGATGACAATTAGGAATGATACTTTTAGAGTCAAGTCCCAGAGGGAGGTATCTTCAAGAGGGGAAAATGGTTCTCCGGATAGAATTTCTAGGACAGTTGATAGGTCCCATGTTGGGAATGAAGGCTTTCTGGGAGGCCTTAGCTTCAGGCATGCTTTCTGGAATTGAACTACAAGAGGGTTAAGTGCCCACCTAACCCCTGTCAGAGCAGAGATGGCAGAGACTTGGACTTTCAGGGTGCTGGATCTAAGGCCTTTGTCTAGGCCTGACTGTAGGAACTCAAGCACTTGTATTGCTGATGGGGAAGAAGGGTCCCAACCTTGTTCCTGAGCAAAGGAAGAGAACTTTCCCCAGACTCTCTCGTAGGTGTTATTCATGGAAGATTTCCTGGCTAGAAGCAGGGTTTCGACTACCTTCTGCGAACAGCCTTGATCTAGGAACCTAGACCTTTCAGTCTCCAGGCCGCTAGGTGCAATCTCTCTGGATTCGGATGTAGTAGCTGGCCCTGGGTTAGTAGATCCGTTGTCACCGGAAGAGGAATTGGATCCGCTGTGCTCAGTTGCAGGAGGGTGGTGAACCAAGGCCTCCGTGGCCAGAAGGGAATCACGGCCAGGACCAGAGCTGCTGAATGTTTGAGCCTCAGAAGGAACTTGGCTATCAGTGGGGTTGGTGGAAAAATGTAACCTAGGCGAAAGTTCCAGGTGTGCTGGAGACAATCCGTTCCCTCCGCTGAGGGGAAGGGGTTCCTCGACAGAAACCTTTGACATTTCCTGTTCTCTGGTGTTGCTGCGAGGTCTATGTCTGGCATATGAGGGCGAAGGCCTGCGGGCTTAGACACCACTCGTTGTTGGAAACGAATGTCCTGCTGAGAGAGTCCGCCAGTTTGTTCTGAACTCCCGGAATATAGGCCGCCTTCAGGTCCCGCAGGTTCAGTTGAGCCCATCGCATCACCGGACCAACTTCCCGCATCATGGAGATGCTCTTGGTACCCCCCTGCCTGTTGATGTAGGCCACAGCCACTCGGTTGTCCATTTGGATGAGGACCTGTTTCCCTCTCAGAAGAGAGCTGAATGCCAAGAGGGCTTGGAAGGCTGCCTTCATCTCTAGGACGTTTGACACTACATCCCTGGTTTTGAAGTGCCAGCAGCCCTGAGCTGCATAATGTAGGTAGTGTGCCCCCCATCCCTCCAGACTGGCATCCAAAGTTACCACCTCCTGATGGAGGATGACTATCTGTTTGCATCTGCTGAGGTTGTCGGGGTGAGTCCACCACCGTAGAGATAATCTGGCTTCTTCTGAGATGCGAATCGATTGGGACATGGACCATCCATCCCACTGGCACAGGAAGGAGGCTTGCAGAGGTCTGGTATTCAATTGCGCCCATCTGACCATTGGAATGGTTGCTGATAGGGACCCCAGCAGGCTGAGGTATGCTCTGGCCGGTAAGTATGATGCTGGAACCACATCTTTCACTTTCTGAATTAGTAGGGACAACTTCTCCCTTGGTAGTTCTACCGTGTTGGCTCGGGTGTCTAGTTCGGCTCCCAGGAAGACCATCCTCTGGGTAGGCTGAATGTTGCTCTTCTGCCAGTTGATTATCCAACCCAGACTCGTTAGGGTGGAAACTAAGATCTCGCGATGTTGCACGAGTGATTCCTGGCTGTTTGAGAGGAGAAGAATGTCGTCCAGGTAATGGTGGACCCTTAGACCCTTCTCCCTCAAAGAGGCTATTACTGGAAGCAGAACCTTTGTAAACGTTCTGGGGGCCGTAGAGATCCCGAAAGGGAGGCTTCGAAATTGAAAGTGTTCCTGGCCCACCGAGAATCGCAGGAACTTTTGGAATGCCACGTGAATTGGTATGTGTAGGTAGGCATCCTGGAGATCTATGGAGAGCATCCAGTCTCCTAAGTTTATGGCCTGAAGGATAGACTGCAGGCTTTCCATCCTGAACGACTCCACTCTGATGGACTTGTTGAGTTTCTTCAGGTCTAGAACCGGCCGAAAGTCCCCTGACTTCTTTTTGACGAGGAATAGTGGAGAATAGAATCCCCTGCCTCATTGTGTTGGCGGGACCTCTGCTATCGCTCGTTTTTGAAGAAGTTCTAGGACATAAGTTAGAAGGGACAACCTTTTCTCCCCGGGAGGAGGAATACTGGTTGGGCAGAATTGATCTCTTGGGGGTCGATTTTTGAAGGCCCATCTGTGGCCGAAACTGACGGTGGCCAGGGTCCAGGTATCGTGTATGGTCCCCGCCCAGACCAGCTTGAAACTGGAAAGCCTTGCTCCTACTACTGCTGGTCGGACGGGCGCACCTTCAAAAAGGCTTCTGGTCACTGGGAGCGGGAGTCTTAGGCTTTTGGAATTTCATAAAAGAAGTTTGAGGGTTCTTCCAGTTCCTTCGGTACTCCTTCCCTGGTCTGTACGCTTTCGCGTCTCTATACCTTTCTGGGAGATTCCGCTTAAAAGGAGGAGGTCTCTGTTTGGGCCTCCTATCTGAGGGAATGAGCCCGGATTTTCCACCAGTTACTTTGGAGATGGCCGTATCCAACTTTGTTCCGAAGAGGTGCTCACCGTCGAACGGAATACGGCACCAGTTAGACTTGGATGCCGGATCCGCCGTCCAGGGCTTCAGCCACAAAGCTCTTCTGGCCATCACTGAGGCCAACATAGACTTTGATGCAGACCTGATAGTGTCAACTGAGGCCTCAGCCACAAAATCACCAGCCAAGCTTAACTCTTGTAATGCCTTCACTATTTTCTCTTGGTCTGCCCCCTCTAATACCAGCTTTTCCGTGTTTGAAGACCAACTCGAGATGGCCCTTCCTACTGCCGCCATCGCAGGCCTGCATGCGCCTCCGGCCGAAAGGTAAGCCCGCTTAAGATCCGTGTCGATCTTTCGGTCAAGAACGTCTCTAAACGTTACCGCATCTTCTAGCGGGAGGGTAACATGCCTGGCGAGGCGCATTAAAGATGCGTCCACTACCGGAGGGGATACCAGAGGGTTCACTTTAGGCTCCCTGAGTGGGTACAGCTTCTGGAGTCTGTTGGTCAGACTAGATTTCTTCTCCGGTCTCTGCCACTCTTCTTTGATTAAATCTTCCAGTTCATCGATGAACGGAAACATTTCTGGTTCCTTTTTAAGCTGAGGAAAATATTTTCTCTGCTTTGGCTGGACTTCCTGGGGTTCCTCCCATCCTATTGCCTCCTTGACCGATTTAACAAACGGCTCTATAAGGCCAAAGCGTATCCGGCCGACACCTCCAGGCCTTCATTATCAGATAGGGAGTCTTGCTCCTTTGATGTGCTGGCCCGGGCTGGAGGGGTAATGGTGGAGAGATCCACATCTGGTATTGAGGCCTGAGGGGCTGAGTCCCCAACTTCTGAGGCTCTCTCTCTTGTGGCCTCTTCTAGGCATCTCTGACAAACCAGCTTATCCGGAAGAGCCGCTGTACCACAAATCCAGCATGCGTTCCCGGCGGGACAGGAATGGCGTGCAGGGGAGCGGTGCCTACGTGAGGACGACCTTCTGTGGCGGGATCGACCATGCCGAGAATGTGATCTGGAGCGGCTTCTTCTGCGGCTTCCTCTTGAGCGGCTTCTCCTATGGTAGGAGCGGCTCCGTCTATGTCTGGCGACTTCTCCTGCGTGAGGACTCTCTATGTCTTGACGCAGACGTTCCTGAGGACCTGGTAGGGCTGACCAATTTAGGTAGCGTTAGAAGTGCTCTCTTTTTCAATCTTCGCTACTTACCCTCTTCTTCCCCCCCTTACCTAGTAGGCTGGCGGTGATCTGCTGGGGCAGCGGTCTCCATGGTGAGTGGGTTGGAAACCTGCAAGAAAAAGACAAGCAGCAAATGTAGAGACTGACCCAGCCTGGACAGGAAGGGGGGGGAGGGGGGGGAGGGGGGGAGAGACCCACCTTTGTAGAGCGTTTTTCTTTGCTATGGTTCGCAGAGCAGGCGTCTGTAGCATGCAGCAACCATCAGCAGCCTCCACAGCAATGCTGTGGTTTTTAAATCTGCCGCCATTGGCGTCGGACGCCCGCGCATGCGCAGTAGCGCCGCGAGGCGCCCGGCGCCATCTTGGAGACTGGCAAATAGCATAGAAGCGCCCAAAGAGCCGTACTGCGCATGCGCGAGGACGCCGAGAACGCTCGGCGGTCCCCCACAGCACTGCATGGACCACAGAGCCCAGCAGAACACCCACGGTATGTCAGAGGGGGGGGGAGGAAGAGGGGGGGAATGGAGACCGCTGCACACAATTAAGCCTGTTTAAGGCTTATTTTCTGAGGCCATACAGAGGGTTCCCTGGCCAATCCTCCAGCAAGCCTGTTTAAGGCTTTTGTGGGCTGTTGCACTTGAAGCCTGTTTAAGGCTTGTCTTCTGGCAAACAGTTTGAGTTGAGATGAGTGCCCCTGAGACCACCAGAGTGGGGCTCCTTCCATTTAGCTCGTTTAGAGGCTGTACAAGAAGGACTTCCACCCAGGAGAGGCTAGAACCTGGCTGGGGCGAAGCGGTAAGGGGGTGCTGATCCGTGCGTCCTGACAGGTGAGGAAAAATAAGAGAATACTGGGGCAGGTGTCTACTCTCTAATTTATAGCTATGTGGTCCTATCAGGTTGTGGAGGCGGAGTCACAACCCAACGTGTATGCTGCCATGATGCGACAGGAAAGATACATTGTAGTGGATTTAGAGGAGAAAAATGTAAACAAACAAAAGTGTGTGTAAAAAAAATTATAATAATAATAATAAAAAAATAATCACTAAATCATGGTTTGATGTAGGTCAGTGTCAGTTTTAGAGTTAGGGTCAGAGTCAATGGTTGGGAGTTTGTGTATTTTATTTTAGGTAGGATTAAAAAAAAGCATATTTTAAATTAGTATGTTAATGTGTATTAGGTAGGGTAAAAAAAAAATGTGCAATACTGTTTCTGGGTCCTACTGCGGGTACAAATAATATACAAATATATGGTATCCCTGCAATCACCAGGAGCAGGAGAATTTACTTTGGGTTTTCTTTGGTGGTAAGTTATGGTAATAGCAAGAAATATATAGCTATTTTTTTTTTAAAGTTGAGTTTTTTTTTTAAAAAAAAAACTATTTTGGGCCGTTACCATTTACCAACAAATGAAAGCCCAATTTGTTCTGAAAAAAAAAAACAAGGTACAGTAGAACCTCGGATTGCGAGTAACGCGGTTTACGGGTGTTTCGCAATACAAGCTGTGTTTTTTTTAAATTCTGACTCGATTTGCAATCGTTGTCTGGGGTGTGCAGTACCGCATGTGACCAGAGGTGCGGGTGCGCCAGTGACGCTTGGAGACTCTTAGAGACCACTCGGAAACACTCCATTCCCGAGCGTTTCCGAGTGTCTCCAAGCATCTCCGAGTGTCTTCAGCCCCCCCCCACCTCTAGCCACATGCGGTACTGCATACACTAGCAGTGGCACTGGAACAAATTATCTCAGTTTCCATTGATTCCTATGGGTAAACTCGCTTTGATATACAAGTGCTTTGGATTACAAACATGCTTCTGGAACAAATAATGCCTGTAATCCAAGGTACCACTGTATAATTTACCTGGAAACACTAAGTAGTTGTGATGATATGTACAGTTTTACTAACACATGTTCAGGAATTAGGATCTGTTTTACCCTCCATCATGAAGGGGTTAAAGTATTGAAACATTTCCAGATACTTACTTTTTTTCTTTTTTTTCATGAATAACACATAGAAGGTGACAGTTCCTAGTATTGAGATCAGCACTACAGCTACAATTGGAACAAAGGTTTTATATTTTGCTGTCAAATCTAAAAAGTAGAAGAAAACATAAACACAACTGTTTATATCTAACATAGTTGGGAGTACATTCTTAAAGTTATACTAAATGATTTCCTTATTCTTTAAAAATAATCCATGCACATCCAATATTTAATGGCCCTGTCATCTATTCCATCCATCCAATTTTCATATATGTGAACGGAGCCTTTATTTTTAGGCTGTCAGCAGATTGGGCTCTACATTTTTGACACAGTGCCGAAAAATAGAGAGTAACTGAGCATGTGTAGAGCAGGGTAAGACAGTATATTACTGGATTTTAAACAGTATAGACACTTATTTTTAATGTTTTACATAGCTATATCTGCAAAAGGAGCAAGCCTAAAGTGATCTAGCAGGATTTAATTTTCTGACCAATGTTCCACATCAGTTGTATAAAACCCAAACAACAAAACTCTCTTATTTGCTCCCTTTTGCTCTCTTAAAGGAATTGTACACTTACAAATATTTTTGTTGTTTTAACTAGGTATTAGTGTAGTTCTATTCCCTGTGTTGTTTTTTTTTTTTTTTTTTTTTTTCTTACCTTGTAATGATGGGCTCATATTTTGCATGTGCAGTTCGTAGTGTCATGGCTGACCCTATCACCCATGACCATATATTCGTTCACCTATCTTGTCCCTATTTGTCAAAGGGACAAGACAACCTTCTTTTTACAGGTCACACCAATTCCAATCCATGCATTGTAATCCATTCTGTGTCACATCACAAATGTGGGCGTGCAAATGTAATTTAAAAAAATCTGATATCTGCATGGTAAGCCCTGCTTGTTGCTGTCAGATCTAATTACTGTGTAGCTCTTACCCACAGGGCATTGGACTGGGAGACTCAGGAATTGTGGGATATTTCTTCACAGGAAATGTCAGGTCTCACACTACAGACAGAGGTCATGCATTGACCTGTGCAGTGCCATGCCTCATGTTTAACCACTTAAGGACCGGAAGGATTTACCCCCTTAATGACCAGGCCATTTTTTGCGATACGGCACTGCATTAGTTTAACCTCAAATTTGCGCAAGCGTGCCATGCTGTACCCAAATAAAATTGATGTCCTTTTTTACCACAAATAGAGCTTTCTTTTGGTTGTATTTGATCACATCTGAGTTTTTTTGTGCTATAAACAAAAAAAGACTGACAATTTCGAAAAAAAAACAATATTTTTTACTTTCTGCTATAATACATATCCAAATAAAATGTAAAAAAACTAATTTCTTCATCAGTTTAGGCCAATATGTATTCTGCTCCATATTTTTGGTAAAATAAATCCCAATAAGCGTATATATTGATTGATTTGCGCAAAAGTTATAGCGTCTACAAAATAGGGGATAGATTTAGGGATTTTTTTTCATTGTTTTTACTGGTAATGGTGGTGATCAGTGATCAGTGAGGGACTGCGACATTGCGGCGGACAAATCTGACCCTAAGTGACACTTTTTGGGGACCAGTGACACCAATACCAGTACTAAATACCATATACCAATACCAATACCAGTGCTAAAAAAATGCACTGATTACTGTATAAATTACATTGACAGGGAAGGGGTTAACACTAGGAGCGATCGAAGGGTTAACTGTGTTCCCTCAGTGTGTGTTCTAACTGTGTGGTGGAGTGCACTGACTGGGACAACACAGAGATCGCTGTTCCTGATTACTAGGAACAGACGATCTCAGTGTCATCCCCTGTCAGAACGGGGATCTGCCTTGTTTACATAGACAGATCCCTGTTCTGCCTCTCTGTGGAGCGATCGTGGATGGCCGGCGGGCATCGCAGCCCCCAACCACGTGCATCGGCTCCCGCTGTGTGCCGCGGGCACGTGTGTGCCCACAGTATCTATTACACAAAACGACGTACAGGTACGTAGTTTCGCGCAATAGAGCCACAGTATATCTGCAGCAGGCGTTCCTTAAGTGGTTAACCATGAACAGACATTTCTGACATAGTAATGTGAAGAATTATTCTTTTACTATCATATTACTACTATATACTATCTTATATACTATTCTTATTATATTATTATACTATAGGCTGTGCATACAGGACAAGAAATGATTACATGATCAATGCACATCTTATGCCCGTCAAATACACAAACTGCAGGTAGAAAGGTAAATATAATATTCAAAGCATTTGTTATACCTGTTTAGTGCAAAAAAATACCAGCTGATCATGGTCAAAATCCAGGGCTGTCTTCTGCACACTCTGTTTTATCTTCAGTTAGCCCTCCTAGGTCTTATCCTGGGACTACAGAACAATAACCCTTATGTTGTGTAGAATAGGATAGGGGAAAAGTCTGAGTGGTTAGCAAAAAACAACAGGGCAAGGTTTACACTAAAATGCTGTGTTGTCAGCCCACAACAGGACTAATGCCGCGTACACACGATCGGAATTTCGGCCTGCAAAAGTCCGATGAGAGTTTTTCGTCGGAAAATGCAACCGTGTGTATGCTCCATCGGACTTTTGCTGGCCGTATTCCAGCCAGCAAAAGATTGAGAGCATGCTCTCAATTTTTCGGTCGGAAAAAGTTCCTATCCGAAAATGCGATAGTCTGTGGCAATTCCAACGTGTAAAATTCCTACGCATGCTCGGAAACAATTCGACGCATGTTCGGAAGCATTGAACTTCATTTTCTCGGCTTGTCGTAGTGTTTTACATCACCGCGTTCTTGACGATCTGAAGTTCAGCGAACTTTTGCGTGACCGTGTGTATGCAAGGCAAACTTAAGGCGGAATCCCGTCAGAGAAGCCGTCATATCTTTTTCCGACGAGAAATCCACTCGTGTGGACGCTGCATTAGGGTTCTTTCTCCCCAGATGCAGTGGGGTGCATTTGTGAGTGCATTCCTAGCGCATTGCAACCAAAAAATGATGGTTTCCTATGAATGTAGTTCATACCAGTGCACTGTATTGCATTTGCCCATCACTGAAAAAAAGCACAGCATGCACTTTTTTCAGCGCAACACAATGCAACACATTTAAATGCACACGAACATGCATAAATGCAACACACTGCAAGGAAAACAAAGCAAAAAAAAACCCCACAAACATATTATATGTAAAAAGCATGCCAACTTATTAAAACATGTTACAAAAAAATGCACCTCAGCACGCATGCTTTGTGGTGTGAATGAATGAATGACTTGTATAGCGCTACAAATGCGAACTGAATCACCTCAAGGCGCTTGATCCATCCTGTGTTGTCTTGCTTCTTATGCCCCGTACACACGGTCGGATTTTCCGATGGAAAATGTGTGATAGGACCTTGTTGTCGGAAATTCCGACCGTGTGTTGGCTCCATCACACATTTTCCATCGGATTTTCCGACACACAAAGTTTGAGAGCAGGCAATAAAATTTTCCGACAACAAAATCCGTTGTCGGAATTTCCGATAGTGTGTAGACAAATTCGACGCACAAAGTGCCACGCATGCTCAGAATAAATAAAGAGATGAAAGCTATTGGCTACTACCCTGTTTATAGTCCCGTCGTACATGTTTTACGTCACCGCGTTCAGAATGATCGAATTTTCCGACAACTTTGTGCGACCGTGTGTATGCAAGACAAGTTTGAGCCAACATCCGTCGGAAAAAATCGTAGGATTTTGTTGTCGGAATGTCCGAACAAAGTCCGACCGTGTGTACGCCCTATTAGAAGAGGTGGATCTTGAGTTTTTTTCTGAAGGCCCGATGGTTTTCTTCCATGCGGATATTAGTGGGTAGAGCGTTCCATAGCCATGGTCCTTGGACTGCGAATCTTCGTTCTCCCTTTGATTTGTAGCAGGACTTGGGAATGAGGAGGAGGTTTTGGTTAGTTGATGGGAGACTTCAATTGGGTGTGTAGTGTTTTATTTTCTCGCATAGGTATTGTGGAGCTTTTTCTTGTGTGCATTTGTGGGTGAGGCAGAGGGTCTTGAATGTGATGTAGGGTCCTCAGGGATGGGGAGATGGATTCCCAGGGTTTTTTTCCCGTTACCAGTCTTGCTGCCGTGTTTTGGATGACTTGTAGGCGTGCAATCTGGTATTTAGGTAGTCCTATGTAGAGGGAGTTTGCATAGTCGAGTTGGGAATTGATGATTGTTCCAACTACTGCTGCTTTGTCCTCTTCTGGAATGAAGGGGATGAGTCTACGTAGCAGGCGGAGGTGGTGAGATCCGCTGACTACTGATCCTATTTGTGCATCCATCGACATCTCTGAGTCGAAGATGACTCCGAGACTTTTGGCTTTGGTGCTTGGGGAGATGGTCTGTCCAAGGATGGTGGGTGTTGTCCATGGGCTCTTAGTTTTTGTATTTCGGTTTGCGTGAAGGAGAAGAAGCTCTGTTTTGGATCCAATGAGTTTGAGGGAGCTTGTGGTCATCCAGTCATCTATCAATGTGAGGCATTTTTCTAGTCCCTGATATTGGTCTTTTTGTCCGGTGATGCGAAAGTAGAGTTGAGTGTCTCAGCGTATGAGTGGAAGCATAGGTCAGATTTTCTGATGATATTGAGGAGTGGACGGATGTAGATGTTGAAGAGCATGGGTGATAAGGGTGATCCTTGAGGGACTCCATAAGAAATTGCGCGAGATTCAGAGGTGAAGGCTCCTAGTTTCACTGTCTGTGAACGATTTTCTAAGAAGGATGCGAACCATGGTAGATCTGAATCTGTGACTCCTACTACTTCTTTGAGGCGGATGAGTAGAGTATTGTGGTCCACTGTGTCGAACGCTTTCCTCTTTTTGCTTTAGTTAAATAAGGTTGGTTGTTTTTTTCTGTTAAATAATTTTCCGAATGTTGTCGATTTTGTCGATAAAAAAATCAGATAACTCATTGCAGAATTCTTCAGTTTCGTTTGCTGGGGGCTCTAGGCAGGTAGGGTTCATAGTCTGAGCGACTAGTTTGAAAAGTTCACAAGGGCGGTTTAAGGCTTTTGAGATGGTGTTTGAGAAATGTTCTTTTTTTGCTTTGAAGATTGCTTTGTGATATTTCTTAGTGAGTGCTTTGTAGTATGTGTGGTTTTCCTTTGTAGAATCTCTTCTCCAGGTTCTTTCAGCTCTTCTGCGTTCCTGCTTCAGTAAAGTAAGAGTGCCAATAAACCATCCACAATTTTTTTTGCAGATGAGTGCTCTACGTTTCAGAGCGACTGAGTCTGAAGTTTGTAGTAATGCCTTGTTTAAGGAGTTGAGTGTTTGTTCTGTTGAGTGGTTTAAATTTAGCATTGCTATTTTGTTTGATAATGTGGTTTTGAAGAGTCCCGAGTGTAGTTTCTTCTGAGATCTGGTCCAGTGTGTTGTTATTGAGTGTTTCGGTTTTTGGAGAGTGCTGTTGGTGGCGATTTTAAATTTGATAGTGTGGTGGTCCGTCCATGGTAGCAGTACGTTGTCGAGTATGTCGATGTCCATATTTTGTTTGAAGATGAGGTCCAGAATGTTTCCTGAACCATGCGTGGGAGCATTTATCAGTTGTTGAAGACCTAGTTCTTCCAGTTGGTTAATGCCGACAGTGGCGATGGGGTCTTTGGTGGAGTTTGCCTAGAGGTTGAAATCTCCAAGTACCAGAAAGTTTTTGATATTCAGGGTGTGTATCGAAATGAATTCGGTGAAGGGTATAAGGAGATTTGTTTTCGGTCCTGGTGGTCTGTAGCATAGCAGTATGTGAATGGTGTCTTGGGGTGTTGTTTGAAGATGTAGAGTAAGTGTCTCCATGAAAGGCACTGAGTTCTGTAGAGTCGGTTTGATGAGCCCAAGGTGAGATTTGAAGATCACTGCTGGGCCTCCTCCTTTTTTTCCTATTCTATGCTCAGTTAGGGTACTGTAGTTCTCAGGCACCAATTCTGTTAGGATGGTGATGCAGTCGGGTGTTATCCAGCTTTCTGTGATGAAGAGGCAATCTATGTTGTTTTGGGTGATGGAGTCGTGGACTTCCTGTCTGTGCTTGACTGCAGATCTGGTGTGGATCAGGGCGCATGCTAAGTGTTGTAGTTGAATTGGTGTCTTCCTGGGTTTGGTGGTTGATTGTAGATTGATCCTTAGTAATTGTTCTTTTCATAGTATTTTTTGAATGGAGGTTGGTAATGTTGATGTGGTATTTCTTAGCCTGTGGAGGGTGTCCGCTGAGTATTTGAAGTTGCACATGGTGAGAAAAAAATTGATGTTGATGGGATGATAACAATGATGATACTGATGTAGCGATGATGAGGTTGCTGAGAAGATGATGATCCTGAAAGATACAGCTGATAATGGGGGTGGAGATGCTGATGGTGCTGATGATGGTGCGAATAGTTCTGGTGGTGGTGATGGAGGAGAACTCCGCTGACCTAACTGCCCTCCTGTTGGTCCAGAGGAAGGCGAAAAACCCCTAGCTTAACTGGCCAATTGCTACAGCAGAAGAAAAAAATTCCTTCCTGACCCCCACAAGAAGATCGGAAGACCCAGGATCAACTGCAAAGTAGGTGGTGCCCCGAAGTACTTGCCTGACCAGGGATGGTCCAAAGATGAAGAGAGTGAAGGAGAGGATGATGGGGGGGGGGGGGTAGGAGACTGTCAGGAACAGATGGTGAGGGCGCTAGGGTGAACCTAGGCCACTACTTTCCAGTACTGCAGCCGCGTCTGGGTGGATCAAGATGGTCGCCGGGGTTAGGCCTGAGCTGTGGTTTATCCTGGCGCTAGGTATCTCCCGGTGCCGCTACGGTGAGGTCCGGTAACGGAGGGGGAGGTGCTCCAGGGTTGGAAGGGGCATGCTGGCCCTCTGAAACAGATAGTGGGGGAGAGCTGTGGAGGTTGGCCGGCGCGAGGCCGGAGCTAGGCCGCAGCCGCAGTCTGTCCTTTGTATCTAGCAGGCTAGAGAAGAGGCGACCGGACGTGGCTGTGGATACTGCCCTGGTGAGCTGGGGGCTGAGGAGGGGCCGGGTGGGACTGGGATCCCAGTTCAACTATGCTGCGGAGTCCGAGGAAGAGTTCTGGATAGCCGGTGAAGTGCTGCGCCCGGGTCTGGGTGGACCAAAACGGCCGTCGTGCTAGGCCTGAGCCGCGGGCTGTCCAGATGCTCGGTGCCTCCCGGTACGGCTACGGTCCGGTCCGTTGATGGCGGGGTTGGGTCCAGGTTGGAGGGAGTACCCGGGCCTGCCCAGCAAAGGATGGAGGAGAGGGTAAAGCGGTTGGCCGGCACTGGGCCGGAGCTGGGCTGGAGCCGCGGTCTGTCCTTTGAGGCTGGCGGGCTTGGGGCGAGGCGTCCGGAGGGCGTCTGCTGACGCGCGATGGAGAGCTGGGGGCTGAGCTGAGGCCTGTGGGGTCCGGGGTGGACCCGTTCCATGTTCCCGTTCCTGGTACACATTTCTGGGGAGTCTGGGGATGAGTCCTGGGTGGCTAGGTGGCCGGATGGCCAGAGCTTCTGATACACACGTCCGTTCTCTGTGTGTGGTGTGTATAAGCCCTTAGGAGCTGATTGCATTTCTGGCAGATCAACTGGTATTTTTCTGTACTTGCGGGGTTTTTAAAGAGATACAACCAGGATAAATGTGTGTGTAATGCAGAGATGTACTGCATATTTTAAATTATTTATTTATTTTCACCTCACACACACTTTAAGAGCTAGAGGAACTTGGTTGATAGTTTGAAGTGAGATTCACACTGTTATGCATGTTGATGCGCTTCACTGGTGCACCGACATTGCAACGCATGGTATTGTATACTAATGTGCACTAAGGTGTGCTGCATTACTGAAAATAGTGCATGCACCTTTTTTGGGTGTTTTGGTGCATTAGGCAGTTCAGTTTATGGGCCTTTGATAAATTTGAGATTTCTTTTGTTTTGTCCTGTGCACATTATAGCAGGGCTATTTGTTAATAGTTTTTATTCTTAATTGAATATGTATGTGAAGGTTCCCATTAATAAATGCTGCAGAATTTTTAAGCCATAATGTTATGTGGTGTGGTATTTATTCTGTGTATTGGTTTTAAACAATACATTCCTACACACTGTGTGAGTATTAAAGCGGAGTTCCACCCATTTAAAAGTCAGCAGCTACAAAAAGTGTAGCTGCTGACTTTTAATAATCAGACACTCACCTGTCCCACGGTCCAGTGATGCGGGTGTACGAAGCCCCGCTCCTCTGCCCCTCCTCTCCGCGGTGCCGGCATTGTAACTATGGGTGCCCAGCTGTGGCTTTACAGCCGGGCACGCACTGCACATGCACGAGCTGCGCTGCGCGCTGTGAATAGCCAGGCAATCTTCTGGGACCTGTGACGTGTCCCAGAAGATTGCAGGGAGGGAGGGGGAGAGGTGAACTTCCTTCCGGAGCTGGATGCCTCTAAAAAGAGGGTTCCCCCCCCCCCCAAAAAAATGACATGCCAAATGTGGCATGTCAGGGGGTCACCTACACTTAAAGCGGAAGTTCCATTTTTGTGTGGAACTCCGCTTTAAGGCCTGTACACATGATATGAAAATCGGAAGTAAAATTTCGTCCAACGAACGATCTGCTGATTTTCAGAACCTTAGTATGGAGCTTTCGACAGCTGATTCAGACTTTTCGTCAGACAAAAGCTGGATGTGCAGAGTATAAAATTTTTGTCGGATGTGAACACGTCTGATTTTCATTTCATTAGTATGGTTTTCGTCCGAAAAAGATCGTAAGAGCAAGACTGCACATGCTCAGAAATTAGAGAATACATACAAAACTATTCAACACATTACGTCACTTCTGAAGTAGTATTCTGTCGTACGAGAATTTTTGTTTTGTGAGAAACCTCTTCACTTTTGACATGAGACAAGCATGCCACAAAAAACAGACGTTGAGTCCGACCGTGTGTATGCTCCATTAAACATTTGCTGTCAGAATTTCCACCAACAAATGTTTGAAAGCAGGTTCTCAATTTTTCCAACAGCTTCCTCGGAAAGTCCGACCGTATGTACACAAGTCCGTCGCACAAAAGTTCACGCATGCTCGGAATCAAGCAGAAGGAGCCGCACTGGCTATTGAACTTCCTTTTTCTCGGCTCGTCATACATCTTGTACGTCACCGAGTTCTTATGTTCGGAATTTCCGACAACATTTGTGTGACCGTGTGTATGCAAGACAAGTTTGAGCCAACATCCTTTGGAAAAAAATCCACGGAAATTTCGATTGGGTGTACACGGCATAAGAGTTGCCAAGATAACCAGTCAGCTTCCATCTATTGCTAGTCTAATACAGGGAATGACATGAAAGCTGAGAGCTATAAGGCAGTTGTATTTTACATTTACTTTAGGTTTTACTAATTAGCCCCTCTGCGGACAGTCATGCCTCCCATCTCAAAGAAACTGATTTCTTTTTACCTGATCCTCTGCTCTTGCAGGCTCCTCCATGGTGCTAGACTGATCCTTGTAGCCTCTTCACCCCCATGCTCCAGTAGTTGGATGGCTCTGACACCAAGACTGATGCAGAGACCATAGCCTTGGATGGCAAGGAACAATTCTCTTCTAGACATAGGGGGGAGCCGTTTACAGGGTGAATGGAGGATCAGGTAAGTAAAACTACTTTTACCTTCCCCTAAACTAGCTAAACTACCATTTAACCATTGCAATGCAGGGGCCGCCCCACTGCATGGAAAGAATTTTTCTTTTCCTGGAGTTGGGCTTTAAAGGGGGAAGGGCATGAAGGAAATTATAAACAATCCATCATCATATTGCGTGTTTATCAGTTACCAGCCCTTTGGAATTTAAAGTAAAGTTCACCTATATTGCTGGCCGAGTCACTTGCTAAGGTTTAAAAACAGCACATGCAGCTACATAACACCAGATGTAGTGCAATTGCCTGTTCCCAAACATGGTACCACAGCAATAATGTTTACAAAGCATAATTTGACAGTTTTTTTTTACCTCTGCATTTCACATATAAATATGCTTACAATCATTACACAGTTTCTATATATTTATTTATCTATTTCTGTATAGTATATATTGTAACGCTTTTTTTGCAGTATTCTCTTTAGAAAGTGAATCACTCACCTGTGACTTGTACCCGCAGCCTCTCCACATGTGGGATGGTGAGGGTTGCATGTTCCACCACACATCTCAGCTCCATGTCCCTGTTCTGTTGTGTCGGGATAAAGTAATAGTCAGATTCCACAGCTGAGCTACTGATTCTTCGGGTCTTGGTATTCTTCACCAGGGTGTCATTCAAGAACCAATTCACTACAATGGATTCCGGGTAAAACCCAGAAACACTGCACACCAACATCTGCTCCACATTCAAAATAAATGCTTGGGAAGTAATGTGAATGGATGGGATAGCTGTGATAAAAGTGACATACAGTATATGCTATTACAATGTTTGCTTTGAATAGGTTAATTCTGATAGAGGTTTAAACGTTTTTAGTAGGAGTGAGCATAGAGATAAGATACAGAATCTGAACAGTTAAATGCACTATCACTGTACTTAAAGCGGAGTTCCACCCAAAAATTGAACTTCTGAATTTCCGGTTCTTCACCCCCTCCGGTGTCACATTTGGCACCTTTCAGGGGGGAGAGGGGAGCAGATATCTGTCTAATACAGATATTTGCTCCCACTTCTGGCGATAGATCGCCGCAGATTCCATGGCGATCTACGCCATGTCCGCCCCCCCCCCCCCCTCCCCCTGCTGTTTTCTGGGAGACACACAGAACCCAGAAGACAGCAGGGACCAGTAAGGACGTACAGTGTGACTCGCGCATGCGCAGTAGGGAACCAGGCTGTGTAGCCGCAATGCTTCACTTCTTGATTCCTCTTACTGAAGATGGCAGCGCCTCCACCGAGGAGCCGAGGGACAGATTGGCTTCAGGTGAGGACATTGCGGGCGCCCTGGACAGGTAAGTGTCCTAATATTAAAAGTCAGCAACTGCAGACTTTTAATTTTTTTTTTTTTCGGTGGAACTCCGCTTTTAATTTATAGTGCCTTTGTGCCCCAACAATGGACTTTAAAGTATTTACATATTAAAAAAACAAACAAAAAAAAGAGCTACAAAACAAGCTGCCAGTGACCTCTGTAGTTGCTTGTATTGTGAAGTAATTTATCCTAAATAATCACAATAGAGACTCAAAGGCTTAAGCCCCATACACACTATCAGTTTTTCTGCTGACTTAGTCCTTCAGATTTACCAAAACCATGTAGTGCAAGGGCCTGCCTGATTGCATACACATTGAAACTCCTAAGGTTTGACCTCATATTATATGGTTTTGGTAAATCTGAAGGACTAACTCAGCAGAAAAACTGATAGTGTGTATGGGGCTTAACTCATGCTTAGTGCGGTGAACTACTTTTGCTGCGCTGGATAAATGTCAGTGACCGCTAGGGCATACAGATACATAGAAAACAGTCCCATTCACACTGCAACAAAGCTGGGAGATGCACTGAGGTGAACTGCAGTAAAATGCAAACATAACATTTTACTGTGGAACACAGAAAGACACCCGTTACCGCATAGCAGTACAGTGCAAACGAGCATCGCACCACCCTCTCACTGCAGCTCGCTGTAAGGCCTGGATCTCACAGGCCTACTTCAGCGTAAATACATGTTTACCCACATGGGGTTGCACATGTGTTCTGTGCAGCCAGTCTTATTCATGTCAATTTGGATGCAGTGGCTGTATGAACACAGTGGCTGCTCCCAATTTGATGGGTGTGTGGCCCTGAACACTTGTACATTTCCATGAAAGCAAACACGGTCCTTCCATTAGCATGTGCGCTGTAGTACGCCTATGTGAATTAAAGGGATTAAAGGATTAAAGGGAACTAGACTGTGCACTTTGCAAGTACAGTTGCTCCATCATCCAATCATGTGCGAGTAAAACATGTTTTTTTTTTTCGTTTTCCTTGCATGTGATTGGGTATTCTTTGCATAGTGAAGCCTCACCTCATTTAATAAGCTCTGGAGCAACTGCACTTACAAAGTGCACAGTCTTTATGCTTTTATTAACAACTTAAGGACCAAGTCTCTTTTTGACACTTGTTGCTTACAAGTTAAAATCAGTATTTTTTGCGAGAATATTACTTAGAACCCCCAAACAAGTAAACCAGATTGCCGACCGCCCACTCTAAAAAACAGTACCGGGGTTATTGCCTGCAGCTGCAGGCTTCACCCAGGTACATCCACCTCCTCAAATGACGTACAGGTACGTTGGTTTGTGGGAAGTGGTTAAATTCACCCCACTGTGTAAATGGGATGTAAAGGGAAAAGGAGCTGTGATTTCAGTGCATCTGTTGTGAACTTGGAGACAAATTTCTCCACAATGCCTGCAGCGTCAGAGGTGAGGAAAGGCTTGTTTTAAAGTGATTTAGGTTTGCTTTAAGGCCCTTTAACCATGCGATTGGGACTATTTTTACCTGTACCTCAGCTTACCTAGCATTGTCAACAGTGGTGGCCTGTAATGCAGGGCGCAGGGGCGCCACCCCCTCATCCATGCGCCTGGCCCCCTAATCTACATGCGGGGTCGCCGGCCGCATGGTATCCAATTGTTTTGTTTTTCGTGGGGTGGGTTGGGGGTGGTGTTAGTTTGCCAAACCCCCCCTCCCCCAAAATATTGAGCACCAGCCATCACTGATTGTCAACCATTACATGATTTAAGACACCCCCACATGCCATAGGATAGAGCTGAGACATTGATCAGTTAGTATATACAGAGTAATGATAATGTTACCTCCATACACCAGCTGGAAGTCTTCCTGGAGAGGTGCAGTATGGGACTCGTGTTGGACTCTACAGGAGAAAGTCCGCTCTCTGTCCTCCTTTGTGGGTGTTATTGTTACTGAGCTCCTCACACTGTACGTCCCATCCAGGTCTCTCAGAGGTTTCTCCACAATAAATTTATTCAGTATCTTTCCATCCCGGAGCCATTTAATGTCGATGTCCACTGGATAGAACCCAGAAATGACACTACGAAGGACATTCTTTCTGTTTTTAACAACTAATTTTTCTGTAATGGAGATCTGTGGAGGAGCTGAAAAATATATTATACATCATGTCCTACTAGCATCATAAACATAATTTAACCACTTATCAACCACGCTATAACCAAATGATCGATATAACGCAGTCGCCTAGTTCTGGGACAACTTCTCGTGATCGCGCCCCGCCACTAGCCACAGGCAGCACGCTCTGTGATCGTAATGTCCACAGGACACTGCTGATCACATATAGAGGTAAAGAGCCAATCAGCGGCTCTTTACCAACGTGATCAGCTGTGTCCAATCACAGCTGATTATGGAGGTAAACAGATGCCAGTTATCAGCACTCCTACCAGTGCTGCCTATCAGTGCCACCCATCAGTGCTGCCTATCAGTTCCGCCTATCAGTGCCCATCACTGCCACCTATCAGTGCTGCCTATCAGTGCCGCCTATCAGTGCTGCCTATCAGTGCCACCCGTCAGTGCCACCTATTGGTGCCTATCAGTGCTGCCTCATCAGTTCCACCTATCAGTGCCCATCAGTACCGCTTATCAGTGCTGCCTATCAGTGCCCATCAGTGCTACCTATTAGTGCCCACCAGTGCTGCCTCATAAGTGCCCACCAGTGCTGCCTCATCAGTGCAGCCTTTCAGTGCCCATCAGTGCAGCCTTTCAGTGCCCATCAGTACCACCTATCAGTTCCGGATATCAGTGACACCTATCAGTGCCACCTATCGGTGCCCATCAGTACAGCCTCATCAGTGCCTATCAGTGCCCATCAGTACCGCTTATCAGTGCTGCCTATCAGTGCCCATGAGTGCTACCTATTGGTGCCCATCAGTGCAGCCTCATCAGTGCCCATCAGTGCTGCCTTTCAGCGCACATCAGTGTAAGAGAAAAATTACATGTTTGAAAACTTTTATAACAAACTATTAAAAAATTTTTTTTTTTAAATGTTTCGGTCTTTTTTCATTTATTTAATAAAAAATAAAAAACCCAGTTGTGATTAAAGTATTACTAAACCCACAACAGTAAAATCAGTCTGTATATGCAGTAAAGCATGCTGGTTATACTCACTGTAGAACCTAAGTACACATGACCGGACCTTTCCGGCAGAAAGGTCCAACGGAATCATTCCGCCGGACATTCCAAACATGTGTGGGCTTCATCGGACCTTTTCTTTTGAAAATTCTGATGGATCTAGAAATAGAAGATGTTTCAAATCTTTCCGACGAACTAAATTCCTATCGAGAAAACCGTTCGTCTGTATGCTAGTCCGACGGACCAAAAACGACGCAAGGGCAGCTATTGGCTACTGGCTATTGAACTTCCTTTTTCTAGTCCCATTGTACGTCATCACATTCCAAACGATCGGACTTTGGTGTGATCGTGTGTAGGCAAGCCTGTTTCAGCGGAACTCCGTCGGAGAGACAAGTCTACTCTGATGGAAAGTCCGCTCGTGTGTACGCGGCATTAGGGGTTAATCCTCTGCATTGTGTAAAAAGGCTGTTTGATTCTGTATGCACAGATCCACCCCTTTTTCCACCTTTTTCTCCAAAACATGTCCAAATAAGACAGAGCTACTGGAGTCAGGCTGCACATGCTCAGTTTGGTGTGTATTGCTATAGAGTTATTTTTTTCTTGGGAGAGTGCATGTGATCAGCACAGGGCCAATCAGCACTGTCCAGACAGAGGGTCATGGGTTCTACATCATGATAGGTCAGCCAGTGCAGTATGAAAACTTACAAGCTTTATTTAGGCACTGATAGAAGTCACAAGACTGCTATATATTGCTGATGAGAAAAGGTATTTAGTGATATGAACAAGGCCTTTGACACTTTGCCCTGGCCTTACCTGACGAAGGTACTCAGCCACTATGGCTTCAGATCGTCATTCCTGCAATGGGTAATGGCACTATATGATTCCCCCCCAGGCTAAGGTCAAATACTACGGTGGTTTCGAATCAGTTCCATTTTCCATCAGGAGGGGGACTCGGCAAGGCTGCCCACTCTCCACACTCCTATTTATTTTGGCCATGGAACCGTTGGCAGAGGCGATCCGATCCCACCCGGACATAACTGGTGTTGAGATAGCAGGGACACCCCATAAGATATCACTGTTCGAAGATGATATTCTCCTAAACCTAACAAACCCTAGAATCACCCTACCTAACCTGTTCTCTTTACTAGACTCTCTTTTGCCTCCCTTTCTGGCTTGTCTGTTAACCCCACCAAATCAAAAGCCATGTCAATCAATCTTCGGTCCTCAGACTTGATACCCTTAAAAAACACCTTCACGTTCCAATGGCTGACCTCATTACCCTATCTGGAGATCCGGCTCACCCCAACCTACGCCGGACTCTATAAGGCAAACTTTCCTCCTATACTTAAGAAGCTGACGGACATGTTGTCTTCCTGGACTCATCTCCCATTATCCTGGTTCAGCAGGATCGTGGCAATTCGTATGACGTACCTCCCGAAATTACTCTACTTCATTAGAGTCCTACCGGTCCCGATCCCGCCGCATATCCTATGAATACATCAGCGCAAAATCCTGAAATTTGTCTGGGGTTCTACCCGCCCCAGGATCAATAAGCAAATACTATATGCCCGCAGAATCAATGGTGGACTTTCAGTCCCTAACCTACAAACCCATTATATAGCTGCAAACATAGCCCCGTTATCCCAACTCCATGCACAATACCAAATGCCGCTATGGGCCACTGTGGACCTAGTGGACTCACACCCAACACCCATCTCCTCATTGCCCAGGCTCCCTCCCACACATCGCACTCTCGTGACGGGGCCATGTCTGGCCCATTCCCTTCGCATGTGAGACTCGGTAAAGTATTCGGCCAGCCTGATTTCTCCTCATCTACCCCTACTTCAACTTCTCCAGTGCCCATTGTTCCCACCAGGCTGCGAAAATCCCCAGCAGTTCTCCTGGTGGAAGACAAACTGATTCACGGACATTCACTCTTTTTTCACCCCCACCAGGATAATATCATTTGAGGCTTTACGCTCCTCTCACGATATCCCGTTACGCGAACACTACAGCTACCTACAGATTCGTCACTTTCTCCAGGGGCTTATAAAATCTCAACTGACCCCTTATATTTTGACCCCCTTCGAGAACTTCTGCAGAGCAAGACCCCAAACCTCGGGTTTAATATCACTGATCTATTCCTCTATTATTACCTCTAAAAAAACCACCGACACGGCTCTGTCACCTTAAATGGGAAAGGGAACTAGGAAAACAGCTCGATCCGGAGGACTGGCAGGTCATGACTTTAGCAATATCCAAATGCTCAAGGAATGTCATCTTTTTAGAAAATGCCTATAAGGTACTTTACAGGTGGTACTACACACTAGAGGTTGACCGATATATCGGCCGGCCGATATATCGGCCGATATTTGGTGTTTTTTTCTTAATCGGCATCAGCCGATTGTGTTGATAAAAAAGGCCATATAACTCAGCACTACTTGCAAATGACTTCTGAAGTCAATACAAGTTGCCTGTATTCTTCTGTGAAGCACTTCTTCCCCTCTCTGGGCAGCCTGCCAAATCTGATAAAAAGAACCTGAATTGATACAATGTTTACACTTATGAATGAACTAAGCTCTGTGTGTAGAAGCTCTCAGTTTAACCATTTAAAGACTAAATCTTTTCTGACATTTGTTGCTTACAAGTAAAAATCCAGTATTTTCTGCTAGAAAATCACTTAGAACCCCCAAACATTATATATTTTTTTTTAGCAGAGACCCTAGGGAATAAAATAGCGGTTGTTGCAATATTTTATGTGACACAGTATTTGCGCAGCGGTCTTTCAAACGCAATTTAAAAAAATACACTAATAAATTAAAAAAAAAAAAATAAGCAGTAAAGTTAGCCCTTTTTTTTTCGTCCAAAAGTTTTGATTTGTTTTTGTGTATTTATTTTTAAGATATAGTTTTTTTTTATATATTTTTTTTTATCTAAATTCTACATACAAGTGAACTGATTGGAGGTTTGTTTTGTTTAATAAATGTTTAAATGTAAAAAATTTTCTGTATCACTTAAGGCTGCTTTCACACTGGAGCGGGCATGCGTTGACGGTAAAACGCTGCTAGTTTTAGCGGCGCTTTACCGTCAATTTATCGGCGCTATTCGGCTGCTAGCGGGGAGCTTATAACCCAGCTAGCAGCCGAGGAAGGGGTTAAATGCGCCCCTGAAGCGCTGCTGCCGAAACGCTTTGCAGGCGCTTTCGCAGCGGTGCGCATTCATTTCAATGGGCAGGAGTGGTGGTAGGAGTGGGCAGGAGTGGCTCCAAAGATGCCGCTTGCAGGACTTTTTTTTAACATCCTGCCAGCGCATCGCCTCAGTGTGAAAGCACTCGGGATATCACACTGAGACTGCAGGGGAGCCGTTTTACAGGCACTTTACAGGCGCTATTTTTAGCCCAAAAGCACCTGAAAAACGCCCCAGTGTGAAAGGGGTCTAACTGTTAAATTTTATGATATGAAGGAAAAAAAAAAAAAAGAAAAAAAAAAAAAATCGGCCTAATATATCGGCCCAAAAAAATCGGCATCACATATCGGCCATCGGCCACCGCGATTTCTAAATATCGGCATCGGCCAGAGAAAAACCCATATTGGTCGACCTCTACTACACACCTGCTAGACTGGCCTGGTTCATCCCAGCCTACTCTCCCTTGTGCTTCCGAGGGTGCTCCCAGGAGGGCACAATGTCGCACATCTGGTGGATCTGCCTGAGGGTACACAGGTTATGGATTAGAGTTTACTCCCTCCTCCGAAACATACTCCATGCTGACCTCAAAAAGGATCCGTTCGAGGCACTTCTCTGCAACCCAATTGCGGAGCTGCTTAGCCCGGAGCGCCAGCTGGCTCTGCATCTCTTTACTGCAACCAAACTAACGATAGCTAGGGCATGGAAGACACAGACACTACGTTTTGAGGCGGTTAAGAATCGCGTGGACGATATAATGGTTAATGAAAAGCTGACTGCTGTCCTTTCGGACACTCATGATAAGTTCCTGAAGGTATGGAGGCCATGGGTCGAATATACTAAACCCACCAGATTTGATACCACCCTTCTTCGGATTTAATGCACTCTTGCTCCCCACCGCGAGGACCCACCCTCCCCCTTTCTTCCTCTTCTCTCCTTTCCCCCTATTCTTTACTCCTCCCTTCTTAACTAATCTCTGCTCCTAGCTTTACTTTAACCTCCCTCTCAAAACTGTTTTCAGCCTCTGTTATATTCTTATTGTTTTGTTTTTCTTTGATTTACTAGCATACTTATTTTATTTATAAGATGCTAAACTTTATGTTATGTTTATTCATGATGCATTATCTACACTGTTAAACTGTGAAATTGCTATTATTATCAATAAAACCCTTTGTAAAAGAGAAAAGGTATTTAGCAGTTTATATTTATTAAAATAATTGCATTTCCATGTTCTGTGCATGGTGGGAGACCAAATATAGTGAATGCAGGATGCTGGGTTTAGTAACACTATAAATACCACCAAAAGAAAGCTCTATTTGTGCAAAAAAATTATTTTAGGTACAGTGTTACATGACCGTGCAATTGTTATTCAAAGTGCGACAGGGCTGAAAGTTGAAAATTGGCCTGGGGTAATGGGGTAAAAGTGCCCAGTAGGCAAGTGGTTAACTGATGGCTGAGTAGGAGATCTCCCATCCTGGGTGAATATCATTTGACATCCTCTCAGTCGCCCAGCTCATGCGCAGCCATGCTGCAGCACCATATATCATCTGCTGTGTTCAGATCAGGGCTAGGACAAGGTGGTGGTGGGGGCGGTGGGCAGGACAAGCAGCTGCCCCAGACGCAGTGCTGTTATGTGGGGGGGGGGGGGCGTGTGACAAGAAGCGTGTGGCAAGAAGTATCCGGTATCCAGTGGACTTTAGCTTCATGTCTGCTCTGACAATTACTGCTGTCAAGCCCTAGCCACCCACAGCCAACATGAAAAGCACACCACATATGTGCAAATGCCTCTCAGCTGTTTGAAAACCAACAATTGCCCATCCATGCAAACCAAGGCATCATAGGCAACGAGATTGGGGAGTGAAGATCAGGCACAGGGCTGTCAGCTCGTTCTATATGGTGTATTAGAAAGAAGCGGGGGAACACTGTTCCTGGACAAACCCATCCTGGTACTGCAGTAGGGGATGTGTAAAGTAACAAAAGTGCATAATGAGTAAAATAAAAATGGCTAAAAATTAAAAACAATGTTATGCCAGTGTGCAGGGCCAGGACAGGGGGGGGCAGAGGGGCAGCTGCCATGTGCACTACTGTGAGAGGAGGGCGCAGTCTGCTGGGTACTGCTGTGACCAGTGCAGAATATGCTGCCAGATGTATCACATTGGACAGAAAGCAGCTTTGGTCCTGCATGTAGGTCAGATCGTAGCACTACACCCATCACTCGCCCCCTGTCTGCACTGTACTAATCCCCCTGCAACAATGCAGAGTGCAATAGGCAAGGCACATGAGGTTGGGATCATGGAATGCCATCAGTTATAAATGCTTTCCTACATACAGCATTCCCTCTCCTCTGCTTGCTTGCACAGTGGCTTCTCTCTCCCCACTCATTTCATTTCTTTCACTGCTACCTTCTCTTTCATAGTGCCCCCCAATGTCTGTGTGACATCGCCAGCTCCACCCCTTAGACCCCATACACACTATTAGATTTTCTGCAGATTTCTTTCTATAGATTTACCAAAACCATGTAGTGTAAGGGCTGCCTGATTGCATACAAATTGAAATGCTTAAGGTTTGACCTCATATTACATGGTTTTGGTAAATCTGAAGACAAAAATCTGCAGAAAATCTAATAGTGTGTATGGGATCTTATGCCGCGTACACACGGTCGGCCTTTACGGCAGACTTTGCCGGTGGACTTTTCGACGGACTTTACGACGGACTTTCTGAATGAACAGACTTGCCTACACACAATCCACCAAAGTCCGTCGAATTCGTACGTGATGACATACGACCTGACTAAAACAAGGAAGTTCATAGCCAGTAGCCAATAGCTGCCCTAGGGTGGCTTTTTGTCCGTCGAACTAGCATACAGACGAGCTGACTTTTCGACCGGACTCGAGTTCGACGGATAGATTTAAAACATGTTTCAAATCTAAGTATGTCTAACTTTTGAAAAAACAAAGTCCGCTGGAGCCCACACACGATCGAATTGTCGGATGAAATCCCGTCCGCCGGGCAAAGTCTGCCATAAAGTCCGCTCGTGTGTATGCGGCATCAGCCTTTTTTTTTTTTTTTCTCTCCCTGCCCTGAATGATCTGTCACTGTAGCCCATTCCTTCTCTGTGTAGTGACTGCTTCCCCTGTGCCCTTTCTCTCAGGTCCCCTCCTCTCTAGTCCCACCACTACATTTCTTAACCGCAATGAGTAGTGCTCTCTCCTCTCCCTTTGCTGCTGCTGGCACTAAATACTTAGCTGTTTCTAAACAGGTAATACACTTTCAGGATTAGTATAATTGTTATAGCTTTGGAGACAACTATTCTTTAGATTCTATTCTAAGAAATTCTGTGATGGACTCCCTGCCTGGGTATCTCCCCAAAGAAGCTGCTTCCCAAGCCCAGGAACTCACCAGTGAATACAGATGTAGCTGACCCAAAGAATCAGGCAACACCAGAAGAAGAACTGCTTTGTTAGAGAAACACACTGAATTTATACAAAAAAAATCAGATAAGAGCTAATCACATTATTACAGATAATCATAGCTCCCAACTGTCCCTGATTTCGAGGGACTGTCCCTGATTTGGAGCAATGTCCCTCTGTCCCTCTTTCCCCAACATTTGTCCCTCATTTTGGTCTGATCTATATGGTTTTAAATAAAATGCACTTTTTATCTTTCAAAAAGTGTTTCCCAGTGCTAAACCTTTCATTACATTTCTAAATTGCTGCATTTGTGAATTTCAAATGCCAGTACAAAGGAATAGTGATAAAAAAAAGCCCTTGTGGATTTAACTACCCTTTTTTTTCTGGTGAATTCTCCTTTAAGGGGGTGTGGCAGGGGGCGTGTCTTATGTCTTCGTACTTTTGCTAGAAGGTGTCCCTCATTCCCATCTCAAAATGTTGGGAGATATGGATAAAGGCCACCTCAGGCAGTAGAGCTAATCACATTATTACAGATAATGGCCACCTCAGGCAGTCCGGCGCCCCCATAGTAATACATTATACATAGGAAGCCAAAAGTCAATTAGTGACTAGTTTCTTCTGGATAACTTGAAAACAAAGTTCCCCAGGAACTAATAAAGACATGCACACTGACACTTAAAGTGGTTGTAAACCCTTACAGATCACTTTAGACTACAGGTAAGCATGTGTGCGGCGGCTCCTGCGCGCATGCGCGGAGTGACGTCATCGCAGCTCTGGCCAGTCACATAGCTGGAGCCCCGAATATCCGTAAATAACTCCAGGAGACATGTCGCTGGGCAGAGCAGTGTGCCGGGACCACTGCAGGGGCTTTGATCTAAGGTAAGTATTTTATAATGGGCTAGTATGTATACTAGCTCAGTATGTCTTTTCTTTGTCTTGCAGGTTTTTTTTTTTTTCGTGGGTTTACAACCATATTAAGCCTAGTACACACGAGCCAAATGTTGTGCAGCATCAGACGATTCAATAGAAACTGGCTGACATTTGGCCTGTGTGTACGACAGCTTGTCCGCCAGAAGTCGGCTTCTGTTGAAGGGGCATGACAGAAAAAGGTCTACGAATCGGCAGAGGGGTGGGTCACCCTCCTGTCAGAACACAATAGCAAAGCAGCAGAGATTGCTGTACTAACATTGCATAGTTAGTACAGCGGCTCCTCCTGAGCTGTCAGGTTTTTTTTCCATTCAGCCCTGGGTTGAATAAAAGAACGAGCAGTGTGTACCAGACTTTAGTCTAGGTTGACACTGTAGCAGGTCCGTGTGGGCATGTTTTTCTTCAATATGCAGAGCTGATCAGTGTATTCGGACAGTGGAGGAGCTAGAATACAATAGCACAGTGGGAGGATTCCTCCATCCACCTCGGTTGTGTGGATGGAGGAATCCATTTCAGCCTCTGCATGATCAAAAACAAATCAATCCATGTATAATCCACACACAATAGTTTTTTTTAAAAACTGACAGCTCCGGTCGAAGCTGCTGTACTAACAGTCCGATGTTAGTACAGTGATCTCTCCCGCTGAACTTCTGTGGGACCGGCTGACATACACACGAGCCGAATGTCGGGTGTTGTTTATTGAGCTGGCCGATGTCACCCAACATTTGTCCCATGTGTACTAGGCATGACTACGGGATGTGCCATATAGTGAGGCTCCCTTAAATAACACAACTTCACTTACTACCTTTATTTTACCAAATGACCAGACGACACAAAACCTTTTTGGAGTCGAATGGCCATAGCAGCCTTTTTATTATAACAAAAATAACCAATTATCAACATTCTTTAAACATATAACTTAATGCATATACCGTAAATACATTATAATAACATTAACCCAAATAGACAGCTGCCCTGTTTCCCCCGAAAATAAGACCTAGCGTGATTGTCGTTGATGGCTGCAATATAAGCCCTACCCCCCAAATAAGCCCTACCCTGTTTCCTCGAAAATAAGCCCTACCCTGAAAATAAGATCTACAAGGACTTTAGCGAGGGCTTATTTGGGGGGTAGGGCTTATATTGCAGCCATCACCGACAATCACGCTAGGTCTTATTTTCGGGGAAACAGGGTATATTAAACTTCTTTAACCTAGAGGTCTTTGAAGGCCAACTATAAATTTTACCAACTAGTTGTATCAGTACACCCATGTAAGGCCCCACGCCGTGCATTACGCGAGCTCAGGGACAACCAATTTTTTCCTTCCAGATACAACCTTATTACAACCAATGTTACCATTTTGAGGGAAAAGTTGCCCATACCTCCGTATGAGCCCAACCCCCTCTAGCCACAATATCCGACCATATAAAAATAGTGTCGGGAAAAAATGATTGCAGCTGCAGCAAATCAAATTTAATGTCTCTAATCAACTCCCGAGCGCACCTCAAGCCCAGATCATTGCCTCCTACATGTAATAAAACCACGTCCGGGGGGCGGTCAAGTCTAGCGAACCTTTGCATTTCCGGAACAACCTTAGACCACAGAATCCCCAGGAATCCAATCCAGCGTACCGTCCCTTCCTCCCCTGACAAACCCAACAACCTGCCATCCTTGCTGACATCTGCCCTTCTGGCACCCCAATACACATATGAGTGTCCAAATATCCACACAAGGCAGGTTGTTGATTCTGAAAGAAAAGAAACATAAAAAAGGAATAGAGCGAATCAAGTATCACCCCCAGTGCATAACAACTCAAACCCCAGTAACCCCTGCTACAAAACTCCTGTAAATATTAATGGATAGAATGACCTCATAATCCCCCATGTCCGTAGGCTTACAACAAATTAGGGCGAACATATAGTTTAAACCGTGCCGATTCCCAACGCCCAATACGCTGTACCACCTTTTCGTCCAAAACCCACCGAAGCGCTTTGGAACGAATGAGAAGAATAATCTTCTGCCTTCCGATCCGCCGCCCACAAGCATTTTCTAAACACGGCTTGAAATTGAAAACGGGACACAGCTGTACCGTCTGCATGACAAAAGAAAACCCCCTCCCCGGCAGGCCTGACTCTACAAAATTCCCCCACAGCCGCCACCGGACACACAGGGGAACCGGGGACCGACCGTAACTCCACCCATGCCCCCTTTCCCAATTGATCCGTCTTCGACTTCCTGAGGAACACCCCCATAGCGTCCCCCTGCACCCAAACATCTTGAACATCCAAACCACCTTCCCCTCTTTTATTCCTACTCACCATCTCACCAACCCTAAAAGCCCCGAAAAAAGCCAATACAAATACAGCCCGAAACAGCACCCACTCAAACCTGGACACAAAAAACATTTTCTAACTGGTCAACCACATCCCCAAAACTGCAAAGGAAACTGGGCATCTCGTGACGGCAGCCGATTGACCAGAGCGGTATCCACGCATAGCACGCCGCACCATAAAAGACTTAGTAGCGTCCCGCTGGCCTGCCAACTGGAACATAAAAGCCAAACCAGCCAACTTGCATGCCATATAGGAAGCCGATACTCCCTGTTCAAAATTCCGCCCTATAAAGTAAAGAAGCAAATGCACCCTGCTTGCATCGCAAACAGCGTCACCTACTTCCTGCACTAAAACATCCCATTGCAGCCAAACCTTACTGTATGCTTGCCAAGTAGCTGCAGAAACCGATCTACGTATCAACATTTTTGCCGTGGCGACACGATGCTCCACAACCTCTCTGGGCAAGGAATCCCATGCATGTCCGCTTCCGGCACCAATTGACGAAATCTGTCCCACTGGAAATGAGACAATGCATCAGCCACAGTATTTTCAATCCCCGGAACATGAACAGCAGTCACAAAACAGTTCTTACTTAAACAAAGCAAAACTAAATGTCGCAGTAAACGCACAACCGGTGGCGATGACGCAGTATTACTATTAATAGCCTGGACCACCCCCATGTTATCGCAATGAAACCGCACCCGGCGATTCCGAAAATCTTCCCCCCAGAGCTCCATCGCTAGCACTATGGGGAATAGCTCCAAAGCCGCTAAATTGCGCACCAAGCCCTCCTCCTTCCAATATTCCGGCCACTCCCCCGCACTCCACCTACCTTGAAAAAAGGCCCCAAAACCACAGGAACCAGCCGCATCCGTAAACAACTCCATATCATAGTTGGAAACGACCCTTTGCAACCACAGCGATCGGCCATTATAGGTTGCCAAGAAAGAATCCCACACCTTCAAATCCTCCTTGAGCTCCAATCCCAATCTGATGAAGTGGTGTGGAGTCCGGACACCGGCCGTGGCAGCCGCCAAACGCCTGCAAAACACCCGCCCCATACGCATGATGCGGCAGGCAAAATTAAGCTTCCCCAGTAGCGATTGCAACGCGCAAAGCTGAATCTTCTTCCCCCTGATGGCCTCAGCCACCTCCTGCCTTAACCCATCCAATTTGTCCAAGGGCAAACGGCACACCATAGCCACTGTATCAATAACAATCCCCAAAAAACACAACTCAGTGGCCGGACCCTCCGTCTTATCCGCAGCTAATGGCACCCCAAAATTAGCAAACAAATGCTGAATCGTAGCCAACAAAGATGCACAAACTTTGCTCCCTGCCGGCCCCATACACAAAAAATCATCCAAATAATGGATGACAGATGACAGGCCCGACACGTCCCGCACTGCCCATTCTAAAAACTAACTAAACTGTTCAAACAAGGAACATGAAATCGCACACCCCATGGGTAAACATCTATCTACAAAATATTCTCCCCGCCACCGTCAACCCAATAAGCGGCAACACGTAGGGTGAACCGGCAAGAGGCGAAAAGCAGCCTCTATATCCGTCTTAGCCAACAATGCCCCCTGCCCCAAACGCTCCACCCATGTGACCGCCGCATCAAAAGACGTATGCGACACCGTGCAGAGATCCGGGTCAATGGAATCATTAACCGAACCCCCCCCTGCGGGTGGGACAAATGGTGGATGAGCCGAAACGTATTCGGCTCCTTCTTAGAAACCACACCCAATGGGGATAATACCAAATGAGGTACCGGCGGTGCATCAAACGGGCCAGCCATACGACCCCACGCCACTTCTTTTAACAATTTTTCCGTAACCACGTCGGCGTGCTCTTTTGCTGACTTTAAATTATCCACCGCAGCCAGAACTACCCGGAGTTGACTACTCAATTGAAACCCCTCCGTAAACCCCAATTCCAAAAGCTGGGCCGCATTCCGATCAGGATACCACCTTAGAAAGGGAACCATCTTTTTTACCATCACTGGCGTCCTCCCTTTTTCCAACCTCCCCATCTTTTCCCCGTCCCTGTTTAAAGCACCGGGACTGCGAATGCAAACCCCCACATGTGGAGCACTCATGTCTGAAGCGACACTTGGCTCCAAATTTACAAGTCCCTGCGTTAAATTGCCAGCAGAAACCCATGCGACCGCCGGCTGGTTGTCCAGCCAAACCCGAACCCCCGGCCCCTTCCTGAAAGGGAGGTAACGAACCTCTCGGAGAAGACATCAGCGTCATCCAAAGACTAATGTCTTTATGGTCCCACCTTAAGGAAGAGCGAACCGCCTTCCTCTGCCGGAACTGCTCATCGTACCGCAGCCAGGCAGTCCCACTGTACACTCTTTGTGCTTCCCCGATAGAATCAAGGTAACAGAAGAGCGGTGAGCAATTTCCGGGTGCCTTTTCCCCAATCACTCTTGCCAGAATCGTGAATGCCTGCAAACGTGCGCGGAATCAAAATCAAACGATAGCGCCTCTTTTCCTCTTCTTCTTTCTTGCTCTCATCGGGTTTAACTTTGTCCAAGTTAAACTTCTCCAAGGGCAACAAAGAGAAAATTTCCACATACTCACCTTTCCAAATGCGCTCCTTTATCTCCGCCTTCAAATGAGCACCCAAAGGTTCCTCGAAACAAACGTACACTTCGCATTTGGCAGCATCTGCCAAACGCACCCCATCCACACCAACTGTGCCTTTTCCAACCAACGCCGCATCACCGGCCACCGCAGTTGAACCCGCCAACACTGCCGACGCCGGCGGGGGACCCGTATTGGCCACCCCTGTCCCCCCAATACTCGGGTCCCTACTAACCCCATACCCCCCGCTGCCACTACTGGGCCCAACGCTGCCAGCGCAGCTCCCTGACCCGTAGAGGCGTTGGGCACTGGCCACGCAGCCACAGGAGAGGTGCCCCTACAGGCCGTGTACCAGCCTCACAGCGTGCTAGCACCTCCCGGAGACCTGCCAACAACATCTGCACCATCCCCTCATCTTGCCCCCCTGGTGTTCCTAGTGACTGAGAACCAGCAGTGAGACCCCCCCCCCGACTGAACTGCCCCTCAGCCCCAATGGTACCCCTGTACCCACCAACCCACTCCCCGAAAGCCTAGCATTCTCAACAGAAGAAGAAACATGTATAACAATGTTCTCACCTGGCTGCAGCCGCCGCACCGGACATCCAGCCGTACTTCCCACTCCGCGCGCCGTCTCCTGGATCAAGTCTGCTTCCCTCTCATCCACTTCACCCTCAGACAAGCTGTCCTGGGAACTCCCGGCCATCTCTTCAGCAGGCCGCTGGGCTGGATTCCTCGTTGCCACCGAGCGCCCAGGAGTGACATCATCACTGTGTGCCGTTCGCTGCAGCACCTCACGAGGTCTATGTCTATCCTGCCGAGCCACTGGCCGGGCTGGCGAAGCCCGCTTGGCCGTGGATCTGGACCGCGCAGCGACATGGTCCCCCTGATGAACTCCCGCTCCGTCAGCCATCCTTCATCCTCTCCCCTCCGGATTACAGGCCCCAGGCGCCCTCGGTACCAAGCCGTCACCCGCCGCGGCCTGTCTCCCCCGCCGAGCTACCCTCCGGCCAGGCGGAGAGCCCGCCGAGGCAGCCACCATGTTCCTATCATCCACCACCAGGGGGGCGGGAGCAGGGCCCACTGATGAACTCCCCCCCCCCGTGACCGCCGTGACCGGGGATTCACCACAGGCTTCCTTTTAGCAGGCGGCGCCGAATCTTGTGCGGGGCTCCCAGTCCGCTCCCTGACACCATCGACCATTGGACTAAAATGCTCAGGAGGCCGCGACCTCCTAGCACGTGGCCGCTCCGAGGGAGGGGGACTAGCGGGCGCACTAGCAGGTGCCTGGCTGGGACCCTGAAGCAGGTTAGCTATAGTTGCCTGAGCCATTCAGTCCCCCTCGCCGCTGTCTCCTCCCGCAGCTGCTCCAACAAGCGATCAACGTTCTTCTTCCCCACTGACCACTGCTCCTAAGCTCCTCCCCCAAAAGTATCTTAAACTCCCCCCACTGGCAAACTGTTTAAACCTTACCTCCGCCTCACTGCCCCACCCCAGTCATGCTATCCCTGCACTTAGTTTCACCTAGTTCCGGGCTATTACTTTAGTGTCCATGTGCTGTTGACAAATGTTTTCCCTGTCAAATCTGCATCTTTATTATCATCTATGCAGATTTGTTTGCTCAGGAGCTTTGTTTTTGAGTTCATTAAACACCCTGACACATTGGGGGAGATTTACTAAAACTGGAGCACTCAGAATATGGTGCAGCTGTGCATGTTAGCCAATCAGCTTTCAACTTCAGCTTGTTCAATTAAGCCTTGGCAATAAAACCTGGAAGCTGATTGGTTTCTATGCAGAGCTGCACCAGATTTTTCACTCTCCAGGTTTAGTAAATCAATCCCATTGTCTAAAGCTGTGTATACACACTACTAGTTTTTTTTTTTTGTTTAACCAGCGGGCTGAAGGGAAAAAAATCTAAGGGCGGGCATACGTGGATTGAAATTTGGCCAGTTCAGCAGGGACCAGATGGATTTTGATCCATGTATGGGCAGACTGATTCAACAGAAGCTGATCTACCAATCAACTTCTATAGAACCAGCCTGTCCGGGTTTCCTTGAATGATCAGTGCCCCATCAGAATACAATAGCACAGCGGGAGTAACTTCTCCTTTGGTCTTATATGCTTGGATGGGGGAATCGGAATTTTTTTTGTTCATTCAACCTGCTGATAAAACAAAAAAATATTATTGTATGGCCAACTTCCAGCCTGAGTTAGTTTGGCTGGGTTTCTCCTATGGGTCACAGGAGTGCAATTCGTTTTGCACTCCTGTGACCCGTTTTCAGCAGAGAGCGGTCTGGAGTCCGCTCTCCACTGATGTCACACAGATTAGTCCAGGCACCGCGTAATCCTAACAATGGGATTCTGGATCCGCCAGGTGCCTGGACTGACAGCCGTCTCAGCCTCTCAGCGAGCCGCTCCTCCACAGCTCAGCGCTCCAGTGAGCGTGGAGGAGCAGAGCAGGAGAGCTGCTGATTGACAGTCAGCAACTCTCTGCTTGGGGGTCTGTGAGAACTGAGCAATCGGCTGTGTTCGATCGCTCGGTTCTCAGTGAAGTGGCGGCGGGGGAAAGATGCAGCATCCACCTAGGTAAGTATGGATCTGCAAAAAAAAAAAAAAATAACATAATTCCCTTTAACAGATTCCTGGATCCACACACTGAATACACTGATCGGTTCTACAGCCATTAGCTGCAGATCACTGATAAAAAGGAGGTTTTCCAGCAGGGCCATTAAGCAGAAGCCAGTTTTAATCCCGAACAGGGAGGACCACACACAGATCAAAGTTTGCCCAGTTTAGCATTTCGATCTGGGCGTACCCAGGTTAAGGAAGCTTTGCTTAAAGTGGCTGTAAAGTCTCGTTTTTTTTTTCTATAAAAATAACAAACATGTTATACTTACCTGTTCTGTGCTGTGGATTTGCACAGAGCAGCCCGGATCCTCCTCTTCTTGGGTCCCTCTTCGGCTCTCCTGGCCCCTCCCTCCTGTAGAGTGTCCCCACAGCAAGCAGCTTGTTATGGGGTCACCCGAGCCGAGCTGCAGCTTTGTGTGTCCATTCAGACCTGGAGCCACTGTTCAGCCCTACCCCCTTTCCTGATTGGTTAACTGACTTTGGTTGACAGCAGCGGGAGCCAATGGTGCCGCTACTGTGTCTCAGCCAATCAGGAGGGAGAGTCACGTATGCCCTGGACACTCGTGGACATCGCTGGACAGAGATGGGGCTCAGTTAAGTATTAGGGCGGCTGCTGCACACAGAAGGCTTTTTATCTTAATGCATAGAATGCATTAAGATAAAAAAAACCTTCTGACTTTACAACTTCTTTAACTGGGATGTTGTCTGGGTTTGTATTGTAAGAAAATGCTGGTGAGGCGAATTTCTAGCTTTAGAGCACCATTTATAATCAGCACTTCAGAAATCACCCTTTGGCAGCCAGTGTGCCCATTAATTGTTGTGATCCAAGCCAGCATGGAACAATCCAAGTGTCTGTATTCCTTGTGATCGTGATGACCAATCACACTAATCACAAATATAAACAGTAATACTGATGCACACTGCAACCATTACATATGTTTTGGTGTACTACATATGCCCCCTGCTCTGCTTGGGAAGGGGGTGGGGGTGTCACAGTTTGGCATTTTCGCCCTGGGCACTGAATGACCTTGTCCCAGGACTGTCAGTGTGCGGCACCTTGGCATTTTTCTTTTGTGCTTGCCATTGAAATAAAAATAAATAAATAAAAAGTGAAAAATCACACTTGCACACTGTGGTTCCTCCCATCGGCTTCTATATTACTAAAGAATATAGGGGCGGCACAGTGGTGTAGTGGGTAGCACTTTCACCTAGCAGTAAGAAGGGTCGCTGGTTTGAATCCCAACCACGACACTACCTGCCTGGGAGTTTGCATGCTCTCCCTGTGCCTGCATGGGTTTCCTCCGGGTACTCTGGTTTCCTCCCACACTCCAAAGAAATGCTGGTAGGTTAATTGGATCCTGTCTAAATTGTCCCTAGTATGTATGAATGTGAGTTAGGGACCTTAGATTGTAAGCTCCTTGAGGGTAGGGACTGATGTGAATGTACAATGTATATGTAAAGCGCTGCATAAATTGATGGCGCTATATAAGTACCTGAAATAAATAAATAAAAATAAATATATGAGCTGGTGAAATGAACCACAATTCATGGCTGGGGAACTGCAGCAGAGTTTTATAACATTGGCGCCCAAACAGGCTCCGTACTTAGCATTTACTCCTGTAAACCATGTTTCTGGGTGAACCATGAACTATTGAAACTCCAAGTATTGATAAATAATTAACTTTTCTGGGCTATAAATACAAAGCATGTGTTAAATATGTTGAACTTTGTACCTTGTATGTCCAATCTGATCTCCTTCTCCTCCCTCTTTGGGGTGTACAGTATGGAGCACTTATAGATCCCTCCGTCAATTATAGTGATGTTTGATATAGACAGATCAGCGATTCCCTCCTCTGCCCGGCCTGTATACGACACACGAGGATCTCTTGCTATCACTTTCGCGTACTGAACGCTTAATATTTCTTTTCCCTGAAAGTACCAGGTTATGGCAGGAAATGGCTGATTGATAGGAGGGTTATTGATTATGAATGAGCAGGGAATGTTCACATCTTCCCCCATCATAGCTCGATGGGATGAAGGAGCAGTCAGCTGCAGAGCGTGACCTGTGGAATAATAAACATTGGAATTATGTTAATAGCTTTTTGCACTCAAATAGCAGAGAAAAGTCATGAGAGATTCCAGAATGAGGGAATGACATCTGATAAATCCTTATTGAATCACACAACTACTGTGTCTAACATTAAAGTGATTGCAAGGGTTGGTTTTTTGTTTTTTTTTAACCACTTGAGGTCCGGGCCATCGCCGAGTGACGACCCTAGCGCGGACCTCAATTTCCAGGAGGCCGTCATAGGACGTCCGCCCCTGTGCACGCGCACCCCGCGCACCCTGCAGGGCGCGCTGTGATCACCGAGTCACGGAGCCTCGGATGATCACAGACCTGAGTAAGGGGCCGATCCCGGCCCCTTACCATGTGATCAGCTGTCAGCCAATGACAGCTGATTACATGATGTAAACAAAAGCTCGGTAAACCTTTTTTTTTTTCTCCTTGCGCTGACAGCGTGAGGAGAAAAAAAAGCAGATCACCGGCTTCTGTTAAAGGGACATCGGTCCCGAAGAGGAAGGAGGCACACATGCATACTCTGTGCCTGCCAGTGCCACCTGCCATTGCCACCTGCCAGTACCCACAGTGCCCAGCAGTGCCACCTATCAATGCCCACAAGTGCCACCTATCAATGCCCACAATCCCACCTATCAATGCCCACCAGTGGTGCCAATCAGTGCCACCTAGCAGTGCTGCCATCAGTGTAAGCAATCAGTGCCCATTATTGCCACCCATCAGTGCCCATCACTGCCACCTATCGGTGCCCATCAGTGCCGCCTCATCAACGTACATCAATGAAGGAGAAAAATTACCTGTTTGCAAAATTTTATAACAAAATATAAAAAAAATATAATTTTTTTTTTTAAATTCAGTCTTTTTCAATTTTTTTAACAAAAAATAAAAACCGAAGAGGTGATAAAATACCACTAAAAGAAAGCTCTATTTGTGGGAAAAAAATGATAAAAATTTCATTTGGATACAGTGTTGTATGATCGCGCAATTGTCATTCAAAGTGCGTCAGCGCTGAAAGCTGAAAATTGGTCTGGATAGGAGAGGGGTTTAAGTGCCCAGTAAGCAAGTGGTTAAATAACAAACATATCATACTTACCTCCACTGTGCAGCTCGTTTTGCACAGAGTAGCCCCTAACCTGGTTTTCTGGGGTCCCCCGGCGGCTCTCGCGGCTCCTCCCCACATCAGATGACCCCCTAGGAGAAGCGATCTCCCGAGGGGGTTACCTTGCGGGCGCTCTCCCAAGTCCAGCATTTGCGTCCATAGACACGAATGCAGTACTCTGCCCCGCCGCCCGGCACTCGCATCATCGAATTTGATTGACAGCAAAGGGAGCCAATGGCTGTGCTGCTTTCAATCTATCCAATGAAGAGCCGGGACCTCGTGGAGAGAGGGAGAGCGCGTCTCCGCCAACAGAAATACGGGGCTCAGGTAAGTAAAACGGGGGGGTTGGGGGGCCAGTCACTGCCAGGTGTTTTTTCACCTTAATGCATAGGATGCATTAAGGTGAAAAAACACAAGGGTTTACAACTCCTTTAAAGTTCATATAAACCCTAATTGTGTGACGTTAGGTGTACTGTGTATAACAAACCGTTGCGATGTTTTGGGTTTTTTTTCATCCTTTTTGTATCTCCATGCTGTTGATCACCTCCAGGCTCTTTCAGCCACTTCCTGTCTACACCTACTGCAGGGTCAGATACACATCAATGCTCAGGACCGGCTTCCTGATAGTGATAGCAGCAAACCAAGCCTGGACAATGTGTCAGCACGGTCACTTAAAGTTTCATTCTGAAGTCCACATGACAGGGTGACAAGGAGCACACTTAAGAGATAGTTGTCACCCCATAATAGAAAGTGCCTGAGCAACCTATATGGCAGGATTAGCATTTAGTGACACTAAACCATATTCTTATTTTCCAAAAATAATCCATACACATCCACTACTGAATTCCCTGTAAACTATATAAAAACAATTGTTTCTTACTGTGTTTTTCTGCCTCCTTGTAATGTCCTTTATGAGCTCCCAAACCTCTCCTTTTCCCTCCCAGGTCATGTACACTGCTCTATACACACCACACATCCCATCTCAAGAGTGAGCAAGAGAGGTGGTTACATTCCTATATACAGTGGAACCATGGAGAAGGAATGTAGTCGCCCCCCTAACAGGAAGTCAGATCACAGCAGCAAAAAAGGAATTTGGAAATATGGAGAAGGATGAGAGCAAAAGAAGGGACATTTTGAGTTAAAGTGGATGTAAACCCCATTCTGAGCTAGGCACATATATCTGTAGTGCTTACTTATCTCTCTCCAAAGTTCTGAGTCCCATGTGTTTCTGCTACTCCATTCTCCTGTTACCAGCATGATAATTTCTGACAAGTTCTCCAACCCAGGAGATAAAAGCAGCTGAAAATTTGTGTCAGGGAACTTAGAGACAGATAAGCAGAGAGCTTGTATATTCAGAATACAGCTCTGCAAGTTTCTTCGCTCCTCTGCGGGGGGAGGAGTGCCTTTCCTCCAATCAGCTCTCACACAGTGTATGCTCAGACTTCCCTCCCACTGCTGAAACAGGAAGAACATTTTCTAACACTATGTGCACTTTCTAAAGAATATAGAAAGCTGAAGACAGCAGATGTACAGTATCTCACAAAAGTGAGTACACCCCTCACATTTTTATAAATATTTTATTATATCTTTTCTTGTGACAACACTGAAGAAATGACACTTTGCTACAATGTAAAGTAGTGAGTGTACAGCTTGTATAACAGTGTAAATTTGCTGTCCCCTCAAAATAACTCAACACACAGCCATTAATGTCTAAACCGCTAGCAACAAAAGTGAGTACACCCCCTAGTGAAAATGTCCAAATTGGGCCCAAAGTGTCATTATTTTGTATGGCCACCATTATTTTCCAGCACTGCCTTAAACCCCTTGGGCATGGAGTTCACCAGAACTTCACAGGTGGAGTCCTTTTCCACTCCTCCATGTCGACATCACAGAGCTGGTGGATGTTAGAGACCTTGCGCTCCTCTACCTTCCATTTGAGGATGCCCCACAGATGCTCAATAGGGTTTAGGTTTGGAGACATGCTTGGCAAGTCCATCACCTTTACCTTCAGCTTCTTTAGCAAGGCAGTGGTCATCTTGAAAGTGTGTTTGGGGTCATTATCATGTTGGAATGCTGCCCTGCGGCCCAGTCTCTGAAGGGAGGGGATCATGCTCTTCTTCAGTATATCACAGTACATGTTGGCCGTCATGGTTCCCTCAATGAACTGTAGCTCCCCATTCTTCTTACTGATCACCAATGTAATCAGCATTCTTCCCACTGATCTTCGGCGTAAGGGGACTGCCTCTCCTTAACTACTTTCCACTCAGCCTATAGCAGAATGACGGCTGAGCAGTGCTTCAGTTATCCTGACTGGGCATCATATGACGTCCAGCAGGATAACAGCTGCCACGCGCCCGTGGGGGCGAGCATTGCGGCGATCAGCGGTGTGGTGTGTCAGTCTGACACACTGCTACACCGATCTTGGTAAATAGCATCTGACAGAGGATCTTTACCACGTGATCAGCTGTGTCCAATCATGGCTGATCACGATGTAAACAGGAAGAGCTGTTTATCGGCTTTTCCTCACTCGCGTCTGACAGACGTGACTAGAGGAGAGCTGATTGGCGGCTCTCCTGACAGGGGGGTCTGCGCTGATTGTTTATCAGCGCAGCCCCCCCACGAATGCCAACACTGGACCACCAGGGAGGCCACCAGGACCACCCACAACAGATGGATGACCAGGGATGCCACCCTAGACCGCCAGGGATGCCAGTAAGTGCCCAAATAATGACGTCCAGCATATGACGTCCAGCAGGATAACAGCTGCCACGCGCCCGTGGGGGCGAGCATTGCGGCGATCAGCGGTGTGGTGTGTCAGTCTGACACACTGCTACACCGATCTTGGTAAATAGCATCTGACAGAGGATCTTTACCACGTGATCAGCTGTGTCCAATCATGGCTGATCACGATGTAAACAGGAAGAGCTGTTTATCGGCTTTTCCTCACTCGCGTCTGACAGACGTGACTAGAGGAGAGCTGATTGGCGGCTCTCCTGACAGGGGGGTCTGCGCTGATTGTTTATCAGCGCAGCCCCCCCACGAATGCCAACACTGGACCACCAGGGAGGCCACCAGGACCACCCACAACAGATGGATGACCAGGGATGCCACCCTAGACCGCCAGGGATGCCAGTAAGTGCCCAAATAATGCCAATTAGTGTCCACACATTTTGCCAGTCAGTGCCAGTCAGTCAGTGCCTGCCAGATGTCTCCTCATCAGTGATGCCCAGCACTGCCATCTATCAGTGTCCATCAGTGCCACCCATCAGTGCCACCTATCAGTGCCCACACCTGTACCTATAAGTGCCACCCATAAGTACCCATCAGTGCTGCCTATCAGTGCCGCCTATCAATGCCCATCAGTGCTGCATACCAGTGCCACCTATCAGTGCCAACTCATTGGTGCCACCTCATCAGTGCCCATCGGTGCCACCTTATCAGTGCCCATTAGTGCAGCCTCATCAGTAAAGGAGAAAATTTATTTATTTACAAAATTTTATAACAGAAACAAAGAAAAACTATTTTTTTTCTCCAAAATGCCAGCAGTGATCAAATACCACCAAAAGAGGGCTCTATTTGTGGGAACAAAATGACAAAAAAAATTTGGGTACAGTGTAGCATGACCGCGCAATTGTCATTCAAAGTGTGACAGCGCTGAAAGCTAAAAATTGGCTTGGGCAGGAAGGGACAAAAGTGCCTGGTATTGAAGTGGTTAAACACCAATATGATGTGACTTATGTACCACAATTTCTATATAAAATAATTTTTAGCAAGGGTTCCCTGAGACCTAAATATTTTTGCAAGGGTTCTGTGATAAAAAGATTGAGTAAGGTTTAGGGGTTGATTTACTAAAACTGGAGAGTGCCCAATCTGGTGCAGCTCTGCATAGAAACTAGGGTTGTACCGATACCGCGGTGCAGGAAACCGCATGTGATTCAGACAGGAATCACACCGCATTCCTGTTCAAGTTGCATGTGATTCTTTGCAGTGTGATTTGAGACCATTCATTCATTTTGTTTAGACTCAAATCACACTGCAAAGGTATTGGTACTCGGTATCGGCAAATACTTGACCAAAGAGTATCGGTTCTCGTACTTGAAAACAAAAACGGTATCTGTGAATCCCTAATAGAAACCAATGGGTGTCCAGGTTTTATTGCCAAAGCTAAATTGAACAAGTTGAAGTTAGAAGCTGATTGGTTTCATTGCAGAGGTGCACCAGATTTTGCACTCTCCAGTTTTAGTAAAACAAAGGATTCGCCCTGGGACTTTAAATGAAGTGGGTACCGTTTCCGCCAGTAAACATAACAGTAGTAAATACAGTATATGGTTTATTCAAGTAAAATTGTTTACATGCATAGATAACACCAACAGTTGCCAAAAAAAAGATATATAAAACAAGAAATATTGGTACATGGATGTAATAGCAGTCATAGTACACGGGCATCATACTACCCAACTAGTTTCGCGAGATCCAGCTCGATCTTCATACATATATATCTTCATGCTAGTACTTATTGATTCTACTTTATTACTTTAGATGCCTGACAAACATACTTATGTTTACAGCCTACACTCTTTATGAACTAACAAGGTCTCTAGGGTTACATCACTACACCTATGCCATGCCTGCTCGCCATTTGGCCCCTGGTGGGGTCCCATCTGACTTCGCCCCCTCAGCTCCCAGGTGAGGCACCTGCTACCGCTATCTTGGAGCCGCACACCTGTAGCCATGGTCAAGCTCAGTGGTGAGTATGGGGACCCATAACCCCTCCTACCCTGTGCCTTTATAACTGATACTGTGCCATTTTGCCAACTATATACTTTTTTATCTTAGGTACAATGTTACACACATCCACCCCTGAAGAGCGAGCTGGATCTCGCGAAACTAGTCGGGTAGTATGATGCCCGTGTACTATGACTGCTATTACATCCATGTACCAATATTTCTTGTTTTATATATCTTTTTTTTTGGCAACTGTTGGTGTTATCTATGCATGTAAACAATTTTACTTGAATAAACCATATACTGTATTTACTACTGTTATGTTTACTGGCAGAAACGGTACCCACTTCATTTAAAGTCCCAGGGCGAATCCTTTGTTTTACTAAATGTTATAGGGATGGAAGTGTGTTACTGGGGAGACCAGACCATTCTCTTCTTTCTTTTTTCTCCAGTTTTAGTAAAATCAACCCCTTAGTCTTGCTAAAAAACTGTATACAACTAAAGATATTGATTTGATTTGACATTTTTTAAAACCAAGATTATTCAAAATGTTAAAGAGGTTGTAAACTGCTGGAAAAAAAAACCTGCAAGACAATGTCATAATGTGCTAGTATGCATCACATACTGGCACATTATGAAATACTTACCTTAGAATGAATCCCTCCCAGCAGTGCCCGGTCACCACTGAGAGGGCTGACATGTTCCCTTGGCCTTTCTTCCGGGTTCGTGGGCTCCAGCGATATGAGTGGCCGGTTTGCCAGACCTTCAGAGCGCATGCGCCAATGACGTCAGAGGATGCATGCAGGTTTAAATCTCCTAAATGGTGCACGTTTAGGAGATATTCATTTTACCTACAGGTAAAGGCCTTATTATATGCTTATCTGTAGGTAAAAATAACAAAGCGGGGTTTACAACCGCTTTAACATGCTGAAAATATCAGTTTTACAGCTTCAATCCATCCCTGATATTACCGCACTACTTTCTTTTTACAGAGACTCATATTTATTGTTACATTATTTTATGAGAAATGTGATGTAATTACATGCTACCGTGTTTCCCCGAAAATAAGACCTAGCGTTATTTTCCAGGAGGGCTGTAATATAAGCCCTACCCCAAAAATAAACCCTAGTTTAAAATGCTTGTAAAATCTTATAATTCCCTCTACTACAGTAGTATATAATGTACAATGTGTGTGTTTCTGTAATATAATTGCGGGGAAGAGAGCTCCGTCGGCTCACAGAAGCGCAGAGCTGCGCTTTAACAAAGGTATTTGGCACAATTATATTAGAGAAACACACACATTGTACATTATATACTACTGTAATAGAGTGAATTATAGGCTTTTACAAGTATTTTAACTCAGTTCACACTGGGGATTCCTGTCAGGCAGGGAGAGAGAGGGGGAGAGAAGACCGCACATTACATGGTAAGACCAACCCGAAAAATAAGCCCTACTGTGTCTTTTGTTGCCAAAATTAATATAAGACCTGGGCTTATTTTCGGGGAAACACGGTATTTGTTTCCTGATGTCCTATATATGGACAGCTTCCTGTGTGATCAGCTCTGTTGCAGGTTAGGAACGAAACTGAACCTCCTGTGTCCTCTAACTACTACAACCTATCACTAAAACAAAACTCTCACAGTCTTCTTACTGTCCCCCCCCCCGACTGCATAACTGTCAGAATATTTTTAGTATAATTACCTGTTTGTTGCAGACAAAGAAGGAGTAGAAATCGGACAAGCAGCATGTTTACAGGTGAATCCTCTGAACAAAAAATACTTTCACTTTCCAAGTCCACTAAGTCCATTCCTTTTTTTTCCCCCCGTTTTTCAACCTATTTGTCTAGGAATATGCAAGAACATAATATATGTGCAACTGTTTATCAAATCTATATTTTCAGTTAAACACACTCAATTTAATTTCAGTAACACAACCACAATGTAATCCTCAAATCTGTACAAAATTAAAGATGAGGTTGTGTTCAGTAAACATACCAAATGTGTTAAGCCTCAAAGTTACATGCTTCCACTAAAAGAGGGCAAAAAATGATGGTATCAAAAATTATCAGCTCGATTTCTAACTCAGGCATTCGCAAATAATTGTTTATATAGACCCATCCCATTCACACTTATGCGACTTTTCATGCGACTTTGGACATCAGAGTCGCATGACAAGTCGTTCCCCATGTTTTCCAATGATAATCCTTCATACACCCAGTATGCGCAACTTAAAGTTGTACCGATTTCAAAGTAGTTCATGCACTACCTTGGTCCGACTTTCATGCAACTTGAGGACCATGGACTTCAATGTCACCCCTCAAAAGTGCAGGAAAGTGGTTGTGAGAGGAAGGATGGGGGGGGGGCTCCAAAATGCACCTTCGCCCGTGTAGTCAAAAATCCTTGCACCGGCCCTGGTTATGGCATTTAGATTGTAAGCTCCTTAAGAGTGTGAATGTACTACAGTGCCTTGCAAAAGTATTCACCCCCTTGGCTTTTTACCTATTTTGTTACATTACAGCCTTTAGTTCAATGTTTTTTAATCTGAATTATATGTGATGGATCAGAACACAATAGTCTAAGTTGGTGAACTAAAATTAGAAAAATATATATATAAGACTATTTTTCAGAAATAAAAAATTAATAATTGGCATGTGCATATGTATTCACCCCCTTTGTTATGAAGCCCATAAAAAGCTCTGATGCAACCAAATACCTTCAGAAGTCCCATAATTAGTGAAATGATGCCCACCTGTGTGCAATCTAAGTGTCACATGATCTGTCATTACATATACACAGCTTTTTGAAAGGCCCCAGAGGCTGCAACACCTAAGCAAGAGGCATTACTAACCAAACACTGCCATGAAGACCAAAGAACTCTCCAAACAAGTAAGGGACAATGTTGTTGAGAAGTACAAGTCAGGGATAGGTTATAAAAAAATATCCAAATCTTTGATGATCCCTAGGAGCATCATCAAATCTATCATAACCAAATGGAAAGAACATCAAGAGACGGCTGCACACCAAAACTCACGGACCGGGCAAGGGGGGCATTAATCAGAGAGGCAGCACAGAGACCTAAGGTAACCCTGGAGGAGCTGCAGAGTTCCACAGCACACTGGAGTATCTGTACATAGGACGATGTTGGATAGTGTCAGGTAAGTCGTCCGCAGAGTACAGCTGATGCTCTCAGGTGCACACCTGTGCGCAGGCGCCAACAGAGTATTCATAGAACAGCCACGGGCACATCAGTAAATGCACGGGCACAGCTGTCATCAGAACTGGCACCAGATGGCCTATTTAAACACAGACTCAGTACTGGCTGGTTGCTGCTTGGTCTACAGCGTGTACCTGAATTCTTGTTACCTGTGTTGACTCCTGATTACCGTTCTGGCCTGCTACCTGACTTCTCTCCTGCCTGCTGTTTATACCTGATCTGCCTACCCGCTGCCAAACCTGCCCCGTGACCTGAATTCTCTCCTGCCTGCTGTTTGTACATGATCTGCCTTCCTGCTGCCAAACCTGCCTGTGACCTGACTTCCCTCCTGCCTGCTGTTGTACCTGATCTGCCTAGCCGTTGCCAAATCTGCCTGTTACCTGACTACGTTCCTGCCAGCTGCGATATCTGATTTGTCTCTCTGCTGCCGAGACCTGCCAGTGATACAGCTATGCTCCTATCTGCTACCAGTCAAGTCCAGCTGCCCACCTGTGTGTTCCTGGCAACTACCTACACAGACTTCAGGACTTTCACTAGGCACTCTTACTCCACCGTGCTTCAGCGCCAGCTGTTCCACTACCAGCGGCCCTAGAGCCAGAGTTGTACGGGAGGCCTTCCTCTACACGTCAGGCTCACCACCAGGTACATGACAGTACCAAGCAGCCATGACCTAGCCTACATGAAGTCTGCCAATGTCTCACAGGCCTTACTGCAGGAGAAATACGTGCTTCTTGTGGAGCATGTGCAAGTCCAGCTCTCTTCTGCCGTTCCCGCTCTACTAACCACTACTGCCGAGTCCTCTCTCCATGCACTCCGACAAGGCCGCAGAGCAGTCGAGGACTATATAAGGGACTTCAGGTGCTGGAGTGCAGATACTGGCTGGAATAACGCAGCTCTGCGACATCAATTCTGCCAGGGGTTATCGGAAGACTTGAAATACGAGTTAGCTCGTGTGGGTGCTCCAAGCTCCCTGGAGGACTTAATTACATTATCAATTCAGGTCGACCGGTGTCTGCGAGAGCACAGGCGGGAGAAGTCAGAAGTTCCATCCCAACCTATATGGATGATGCCTAAGCTTCCAGTTCCTGTTCGGCCGACATCTGTCAAGTTGGCCTCTCCTGTACCCGAGACTGTAACACCCACACGACTAGGCCTGATTCGCCCGTCACTGTCCCCTGAGGAACAGACACAACGTCTTCAAGGCAGCTTCTGCCTCTACTGCGGCGGGGCGGGTCACTATGTACCTCACACGGGGCTCCATATGTTTTGGAAATGTTTATACCTCACTTAAATGATTAACGATACAAATATAAGTGATTAAACCTTTGTCTATATAAGAATAAAAACGAACGATAACAGGGCAAAAAGATAAACCATTACATGTATTTACACAGAAAAGAAAGGTAGAATAACTAGAATTTATCATATATCTAAAGTGATGCCACAAGTACAGTGATGCTTTAGGCTGCAAAGATAATCTAGGCCAAACTCAGAAATGGTTACAATGGACATACACAAGCTATACAATATTCTAAGACAACTCCTAGGATACAAAAAGGTTAGAAAGAAACAGAAAGAGAGATACCAGTATACATTACTCAGACAGCATATAGTAGGTGACCGCGATATTGTGTCAATCTCGCCGCATTTCTCGGCGAGATTTGACACCTGCGAGCCCCGTCGCAGGAGCCAGCACCGAGATGGCTCACTCATCGAAAAAGGAAAACTTTGTTTTTCTTTCCCGATGAGTGACAGGCAGTGCTGACAGCTGTCTGGTATGAATCCTGAGGGGGAACGCCGCGCTAAATTTTAAATGAAAAACCGGCGTGGGTTCCCCCCCAGGGGCATACCAGGCCCTTAGGTCTGGTATGGATTGTAGGGGAACCCCCCTACGCCAAAAAATCGGCATGGGGGTCCTCCCAAAATCCATACCAGACCCTTATTCGAGCCAGCAGCCCGGCAGGCCAGGAATGGGGGTGGGGACGAGCGAGCGCCCCCCCTCCTGAGCCGTACCAAGCCGCATGCCCTCAACATGGGGGGTGGGTGCCTTGGGGGAGGGGGGGCGCCCTGCGGGGGCCCGCCCACCCCAAAGCACCTTGTCCCCATGTTGATGAGGACAAGGGCCTCTTCCCGACAACCCTGGCCATTGGTTGTCGGGGTCTGTGGGCGGGGGGCTTATCGGAATCCGGGAGCCCCCTTTGATAAGGGGGCCCCCAGATCCCGGCCCCCCACCCTGTGTGAATGAGTATGGGGTACATGGTACCCCTACCCATTCACCTAGGGAACAGTGTCAATAAAAAAAACCCCACAGTACACAGCTTTTAAGAGTAATTTATTAGGCAGCTCGGGGGTCTTCTTCCGACTTCGGGGGGTCTACTTCCGACTTCTCCCGGTGTTCGGCCTCTTCTCCTGGTGTTCCGCCTCTTCTCCTGGTCCCCGCCGCTATCTCCTTCCAGCTCTATTGCCAGTGAGGGGCCCGGTCTGCTGCCGCTGTCTTGTCGCCGCTGTCTTGCCGCCGCTGTCTCGCCGCTTCTTCTCTTCTTCGATGTTGACACGACGCTCTCTCTGGCTGGAATGCTTTGTGCGAGCTGCGGAGCCATGTATTTAGGCGGTGACCCCGCCCCCTTGTGAAGTCATGGTCCCAGCATGCGCAGGGACTCTGGGGTCACGCCCCCTTATGACGCCAGAGTCCCTGCGCATGCTGGGACCATGACGTCACAAGGGGGCGGGGTCACCGCCTATATAAATGGCTCCGCAGCTCGCACAAAGCATTCCAGAGAGCGTTGTGTCAACATCGGAAGAAGAGAAGAAGAGGCGAGACAGCGGCGGCAAGACAGCGGCGACAAGACAGCGGCAGCAGACCAGGCCCCTCGCTGGCAATAGAGCTGGAAGAAGATAGCGGCGGGGCCCGGGAGAAGAGGCGGAACACCGGGAGAAGAGGCCGAACACCGGGAGAAGTCGGAAGGAGACCCCCCAAAGTCGGAAGAAGACCCCGGAGCTGCCTAATAAATTACTCTTAAAAGCTGTGTACTGTGTTTTTTTTTTATTGACACTTTTCCCTAGGTGAATGGGTAGGGGTACCATGTACCCCATACTCGTTCACACAGGGTGGGGGGCCGGGATCTGGGGGCCCCCTTATCAAAGGGGGCTCCCGGATTCCGATAAGCCCCCCGCCCGCAGACCCTGACAACCAACGGCCAGGGTTGTCGGGAAGAGGCCCTTGTCCTCATCAACATGGGGACAAGGTGCTTTGGGGTGGGGGGGCCCCCGCAGGCGCCCCCCCTCCCCCAAGGCACCCACCCCCCATGTTGAGGGCATGTGGCTTGGTACGGCTCAGGAGGGGGGGCGCTCGCTCGTCCCCACCCCCATTCCTGGCCGGCCGGGCTGCGTGCTCGGATAAGGGTCTGGTATGGATTTTGGGGGGACCCCACGCTGATTTTTCGGCGTAGGGGGGTTCCCCTTACAATCCATACCAGACCTAAGGGCCTGGTATGCCCCTGGGGGGGAACCCACGCCGTTTTTTTCATTTAAAATTTGGCGCGGCGTTCCCCCTCAGGATTCATACCAGACAGCTGTCAGCACTGCCTATCACTCATCGCGAAAGGAAAACAAAGTTTTCCTTTCCCGATGAGTGAGCCAGCACGACATGCACAGTACCCAGTCGCCGTAAACCAGCGCGATGGTATCGCGCTGGAAGCACAATCTCGCGGTCAGGTACTGTATCCCCTCGATGGTCTGGGGCTGGGTACACAGAGAGGGTGAACTTTTAACTCTCTCCCTCTTTTATATGCATTCTCCACCAATCAACAGATATCCCACATTCATTGGTTCCGAGATGCCTCAAAGTCTGGTTGCCTACATTTGAAGCCTACTTGCTCATTGGCTTATAGTTGCCTCCAATTCTGATTGGTCACATCTGAAGCTGTCCAGAAGTTCATGCTAGGACATTGCTGGAACATTAAAACCTTTGGTGCCTCACACTCTATGAATTAATGAACAATCTCCTTTGATCCCCCCAGCTCAAGCAGGTTGGACATTAGCATGTTAATGGACCCCTGATGAATTGAAGCCTTAAGGTCTGCCAACACTCTGATTCAATTAACACCTGGGGACCTTCCCTGGTTCACACTGGTGTAACTACATTCCTAACAAGGTAACAAGGTGAGCTATGCTCTATCATGATTTTAAAAAACATATGCCCATATATATACCTACACATTATATATATATATATATATATATATATATATACACACATACACATGCCCACATATACATACAACCTATGGGGCAAGGCAGTTTAATTGGAGACCTTGCAATGGTCCGCTTGAATCTCATTGATATAAATATGGAATTCAATATCTCCATCACAGTTTGCGTGCACGCGCACACACCTGTCATCAGAACTGGCGCCAGACGGCCTATTTAAACACAGACTCAGTACTGGCTGGTTGCTGCTTGGTCTACAGCGTGTACCTGAATTCTTGTTACCTGTGTTGACTCCTGATTACCGTTCCGGCCTGCTACCTGACTTCTCTCCTGCCTGCTGTTTATACCTGATCTGCCTACCTGCTGCCAAACCTGCCCCGTGATCTGACTTCTCTCCTGCCTGCCGTTTGTACCTGATCTGCCTACCTGCTGCCAAACCTGCCTGTGACCTGACTTCTCTCCTGCCTGCTGTTGTACCTGATCTACCTAGCCGTTGCCAAATCTGCCTGTGACCTGACTACGTTCCTGCCAGCTGCGACATCTGATCTGTCTCTCTGCTGCCGAGACCTGCCAGTGATCTAGCTACGATCCTGTCTGCTACCAGTCAAGTCCAGCTGCCCACCTGTGTGTTCCTGGCAACTACCTACACAGACTTCAGGACTTTCCCTAGGCACTATTATGCCACTGTGCTCCAGCGCCAGCTGTTCCACTACCAGCGGCCCTAGACCCGGAGTTGTACGGGAGGCCTTCCTCAACACGTCAGGCTCACCACCAGGTACGTGACAGATAGCAACGTGGTCTAGTGTCATATTGCTGGAGTTTCTCTGTCAATGTTACTGTGTTTATGGGTAACAGTGTTTTGGTATTATCCAGAGTTTGAACTGGATCTGTCATAAATCCGTTACATATCTGTTTCCTATTCCCAAAGATCACCCAGGCTAATCTTTGCAATTCCATGGTTTTAAAAGGGTTTCTTTCTGATTGATACAACCAAGCATTTGCTTTCCTGGGGGCGGTCTGGAATGTCGTGTCAGCTCTTGGCTCCGGACTCTTTATTGCTATAACGCAAACATGAAAGGGGCCATGGCTGACAGGATGATTGATGACGGTGGGTGACAAAGATCAAAGGATCTTTGTCACCTAAAGGACAGGCACCTAAAGATTGACATGGACAATGCTGCCCCTATAGGCCAAAGTACAGCAGGACAGACAGGACAGACAGTAGTATAATCTGTTGAGAAGGACTGCCCCATAAATACTGTGATTCGTCAAAAGTCTAGATAGGATGGAAATGATGTTGGGTTTGAATGGTGTATGATCAAAGCATAAAAGACTGAGCAAGGAAGAGAAATAGCCCCTTTTCCCTTTGGATCATGGCTTGGGCCTAATGCACTGTACACACGGTCGGACATTGATCGGACATTCCGACAACAAAATCCATTGTTTTTTTCCGACGGATGTTAGCTCAAACTTGTCTTGCATACACACGGTCGCACAAAGTTGTCGGAAAATCCGATCGTTCTGAACGCGGTGACCTAAAACACGTACGTCGGGATTATAAACGGGGCAATAGCCAATAGCTTTCGTCTCTTAATTTATTCTGAGCATGCGTGGCACTTTGTCCGTTGGAATTGTCTACACACGATCGGAATTTAAAGGATCGGATTTTGTTGTCGGAAATTTTTTTTAGCATGCTCTCAAACTTTGTGTGTCGGAAATTCCCCTGGAAAAAGTCAGATGGAGCCCACACATGGTCGGAATTTCCGTCAACAAGCTCCGATCACACATATTCCGTCGGAAAGTCCGACCGTGAGTACAGGGCATTAGCCTCATGGCTCTGGCCCTCTCTTCAACATCTGACCATAGCTGGAAGAAACAAGCCTCGCGGAGGGCCTGGTGATAAGTATCCTTGATATTCTTGTATTATATGTGCTGATCATATAATTTGTAATATGCAAGACAAGTTTGAGCCAACATCTGTCGGAAAAAATCCTAGGATTTTGTTGTCGGAATGTCCGATCAATGTCCGACCGTGTGTACAGGGCATTAGTGTTAACGTTTATTGTATTGCTCATGCAAATTGTTGGGCCTGTAGCCAGTCAAAAGTACTGGTGAGAGTGAGGGTTTGATCAACCCTGGTTGTCTGATGTAGCCTGCAGATTGACAGGATAAACCACACATCTTCGAGGAGAAAGTGGGAGAAATATAGATTTTACATTTTTTTTTATTATTCATTTTTTTTAATTTTTTTTCTTTTATTTAATTTTGTTTATTATTAGTTTATCATTATTTTTATTTTTCCCCATGTGAGTGTGAAATAGCTCTCTGTTCCAATAGAAGTTCAATGTGGCCTGCGATCTAAGAGGGCTAAGAATCAGTGGTATAGTAAGGCATTGATTAAGAGCCTGCCTTGTGTCTTGGAGTGTGTCTTGTAGAACTACAGGTGAAAGTTAACTTTAAACAGCTTTATTTGTGTCTCTGTGTGTTTTGCATCTGTGTGCCGTGCATCTGTATAAGCAACTTGTTTAAACTTGTTAAACAGCTTCAGTGTAGGTGGGCTAATTAGCAAATAAATGGAAGTCATTGCAGATTTTGTTAACAAGTAAGGCTGTATTAGTTTCGATTCTATAAAAGAGAATGCTTTAACACACCAATTCAATGACCTTTTGAAGCAATGTAATACTCATAATGATCTCTCAAAACATAAAAAATCTTCAAAAAAGGGCAGGAAAGAGAGAATGGCCAATGTGGTATGCATGTTGTTGACAATGAAAGACGTCGTGGAAAAAAAAGAATTAGAATGGTATGCTGAGAGAAAACAATTATTGGAACAGATACAAAGTGTAACTAAGAATATATTAGTTATGGTTGAAAAGACAGATGCAAATGCTAATGATCACATTGAACAATTAGTGACTGAGAAATGTGTATTGGAACAAAAGGTAAAATGTTAGAGGAAACTTGTAAACAGAGAGAAAGTTGCATTGCCTCTTTGAATCATAGAGAGTTGGAAAATTAGCGTATTATAATACTGCTTAGGAAGGAATTAGATAAAGCCGAATGTGCAGTGGTGGAGGTACCCTCCGCACATGCTCAGTGCACAAAAAAGATAGAAGTGAAACAATATGCAGGAAAACCGTATGCTATTGTTGCTGCAAGTGATGTTACTATGATAGGAATCAATGTTGGAGATTTAAATAAAAGCACGGTAACTGCGCTTTAAATTGATTCAGGATTTGAAACAGTGGAAACTTCTGATGACTCCTCAGACGATGAAAATGTAAAGTCTGTTCATTCCAGTCATAGTAATGACATGCAGCAGTATGAGTCTCCATCGCCATATGCTCAGAGAAGGGCCTATGCAGAGAAAATAGCCTTCAAATGTTTTTTGTGTAAAAAGGAGGTTCATATCGCAAAATATTGTTGGGTGGCGAATAATGATATCAAAAGAAGATCGCACCACCCTAAAATGACCCCAAGGCATTTTGAAGTTTATACTGTGAAATGGGGTAGCAATCCAAGGCATAGTGGCCATGATACTCAACTAAGACAGCAAAGGCATTACTATGCAAAATGGAGGGAGCCGCATGTTCATTCAAATCTAGCACTTGGGGGAAACAATGTTAGCAGCCGTTAGTGAGCTGCATGGATGGTAAGAATTTTCTGGTCAATGTTTCCTTGCTATGAAAACTTTTAGATGTGAGTTTTGCCCTTCATGTTTTGAATATCATAGAGGACCTTGATATGTTTTTAGTATTTCCAAGGATAAGCCTCTGAATTGTTATTTTTTTTAAACATTTTTCTGTTATAGTTATTGTTTTTTTTTTCTCTTCTCTTTTTTTTTAAATTTTTGTTTTAAATTTTTTTTAAAAAAATAATTTTTTTTGTTTTTTCATTTTCTATTTTTATTTTTTTTTAAGAATTTTAATTTTTTTGTTAATTTTTTTTCCTTTTTTATTTTTTTAATTATAATTGTTTTATGTTTTTTATTTTTTGTTATTTGTTTATTCATTTATTTTATTTTTGTTCAGGTGGAAAAATGATTATGTTTAGTCCACCTGAAAGGGGGGTAATTGGCTATGTCCTCAATTAGCAGCTGAATAGATGGTCATGGGATATGTCCTCCACCTGGATATATTTAGTTTAAGACAAGAGTTGGTAGGAAGCCATTCTAGCTGCGGGAGTTATTTTCTTTTTCTTTGTTTTTATTTTCATTCAGGTGGAAAGAGTTCCAAAAGGTTTAGGCGTCGTCCACCTGAAAGGAGAGTTAGTGCATAGGTCTTAAGATATAGATAAATGCATTGGTTTTTTTAAATGTAAAATTATAATTTTTTGAGAAACAACATTCACGTTCGCTTTTTTAAATTTTTTTAAAATACCCCCAATATATATAATGCTAATACCAACCCCTCAGTTTAACACATCTAGCTTAATAGTCTGATCGTTGGAGGAAGAAAAAATTGTTAGGGCTGAGTGGGGGGAAATACCTAGTATTATGGCCACTTTGCAATTAATTCCCATAAATTAGAATGTCAATAACCATTTAGGACATGGAATGGTAATACACAAATCCTACCTATAGGGGTCACACTTTATGTTGGTCCTATTGGTTTCCCCTATGACTTTTTATTCAGGTCTATAGACTAAGTAATTGGTATATCCCAAATAATAATTTGAACTAGTTGGAAAACAAAACTATATGGAATAATCCTATCATTTTTGTATAAGAGCATAATGTGTTAAATATATATGTCTGCCTCCTGTGATGGTAAGCGGGAATATAAGGTTTCATACTTTACAATGGTTTTAAAAAACCCCTTAATCACATTGAGCCGGCCCGGCAGGAAAGGATTTGTAATTACATGCAAACTAATCCGCCCATGGGAGGAGCAATGCTGGAACTTGGTATGCCCGCTTGTCTACATATAGCCCAGTATGAGGTACGCTAGCCACGCCTTTGATAACATTGATGACAAAACACGTAAAGCGGAGCTACGCGATTACGTCACACGCGGAAGTGGAAGAGAGTGTGGAACGCAGCTGAGGCGCACGCCGCTCAGCTGATGGTGTTGCGATCCACGAGCTCTCTCTGCGCTACCACTATACGCAGTGTGACTGCTTTTGCTTTGTTTTGATTTTGATTTTAAATTTATTTTATTTAGCCCGAGTTGTTGGGCATATAAGTTTTAATAAAGTAATTTAAAAAACGTAATACACTACGGGAGCCCTGTTTCCTTTCATATGTGGATGACCATACTAAGGATGGATTCTGAGTCTGGAGCGGGAGTACCCAGGAACAACCCCATTGGAATCTAGGACACCACACCAAGTTTTAATACTACATGCCTACTACCCCTGCAGGGGTGCAGGGAGCTGGTGAGTGGGGATCTTTGAGGGGGAGCACCGCAAGTCACTGGATAGTAGCTGGTTGTCTGCACGAAAGTCACCCATTATAAAGGACACTGCTGGAACACTGTTGGAACACTATATATACACAATTTTTTTTGTTGGAATTTTATACATATTTTTTTGCTGGAACTGGATTTTTTGTGCTGGACATATACAAATATATTTATTTTTTCACATGTGCATTTTAGACTTTCACAACCTTTAGAGCCCTTGCACACTGGGGCGGTTTGCAGGCGCTATTGCGCTAATAATAGCGCCGGCAAACCGCCCCGAAAGTGCCGCTGCTGTCATCCCAGTGTGAAAGCCCCGAGGGCTTGCACACTGGAGCGATGCGCTGGCAGGACGGTAAAAAAAGTCCTGCCAGCAGCATCTTCGGAGCGGTGAAGGAGCGGTGTGTATACCGCTCCTTTACCGCTCCTGCCCATTGAAATCAATGGGACGGCGCGGCTATACCGCCGGCAATGCGCCTCTGCAGAGGCGCTTTGCGGTGGTATTTAACCCTTTCTCGGCCACTAGCAGCCGCATACCGACGGTAAAACGCCGCTAATAATAGCGGCGTTTTACCGCCGACGCCGTCCCCCGCCCCAGTGTGCAAGGGCTCTTAGAGTTTTATATTGTCATTATTATTTTCTTCACTAATCACCCATAATATATGGAGTACTGATACATCTCCCATCACCACAAAAAAAATTTTTGGGATGGTTGGAGGGTATTAAACACATGTTTTTTGGTATATGAGCCCTTACTCTCGAGGTAGGGAATAATAATCGATTCACTGTTTAATTGCAGAGGGGTCTTTATACAGATTAGACCCCCCTTCCTTTTCACTTTTATGCACAAATATTTTCGTGTTGAACGTTTGCTCTCAGTTGCACATATTTACCACAATAGATACCCCATTAGAGGTAGCGCCACTTACCCCTATTCCAATAATTCCTTATACTAATAGCTACCCTCTAAGAGGGTTGTTTAAGGGGAGGCTGCACACCTAGGTCCGTGAGCGCGGAAATCCTTTCTTATTCATTAGATGTGAGTTTTGCCCTTCATGTTTTGAATATCATAGAGGACCTTGATATGTTTTTAGTATTTCCAAGGATAAGCCTCTGAATTGTTATTTTTTTAAAACATTTTTCTGTTATAGTTATTGTTTTTTTTTCTCTTCTCTTTTTTTTTTATTTTTGTTTTAAATTTTTTTAAAAAAAAATAATTTTTTTTTGGTTTTTTAATTTTCTATTTTTATTTTTTTTTAAGAATTTTAATTTTTTTGTTAATTTTTTTTCCTTTTTAATTTTTTTTAATTATAATTGTTTTATGTTTTTTATTTTTTATTTTTTGTTATTTGTTTATTCATTTATTTTATTTTTGTTCAGGTGGAAAAATGATTATGTTTAGTCCACCTGAAAGGGGGGTAATTGGCTATGTCCTCAATTAGCAGCTGAATAGATGGTCATGGGATATGTCCTCCACCTGGATATATTTAGTTTAAGACAAGAGTTGGTAGGAAGCCATTCTAGCTGCGGGAGTTATTTTCTTTTTCTTTGTTTTTATTTTCATTCAGGTGGAAAGAGTTCCAAAAGGTTTAGGTGTCGTCCACCTGAAAGGAGAGTTAGTGCATAGGTCTTAAGATATAGATAAATGCATTGTTTTTTTTAAATGTAAAATTATAATTTTTTGAGAAACAACATTCACGTTCGCTTTTTTAAATTTTTGATCATACCATGGGGATCCATTTTAGAGTGGGTTCAGCCTAAAGAAATCGTGGTTGTTTGAAGATATGGTTAGAGTGCAGAAGCCAGGAATACTAAGTTCCTGGGTTCCAAGGAAGGAACTTTAAATAAACATAGCAAGCAAGCAGATATTATGGATAAGAATTTGATTCTGCTCTTGTTTTTCACTTCCAGAGTCCTGGTGGAGCGAGATTGGAGAGGTCTCTGGAACATGGATGACAGATGTTCATCTGGTTGGCAGTTTATCTGTGCCATATCACACCGCAAATTTTTTCTGATAAACATCAGGAGAGAACGGACAAATGAAAAGATTCAGATACTTGTTTTTTTCTTATGGACAATGTAGTGCTAATGCTGAATCTGAAAGACTGGGCCTATCAACAAGACTTGTGAAACATTTTTGCAGAAGTCTCACCTGATGAATGCAAACGTGCTATTAATACATGTGCAATGGGTTGGAGGTTGGGGAGGGAATATAACATATCCAATCCCTCAAAAAAGGAAATGTAAAAATATGTTTTTGTTGGAGGGAGGAATTGAAAGAAGAAAAGGTTTTGAATTTATGACATTTATTGACGTAACGGAATTCAAATGATGCAGGTACCCACAAGGCTGGCACTTATACATAATAAGGTGTCGGTTGGCCAGACTAGAGGGTGCCAGGTGACACATCAACGAGGTGAAAACTTCCTTGTAGGGGTGGTGTCTCAATCTTAGCAGCCCTGTAGAGAAGCTCTCGGTTACTGGACATGTGGGACACCACAGCTGGATATGGGGGAGATACGCCTGGTTGATGTCTCACCTGAGAGTTTGAAACCCTGCACAGGTAATGCCAGTGACTACACACAGGAGCATGCTCCGTTAACTAAAGGGAACAAACGCTGGCTACCAGGATACAGTATGCCTTCACCACATGGCGCTTCAACATCTCACAGTGGTTGATAAAAACCTATTACCTTATATGTGCTGAGTATATACTTAATCAAATGCGGCCATTGTACCTGTGACTTACTCCCAGAGATGTGCGAACACAGAATGAGGTTTATGCAGGATGCTTATGTCTGAGGAGTAACCAAAAGAGGGATGTATTCAGCCCTATATTGTGGGGAATAGGAGCTGGGATGGGTGTTATTGGAGTGGACATCGGTATCCTGAGGAACAAACTCTCAGCCAGAGCTTAAGCAGGGCTTTGTTACTCAGAGAGATTGGTGGCATCCTTAATAACATTCAACAAGTCACATAAACACCCAGGTTAAGGGGCGTGGCTTGATGGTGGAGAGAGCAGTCCTTACCTTGTCCTGGGTCCTATCTCTTCGTGGAAGGTACCATTTTGTTCCCCACAGCTGTGGATATCTATCAGGCTGGCAGACATGGTGAAATACGGGCCGCCCCGGCCCCCACCCATGGCGGAACAACTGGCGCGGTTCTGGAGGCAAGATGGCGCCGGCACACATGCAGAACAAGCAGGCACACTGCAGGCTTCCTCCTCTGCTGACCAAAGCTCTGCTACAGGGGTGAGTGCTTTAATCCCTGCCATCTTTCACACACAAACAAACCCGCTGCAGTCACAGGACTCCCAGCAGTCTGGTTAGCATAGCCAGGCTGTGGATTCTCCCCCCTGCTGAGCCCACACTGTCCACCATAAGGCCTCATGCACACGGACGTTTTTACAGCCGCGTTTTTGAGCGTTTTTTACAGCTTAAAAACGTCTGTCTATGTTAGTCTATGGCTTCATGCCCACCTAGACGTTTTTGAGCTGCAAATGGCATAGGCGTTTTTAAGCTGTAAAAAAAATCCAGGACCAGTGCGTTCCGTGACGCGGCGCTAGAGCTGTAAAAACGCGCAAAAACGCGACCGCGGCGATGATTGGACACTGTAATCTTTGTAAAAACAGGAAATTCCTGTCTGGACATTAGATTACCCAAGAGTCCTTTGCACAGCCGTGTGACTGTGGTTAGTGAGTTGAAGATGGCAAGTTCTGTTTCGCAAGTGGAGCTCATAAGTGCTGTACAGGCCCATCCTGAACTGTGGGATGTGGCACATCCACTTCATGGAGACCACATCCGCAAAGTAAAAGCGTGGGAGGATATCAGTGCTGCCATTACCCCTGGCTGGGAAGAATTAAGGAATGCCGAAAGAAAGGAAATAAGTAAGTCTATTTTCCTTGAATGCATGATCTGTTTGTGTGTAATGTAAATGAAGATTGCATATTTAACCCTTTCTTTTCCACGTTATTTTAGGCAAATATATGCAGCGCCGCTGGAAGTCCTTACGTGACCGTGTCAGGAGGGACCTCACGGACGAGGACAAGGCAGCACGTAGTGGAGCACCAGCGCCAGCTAAGAGACCACATGTCTATCACACAAATTTGCTCTTCTTACGGCAAAATATGATGAGCCATACCAGACCGTAAGTTTTTTTTTTTCTTCCATATATTTGCCTATGTACATTGCTTTTCAGGCAGTATGTTCCATGGCTATTGTAACCACTTGCTGAACGCCACATGTACATATACGTCGGTAGAATGGCACGGCTGCACAAATGGGCGTACCTGTACGTCCCTTTTAAGTTGCCGCCTTGGCGGCGCGCTTTCCCATTGCGAGGTCCTGCGGACTCAATGTCCGCGGGCACACCGGCGATCGTCTCATGGAGAAGAAGAGGTTAACCCATTCAATGTCAGTGTAATTTTTACAGTATTCATTGCAATTTTAATCGCACTGATCGCTGTAAAAATGACAATTTTCCCAAAAATGTGTCAAAATTGTCCAATGTGTCCGCCATATTGTTGCAGTCAGGCTAAAAATCGCTGATCGCCCCCATTACTAATAAAATAAAAATTAGTAAGAAAAATGCCATAAAACTCTCCCCTATTTCATAGACGCTATAACTTTTGCCAAAAACAACTTTCTTAACTGAAATCTGTAGAAGAATACATATTGGCCTAAACAAAAAAAAATTTAGATTTATTTTTTGGGGGATATTTATTACTTAAAAAAATTCAAAATCAAAATTTTTATAAAAAATTTACACTCTTTTTTTGTTATAGCTCTGAAAAAAAAACAAAAAAACGCAGAGGTGATCAAATACCACCTAAAAAAAGGTCTGAGGGAAAAAAAGGACGTAAATTTTTTGGGGAGCCGCGTTGCACGACCACCATTGTTAAAGCGATGCTGTGATGAATCGCAAAAAGTGCTCGGGTCTTTGGCCAGCTAAATGGTCCGGGCTGAAGTAGTTACGTTTATACATTTTGTATTGTCTGCAGGACAACTTCTAACATTAGACAGAGAGAGGCAGTCCCATGATGAGCACTGGATCTCCACGTCCAATCAGCGCGGGAGGTGTTGAGTGCACAGATGAGGTAACTGCTTAGGTCTGTCTGTCTATCTCATTGTCTGTCTGTCCATGTACATGTCAATGTAAACATTTTTGTTCTTTTGCAGGAATCAAGGGCCTTGGAATCAGTGTCTTCTGCCAGTCAGCAAGGTGGAGAGCAGTGCGGTCGTGGCGGTGTTCGTGGCCGTGGGCGTGGACGTCAGACGAGGGGCGGGTTCAATCTGGAGGCTGATGACAGAGTGCTAGCACTGCTGCAGGAAGTGCGGCAGGAGAGGCGCAGTATGGATGCGTTTTTGGACACCAGCAACCCATGCGCCTGCTTCTGCCGCAGCCTATACCACATCCTGGAGGACATTGGGGGAGACCAAGAGAAGCTTTGTATGGATCGCATGCACTGTATTGCAATGCAATACCGACATGCAAAACTAAGTGGCGGGCCACCGCCATGCGATCCATATTTCTCCATGTTTCTCATGATCCCCCAATGGCCCCTGGGACCTCATCAGTGCTAGCACCCCCTTCTCACTATCAACCCCCTCCTCAACGCCAACCACCACCTATGCCGTACCATACCTCATTCTATACCCCGCACTCCTATGGTGAATTTCCACCTTCCACCTCCCATTTTCAGCCCTCATACCCTGTACCCCGCTACCAGCAGGATTTTGGGAGTGATCACCAGGCCCAAGCATTACCCCGTCCCCAATTCCCACATCCCCAAAGCGATCAAGCATCCACCACCACCTATCACCAGTTGTGATCCCAATTCTTTTATAATAAATATGTTTTTTGCTTGAAAATAAATGTGTTCAATTTGTCTTTTATATGATGCACAACAGCACTCCTTTGCAATCTGCTTGCCCTGAAGGCAGAGTGCAAAGGACTCTATCGTACTCTGTCTTCGGACAAGCGTAAACTAGCTCTTTTTTGGGCTTAGCCTAAATTGTTGAACAATCGTTAATAAATGGACATAAAAATAACAAACTTCAATTTTGAAACGCTTTATTTCAAAAAACACAAGAAAGCAAAGGTAGATGTGTTCCAAATATTTTTTAGACATAATCATTCTGCCATGATACCTCTCCATCAGGGGATTAAAAAAATCCTGCAAATTTGTTTCGAATGCTCATGACACGTGCAGTTGAACGCAAGTCCATAAACTGAACCCTCTGAAGTTGGTTAATGGGCTCCTGTTCAACATTATTTCTGTCACTGTCCCGCAGAAAATTGTGCAGAATGCAGCATGCCAGGACGACTTTAACATCCAACATCCAACATCCAATTGCATACTTGTGAGCAAAACTCACCATTTGGCCGTGCACACCCCGAATGCACATTCAACAACATGGTGTGCATGGCTGAGCCGATAATTGTAGATTTTTTGTCGTCAGCTGAGACCATAGCCACTGTATGGCCTCATAAGATTTTCAGCCAGTCCAAAGGCCTCATCTGCCACCATGACTAATGGCAAGCTGGGTTCTTCAGTGCAGGGTAGAGGCCTACTTTCAGGAATATTAAGTCGTCCCTCATGTAGACAACGTCAGAAGGCCGACTCGCGGAATATGCGGGCGTCACCTTGGCTTCCATATGCTCCCACATCAACAAAAAGAAATTTAAGGTGTGCATCGGACAATGCCAGGAGGACCACCGAAAAATATTTTTTATAATTAAAATATGACGATCCAGAGTGGGGAGGCTTCTTGACCCTGATGTGTTTCCCATCAAGGGCTCCTATACAATTTGGGAACTGAGTTTTTTCCCAAAAAGTGTCCACAACTGATTCCCAGATGTCTTCTGTTGGCTCTGGCATTACAATGTTATGCAATTCCTCCCATATTGCCACACATGTTTCCTTTATTATTTTTGACACCGTTGAGAGGCCAAGGAGGAAGTAATGATGCAAGGAAGCATAACTTTGTCCTGTGGCAAGGAACCTAAGATAACATAATAAATTTAGTTATTGAAAGAGAAAAGCATAAACAAGTCCTAACCCTACCCTTAAACCTAACCCTATCTCCTAACCCCTAACCCTATCTCCTAACCCTAACTCCTAACCCTATCTCCTAACCCCTAACCCTATCTCCTAACCCTAACTCCTAACCCTAACTCCTAACCCTATCTCCTAACCCTTAACCCTATCTCCTAACCCTAGCTCCTAACCCTAACACTATCTCCTAACCCTAACCTTATCTCCTAACCCCTAACCCTATCTCCTAACCCCTAACCCTATCTCCTAACCCTATTCCCTGACCCTGACCCTATTCACTAACCATAACCCATATGTGTATTCACTTACCTGAGTGTCACTAGCAGCCGTTCCTCCGGTGACACAGAGCTACGCATCACAGTGTCCATCCTTGTGAGCCTTGGCCTGAGCCTCTCCAACAGGTCATCAAAGAGCGGCACTGACATCCTTGTAAAGTTAAGGAATTTTGTCGGATATGAGCGCAGTTGGGAATAAATATTGCCAAAGTACCCCGTAGAAAATCGATTGGATACCATTGGATGCACCCAAAATTGACGTCTGCTGCTTCTCTCCTCCTCCTGTCTCCTTCTCCGCAGCCTCCGCAAAACAATCGGAAGGATTGCCTCATCGATCTTCTGGACGACAGGATCCATATTTCTCAGAAAAATACACAAAACTCAAACAGACTCTGAAAACTCTCCTCTCTCTCTCTCCTACCAAAATGCCACCGACACATGCTCATTAACATATTTTCTTTGGTTTCTGTGGCATTGTGGGAAATTTGGGACTGTATATAGCTGAGAGATGTGTTTCTCATTAAAAAACGCTACTTAGCGCTAAAAAACGCGCAAAAACGCTAATGCAAAACGCGGTAAAAATAGCGTTTTTAACGCCGGTTTTTCCAGGCGTTGAACCTAGCTTTACAGCTCGTTTTTTAAAACGTCCATGTGCATGAGGACTAACTAGAAACATTGTAACAATTTGTCAATTAAATAGAATTCTGTGTAAATGAGGATAGTTTAACCACTTAAACACTAAACCTTTTTCTGACATTTGTTGGTTTCAGGTTAAAATAATTTTTTTTTTTGCTAGAAAATTACTTAGAACCCCCCAACATTATATATATTTTTTTAGTAGAGACCCTAGAGAATAAAATGGTGGTTGTTACAATATTTTATGTCACACTGTATTTGCGCAGCGGTATTTCAAATGCAATTTTTTTGTGAAAAAATTACTTTAATGAATTAAAAAAAAAAAAAGTTAGCCCAATTCTTTTTGGGATAATGTAAAAGATTTTACGTCGCGAGAATCATAATATTTTTATTCTAAGCAAAAAAATTGTGATTCTCATTTTGGCCAGAACCGTGCAGCTCTAATATCTATGCAACTTCACCCATGTTCACATAGCTCTGAATTGACATGTCAAATTGCAGGCCAAATCTGCGCCTATTGATGGCAATGGAACTGTCTGAATTGGTGCGAGGCCACAACGATTCCCAAAAGTAGTTCCTGCACTACTTTGGGCGACTTCAGGGGGCGATTTCTTACCTCCCAACTTTTTGAGATGGGTATAAGGGACACCTATTAACAAAAATAGGTAGGCATAGGACACCTTCTTATAGGAGAACAGTTGGGACCTATGTGATTTCACTAGACATCTGTGCAGGAAAGTGCACTTATGTCTCTGAAATCGCTCACAAAGTCGGGCTGAGTCACACTTGTGCGACTTTGGACATCAGAGTCGCATGACAAGTCATACCCCATGATTTTCAATGTGTACCATTCATATCTGTGCGACTTCAGGTAACACTGACTTCAATGTAGTCCCTGTACTACTTTGGTCTGACTTTGATGCGAGTTGAGGTCCATAGACCTCAAGTTTACACAGGCATTCCCTGGAATTGCAGCAAAATTGCTGATGCAAAATCGCGGGAAAGTTGCGTACCTTTCCCTGGGACATCTGCGTCCATAGACCTCAAGATTACACAGGCATTGCTTAAAGTCGCATCAAAATCTCGCAACTTTCAGGTCGCACAAGTGTGAAAGGAGCCTAAGTCACTGTGCTGAGTACTATTATACCTAGAATATAAAGTAGTCCCACCATCAAACACTAGTAAATGTATGTTCTCAATATAATTGTGCTCAAATGGCTGAAAATCACACAGATGGTATCACCTACTGAAAGCTTGCATTAGACTCAGCAGCATATGCTGAAAAGAGGCGAATGCCTATTAGCCTATGCCACATAAGCATGAGCATGGTTGTTACTATAATATTAATACCTGAAATGCAAAACATTATTGTATAGAATCAACATTAGTAAATGTATTTTCTCTGTAGGTATGTGCTCAGCTCTGTAGCATAGCAGTATACCCTGCTGCCCCCAAAAGTTTAAGCCATGAGTTCAAATCCCACTGACAACATCATCTCCCGGAAGTGTGCATTGTACTCAGAAGCATAATTAGCCAATGCACACCAGCTTGGTTTATTCAATATTTTAACTCTTCAAATGCATGCAATAGTATGTACTTATTCAATAATATTATGGTATGGAATTCCAAAATTCAAGGAAAAAAATGTCTGAGGGTCCCCCCACTACATACTAGGCTCTTCGGTATGGACTTTAAGGGGAACCCCACACCAAAATGTAAAATAAATTTGATGTGGGGCCCCCAAAAATCCATACCAGACCCTTAGCTGGGCATGCAGCCTGGAGGTCAGGATAGGGGGGGACGAGTGAGCACCCTCCCCTTCTGAACCTTACCAGGCCACATGCCCCAAAGCACATTTTCCCCATGTTGATGGGGACAAGGGCCTCTTCCCGACAACCCTGGTCGGTGGTTGTCGGTCTGTGGGCAGGGGGTTTATCAGAATCTGGAAGCCCCCCTTAACAAGGGGGCTCCCAGATCCTGCCCCCCTATGTGAATAGGTATGGGGTACATTTTACCCCTACCCATTCACCAAAAAAAGCAGTGAAAAAAAAAATCAATAGCCGTTTTTTGACAAGTCCTTTATTGTAAAATAGCTCCGACCTGTCTTTTTCCCTGAGCCATCTTCTCCAGATGCTGTCTCTCCCTCCTCTATCTTCTCCCCGAGCTGTATTCTCCCAGAGCCGTCTCTCCTGCCTCCGCCGTCTTCTCCATCTGCTGTGTTTTTCTGCACCGCCGGTTACCTGCTAATAAAAAAAAAAGCTGCTCTTCTTCCGTGGTGGTCTTCCTCTGCTGTGTTGTCACCCGCTGTGTGGCGTCTCTTACATAGCCATGGAGCGGACACTCTGGGTGACATTATCGGATGGCCACAGAAAACCGCCACAAAAAGAGCAGCTTTTTTTATTAGTGGGTAACTGGCTGCGCGGAAGAACACATCAGCGGGAGAAGATGGTGGCAGCAGGAGAGACAGCTTGGGGAGAAGAAACATCAAACACTAGTGAAAGTATTTTCTATGTATGAATGTGCTACGCCCAATAGGCTAGTGGTCAGCACTTCTATCTTGAAGAACTCATGGGTTCAAATCCCACAGAGAAATACTAAAAGATTGAATTGGTGAAAAAAGGGCAAATGACTATTAGCCATTTAGCCAAAGCAGCATATGCTGAAAATAGGTGAATGCCAATTAGCCAATGCACTTTAAATTTGGCTGATTCTATTATATTAACCCTTCAAATGCATCCAATGATATGTAAGTATTCAATAGTATTATGGTGTGAAATTCCAAACACCACACACTAACTAACGGGCAGATTACATTTTTTTGTTTGTGTTTTTTAAATCGCTTGTGCACTAAAAAAATAAACACAGCTGGTGGATGGTATTTGAAATTGTACTATGAGTGCTGTGGAGACATCTGAGCAGACCACTAAGCCATTGTGCTAAGTACGAGACCTGCATAATAGTGTAGTATGATTAAAGAATGAATATAAATAATTACCGCTTTATAGTCACCTAAATTAAAAAATAAAAAACAACATACAACAAATAGGTAACCTAAATGTTTAATACATGTAACTTTACAGAATAGCAGACATTACTATGTAATAATCATTCATAACTGCATTCGTTAGCAAAAGAAGGAAAAAAACTAGGAATATTAATTGGAACATACATCAATAGATGCACACGAGGTAGAGCACATCTCACATAAAAATGTTTCTTTCACATACATGGATCATGGTTACAGTGCAGTACTATATAACAACTTGGTAGGAAATGGCATTTGCATATCCGCGCAAGCGCTAATTAGCGCCGACTCAGAATTTACCAACATGTGTTTCTCACTAATAGCGCTAATTTTCATTCGCACATTTGCCGGTTGAAATTTTATTTGGCTAAAATGGGAGCTATTATTTGCCATAATGCCCAGTACTTCCTGGAGCTATAGTAAATGACCCCCATAATCACACATAGGTTGGACTTGATGAACTTGTGTCTTTTTTTTAACCTCACCTACTATGTAACTATGGGGGTCATTTACTATAGCGCCACGGCGCTAATTCGCGCAAATTGCTGCAAATTAGCGCTCATTCGTGAAAACTTAGCGCGAATTAGTGCTATTAGCGCTAATTCGCGCTAAAACGGTATTCACTATAGCGCTGGTGAGAAAATACTCCCAAAATTGAATTTACTATAGTTCTCTGAAACCAAATAGCACCCAAACCCTTACTGTGCTAAAACCTAGAGAATTGCACATGGAAATAATCTTTAGAGCATGATATAATTGCCTAAATGGTACTGAAATATGCGGTAAATTATTTAAAGATAATCTGCTTTTAAACTGTGTAAAAAACGGAAAATTTATATCAAATACTTACTGTAATTTTCCTTTCCTGATAGGCTCCATGGCAGCATACGTGTGGGTTGACCCCGCCTCCATAACTACCCAATAGGACCCCTCCCTATAAATTTCAGCTGTGGGCTCTCAGCCGTGTTTCGTAACTAGCCTACTCCAAGCATTGGGAGGGACTCCTGCTGCCATGGAGCCTATCAGGAAAGGAAAATTACGGTAAGTATTTGATATAAATTTTCCGTTTTCCTGACAGGCTCCATGGCAGCATACATGTGGGAAATAACTCGCCAAACACACCCGGGTGGGCACAATGCTGAGCGAGAAAATAAATTTATTTAACACTGTCCACTGACAGCACTTTCAAACCAAAATTAATGGATGACAAAGCGGCAGGTTCAACACAATAGTGAGAAACAAACGTATTGATAGATGACCAGGAAGCCGCTCTACATATAACTTCGGGTGCGACATGAAGAGAAGCCGCCCACGAGGTTGAGATACTCCGAGTTGAGTGTGCAGTCACTGCCTCTGGAGGAGCCAAGCCCTTCGCTTTATAAGCCCTTTGAATGGTCTGTACTATCCAAGCAGAGATGGATCTGATTGAGGCCCGTTTTCCTCTATTTTTCCCTTGCAGAAGAATGAAAAGGAAGTCTGTCTGTCTAAAAGATTCCGTAGCTTCCAGGTATTGACTCAAAGTATGTCCCACATCAAGGGGATGAACTTCTTGACCTTCTGTTGTATTAAAGGTAGGCAATACAATTTCCTGATTTTCGTGAAAAATAGATGTCACTTTAGGGTTTGAGCCCAACATGGGAATTAATACTGCTCTATCCGGGAAAAAGGTCAGGAAAGGCTCTTTGGAACCTAAGTTCCTGATTTCAGACACTCTCTTGGCTGAAGTTACTGCCACCAGGAAGACGGTCTTGAGTGTGAGGTCTTTAACTGATAGAGGATTATCAGGATCTGTTCCAAGCGTGGAAAGGAAATCTAGAACAAGGGGAAGATCCCATTTGGGGAATCTCGGTTTCCTTTGAGGTCTTAGCCTGATAGCACCCTTGAAGAATTGGCGAACCAGGGCATGGTTAGCCCATGAAATTCCTGTGAATGCCGAGATGGCTGATATTTGCACACGAAGGGAACTTACTGCTAGAGGCAAATCCAACCCTGTTTGCAGAAAGCTGAGGATATCCTGGACTTTTGGAGAACCACAAGGATTAGGTCTAGAGGCCATGTGCTCTGTGAACTTGGACCAGATACGTTCATACACTCTATTAGTGCTCTTCCGTCTGGCATTCAGAAGCGTCGGGATGGCTTCTTCTGGACAACCTAAGGCTTCAAGCCTTCCCCTCTCAAAAACCAAACCCTGAGATGTAGATGAGCAGGGCATGGATGCAGGATAGAACCTTGGGACAGAAGATCCGCCCTGAGAGGCAGAGGGATTGACTCCCGATAACTGAGGAGAGTTAAGAGGGGAAACCATGGCCTGTTGGGCCAAAACGGTATCACTGCCATGACTTCCACTTCCTCTGTTCTGAGCCTGCGGAGAAACTGGAGTATCACAGGTACCGGAGGGAAGGCATACGCCTTGTTGAACCTCCACCGATCCGTGAGGGCATCTAACCCATATGCTTGGGGATCCCGGAACCTCGAGTAATACCTGGTGAGTTTGTAGTTGCATGGGGATGCAAACAGATCCACTTCTGGAGATACTCCCAGTGTCAGGAGCCACTTGAACACCTCTTTGTGCAGGGACCACTCGTTGTTGTCCATTTGAACACGGGACAGAAAGTCCGCCTGAACATTCTGGACCCCCGGAATGTAGACTGCCGAAATGTTGGACAGATTCTTCTGAGCCCAGTTCATGATTGGCTCCACTTCCCTTAGGAGGGACCAGCTGCGAGTCCCACCTTGTTTCCTTATATAGGCCACCGCGGTTGTGTTGTCCAACCGGAGCATCACTGAGGAGTTCTTTATCAGATGGTAGAAGGATCTGAGCGCCTGAAAGGCCGCTCGAAGTTCCAAAATGTTGGATACAGTCTTCTGAGATGGCGAGATCCATCTGCCCTGAGCCACTTCTGACAGGCAATGAGCACCCCAGCCCCGATTGCTGGCATCTGAGGTCACTGTGACCCATGTGATGGGAAGAATCGAATGGCAATTGCGGAGATTTTTCCCCTGGAGCCACCAAAGGAGAGACTCTCTCATGGATGGAGTGAGAAGGATGCGCTGATTCTTGCTGGGAGAATCCCACTGTTGGAGAAACCCTTTCTGGAATGGGCGAGTGCGCCATTGAGCCCACTTCACCATGGGAATGGTGGCTGCCATTGTGCCGATCACCTTCAGACATTGAAGAGCGGAAAGGTGAGATGAAGCAAGAGTCGAACGGATCCTGTCCCGGATCACCACGATCTTCTCCTCTGGTAGCGAGATGGTGCCCTCTAGTGTGTTGAAATGGGCACCTAGAAATATGAGAGACTGAGATGGAATCAGGTGACTTTTCTCCAAATTCAGGAGCCACCCAAACTCTTGGAGAGTGGAAATTACTAGACTCCTGTGCTTTAGAAGCTGACCCTTGTCCTGGCCTAGAAGGAGGAGGTCGTCGAGATAGTGGTGAAGGCGAACTCCTTTGACTCGGAGCAGAGCAACAACAGCCAGCAGAACCTTGGAAAACACCCGAGGTGATGTTGTGAGACCAAATGGAAGGCAGGTAAACTGTAAGTGTTGATCGCCTACAGCAAAGCGAAGGAACTTTTGGAAGTCTGCCGCCACTGGGACATGAAAGTAGGCGTCTTTCAAGTCTATCGACACCAGCCAATCTCCTAGATGAACCGATTGTTGAATCGTTAATAGTGACTCCATCTTGAATTTTTCCTTTCGGATAAACCGGTTGAGATGAGTAAGGTCTATAACAGGCCTCCATGTGCCGTTCTTCTTCTGTACCAGAAACAGAGGAGAATACATGCCTTCTCCTCGTTCGCCATCTGGAACAGGAATGGCTGCGTTTTGAGCTAATAAAGAGCTTATGTAAGCTAAAAGAACTTGTTTCTTCTCTTCTGAACTTGGAAGATTTGTTGGTATAAATCTTAGTCTGGGAGTGCTGTTGAAAACCCAGGTGTGGCCTGAGGACACTGTCTTGACAGTCCAGAAATCCCGAATTGAGGCCGCCCAAACATGCCGGAAGTGGAGCAGACGAGCCCCCACCTGACATGTTTGAGCGGGCCCAATTTCAAAAGGACTTAGTGGAGTCCTGGTTACTGGTGGAAGCCCCTTTTGTGGGCTTTTTAAAAGAGGACTGCCTGGATTTCCAGGATCTAGAAAATTCCCGACCAGGCCTATAGCTACGTGCTTCCCTTGCACGGTCGGTGTTCTGCGATCTTGAAAAGGTGCGTTTTTGATTCTGTAAACGCCTGTCTTGAGGGAGGAACCCCGATTTACCACCCGTAGCCCGGGTAATGGCGCTATCCAGCTTGTTGCCGAAGAGGGATGAACCCTCAAATGGAATACGGCAGGAAGCCTGTTTAGAGGCTGGGTCCGCCAACCAAGGTCGCAGCCACAAGGCCCAACGGGCGGTGACCGACGACAACATCACCCGAGCCACTAGGCGAACAATGTCAATAGAGACCTCCCCCAGAAAGGCAGAGGCAAGCCTGATTTCCTGAATAGGGGATCTCTTAGCCGCTTCTTCAGAGATACCTCTAAGAGAATCATTCACATTGTCTGACCATGCCTCCAAAGCTTTAGAGACTGCTGCTAAGGCCAGAGCTGGTTTGCACACTGTGCCTGCTGTCAGGTAAATCCTTTTTAGGTCGGCATCAATCCGTCTCTCTAGCGCAGGGATCTCAAACTGGTGGCCCTCCAGCTGTTGCCAAACTACAAGTCCCATGAGGCATTGCAAGGCTGACAGTTACAAACTTGACTCCCACAGACAGAGGCATGATGGGACTTGTAGTTTCACAACAGCTGGAGGGCCACCAGTTTGAGACCCCTGCTCTAGCGGATCTTTAAATGAGACTGTATCTTCAAGAGGCAGAGTCACATATCTCACAAGCCTCATTAATGCAGCATCTACCAAGGGAGCTGACTCAAGGTGTTTAACCTCTTCTTCCTTGAAAGGGTATAGTTTTGCGACTTTGGATTGCATAGAGCTTTTTTTATCTATCTTGCCCCATTCTTCAAAAATTATAGCTCCCACTTCCGTGAGGAAAGGAAAATAATGACGCTCCTTGCTGAGCTGTTTGAAAAACTTTCTCTGTTTAGCAGGAGAAATAACTGGATCTTCCCAAACCAGAGCGTTTTTAACCGCTTTCACCAGAGAAGGAACCAGGGCATATTCAAAGCCCATTCCAGGATCATCTGCTTCTGACCCACTATCTGAAGGGGGGGCAGACTGGTGGCTAGGTTGAGAAGACTCCCACGTCTCAGGAACTGGACCCTCTTCTGACAGGGGAATCAGTGGATCTTGAGGAGAATCACGAGGCTTTGCAGCGTCTCTCTCCTGCAGTGATTCTTTCACAACTCGCTTGATTAGAGTTTCCAGGTGTTGGTCTGCACCTTCCCTCTCATTAGCTGCTTTAGAAAAACAGCGATCACAGAGAGACTTGCTGGCAGGAACTGGGGCCCTGCATCCCCAACATATTTTCTCCGGTCCCCTATGAGATGAGGGGGGGTGAGGAGAGCCTCTACTGTGGTCTTTAGACTTAGAGGATGAACCATGGTGTCTAGAGCCAGAGGAGGAATGCCGGTGGTGTGATTTAGATGACCCGCTCCTTCTGCGGGAACTACTTTGTCTTTGATCAGACCTAGAAGGGCTAAGGAAAGAAGGAAGACAGGAATAGAGAGAGAGAAAGGCACAAGTCAGAATGATGCCCTACACTCCGCTCTCTTCCCCCCAGCAGGTAAGTAAAGAAATATACATTCAAATCCTACCTGCTGCGAGAGGACTGGCCACCAGGAGGCAGTGAAGAGTCCATGGCTGATGCTGGGAATCACTGCAGGTGAACACAGAGTAAATCAGATACACCAGAAAGCAAAACAGCAAGCACAGACCCATCTGTACTGCACTTACCTGGAGAAGGCTCTGCAGATGCTCAGGGAAGTCGCCGCTATGCCCACGATCATTCCCGAGCTCTGCAAGCTTCCCCAGGCTTTTAAAATTGGCGCCGCGTGACGTCACGGCCGCGCCAGGCCCACGGTCGTCGTGCGCATGCGCGAAACCAGGCCTCGCTTTCGTTCCAGGACTGCGCCTGCGCAGAACGCAGACAGAACCCGGAAGTAGAGGGAGCGGCGGCTGGAACGCACAGGGAACCAGCCGCTGCATAGGCAATTTTGACAAAGAGCATACAGAAAGAAAAAACAACAACAACAAATATATACACTGCTGCCATGAAGGCGATATATGCTCACCACCACCTACGATCGACTCGGCCGGAACATCCATACACACACCGGGCTTTTGGCAGATAATGGCCACCTGCATACTGCTAGGCAATCGGCCTGTGCGCGCTTTTCATTCAAAAATGACTCCAGCTCTTCAGCGCTTACTCTGCAATACACTCCATACCCTGCTAACAGTCAAGGCTTATTGGAGGGATGAGACATCACATCAGTCGGCCGATACGATCGCGGGACATCGTCTTCAGGTAGGAGAACCAAACATCAGGTCCTACGGAGGAGGACAAAAAGGAACACGGCTGAGAGCCCACAGCTGAAATTTATAGGGAGGGGTCCTATTGGGTAGTTATGGAGGCGGGGTCAACCCACACGTATGCTGCCATGGAGCCTGTCAGGAAAAGTGATTTCTACACTGAAATATCTTTAAAAGTCTGAAAAGTGAAAAATTCCCCATTTTGGACAACTAGGTGCCAACACAACTGAGCATGCTCAGACCTGAAAATAACTCTAATTTTAACTCAAGTGTATTTTTTAGCTGGCTCTATAGTAAATACCAAAATGAGAGCTAATTAGAGAGCATTTTTTGGAAGTTAAAATCTGCTCTATTTTAGTCCAAATGAAGTTTCAGTCATTGATTCTAACGGAACAATTCTAACTTTCACAAAAAAAAACCTTTTAATGTTGAGATGAAATATATCTTTCTGTGAAATAAATTTTCCTTTGCAACATTGTTGCTTCTACTTAAAATATTTTGATTTTAAGAATACTAGAATGTGGAATGTTTTGGTAAAGTATATTTTTCTCTGTCACTTTCACTTGTTACTCTCCATCTCACAACCATCTTCACCCCAAACTCACACAGGTGTCTTTACAATCCACAAACAATACCATTGCTGATGCAAATTTAAAATGAATCACAATTTTTTGTGCTTTTTATTATTTCCAAATATTCATAATTTGAGACCAAAAAATGTGATATGTGTACCAACATCAGAAATCAAAATGTAATTCCCAAAAATTTGAGGGTAATATTCTACTCTCACCCACAAAAAACACCAAATATCACAGAATAAATCAAGAAGAATAACTCTTGAGTAATGTAATTCCATCACCTGTATGTCCAAAGAAATGCAGTATTTATGTGTATTTATGTGTTTTTATGTGTAGTTATGTGTAGGAGGCTCTCATATGTGGCAGCTCTGTGGCTTAGAGGTTAGAACTTTTGCTTAGTATCCCTGAGGGTCTGGGTTCAAATCCTGACCATATTACTTCATGTAGAGAAGTTGTCTATCTCCCAGGTCCTATAACTATGTCTAAATGTAGTATTTATGTGTAGGAGGGTTCCACCACCATTGTAAGTCTTTTCCAGATACACTATTTGGCCAAAAGTATTGGGATGCCTGCCTTTACACACACATCAACTTTAATGGCAGCCCAGTCTTAGTCCGTAGGGTTAAAAATTGATTTGGCCCACCCTTTGCAGCTAGAACAGCTTCTGGGAAGGCTGTCCACAAGGTTTAGTGTGCCTATGGGAATGTTTGATCATTCTTCCAGAAGTGCATTTGTGAGGCCAGGCACTGATGTTGGATGAGAAGGCCTGGCTCGCAGTCTCTACTCTAATTCAGCCAAAGGGTGTTCTATCGGGTTGAGGCCAGGACTCTGTGCAGGCCAGTCAAGTTTCTCCACCCCAAACTTGCTCATTCATGTCTTTATGGACCTTGCTTTGTGCACTGGTGTGCAAACAGGTTGGAACAGGAAGGGGCTTTTCCCAAACTGTTCCCACAACGTTGGGAGCATGAAATTGTCCAAAATGTCTTGGTATGCTGACGCCTTAAGAGTTCCCTTAACTGGAACTAAGAGGCCAAGCCCAACCCCTGAAAAACAACCCCATGTCATAATCCCCCCTCCACCAAATCATTTGGACCAGTGCACAAAGCAAGGTCCATAAAGACATGGATGAGTGATTTTGGGGTGGAGGAACTTGACTGGCCTATACAGAGTCCTGACCTCAACACAACAGAACACCTTGGGGATGAATTAGAGAGGAGACTGTAGGTCAGGTCTTCTCATCCAACATCAGTGCCTGACCTCACAAATGCACTTGAAAGAATGGTCAAACATTCCCATAGACACACTCCTAAACCTTGTGGACAAGAAGAGTTGAAGCTGTTATAGCTGCAAAGGGTGGGCCAAATGAGTTTTGAACCCAATACTAATACTGGGATGCAAAGAGTGGGCCAAATGAGTTTTGAACCCAATACTAATACTGGAATGCCATTACAGTTCACGTGCATTTAAAGGCAGGCGTCCCAATACTTAGGCCAATATATTGTATATTGCTTGTGACACTGAGCATGGCTATGGACTTAGGGCTGTTTCACACCACAGAGATGCAGAGAACATGCCTTGGGCTGCCTGGTAGCTAAGTGGGTAGCAGTTCTGTCTAGCAGCACCTGGGATGTTGGTTTAATTCCCCAACATGCTAATCCTTGTGTTGAAGTTTATATGTTCTCTCTGTGTGGGTTTCTCACCAGAATCCAAAGACATGCTGGTATTTTATTTCATTTCCTGTCGAAATAGGTTCTAATGTAAGAAAGTTAATTGTGGACTTTATATTGGAAGCTCATTGCAGCCAGGGACTGATGTTAATGTTTATTAGCACTAATCATGCCCAGGGACTTGGACATTTCAAATTTTAGGGTTTACACTGCACAGGTACATATGCTTAGAAAACTGTTGCTTTGTTTATGTGGATGCAAATGGACTTTGATCGTTGTCCTGTAGTTGGAGATTTGATGCACATAGCCAAGGGCTAACACAGTTGCAAATACTATTATGTGTTCCTGCTCATCAGGTGCAATCACTTTAGACATACATGAAGAGACAGATTGAAAGATACTGGTGGGCGTGTACTTCTATTGGGTGTGTCAGTGTGCTAACAATACAACCTCTCTTATATAAAGGCCTGCAATAGGGGGGTTCGTTTGGCCTGAGAAGGTCAGGTTTTTTGCTGTGATTTGTGGGGGAGAAGGAATGATATTGGGAGATTTGATGAAATTCTTGTGCATTTTTTTAATAAAAAGTGTATTTATGTGGCCATGCTGTCAATGTTGTGTGTGTATTGTTCCTGTCTGATCGTGCAAACATAGTTTGGAAGCATCTACTGATCTACTCTTTTTTTTTATCTTGTTTAATCGTGTACACTGAAATGCAGCTTCCAGCAGAACATGGTCACCAGTGTATGTATGTGTGGATTGTGGGCTGGTGGTGGGTGTTTTGAATAAGTCTTTTAATATTATGTTGGAATGCTTTGCAAGAATGACTGTTAAGTATGTTTCTATAATCTTGCAGATAACAATGTGATGTGTTTCACTCTAAGGTTTTGTCAAATTTTAGATTGTAAGCTCCTATGAGCAGGGCTCTTAAAATCCCATTGCTAAATGTAGCACCATATATCCTGTCCAAATTTTTTTGAAGCTAGTAAATTAATGAATTTTTTTTTTCTGCTGGTAAAATAAAAGTACATTATTGAGCTTTTGTTGTGTTTTTTTTTCTTCTACTTTTCTTTCCTGGTGCATCATGGCAGCATACATATGGGTTGAGACTACGCCCCCACAGCCTGATAGGACTGGTTAACTATAAATCAAAGACAGACCCGGCTCACAGCATTCTCCTTTTTATCCTCACCTGATCAAGACTGGAATCGCGAGGTATCCCTTACCACTTGTCGCCCCAGCCAGGTTCAGCCTCCCCTGGGTGGAAGTCCTTCCTGTACAGCCTCTAAACAAAGCTATATGGTTGGAGCCCCATTCTGGTGGTCTGGGGGGCATATTTCAGCCTCTCCTGGGCAGAAGTCCTTCCTGTACAGCCTCTAAATGAGCTAGATGGTTGGAGCCCCATTCTGGTGGTGCAGGCTTCTCAAAGAAAGCTTTAAACAAGCTTTGACGTAAGTGACAGCATTTCCTTTTGCTTTCCATATGCTTTTTACTTCTTTTCTCTGTGTTATAGGCGTTTGCCATTTCCAAGATGGCTGCAGCAGTGCAAGTACACTCTGAGCATTAAGGGCAGGAAGTGATGCGGCCTCTGTTTCCTGGTTAGAGCTTTTCCAGGATGGTGATCTGCTCATGCTCAGGCACTGATATCATCGATAATGGCAAATGTGAGTTCTAAATGGTTTTATGGCATTTTTGGGCAACAAATGGTGGAGCTCTCTCTCATGCATGCTGGATGCTTATGTGGTCATTGTTTTCAGGAATGTTTTCCCCTATTTATGGCATTCACCTGTGTTTTTCCTATCTCCTTCTCAGTGTTGCTCTAGGATCATTATGCTAATTATGGCCTTCACCTGGGCTCTTCCTATCCCCTTTTCTATGCTTGCTCTGGGATCACTGTGTTGGGCTCAGTTTCCACTAGTGCGACTTGTCACTGCAAAGTCGCATGACAAGCCGTACCCCATGATTTCCAATGAGTACCGTTCATATCTGTATTCACAGACCTTAGGAATACACAGGCATTGCTTCAAGTCGCATCAAATTGCAGCAAAATCTTGCGACTTTCAGGTCGCAATAGTGGAGACTTAGCTTATGCTGTTTTTCATTTCAGTCTGCTGCTTTGCTCTGTTTCTATGGGAAACGCTGTCCAGCCAGACCACCCATTGCTTTTAAGGTATAGGGATTAGGTAAGTAGTGAAGATTAAGAAAAAGAGAGCCAACATCTATAGTCCTTAAAGGACTACAAGATGGAGGGAGCCTTCTGACATTCAAGACAAAGTCACCATCTAAGAACAGACATCGAGGCAATGTTGATTAAACTCATCAACTCACCCCTCATTATCATTGCTCCCCGTTTACAAACATCACAAGTTACCAGCCCTAATAGTCGCTGCATTTGTGGTGGAAGGTAATTTGCCTGCCAAGCTAGTATGTCAAATCTGCCTGGAGCAAGCACTATACAGCCCTGCAAGGACCTCAAGGTGAAGAGACCCTGCTAATAGCCAGAACAGCCACCGTTCAAACCACAGACATACATACATTGATCAATGTCATGTTCTCACCTCTCATTTTGTTTGCTCCCCGTTTACGAACACCACAGATTACCAGCCCTAATGGTTGCTGCATTCGTGATGGAAAGTCATTGCTTGACAAGCTACAGTGCATAAATTGCCTAGCACTTCCAACCAGAACCAGTAGGTGGTGTCCAAATAGGAAAGCTTGCACAAGCTTTGAAGATTTTCCAGTAGAGACTTTTTTTGCAAGGACCGCTAAGGACCCAATTGCCTGGGTTGAAGTGGAGGAAACTCTCCACAAGGTTAGAAAGTACTAATTTCCTTCACTGAACAACTGGAAGAGTTAATCCAGGAAGAATTGAAGGGGTCAGAGAAAAATGCCCTTATAAACAGGCTGTCAAAACTGTATACCCTGAAAAAGCTAAAGGTCAACCTGCTGCAGTCTTCTCCGATGATGGATGCATTATGAATGTAGCTGGCAAGACATGGCACATTCAAGGAGGCTCTAGTCCGAAAATTAGATCTAGGTCTGAAGTGCTACCTCATACTGTAGCATCTGCAGGTGCTGGCACACCAGCAATAACCAGCTCATGCACTGAATGAGTCTTAATGGGAGTGGTTTCATAATTGTCAACCAGCTGCTGTACCTGCAGGACTCTGTGGAAAGTGGCAGGGTCTGCATTCCTTTAGACGTGATTCCCTTTTGGGAGTGTCTTATCAAAAATGAAATTTTTATTGTGGTGGATGCCAAGGAATCTGACTTTTATCTTGGTGCAGACTTCTGGGAAATTATGTTTAGGGGGTAGTTATGTACACATTCTGTGTGCAGAGCACCTCCAGATGGTCATGTTTAATTGCAGTTTACAGAAAACTGCAGCCAAAAAAAAAAAAGTGGTGTAACCCTTTACATAAGCCCGTCTTGAAGAAGTGAAGAGACAAGGTGGTAACAGCTTTGTAAGAGCTGAAATTGGTGGCATACTCCTGTGGTGGATGTGTCAGACATTAATTGATGTTTTTCAAGAGCGGTGTTCCCCGCGGTCACGGCAAGGAGTGCATTATGGCTGAAGCCATGGTTGGTGGATCCCGTCAAAAAAAAAAAAGTGGTGCAAGACACCAGAACACAGATCCAATCTATTTGGGAGTAGACATGATACAGCCACCTCAAGGGTGACCATTAGCAGGTCAGGGCGAATATCATCTGATAAAAAACTGAAAATTCAAAGGTCCAGCATACAGGTGGCGACTCCCAAGTAGACACCAGGAGGCAAGATCCTACAGACCGGGAAAAAGATTAGTAAACGAACCGGAGAAGTACCCAATCTTCATTATTGAAGCCTTAAAGCTCTAAGGCTCCTCTCTTAGGAGAACAGTGGAAGTCCCTTTTTAAGGGTGCACTAATCCAGGGGGTGCCTGTGCAAAGCTTTATGCACACACCTGGAGGGAAAACCTTCAGGATCAGTGGGCCATATCAGCTATATTGGCGTGACATTGGTGGAAGTTTAAGGGAGGTCCGCTTTTCTGGTACAATAATTTTTTATTGAAAAAGTATAACATGACAAACTCACCCATGACGGGGCATAATTCAGTGAGCATACCAATCATATAACATTGACAGGTGGGAAGTCCACCTTTCAATCTCTTCCAGTCAGCCAGGCTACCAGAGTTGATGGGAAAGTAAAAAATTCTGTTCCCGTTTGTAGCTGGAAAGTCTCCCAGTTACCCATGGGAGATGAGGATTTGGTTCACCTCTGTTCCTAGCAAAAATAAAAAATGAAAACCAGGTAATCCAGTGCTAAAGTTTAAAAAAAATAAAATAAATTGACAAGCAGCACAGGAAGTTAGAGTCGTGCAAGATGGAAAACCTCCAATCAATTATAATATTCATAAATCTGGGAGACTGGATTCTCCTGTAGGTTTATCAGAAACCTACTTGTCCCAATTCATCCTCAAGGGAATTTCCATCCTCTGATAGAGAAAGCCAAAGGTACTTTGTGAGTGAAGTCTCTTTCAGCAGAACAGTGACGGAATATCCTTGGCTCTTCGTAACTGACCAGTTATTTTCAGATGGAACATTATCACATCAGACCCAAGCTAGAAAGGTTGGGGGACTCATTTCAAAGACCAGGCTGCTTAAGGTCATGGAATGTTAAGCTTATGAGGAATAGTATTGAATTTCTTGAACCGGGTAGTGTTCAAAGCACTTCTGTCATTCACTCCTTTTAGCAAGAGGAGCAAGATTTGTACTGTGCCTAGGCAGCAGTGGAAGGGTAGAATTCTTAGGCTGTCAGTGGAGCTTCCTGTATCAATAATTGCAAATGTACCATTTTGGCTTAGGAGGTTCTAGTGTCTCTCTCTCCTACTCTTAAACATTGAATCACCACTGCCCCTTCCAGTGATGACAGATTCGCTCTCTCATGGACAGTTTTGCCATCCAGCTCCAAGAGACTACGGCTGACGGCATGGAGGTTGAGAGGCATTGGCTACCAAGTCAAGTATGCTCAGTGCAGGTAGTGCCTACCTTGTGTCAAACCAGAGAGGTTTTCATGAAGATTTACCTAAAGAATATGGGAAAATTATGCAGATCTCACACAGCAAAAGCCTGGAGTCCTTTATCACCTAAACCAGCCAAGGTTCCACAGTTCTTACAACTGGGGCTGAACAGGGGCCTAGGTTCAAATATGTTTAAAGTTTGAAGTTCACCTTTGTCTGCACTTGCAGGGGTTTAAGGAGTCCTTAACCCTAAGTGATGCGATTCTTAAAAGGCTTGCATGAAGTTATAGGCCTACCAGGAAACCATTGTTCCCTATGTGGAACTTGCTTATGGTCCCCATTTCTATCAAAGACTCATTTCTATCCTACAGAATTGACTACACTCTGCAAACCCTATTTCTGGTTGCTACAACCTCCGAAGGATGTCAGAACTACAGGCTTTGCACTCAAGGAGCCTCACTTAACATTATACCAGGACAGAACAGAATAGTCCTAAAACTCCAGACTGCTTTTATCCATGGGGTGTCTTTCTCCTTCCAATTTAACCAGGAAGTCAATTTCCCGTCTTTCTGGGTTGAGTGGGAACCACATCCCCTGTAGGTTGAGCTAATGCTGGTGACCTGCTTGGCAGCTACCCTTTCATTCAGGAAAGTTGAAATATGTACTTGGTTTCAGCATGGCTTAAGGAAGGGTCAGTCAGGATCAACACGTTCAGTCACCTCCTAGATTGTTCAAACAATTAAAAGAGCCTACTCTTCAAGGCCTTCCTGTTTTGGAGGTCTTAAGAGCACATTTAACTAGGGCAGTGCCAGCTCTGTGGACAACTCAGCGCTGAGTGTCTCCTGAGGTTATTTGCAAGTCAGCAATATGGTCCTCCCAGGACACCTTCATTACACTTTTATAGGTGAACCTGGCTCACGACAGTAAAATTTTGAAAAATTCATGGTGCATATTTGTGCTACTGATGATTACAAAATTTTTCTTGCACCCTCCCGTATGGCGAGTTAGTCCCCATATGTATGCTGCCATGATGCACCAGGAAAACGGAAAATTGTATACTCACCTTTCCGTAATTTTCCTTTCCTGGCAGGGGCGTAACTAGAAATCACAGGGCTCCATAGCAAAATGTTGTATGGGGCCCCCCTGCAAACAGCCCCCCCCACAAAAAAAATAACTAATTCCATTGGACAACAGATTACCACACTCAATTTTTTTTAGATTTTTTTTAGATTTTTTATTTTTTCACAGCACCGGTCCTGAGGAGCTGCGGGCAGGAGTTTTTAGGCGAGGCCGCGGCTTCGGCCTAGTCCGCGAGGCCGGACGCCGCGGACTAGGCCGAAGCAGCAGCCTCACCTAAAAACTCCTGCCCGCAGCTCCTCATGACCGGTGCGGTGTCCAAAAAAATAAATAAATTTGAATCGTGAATCGAGTTTTATTTTTTTAAATCGCAGTTTTTTTGGGGTTTTTTTTTAGAAAATTGCCCAGCCCTAGTGACCGTGACCAGTAAAATCATTTCTCAGTGACCGCGACGGTACAGTACAATCATTTCTCAGTGACCGTGACGTGACCAGTAAATCATTCATCAGTGACCGTGAGGCGACCAGTACAATCATTCATCAGTGACCGTGACCGTGACGTGACCAGTACAATCATTTCTCAGTGACCGTGACGTGACCAGTACAATCATTTCTCAGTGACCATGAGGTGACCAGTACAATCATTTCTCAGTGACCATAAGGTGACCTGTGCAATCATTTCTCAGTGACCGTGACGTGACCAGTAAATCATTCATCAGTGACCGTGACGTGACCAGTACAATCATTTCTCAGTGACCGTGACGTGACCAGTAAATCATTCATCAGTGACCATGACGTGACCAGTACAATCATTTCTCAGTGACCATGAGGTGACCAGTACAATCATTTCTCAGTGACCGTGAGGTGACCAGTACAATCATTTCTCAGTGACCATGAGGTGACCAGTACAAGCATTTCTCAGTGACCATGAGGTGACCAGTGCAGCCTGCAGGACATTAATACAGCAGTTACTTGACTCCAGTGCAGGACATTTACCCCCCTCCCCCCACCCCCCACCATGCTGCATATTAGAGAACAGACACAGTTTATATTCCTCTGGCCGTATAACATCACTGAATGCAGCATACTTACCTGTGTGAAACGTGAATGATCTCTCAGTCTGAATCTGTCTCTCTCTGGCGCTCTGCAATACAGTAGGTTCCTCCTCCTCCTTGGCGCTGCCTGGCTCGGCTCCTCTTGGTTGCAGCAGGCTCTGCAAAAACTCTCGACGCTTCTCCCTCCCCTGGCCGAGTGACGTCACGCCGCTGGGATGGGATGGGGATGGCGTCGGGCCGGTGTACTAGCTTCTGTGCAGCACCAGGGACAGTCACAGGAGCTTGCCGATGCCACTCGGCAGCGGGCCCCCGGCTGAGGGCCCCACTCGGCAGCATGCCGGGACCCCATAGCGACCGCGGGCGCCATAGCGACTGCGTGTGTCGCTATGGCGGTAGTTCCGCCACTGTTTCCTGGTGCATCTTCATGGCAGCATACAGATACCCACCCAAATGGTGAGAGTTACAGAGAATGCCGTGAGCCGGGTCTGTCTTTGACTTATACCCTGTTTCCCCGAAAATAAGACCTAGCGTGATTGTCGGTGATGGCTGCAATATAAGCCCTACCCCCCAAATAGACCCTAGTTAAAGTTCTTGTAGGTCTTATTTTCAGGGTAGGGCTTATTTTCTGAGAAACAGGGTAGGGCTTATTTGGGGGGTAGGGCTTATATTGCAGCCATCACCGACAATCATGCTAGGTCTTATTTTCGGGGAAACAGGGTAGTTAACCAGTCCTATCAGGTTGTGGGGGCGGAGTCACAACCCATATGTATGCTGCCATGAAGATGCACCAGGAAAGGAAAATTACAGAAAGGTGAGTATACAATTTTCCGTTTTCTCTTTAGTTTTTGTGGGTGGTGGTTTTGGGAAAGGGCAATATCTCATATAATTTATTTCAATATGTATTTGTGCACCAAAAAACTAATCTCTTTGCCCTGGTTCACATTGATGCTACTTTGAAATCGCGCTACTTCACTTGAAGTAGCACGATTTCAAAGTAGCAAGGTCAGTGTGATTTCAGGTGCTACTTGATAGACATCCGTGTGGCTTCATACACAAATGTCTATTGAAGTCGCACCTGAAATTGGCAAAAGTGGCAGGAACTACTTTAGCAAATTTGTGCGGCGCCACAAAATTGGTGTCGCATCGATTGGAACAGTGCCATTGCCGCTAATGGGCGCTGTGTCTTGTCATGCAATTTGATCTCTCAAATTGCTCCAATGTAAACCTAGGCTTCAGCACACCTGCAAGTAAGTGATAAAGGTGGAATCTTTATATATAACAGCTGTGGAGAATTGCAGGTAATGAATTCAGCTGGTGGATAGGCAGTGTTTGAATGTGTAGGCTCTGGTTCACATTGGTGTGATTTGACATGTCAAATCAGTGGCAATTGCACTGTTCTAATTTGTATTGATATTGGTGCAGAAACCTGCACCGATGTCTCTGATGTTGCCCCCACAGTCGGGACTGACATGCAGGAATGAAATTGTGTGAGTTCAGCTGAACGCTTTCCTCCCTCTGTCAGTGTGAACCAGGGCTCAAACTGGGCCTTTTGTCTTTGTAATTCACCTGCTGCTAACCCAGGGACACCATTTCTTTTAAAACTCCCTTAAGTTTACCTTCAAATATATGTAGAAATACAGATTTGCATATCAGAAAATAAAAAATACTAATCGGGGTTGAGATCAAATATTTGCAGCTGCAATCAAAACTGTGGTTTCACCTCCTGACCCGGAAATTAGTCATTGTATGCACCTGGAAGTTCTTGTGCTGGTCAGGATCTCCATCTAGGTGGACATGGCGAGGTCTCTTTAGCTAAGAGGAGGTGCTGCTGATTGGCCGGGTAATGCCCCGTACACACGGTCGGACATTGATCGGACATTCCGACAACAAAATCCTAGGATTTTTTCCGACGGATGTTGGCTCAAACTTGTCTTGCATACACACGGTCACACAAAGTTGTCGGAAAATCCTGAATTCTGAACGCGTGACGTAAAACACGTACGTCGGGACTATAAACAGGGCAGTAGCCAATAGCTTTCATCTCTTTATTTATTCTGAGCATGCGTGGCACTTTGTGCGTCGGATTTGTGTACATACGATCAGAAATTCCGACAACGGATTTTGTTGTCGGAAAATTTTATAGCCTGCTCTCAAACTTTGTGTGTTGGAAATTCCGATGGAAAATGTGTGATGGAGCCCACACACGGTCGGAATTTCCGACAACAAGGTCTTATCACACATTTTCAATCGGAAAATCCGACCGTGTGTACGGGGCTTAAGTGTAGGATATGTACTAAATCAATGTGGGGTTGGATGTGGTTGTTGGATTTGCTTCTGTCCCATGTGCACACATCACCTCCTGCATTTGTTCTGCTGATGTAAATCAGTAAGGACTATGAATGTATAAATGAGAGCTCCTTTTATTAAAATATTTATGACTTGTTTCACAGTTGGGCGAATTTTCCAGCAAATTTGGACCTCTGAGTTGCTTGACAAGTTGTACCCCATGTTTCTCAATGATAACCATTCATATCTGTGCTACTTTAAGTCGCACCAACTTCAAAGTAGTCCCTGTACTACTTTGGTGTGACTTTCATGTGACTTGAGGTATATCGGGTACAATATTACACATGCATGCCCAGAAGTTGGGGCTAAGTTGCAGCGGCAAAGTGGCAGCAAAATAGTGTGACTTTCAGGTCACAGCAGTGTGAATGAGATTCAAGGATAACACCTTTGAATTTGGCCCTATTGTCACTTGTGCATGCTGAAAGTGTAGCAAATTCATCCCTGCACTACCTTGGTTTGACTTTGATGCAATTTGAGGTCCATACACCACAAGATTACACAGACATTGCTTCAAGTCATGACAAAGCTGTGCAATTTTAAGGTTGCACAAGTGCAAATGGGGCATTATTCAAAGGTGTTATCAATTAACTCATTAGGTTACTTTCACACTTGGGTGACGTTTCATGCAACTTTGGACCTCAGAGTCACATGAAAAGTTGTCCCCCATGATTTCCATTCATATTTATTAGAGCTGCACGATTAATCGTCATCGTGATTTTTTTCCCCCTTTGCGATCTTGAAAAAAGCGTTTCACGATTCTTGCTATGCAAAGAATTCTCTCTGCTCTTCTGAAGCCACAGCCGTCAAAAGAAAGGAATAGAAAAATGGGGAAGTCTGCCAAGAAGTAGAACATTCTTTATCAGTGAACTTAACTAGAAACCTTGTAACAATTTGTCAATGAAATAGACTTCTGTGTAAGGCTGGCCATACATTATACAATTTTCTTGTGCAACTTTCCTTTAGATTTACCAAACCCATATAATAGGAGGTCAAACTCAAACACTTTCAATTTGTATGCAATCAGGCAGGCCCTTCTACTATATAGTTGAAGGTAAATCTAAAGAAAATTGTATAAGAAAATTGTATGGTGTATGGCCAGCTTTAGAGGAAAGTTTAACCACTTAACCACTTCATTACCCGGCCATTGTCAAATGACGTCCACAGATGGGATCTCCCATCCTGGGTGGACGTCATATGACGGCCTGGGCTTCCCGACCGTCTAGGGCAGTGGTTCTCAACTCCAGTCCTCAGGACCCACCAACAGGCCAGGTTTGCAAGATAGCTGAAATACATCACAGGTGATATCACTTGCTGCTCAGTGATTGCAGTATTCTAGTCTGCAACTCCCCAAGGTAATACTTAAAATCTGACCTGTTGGTGGGTCCCGAGGACTGGAGTTGAGAACCACTGGTCTAGGGGGTGTGTGCCCGGCGGCCGTGACGTCCGCCGGGCACCCGCCATTGCCTGTTAACCGGGCCGGACCGTGGATCTGTGTGTGTAAACACACAGATCCACGTCCTGTCAGTTGAGAGGAGACCGATCTGTGTTCCCAGTACAGCGGAACACTGATTGGTCTCCTCCCCTTGTACGTCCCCACCCCCTACAGTTAGAATCACTCCCTTAGGAATCATAATTAACCCCTTGTGTCCCCTAGTGGTTAACCCCTTAACTACCTGTCACATTTATACAGTAATCAATGCAATTTTATAGCATTGATCTCTGTATAAATGTGAATGGTCCCAAAAATGTGTCAAAAGTGTCCGATGTGTCCGCCATAATGTCGCAGTCACGAAAAAAATCGCGATCGCCGCTATTACTAGTAAAAAAAATAAATAAATAAAATTTTTTTTTTAAATGCCATAAATCTATCCCGTATTTTGTAGACGCTATAATTTTTGCGCAAACCAATCAATATACGCTTATTGCGATTTTTTTTTTACCAAAAATATGTAGAAGAATACGTATCAGCCGAAACTGAGGAAAAAATGTTTTTTTTTTAAATTGGGATATTTATTATAGCAAAAAGTAAAAAATATTGTGTTTTTTTCAAAATTGTCACTCTTCTTTTGTTTATAGCGAAAAAAATAAAAACCACAGAGGTGATCAAATGCCACCAAAAGAAAGCTCTATTTGTGGGGGAAAAAAGGACGTCAATTTTGTTTGGGTACAACGTCGCACGACCGCGCAATTGTCGTTTAAAATGCGACAGCGCTGAAAACTAAAAATTGGTCTGGGAAGGAAGGGGGTGAAAATGCCCTGTATTGAACCGGTTAAACACTAAACCTTTTTCTGACATTTGTTGGTTTCAGGTTAAAATCTTTTTTTTGCTAAAAAATTACTTAGAACCCCCCAACATTATATATATTTTTTTAGTAGAGACCCTAGAGAATAAAATGGTGGTTGTTACAATATTTTATGTCACACTGTATTTGCGCAGTGGTCTTTCAAATGCAATTTTTTTGGGAAAAAATTACTTTAACTGCTTCCCGACCGGCGCACGCTGATGTACGTCGGCAGAATAGCACGGCTGGGCAAATGGGCGTACAGGTACGTCCATTTGAATTTCCCGCCGTGTCATTGCGTGCATGCCGCCGGTGGTGCGCACAGGCCGGGAGCTCCGTGAGTTGGGTCGCGGGTCCCGCGGACTCGATCACCGCGGGGATACCCGCGATCATCTCACGGAGAGCAGGAACGGGGGGATGCTGTTTACATCAGCATCCCCCTGTTCCTGCTCTCCGTGAGACGATCGCGTTCTGCCTAGTGACAGTGTCACTCGATCTCTGCTCCCTGTCATCGGAGCAGAGATCAGTGTACTGACACACACAGCCCAACCCCCCTACAGTTAGAAACACCTCCCTAGTACTGATTTAACCCCTCCCCGCCCCCTAGTGGTTAACCCCTTCACTGCCAGTGTCATTTACACAGGAATCAATGCATTTTTATAGCACTGATTGCTTTATAAATGACAATGGTCCCAAAAATGTGTCAAAAATGTCCGATGTGTCCACCATAATGTCGCAGTCACAATAAAAATCGCTGATCGCCGCCAAAACGAGTAAAAAAAAATTATAAGAAAAACACGAAACCCCCATAACGGGGCTTTAATGCAGCAGATGATATACACTTCAAAACAGTGATAGAATGGTCAAATATAATTTTTATTGGTACAAAGGCTGTAAAAAATATTAATAGTTTCAGACATTAAAAGTCAATACATGATCTGTGGTACAAAAATTGTTAAAAAAGGAGGAACCGGCAACAGTATACAATCAGGTATACAGCAGTATACAATCCAGTATCTCATACAATACAGTATATCCAAGGCAACAAGATCAAATTAAGTCAATATTGAAGTCCTGACATGTATCGACCCCGGTGCGTCTTCTTCAGAGGACAGATGACTAACAGCTGTAAAGATGTAAGCATGTATCACAATCTTTCAAAAAAAGCACCAATTATATGGATGGAGTCGATTAAATGTATACATGAGCATTTTCGTATTTTGTATAATTACCAGTCAAGTTGCTTCCAGTGGCTACAGGTGACCATGATATAAAGAAGTAGTTCCCTCCCCTTTCTCCTCTGCTTCCCAGACGGTGGGCCAACCCCCCAAAGGGCAGGTATCGAACAAAGCTGCCTTGCAAGGGATCACACGCAAACTACCCCCAAACACCCAGAGGAGGGGGTTGCGTGTGATCCCTTACTTCTTTACATCATGGTCACCTGTAGCCACTGGAAGCAACTTGACTGGTAATTATACAAAATACGAAAACGCTCATGTATACATATAATCGACTCCATATAATTGGTGCTTTTTTTGAAAGATTGTGATACATGCTTACATCTTTACAGCTGTTAGTCATCTGTCCTCTGAAGAAGACCCACCGGGGTCGAAATGTGTCAGGACTTCAATATTGACTTAATTTGATCTTGTTGCCTTGGATATACTGTATTGTATGAGATACTGGATTGTATACTGCTGTATACCGGATTGTATACTGTTGCCGGTTCCCCCTTTTTTAACAAGTTTTGTACCACAGATCATGTCTTGGCTTTTAATGTCTGAAACTAGTAATATGTTTTACAGCCTTTGTACCAATAAAAATTATATTTGACCATTCTATCACTGTTTTGAAGTGTATATCACCGGCTGCATTAAAGCCCCGTTAGGGGGGTTTCGTGTTTTTCTTATGCATCTTGTGGGGTGTGCAGCCCTTCTTACCCTACCTCTCTGAGTGTCCCCGTTTTTTCACAAGTAAAAAAAAATTATTAATAAAAATGCCATAAAACTATCCCCTATTTTGTAAACGCTATAACTTTTGCGCAAACCAATCAATAAACGCTTATTGCGATTTTTTTTTTTACCAAAAATATGTAGAAGAATACGTATCGGCCTAAACTGAGGAAAAAAAATGTTTTTTTATATATTTTTGGGGGATATTTATTATAGCAAAAAGTAAAAAATATTGCGTTTTTTTCAAAATTGTCGCCCTTATTTTGTTTATAGCGCAAAAATAAAAATCGCAGAGATGATCAAATACCACCAAAAGAAAGCTCTGTTTGTGGGAAAAAAAGGACGTCAATTTTGTTTGAGAGCCACGTCGCACGACCGCACAATTGTCCTTTAAAGCAAGGCAGTGCCGAATCGCAAAAAGTGCTCTGGTCAGGAAGGGGGTAAATTCTTCCAGGGCTGAAGTGGTTAATGAATTAAAAAAAAAAAAGTTAGCCCAATTTTTTTGCGATAATGTGAAAGATTTTACATCACGAGAATCGTGATCTTTTTATTCTAAGCAAAAAAATTGTGATTCTCATTTTGGCCAGAACCGTGCAGCTCTTATATCTATGCAACTTCACCCATGTTCACATAGCTCTGAATTGACATGTCAAATTGCAGGCCAAATCGGCGCCTATTGATGACAATGGAACTGTCTGAATTGGTGCGACGCCACAACGATTCCCAAAAGTAGTTCCTGCACTACTTTGGGTGACTTCATGGGACGATTTCTTACCTCCCAACTTTTTGAGATGGGTATATTTTGCTAATAGGGACACCTATTAGCAAAAGTAGGTAGGCATAGGACACCTTCTTAAAGGAGAACAGTTGGGACCTATGTGATTTCACTAGACATCTGTGCAGGAAAGTGCACTGATGTCTCTAAAATCGCTCACAAAGTCGGGCTGAGTCACACTTGTGCGACTTTGGACATCAGAGTCGCATGACAAGTCATACCCCATGATTTTCAATGTGTACCATTCATATCTGTGCGACTTCAAGTAACACTGACTTCAAGGTAGTCCCTGTACTACTTTGGTCTGACTTTGATGCGAGTTGAGGTCTATAGACCTCAAGTTTACACAGGCATTCCCTGGAATTGCAGCAAAATTGCTGATGCAAAATCACGGGAAAGTTGCGTGCCTTTCTCTGCCACTCCTGCATCCATAGATCTCAAGATTACACAGGCATTGCTTAAAGTCGCATCAAAATCTCGCAACTTTCAGGTCGCACAAGTGTGAAAGGGGCCTAAGTCACTGTGCTGAGTACTATTATACCTAGAATATAAAGTAGTCCCACCATCAAACACTAGTAAACGTATGTTCTCAATATAATTGTGCTCAAATGGCTGAAAATCACACAGATGGTATCACCTACTGAAAGCTTGCATTAGACTCAGCAGCATATGCTGAAAAGAGGCGAATGCCTATTAGCCAATGCCACATCAGCATGAGCATGGTTGTTACTATAATATTAATGCCTGGAATGCAAAACATTATTGTATAGAATCAAACATTAGTAAATGTATTTTCTCTAGGTATGTGCTCAGCTCTGTAGCATAGTGGTATACCATGCTGCCCCCAAAGGTTCAAGCCACGAGTTCAAATCCCACTGACAGCATCACCTCCTGGAAGTGTGCATTGTACTCAGAAGCATAATTGCCAATGCACATCAGCTTGGTTTATTCCATATTTTAACTCTTCAAATGTATGCAATGGTATGTACTTATTCAATAAAATGTCGTAGGGTCCGCCCAGTACATAGCAGGCCCTATCTTTAAGGGGAACCCCACACCAAAATGTAAAATAAATTTGATGTGCGGCCCCCCAAAATCCATACCAGACTCTTATCCAAGCATGCAGCCTGGAGGTCAGGATAGGGGGGATGAACGAGCACCCTCCCCTTCTGAACCTTACCAGGCCACATGCCCCAAAGCACCTTTTCCCCATGTTGATGGGGACAAGGGCCTCTTCCCGAAAACCCTTGTCGGTGGTTGTCGGTCTGCGGGCAGGGGGTTTATCAGAATCTGGAAGCCCCCCTTTAACAAAGGGGCTCCCAGATCCTGCCCCCCTATGTGAATAGGTATGGGGTACATTTTACCCCTACCCATTCACCAAAAAAAGCAGTGAAATGTAAAAAAAATCAATAGCCGGTTTTTGACAAGTCCTTTATTGTAAAATAGCTCTGAGCTGTCTTCTTCCCTGAGCCGTCTTCTCCAGACGCTGTCTCTCCCTCCTCCATCTTCTCCCCGAGCTGTATTCTCCCAGAGCCGTCTCTCCTTCCGCCGCCATCTTTTCCATCTGCTGTGTTCTTCCGCACCGCTAGTTACCCGCTAATAAAAAAAGAAGCTGCTCTTCTTCCGTGGCGGTCTTCCTCCGCTGTGTTGTCACCCGCTGTGTGACGTCTCTTACATAGCCATGGAGCGGACTCTCCGGGTGACATTATCGGATGGCCACAGAAGACCGCCACAAGAAGAGCGGCTTTTTTTTATTAGTGGGTAACTGGCTGCATGGAAGAACACATCAGGGGGAGAAGACAGCGGCAGCAGGAGAGACGGCTTGGGGAGAAGAAACATCAAACACTAGTGAATGTATTTTCTATGTATGACTGTGCTACGCCCAATAGGCTAGTGGTCAGCACTTCTACCTTGAAGAACTCATGGGTTCAAATCCCACAGAGAAATACTAAAAGATTGAATTGGTGAAAAAATGCAAATGACTATTAGCCAAATAGCCAATTAGCCAAAGCAGCATATGCTGAAAATAGGTGAATGCCAATTAGCCAATACACTTTTAATTTGGCTGATTCTTTTATATTAACTCTTCAAATGCATGCAATGATATGTAAGCATTCAATACTATTACGGTGTGAAATTCCAAACACCACACACTAACTAACGGGCAGATTACATTTTTTTGTTTGTTTATTTTAATTCGCTTGTGCACTGAAAAAATAAACACAGCTGGTGGATGGTAGGTTGGCTGGTATTTGAACTTGTACTATGAGTGTTGTGGAGACATCTGAGCAGACCACTAAGCCATTGTGCTAAGTACGAGACCTGCACAATGGTGTAGTATGATTAAAGAATGAATATAAATACCGTATTTATCGGCGTATAACACACACTTTTTCCCCCTTAAAATCAGGGGAAAGTCGCAGGTGCGTGTTATACGCCGATACCCTGCGATCCCGAGCTGTCAAAATTTCAAAATCACCGACGCGATTTAAAAATGGGGCCGCCGGCGCCGAAATACACAGAGCCGGTCCTCGGCTCTTTCCGGCGGCTCTCGTTTACTTTCGGCTCCACTCGTAGTCCCGAGCGGAGCTATCCGAACCTACTCGGATAGCTCCGCTCGGGACTACGAGTGGAGCCGAAAGTGAACGAGAGCCGCCGGAAAGAGCCGAGGACCGGCTCTGTGTATTTCGGCGCCGGCGGTGCCATTTTCAAATCGCGGTCGGCGATTTTGAAGCCCAGGAAGCAGGGACAGGGGATCGAAGGCTGCACTGGGGCAAGGCTGCACTGGGGCAAGGCTGCACTGGGGAAGGCTGCACTGGGGAAGGCTGCACTGACAAGGCTGCACTGACAAGGCTGCACTGACATGGCTGCACTGACTTGGCTGCACTGACAAGGCTGCACTGACAAGGCTGCACTAACAAGGCTGCACTGACATGGCTGCACTGACAAGGCTGCACTGACATGGCTGCACTGACAAGGCTGCACTGACATGGCTGCACTGACAAGGCTGCACTGATATGGCTACACTGACATGGCTGCACTGACAAGGCTGCACTGGGGAAGGCTGCACTGACAAGGCTGCACTGGGGCAAGGCTGCACTGAGAAGGCTGCAATGATGGGCATTTAAATGTAAGTTTTTTTCCCTTCAACTTCGCTCCTAAATTTTTTTTCCTTAAAATTCCCTCCTAAATTGGGGTGCGTGTTATACGCCGGTGCGTGTTATACGCTGATAAATACGGTAATTACCGCTTTATAGTCACCTAAATTAAAAAATAAAAAACAACATACAACAAATAGGTAACCTAAATGTTTAATACATGTAACTTTACAGAATAGCAGACAATACTATGTAATAATCATTCATATCTGCATTTGTTAGCAAAAGAAGGAAAAAAACTAGGAATACTAATTGCAATATACATCAATAGATGCACACGAGGTAGAGCACATCTCACATAAAAATGTTTCTTTCACATACATGGATCATGGTTACAGTGCAGTACTATATAACAACTTGGTATAAATTGGCATTTGCATATACGCGGAAGCGCTAATTAGCGCCAACTTAGAATCTACCAGCATGTGTTTCTCACTAATTTTCATTCGCACATTCGCCGGTTGAAATTTTATTTGGCTAAAATGGGAGCTATTATTTGCCATAGTGCCCAGTACTTCCTGGCACTATAGTAAATGACCCCCTAAGTTACTAAGATAAACATTGTTGTCTGTACTTTTTATTTTTTGGGTTGATGTATTGTCTTGAGCTGTGTTGCCTTGGTTTTTCACCCGTCCATTCATGATAGATTGCAAGCTATGTGAAAAAAATTGAAATTCTTGGCCTCCATTTAAGGATCAATGGAGACCTGACATCTGCAATTGCGTTGCTGTAACACTTGCTAAATTTGATGGGCTACCTTAACTCAGCACAGGTTAAAGCGCAATCTAACGCTTGTTACATGCGTGTATTAATGTTGACAAGTATGACAATTGAAAGATTTGATTCCCATTAGTACACCCGTCACAGGTGTGCACGTGAATTGCAGCTGGTATTTGCATTCAGATGGGCATGCAGTCAGATCTCCATCTAACATCGTTCTGTTCTTGTGACTGGTTGCTTTGTCATGAACATTACATTATCAGAGGAGAATGGGTGTACTGCTACATGCCTTACTCTGAGGTTCCAGTTTTCCAGTGGGTTTGGGCCAGCAGAATAGGGCTCCCTGGTAGTGTATGTTCCCAAAGGATTCCTGCTATGCAGCTTTGTGACCCCAGTACAGGTTTATCTGAATTACACATAGAATGTAGCAGTGGACATCTCCAGAGTTTTAAGAGGACTTCCAGGTATGACTATCTTATACGTAGAGTTACATTGATCCAGTTTGGATCATTGTAACTAGGCATTAACCATACTTGGCCCATGCTCCTGGAAGATGTAAATGGTGGAGAGCGTAAGGTGGAGAATGATGTCACCACCCTGCCCCTACCCCTTGTTGAATCAGAGCACACATTGCATTCAGTCAGACAATTCAACGCATTTTCTGAATGGCGCAGACCTCCTGTGTTACCAGTTCATCACGCCGGCTGCTGAGCAAGGGACCCAAAAGCTAATGGCGATCACTTCCAGCTTCCAGGGTAAGGTATATATGTACATTCGTACATTGCCTTGAAAAAGTATTCACATCCCTTGATATTTTCCACATTTTGTCATGTTACAACCAAAAACGTAAATATATTTTATTGGGATTTTATGTGATAGACCAACACAAATTGGCACATAATTGTGAGGTGGAAGGAAAATTATAAATGGTTTTCAAGGTTTTTACATTTAAATTTGGGTAAGGTGCGGGGTGCATTTGTTTTCAGTCCCCCTGAGTCAATACTTTGTAGAACCACCTTTCACTGCAATTACAGCGGCAAGTCTTTTTGAGGATGTCTCTACCAGTTTTGCACATCTAGAGAGTGACATTTCTGCCCATTCTTGTTTGCAAAATAGCTCAAGCTCTGTCAGATTGGATGGAGAGCGTCTGTGAACAACAATTTTCAAATCTTGCTACAGATTTTCAATTAGAATTAGGTCTGGACTTTGACTGGGCAATTCTAACACATGAATATGCTTTGATCTAAACCATTCCATTGTAGCTCTGGCTGTATGTTTACAGTCGTTGTCCTGCTGGAAGGTGAACCTCCGCCCCAGTCTCAAGTCTTTTGCAGACTCTATCAGGTTTCCTTCTAAGATTGCCCTGGTTTTGGCTCCATCCATCTTCCCATCAACTCTGACCAGCTTCCCTGTCCCTGCTGAAGAAAAGCAGGCCCACAATATGATGTTGCCACCACCACCATGTATCAAAGTGGGGATGGTGTGTTCAGGGTTCAGTGCAGTGTTAGTTTTCCGCCACACATAGGGAGAGATTTACTAAAACTGGTGCACTCAGAATCTGGGGAAGCTGTACATAGTAACCAATCATCTTCCAATTTCAGCTTGTTCAATTAGGCTGGGTTCATACTGGTCCGACAAACGCTCCGACATTGGGAGCTCATGTCGCACGACATGTGAAATTCAATGTTTCCCTATGGGAGTCGTCCTAACTGGTCGTTACGACTTTAGAAATGCTCCTTGTACTACTTTGGTCCGACTTTGATCCTACTTCAGCCCATTGACTATCATTGAAGTCGTATCAAAGTCGGATCGCCGTCTCGCATGATCCGACTTCGGCATGCGACTTGTGCTCAGATGATCTTGAGGGGGAACTCCGCACCAAATTTTAAATAAAAAACCGGCATGGGTTCCCCATCCAAGAGCATACCAGGACTGTGGGGGTCCCCCCAAATCCATACCAGGCCCTTATCCCAGCACGCAACCTGGCCGGTCAGGAATGGGGGTGGGGACAAGCGAGCGCCCCCCCCCTTTCTGAACCTTACCAGGCCGCATGCCCTCAACATGGGGGGTGGGTACTTTGGGGCAGGGGGGCACCCTGCGGCCCCCCATCCCAAAGCACCTTGTCCCCATGTTGATGAGGACAAGGGCCTCTTCCTGACAACCCTGGCCGTTGGTTGTCGGGGTCTGCGGGCGGGGGGGCTTATTGTAATCTGGGAGCCCCCTTTAATAAGCGGGCCCCCAGATCCCGGCCCCACACCCTTTGTGAATGAGTATGGGGTACATCGTACCCCTTCCCATTCACCTAGGGAAAAAAGTGTCAATGAAAAAACAACAGTACACAGGTTTTTAAAGTAATTTATTAGACAGCTCCGGGGTCTTCTTCTGGCTTCGGGGGTACCTCATACTCATTCACAAAGGGTGGGGGGCCGGGATCTGGGGGCCCCCTTATTAAAGTGGGCTCCTGGATTCCGATAAGCCCCCGCCCACAGACCCCAACAACCAACGGCCAGGGTTGTCAGGAAGAGGCCCTTGTCTTCATCAACATAGGGACAAGGTGCTTTGGGGTGGGGGGTCCCCCGCCCCAAAGCACCCACCCCCCATGTTGAGGGCATGCGGCCTGGTACGGTTCAGGAGGGGGGGGGGCGCTCGCTCATCCCCACCCCCATTCCTGACCGGCCGGGCTGCATGCTCGGATAAGGGTCTGGTATGGATCTGGGGGGACCCCCACACCGTTTTTTCAGTGTAGGGGGGTTTCCCTTAAGGTCCATACCAGACCCAAGGGCCTGGTATGCTCTTGGAGGGCGAACCCATGCCGGTTTTTTATTTAGAATTTGGCGCGGAGTTTCCCCTTAAGATTCATACCAAACACAGTGCCGGGCATTGGCGGGAATCCAAGTCGGATCCCCGTTCATTGAAAGTCGGACACATGCCGGCTTCATGTCACAGGGCAAAGTCGGATCCAAAGTAGGACGTCTGTCGTGTCACACCAGTGTGAACCCAGCCTTGAGGCTGGGTTCACACTGGTCCAACAAACGCTCCGACATTGGAAGCTCATGTTGCATGACGTGTGAAATTCAATGTTTCCCTAAGGGAGCTGTCCTAACTGGTCCGACACAAGTCGTTCCGGCTTTAGGCTGGGTTCACACTGGTCCGACAAACGCTCCGACATTGGGAGCTCATGTCGCATGACGTGTGAAATTTAATGTTTCCCTATGGGAGCCGTCCTAACTGGTCCGACACAAGTCGTTCCGACTTTAGAAATGCTCCCTGTACTACTTTGGTCCGACTTTGATCCTACTTCAGCCTATTGACTATCATTGAAGTCGGATCAAAGTCGGATTGCCGTCTCGCATGATCCGACTTCGGCACGCGACTTGTGCTCAGATGATCTTGAGGGGGAACTCCGCGCCAAATTTTAAATAAAAAACCGGCATGGGTTCCCCCTCCAGGAGCATACCAGGCCCTTGAGTCTGGTATGGACCTTGAGGGGAACCCCCTACGCCGAAAAGGCGGCGTGGGGGGTCCCCCCAATCCATACCAGACCCTTATCCGAGCACGCAGCCCGGCCGGACAGGAATGGGGGTGGGGACGAGCGAGCGCCCCCCCCCCTCCTGAACCGTACCAGGTCGCATGCCCTCAACATGGGGGGTTGTTGCCTTGGGGGAGGGGGGCGCGCTGCGGCCCCCCCACCCCAAAGCACCTTGTCCCCATGTTGATGAGGACAAGGGCCTCTTCCCGACAACCCTGGCCGTTGGTTGTCGGGGTCTGCGGGCGGGGGGCTTATCGGAATCCGGGAGCCCCCTTTAATAAGGGGGCCCCCAGATCCCGGCCCCCCACCCTATGTGAATGAGTATGGGGTACATCGAACCCCTACCCATTCACCTAGGGAAAAAGTGTCAATTTAAAAAAAAAACACTACACAGATTTTTAAAGTAATTTATTAGACAGCTCCGGGGGTCTTCTTCCGACTTCGGGGGTCTCTCCGGTTCTTCTTCACGCTCTCCGGGTCTTCTGCCGGGCTCCTCCGCTCTCTTCTGCTCTTTTGCAGCTCTTTTGCTAAAGCGGAGGAGCCCGGTCTGCTGCCTTCTTCTCTTCGGGGGTCTCTCCGGTTCTTCTCCGCGCTCTCCGGATCTTCTGCCGGGCTCCTCCGCTATTTTCTGCTCTTTTGCTATAGCGAAGGAGCCCGGTCTTCAATCTTCTGCCTTCTGCCCTCTTCTCCTGATGTTGACACGACGCTCTCTGGGGCTGGAATGCACTCTGAGCGCTCCGCTCTGACTTATTTAGGTGGTGACCACGCCCCCTTATGCCGTCACAGTCCCTGGGCATGCTGGGACTGTGACGTTTTAGGGGGCGTGGTCATCACCCGATGACCACGCCCCCTTATGCCGTCATAGTCCCAGCATGCCCAGGGACTGTGACGGCATAAGGGGGCGGGGTCACCGCCTATATAAGTCAGAGCAGAGCGCACAGAGAGCATTCTAGCCGGAGAGAGCGTCGTGTCAACATCGGAAGAAGAGAGGAGGGCAGAAGACCGAAGACCGAAGACCGGGCTCCTCCGCTTTAGCAAAAGAGCGGCAAAAGAGCAGAAGAGAGCGGAGAAGCCCGGCAGAAGATCCGGAGAGCGTGGAGAAGAAACGGAGAGACCCCCGAAGTCGGAAGAAGACCCCCGGAGCTGTCTAATAAAATGCTTTAAAAATCTGTGTAGTGTTTTTTTTTTTAAATTGACACTTTTTCCCTAGGTGAATGGGTAGGGGTACTATGCACCCCATACTCAATTCACATAGGGTGGGGGGCCGGGATCTGGGGGCCCCCCTTATTAAAGGGGGCTCCCGGATTCCGATAAGCCCCCCGCCCGCAGACCCCGACAACCAACGGCCAGGGTTGTCGGGAAGAGGCCCTTGTCCTCATCAACATGGGGACAAGGTGCTTTGGGGTGGGGGGGCCGCAGCGCGCCCCCCTCCCCCAAGGCAACAACCCCCCATGTTGAGGGCATGCGGCCTGGTACGGTTCAGGAGGGGGGGGGGGCGCTCGCTCGTCCCCACCCCCATTCCTGTCCGGCCGGGCTGCGTGCTCGGATAAGGGTCTGGTATGGATTGGGGGGGACCCCCCACGCCGTTTTTTCGGCGTAGGGGGTTCCCCTCAAGGTCCATACCAGACCCAAGGGCCTGGTATGCTCTTGGAGGGGGAACCCATGCCGGATTTTTACTTAAAATTTGGCGCGGAGTTCCCCCTCAAGATCATCTGTGCACAAGTCGCGTGCCGAAGTCGGATCATGCAAGACGGCGATCCGACTTCGATCCGACTTCAATGATAGTCAATAGGCTGAAGTAGGATCAGAGTCGGACCAAAGTAGTACAGGGAGCATTTCTAAAGTCGGAACGACTTGTGTCGGACCAGTTAGGACGGCTCCCATAGGGAAACATTAAATTTCACACGTCATGCGACATGAGCTCCCAATGTCGGAGCGTTTGTCGGACCAGTGTGAACCCAGCCTTAGGCTGGGTTCACACTATACTACACGACAGTAGTACGACTTTCATCCTACTTTGCTCTGCAACATCAGGCCTGCATTGGACCCACATTGATCCTACATTGGTCCTACATCCATCCGACTTTCATGAACAGGATACTACTTTGATCCGACTTTTCAGATAGTATACTTGTCCTTTGACCAATCAAAACTAACACACAATGGGAGGGACTACAGCAGGGGGCAGGAAATAACACCATGTCGGATGCTAAAGTCGGATGGTTAGGACAATAATCTGACTTTGATCCTACTTCAGTGATAGTCAATGGGCTGAAGTAGGATCAAAGTCGGACCAAAGTAGTACAGGGAGCATTTCTAAAGTCGGAACGACTTGTGTCGAACCAGTTAGGACGGCTCCCATAGGGAAACATTGAATTTCACACCTCATGCGACATGAGCTCCCATTGTGGGAGCAGTCCTAACTGGTCCGACACAAGTCGTTCCGACTTTAGAAATGCTCCCTGTACTACTTTGGTCCGACTTTGATCCTACTTCAGCCCATTGACTATCATTGAAGTAGGATCAAAGTCGGATCCTTGTCCTAACCATCCGACTTTGGCATCCGACATTGTGTTATTTCCTGCCCCCTGATGTAGCCCCTCCCATTGTGTGTTAGTTTTGATTGGTCAAAGGAAAAGTGTACTATCTGAAAAGTCGGATCAAAGTAGTATCCTGTTCATGAAAGTCGGATGGATGTAGGACCAATGTAGGATCAATGTAGGACCAATGTAGGACTGATGTCGCAGAGCAAAGTAGGATGAAAGTCGTACTATTGTCGTGTAGTATAGTGTGAACCCAGCCTCAGGCTGGGTTCACACTGGTGCGACACGACAGCCGTCCTACTTTGGATCCGACTTTGCCCTGCGACATGAAGCCGGCATGTGTCCGACTTTCAATGAACGGGGATCCGACTCGGATCCCCGCCAATGCCCGGCATTGTTTGGTATGAATCTTTAGGGGGAACTCTGCGCCAAATTTTAAATAAAAATCCGGCATGGGTTCCCCCTCCAAGAGCATACCAGGCCCTTGGGTCTGGTATGGATCTTGAGGGGAACCCCCTACGCCGAAAAAGCGGCGTGGGGGGTCCCCCCAATCCATACCAGACCCTTATCCGAGCACGCAGCCCGGCCGGACAGGAATGGGGGTGGGGACGAGCGAGCGCCCCCCCCCCTCCTGAACCGTACCAGGCCGCATGCCCTCAACATGGGGGTGCTTTGGGGCATGGGGGCGCAGTGTGGCCCCCCACCCCAAAGCACCTTGTCCCCATGTTGATGAGGACAAGGGCCTCTTCCCGACAACCCTGGCCGTTGGTTGTCGGGGTCTGCGGGCGGGGGGCTTATCGGAATCCGGGAGCCCCCTTTAATAAGGGAGCCCCCAGATCCTGGCCCCCCCACCCTATGTGAATGAGTATGGGGTACATCGAACCCCTACCCATTCACCTAGGGAAAGTGTCAATTAAAAAAAAAACACTACACAGATTTTTAAAGTAATTTATTAGACAGCTCCGGGGGTCTTCTTCCGACTTCGGGGGTCTTTCCGGTTCTTCTCCGCGCTCTCCGGGTCTTCTGCCGGGCTCCTCCGCTATTTTCTGCTCTTTTGCTATAGCAGAGGAGCCTGGTCTGCTGCCTTCTTCTCTTCGGGGGTCTCTCCGGTTCTTCTCCGCGCTCTCCGGATCTTCTGCCGGGCTCCTCCGCTATTTTCTGCTCTTTTGCCGCTCTTTTGCTATAGTGAAGGAGCCCGGTCTTCAATCTTCTGCCTTCTGCCCTCTTCTCCTGATGTTGACACGACGCTCTCTGGGGCTGGAATGCACTCTGAGCGCTCCGCTCTGACTTATATAGGTGGTGACCACGCCCCCTTATGTCGTCACAGTCCCTGGGCATGCTGGGACTGTGACGTTTTAGGGGGCGTGGTCATCACCCGATGACCACGCCCCCTTTATGCCGTCATAGTCCCAGCATGCCCAGGGACTGTGACGACATAAGGGGGCGGGGTCACCGCCTATATAAGTCAGAGCAGAGCGCACAGAGAGCATTCTAGCCGGAGAGAGCGTCGTGTCAACATCAGAAGAAGAGAAGAGGGCAGAAGACCGAAGACCGGGCTCCTCCGCTTTAGCAAAAGAGCGGCAAAAGAGCAGAAGAGAGCGGAGGAGCCCGGCAGAAGATCCGGAGAGCGCGGAGAAGAACCGGAGAGACCCCCGAAGTCGGAAGAAGACCCCCGGAGCTGTCTAATAAAATGCTTTAAAAATCTGTGTAGTGTTTTTTTTTAAATTGACACTTTTTCCCTAGGTGAATGGGTAGGGGTACGCTGTACCCCATACTCATTCACATAGGGTGGGGGGCGGGATCTGGGGGCTCCCTTATTAAAGGGGGCTCCCGGATTCCGATAAGCCCCCCGCCCGCGGACCCCGACAACCAACGGCCAGGGTTGTCGGGAAGAGGCCCTTGTCCTCATCAACATGGGGACAAGGTGCTTTGGGGTGGGGGGGGCCACACTGCGCCCCCCATGCCCCAAAGCACCCCCCCATGTTGAGGGCATGCGGCCTGGTACGGTCCAGGAGGGGGGGGGCCGCTAGCTCGTCCCCACCCCCATTCCTGACCGGCTGGGCTGTGTGCTCAGATAAGGGTCTGGTATGGATTTTGGGGGGGACCCCATGCCGATTTTTTGGCGTAGGGGGTTCCCATTAGATCTATACCAGACCTAAGGGCCTGGTATGCTCTTGGAGGGGGAACCCATGCCGGATTTTTATTTAAAATTTGGCGCAGAGTTCCCCCTCAAGATCATCTGAGCACAAGTCGCGTGCCGAAGTCGGATCATGCAAGACGGCAATCCGACTTTGATCCGACTTCAATGATAGTCAATAGGCTGAAGTAGGATCAAAGTCGGACCAAAGTAGTACAGGGAGCATTTCTAAAGTTGGAACGACTTGTGTCGGACCAGTTAGGACGGCTCCCATAGGGAAACATTAAATTTCACACGTCATGCGACATGAGCTCCCAATGTCGGAGCGTTTGTCGGACCAGTGTGAACCCAGCCTCACACTGGTGCGACACGACAGCCATCCTACTTTGAGGCTGGGTTCACACTATACTACACGACAGTAGTACGACTTTCATCCTACTTTGCTCTGCGACATCAGTCCTACATTGGTCCTACATCCATCCGACTTTCATGAACAGGATACTACTTTGATCCGACTTTTCAGATAGTATACTTGTCCTTTGACCAATTAAAACTAACACACAATGGGAGGGGCTACAGCAGGGGGCAGGAAATAACGCAATGTCGGATGTCTTGTTGTGAATCTTGAGGGGGAACTCCACACCAAATTTTAAATAAAAAACCAGCATGGGTTCCCCCCCAGGAGCATACCAGGCCCTTAGGTCTGGTATGGACCTTGAGGGGAACCCCCTACGCCGAAAAAACGGAGTGAGGCCCCCCCAATCCATACCAGACCCTTATCCAAGCACGCAGCCCGGCCGGTCAGGAATGGGGGTGGGGACGAGCGAGCACCCCCCCTCCTGAACCGTACCAGGCCGCATGCCCTCAACATGGGGGAGTTGGTGCCTTGGGGGAGGGGGGGCGCGCTGCGGGCCCCCCTACCCCAAAGCACCTTGTCCCCATGTTGATGAGGACAAGGGCCTCTTCCCGACAACCCTGGCCGTTGGTTGTCGGGGTCTGCGGGCGGGGGGCTTATCGGAATCCGGGAGCCCCCTTTAATAAGGGGGCCCCCAGATCCCAGCCCCCCACCCTTTGTGAATGAGTATGGGGTACATTGTACCCCTACCCATTCACCTAGGGAAAAAAGTATTAATAAAAAAACACAGTACACAGGTTTTTAAAGTAATTTACTAGACAGCTCCGGGGTCTTCTTCCGACTTCGGGGTCTCCCCGCGTCTCCTCCCGGTGTCCTGATCTTCTGCCGGCTCCTCCGCTATCTTCTACAGCTCTATTGCTAGCGGTGGCCTGGACTTCTGCCTTCTTCTTTTCTGCCAATGTTGACACGACGCTCTCTCCGGCTGGAATGCTCTCTGTGTGCTCTGCTATGGCTTATATAGGCGGTGACCCTGCCCCCTTATGCCATCACAGTCCCTGGGCATGGGTCACCGCCTATATAAGTCAGAGCGGAGCGCCCAGAGTGCATTCCAGCCGGAGAGAGCGTCGTGTCAACATCAGAAGAAGAGAAGAGGGCAGAAGGCAGAAGACCGAAGACCGGGCTCCTCCGCTATAGCAAAAGAGCGGCAAAAGAGCAGAAAATAGCGGAGGAGCCCGGCAGAAGACCCGGAGAGCGCGGAGAAGAACCGGAGAGACCCCCGAAGAGAAGAAGGCAGCAGACCGGGCTCCTCCGCTATAGCAAAAGAGCGGCAAAAGAGCAGAAAATAGTGGAGGAGCACGGCAGAAGACCTGGAGAGCGCGGAGAAGAACCGGAGAGACCCCCGAAGCCGGAAGAAGACCCCCGGAGCTGTCTAATAAATTACTTTAAAAATCTGTGTAGTGTTTTTTTTTAATTGACACTTTTTCCCTAGGTGAACAGATAGGGCATACTCATTCACAAAGGGTGTGAGGCCGGGATCTGGGGGCCCGCTTATTAAAGGGGGCTCCCGGATTACAATAAGCCCCCCCGCCCGCAGACCCCGACAACCAACGGCCAGGGTTGTCAGGAAGCGGCCCTTGTCCTCATCAACATGGGGACAAGGTGCTTTGGGATGGGGGGGCCGCAGGGTGCCCCCCTCCCCCAAGGCACCAACCCCCCCATGTTGAGGGCATGCGGCCTGGTACGGTTCAGGAGGGGGGGGGGGGGCGCTCGCTCGTCCCCACCCCCATTCCTGACCGGCCGGGCTGCGTGCTCGGATAAGGGTCTGGTATGGATTGGGGGGGACCCCCACGCAGTTTTTTCTGCGTAGGGGGTTCCCCTCAAGTTCCATACCAGACCTAAGGGCCCGATATGCTCTTGGGGGGGAACCCATGCCGTTTTTTTATTTAAAATTTGGCGCGGAGTTCCCCCTCAAGATCATCTGAGCACAAGTCGCGTGCCGACGTCGGATCATGCGAGACGGCGATCCGACTTCAATGATGGTCAATAGACTGAAGTAGGATCAAAGTCGGACCAAAGTAGTACAGGGAGCATTTCTTTTTTTTTTTTTTGTAATTCTTTATTTCTTTCAAGTACATCACATGGTGATCAACAGATATAGATGTAACAAAGGTCAGCATAAACATAGATAATTAAGCCATAGGCCTGTCACATAACGGGTTATATATCGAAACAGGGACGGCAATCCAACAAACCCCTTAAGTATACATTCGGTGTAGCGTATGAAGAGTTATAACCCTGTGGTGGGGTAGTCTGAGAACCTAGTCTGAGATAAACAAAAAGAGATGGGAGTTTCTCAGATATCAACTTAAAACCCCGTTTGAGTCTATATAACAGCCAGGACTGATTCGTGAATAATAAAATTAAAAATTCCCCAGCTGGTCGGGAGGGGTACCCCCCAAGCGACCAGTTGAGTCCTGTCGTGGGAGTACTGATGGGCAATATATACCAAGATATGCTCATTATCTGACTGAGCTTTCCTCACGACTGAAGGGGGTAAGGGGAAGACAAAGGAGGGGTAGAAAAAAAAGGGGGGGGGGGAAGGAGGGGTAGAGGGGGGGAGGGGGGAGGAGGGAGGGAGAAGGGGGAAGGGATTGCAGTGGCGTTGGTGCCCCCCTGCCAAACAGGCAGCCCAGTTCACGGGATTATTCGGAGTGAGCCATCTCCTGGAGGTATGGATCAGAGTAAGTAAAGTGTTGCCAAGGTCTCCAAGTCTCCCGCAGGGAGCATTTCTAAAGTCGGAACGACTTGTGTCGGACCAGCTAGGACGGCTCCCATAGGGAAACATTGGATTTCACACGTCATGCGACATGAGCTCCCAATGTCGGAGCGTTTGTCGGACCAGTGTGAACCCAGCCTTAATCTGAGACTTGAAGCTGGCATGTGTCCGACTTTCAATGAACGGGGATCCGACTTGGATCCCCGCCAATGCCCAGCACTGTGTTTGGTATGAATCTTTAGGGGGAACTCCGCACCAAATTTTAAATAAAAAACTGGCATGGGTTCCCCCTCCAAGAGCATACCAGGCCCTTGGTCTGGTATGGACCTTAAGGGGAACCCCGTACGCCGAAAAAACGGCGTAGGGGTCCCCTCAGATCCATAACAGACCCTTATCCGAGCACGCAGCCTGGCCGGTCAGGAATGGGGGTGGGAACGAGCGAGCGCCCCCCCTCCTGAACCGTACCAGGCCGCATGCCCTCTTCCCGACAACCCTGGCCGTTGGTTGTCGGGCTCTGCGGGCGGGGGGCTTATCGGAATCCGGGAGCCCCCTTTAATAAAGGGGGCCCCCAGATCCCGGCCCCCCACCCTTTGTGAATGAGTAAGGACCTAGATCAGTAAAAAAAAAAAAAAACTGGACATGGCACTGTAGTCAGCATTGTGCTGGCCATCCATTTAATTTTACTTTATCACTCAAAGGGTTTTTCATATTCCTAGTACCACATATCACTTCCCACTCACCTGTGTTTACACACCACACCACTCAAACAACCCTATAACTATACAACCATTTCTTTTATGGTTGTGCCACTTTCTATATAATTAATTACAATCATGAAACCTTAGGACACCAGATCAATATATATTGATCACTAGGATTGCAGTTAGCCCATACACTTCATACTTTTGCCAATGTGCTGAGAATCATTTTGACTTATTGGGTATTTGTCGCAGGTGCTGACTTCTCCTTCCCCTGGAGGGCGTCTATGTGGCTCCTTGTAAGCCCCTTGGGCTGGACTCATGCGCTCTGGGGAGACAGGGGCGAATATGGGGGCCCCCCGGATCCATTTACGGCTTTTACTGGCCAAAGGATTATTTCCTCTACTTTTCAGCGGTAAATATACTACCACTTTTAACCTTACAATGAGATTTATGATGACATGTTCTTAAATTTTGAAGATATTCAATGTATTTTATAGGACCAACTATCCCCCTGATGATGACCGTACACAGGTCGAAACGCGTCAGGGATTTATACCGTCAACAGCCCGGAAATGTATGACTGTATATAATTTTGTGTAAAGATGTGTCGACTTTATATTGTGGAATATGTATTGTACTACTTGGCCAGTGGTCTATGTTGTAATGCCAATTGAATTATAACATTACAATTGTTCATGGTTCAATAAAAGCACTTACTGGTTATATATTTTTTATTATTTCTGAATATCAAGATATTGCTGTCTAAAGCCCCACCGGGGAAACTGTCCATTTTTTACCATTATTGTTTCGGGGTGTGCAGCGCATGCGTCTCTCCCACATGTGTTTTTCTCTTTATTAGGACCTAGATCAGAAAACCTGCCTACCACCAGCAGCACCAGACCCCAGGAAGAGGAGCCCAGTGCAAGTACTGGAATTGCACATCCAGCCCAAAGAATCCTGTTTACAAAAAAGGGGAAGGAAAAAGATTTCCAAAAAGCAGTTCAAATCAAGGACAATTCGATAAATAACTAAATATCTTTATTGATTATCCCAGTTTAACAAAAAATACCTAATCTCCAAAACATAAATTAAAAATAGGACATTAGTCCTATAGAACACTGGTGGCCACCAATTCACTCCGTACACCTCAATCACTCAACTCCTCACACACATATATATGTTGCCAGATAGCAGAGACCCGGGTCTAACATGTATTGCAGTTCCAACTTCCCCAAAGGGGCTGAGAAATTTAATAAGCTGCAGTCCCGCGGGCATACATCAATTGAGAAGGTGCGAGTGCTAGTGATTTGAAAAAAGTTCCTTGGGTGTATCACCTGGGAAAGAAGTTGGCTCAAACACGACCAGTATATTGGATAGGTACAAAAGTAATTCTGCGCTGCTCACATATAAAAGAAAAGCAGCTAACACAACCATCAAAGTAAAAGTATAGAAAACAGAAAAAATGTGTAGCGCTGGGACCTATTCTACCCTGGGTGGGTAGGTATGCATTAAAGAAGAAGAGTCACCAATACAGAAAACCATTCAAGATTGAAACAACCCCATTGTACATATTGGGGGTCTATGCAATGACAATATAGTAATCTTATATATGTCAGTATTTCAGTCTTTAAGATGAATAGCAATGTTACAGTCCTGTATATGACAGTAAAAACAATGTAGTGATCCAATATCCCAAAGCTTGCAGACAAGTTGGCTACCACCAGAAGAAATGAAGGCTTACCAGATGTGGTGGACCAAGTAGGGCATACGCCAAACAAGGTCGGATAAGGCTTAGGTGGTAGATAGCTGCGGATGTCTATGGTATCCTAGGCCGCCTGACTCCTCCTGCTGGTATTCTGGTTCTGGGAGACGTATGGAACTCCACGGGTGTGGGTGATTATATGAATCCCCAGAGGGGGAGGGTGAGGTATTCCGTGTGTGGTTCCCCCACGGCGATCATTCATGAAGTATAGGTGGATAGAAAAAGAAAAAAGGGCCACATAGTGTGAATCCGTATAAAAGGTTTATTAAAATGATATAAAAGGAATTACACTCACGTATAAGTCCACAAGAAAAAAGCAGCGCTGAGAAAAAGTGGCGACAATGGGGTCCTGCCCGACGCGTTTCGTCCTAAAAAGGCGTCATCTGGGGGGTTACCCCCACTGTGGCCACACACATATATATAGGGTGCTTCAATTACCCTGAAAAACGGCTCCACATTGAAAATACAGCACTTCCGGTATTGGCCAAAATGGCCGACCGGCGTGCGTTCCAAGATTGCGTTCCACACGTCACTTCCGGGTTAAGGATAAACCGGAAATGGGGGGGAACGAAAACTGAACAAAATAATGAATGGGAATGAAAAAGGCATAAATAAATGAAGGTGGCGCAAATATTTGGATAGACCCATATGGTGTACAGGCCGTAAGAGTGATAAGACCTCTTAAAGTGCGCACGGCGCGATGGCGCACTGTGTGTGCGCTGAAGAGGAAGTGACGCAATGAGTGTCGACAGGAAGTGACGTCGGTGAAAAGACATGGCGCAATTGCGCACTATGGGTCCGCAAAACAGGAAGTGACGTTTCATGTAAACAGGAAGTGACATGAGTGAGGGACAGTAAGTGCTTGTGAAAAGCGCTGTGATTGGTCCGGGAGAGGCGAGTGAGCGCCGAGGGCTGTGATAGGCCATATGGTCAAATAAAGTGAAATGATACGATCCCATAGATGAATGTGTATGGTGAAAAGATGCATATGTGCAAATCATATGCAGTGAAGTGAAAGCTGAAAATAAAATGTGAAAGTGAGAAAGTATGTCAATAGGATAATGAGCAAAATAAAAATCATGTAAATATACAAATCCTTATCAGGAAAAGTAGAGGAGCAGGTTTTCAGACACCCATTAATGAGCAATACATACATAAATGCATATATGTTTAAGATCCTAGGGGATCCTATATATGTGAACATGTCTACCTAGGTGAAATGCCAAAATATAATAAAAAACATATATGGAATCACATAAATAAATTTGAATGGTAAAAACAATGAAACAAATGGAAATACAATGAACAAGGGACATAGGAGAAGGAATCTCAGAGTCCAGCAAAGGGGAAGGAAGGGGGTTGGGGAAGGGGGGACTAGGGAATAAACAAGATCGATACACCCTATAAAGGGGGGGAAGAAAAAAGAGAGAGTATGTTGGTTAGAGAGGGACGTCAGGCTCTATTAATAAAAGCGTTGACATCCAACTCTACATTAATACCTGACGGAAAAAGAGTGCGGAGCTCATGGATCCAAAAGGTCTCAAGTCTGGATACCCCTCTGGTCATGGCTCCACCCCTCCATGGAGGGACATTTTTCCGTCAGGTATTAATGTAGAGTTGGATGTCAACGCTTTTATTAATAGAGCCTGACATCCCTCTCTAGCCAACATACTCTCTCTTTTTTCTTCCCCCCCTTTATAGGGTGTATCGATCTTGTTTATTCCCTAGTCCCCCCTTCCCCAACCCCCTTCCTTCCCCTTTGCTGGACTCTGAGATTCCTTCTCCTATGTCCCTTGTTCATTGTATTTCCATTTGTTTCATTGTTTTTACCATTCAAATTTATTTATGTGATTCCATATATGTTTTTTATTATATTTTGGCATTTCACCTAGGTAGACATGTTCACATATATAGGATCCCCTAGGATCTTAAACATATATGCATTTATGTATGTATTGCTCATTAATGGGTGTCTGAAAACCCGCTCCTCTACTTTTCCTGATAAGGATTTGTATATTTACATGATTTTTATTTTGCTCATTATCCTATTGACATACTTTCTCACTTTCACATTTTATTTTCAGCTTTCACTTCACTGCATATGATTTGCACATATGCATCTTTTCACCATACACATTCATCTATGGGATCGTATCATTTCACTTTATTTGACCATATGGCCTATCACAGCCCTCGGCGCTCACTCGCCTCTCCCGGACCAATCACAGCGCTTTTCACAAGCGCTTACTGTCCCTCACTCATGTCACTTCCTGTTTACATGAAACGTCACTTCCTGTTTTGCGGACCCATAGTGCGCAATTGCGCCATGTCTTTTCACCGACGTCACTTCCTGTCGACACTCATTGCGTCACTTCCTCTTCAGCGCACACACAGTGCGCCATCGCGCCGTGCGCACTTTAAGAGGTCTTATCACTCTTACGGCCTGTACACCATATGGGTCTATCCAAATATTTGCGCCACCTTCATTTATTTATGCCTTTTTCATTCCCATTCATTATTTTGTTCAGTTTTCGTTCCCCCCATTTCCGGTTTATCCTTAACCTGGAAGTGACGTGTGGAACGCAATCTTGGAACGCACGCCGGTCGGCCATTTTGGCCAATACCGGAAGTGCTGTATTTTCAATGTGGAGCCGTTTTTCAGGGTAATTGAAGCACCCTATATATATGTGTGTGGCCACAGTGGGGGTAACCCCCCAGATGACGCCTTTTTAGGACGAAACGCGTCGGGCAGGACCCCATTGTCGCCACTTTTTCTCAGCGCTGCTTTTTTCTTGTGGACTTATACGTGAGTGTAATTCCTTTTATATCATTTTAATAAACCTTTTATACGGATTCACACTATGTGGCCCTTTTTTCTTTTTCTATCCACCTATACTTCATGAATGATCGCCGTGGGGGAACCACACACGGAATACCTCCCCCTCCCCCTCTGGGGATTCATATAATCACCCACACCCGTGGAGTTCCATACGTCTCCCAGAACCAGAATACCAGCAGGAGGAGTCAGGCGGCCTAGGATACCATAGACATCCGCAGCTATCTACCACCTAAGCCTTATCCGACCTTGTTTGGCGTATGCCCTACTTGGTCCACCACATCTGGTAAGCCTTCATTTCTTCTGGTGGTAGCCAACTTGTCTGCAAGCTTTGGGATATTGGATCACTACATTGTTTTTACTGTCATATACAGGACTGTAACATTGCTATTCATCTTAAAGACTGAAATACTGACATATATAAGATTACTATATTGTCATTGCATAGACCCCCAATATGTACAATGGGGTTGTTTCAATCTTGAATGGTTTTCTGTATTGGTGACTCTTCTTCTTTAATGCATACCTACCCACCCAGGGTAGAATAGGTCCCAGCGCTACACATTTTTTCTGTTTTCAGTATATTGGATAGGACAGCATTGGAGTTGATACTGCATATTAACGGCAGAAATCAAACAGCGGGCTTGCATCTCGTCAAGGAAACAGACAATAAAGAGCAGTAGTAAGTGTATCTCCTGTATATTGGAGTACTAAGCAGCTCACCGTTTGACGTCTTTCACGGATGGATGCCAAGGCCCACAAATAGTCCTGGTTACCGCACTAATTCTATTGTGGGAAGTAATTATTCAGCATAATCATGTGTTGCTGACAGTAGATTTTTCCTTCCAGTCGGGTTGTGCGGTATACCTCGAGGTCCAAATCCTCCGCATTCAGCGTGTCTGGTAACTGGAGGGAAAGCTCTATCCCAGAAGTAGCTGGATGGTTCACATCAGCGGTTCTACATCAGATGGAGTGATCCCGTCTGGTCAGAGGTGGTTCATGGTCCGTGGGTGGAGCCCGATGTCCCACCAGTGTGTTGGTTAGACGCTTACGCGTTTCACTTGTTGCCAAGCTTCATCAGAGCATGCGCAGTGCCTCCGGCTCCATGCTTAAATAGCGGAACAGCTAAGGCTCGTTATACAATGAATCCTGGCCCGGTCCTACCTTCTAAATGCCCTGGCAAACCCCTTCAGGTTGCCTGCCAACTCAGGATCCGCTACAATCCCCCCTTTCACTGCACAGCCAGGTGTGCAGCCCAACATTTCCATTTGTTTTTCCCGGAAGATTTGTTGCAGTACATGGTGGACCAAACAAATCTCTATGCAGAGCTTTTTTTTTGCTGCCAACCCCAGTTCGTCCTACGCCCTTATGTTCCATTGGCGACGTCTCACACTAGACGAATTCAAATTGTTCTTGGGCCTTACTTTTAATATGGGGCTTACAAAGAAAAACGAACTGCATGCCTACTGGTCCACCCACCCCATCCACAACATGCCCCTGTATTCTTCTGTTATGTCCAGGACACAGTACGATATGATAATGCGTTTCCTACATTTCAATGACAATTCGCAGTGCCCTCCCCAAGATCATCCCAACCACGACAAATTATATAAGCTTCGCCCCCTAATAAATTCTTTTACCAAACAATTTTCTGAAGTCTTTATCCCTGACCAAAATATTTGTGTAGACGAATCCCTTATCCACTTTACTGGCCAGCTGAATATCAAGCAGTATATCCCAAGTAAGAGAGCCAGGTACGGGGTGAAATTGAACAAATTATGTGACCGAGCCACTGGTTACGTGTACTCATTTCATATTTATGAGGGAAAAAACTCCCAGCTCCAGCCCCTTGAGTGCCCCACATACATAGGAACCAGTGGTAAAATTGTGTGGGACCTTGCATACCCCCTGTTCAAAAAAGGTTACCACTTATATGTAGATAATTACTACAGCAGCTTGCCCCTTTTCCGTCACCTGTATTGTGAAAAAACCCTGGCCTGCGGTTCCATTCTGAAAAAATAGGAAGGGCTTCCCACAAAATTTACTAGCAAAACGGCTACAAAAGGGGGAAGCCGCATTCATGAGGAATGAGGAGGTGTTGGCCATGAAGTGGCGGGACAAGAAGGATGTTCACATGATGTCTACCATTCACAATGACACCTTGGTGGAGGTTCAGAGAAGACGTGGCCCTGTAGTAAAGCCTGAATGTGTCCATGACTACAATCTGTATATGGGGGGGTGGATTTAAATGATCAGATGCTGCAACCATATTTGTCGATCCGCAAGTCCAAATATTGGTATAAAAAAGTTGCATTTCATCTGTTTCATATGGCCATGTTCAATTCATTTGTCTGCTATCAAAAATCACCCGAAAACCAACCCATCACCTACCTCAAATATATTGAAAACATTGTCACTGCCCTTATTTACCAGCAAAGACCCGCCCCAGGAAGCATTCGCTCTGATAGTGTAATTCGACTTCATGAGCAACATTTTCCCTATAACATTCCCCCCGCAGAATCCGGAAGAAGATGCCAAAAGAGATGTCGTGTATGCTCAAGTAGAGGAGCTAGAAGAGATACAAGTTATTATTGTCCCCAATGTCCCTCCCAACCTGGCCTGTGTATCAGTGATTGCTTCAAAAATTATCACACATCCATCAGATATTAGTTCCCCTTATTAGTAACAGACTGCCATTTCCCCATTTCAATTACCTGTGTGCATCATGTGCCTGCCACCATGTTTCTACCTTTCATGTTAACTGACCCTGGCCTGTTTACCGACAATGTCTTTGCCTGCCATTTTAACCACGTTTCTGACTTCCACGTGCACCGACCTCAGCCTGTTTACCGACGATGCCTTTGCCTGCCGTTTTAACCATGTTTCTGACTTCCACGTGCACCAACCTCAGCCTGTTTACCGATGATGCCTTTGCCTGCCATTTTAACCACGTTTCTGACTTCCACGTGCACCAACCTCGGCCTGTTAAATCGACCATGCTTTTGCCTGCCACTTGGACTGATTTTTTGCCCTTCTACTTCAGTACACAGGGGTCTCACATATGTGAGGGGCTTCAGAATAGCGTTCTGAGTAGAGAAAATCAGTTTTTGGTTTTCTGTGTTCCCGAAACAGGGTCTGGTTGCCCGGAGGCTTCAAAGAGATTTGGGTGGGAGAAGCCTCTACCCCTGTCCCCCTGGCCCTAAGCTTGATGGTCCTTCCTGCTGCCTGGACCAATACTTTGGCTGTGCTGACCATAATGCTGCCTGTAATGACCCAGGACTTTATGGACTGTTTATTTCTGTTGTCTGGACCAATACTTTGGCTGTGTTGACCTTATCTCGGCCTGCTGCCTCTGCTGACTATAGACAGTATTTTTGCCTGGACATCTCTGCCTGCTACCTGGACCAATGCTTTGGCTGTGCTGACAGTATCTCTGCCTGAACTAACTATGGACAGTATTGCTGCCTGGACGATTGCTTTTGCTGTCGCTGACCACATCCCTGCCTGCTGCCTGGATCGATGCTCCCCTCTGTGGACCACTACACTACTAAAACCACAGGTAATCTTTTGTTATTTGGCATGTACATGTTATGTATTAGAAATATGAAGGGCCTTCAAAAATATGATCGGTAGTCATGAAATTATATGTGTAATTTATGCTCCTAGAACGACTGGAGGTGCTATTTGGATGTTGGGCCTCTGTATGTGGCCTGGCTGTGTAAAAGTGTCATACATGTGGTATCGTTAAACTCAGGAGGAGTAGCAGAACGTATTTTGTGGTGTCAATTTTGCTATGTACATGCTATGTGTTAAAAATATCTTATAAATCGACAACTTTGTGTAAAAAAAATGCGTTTTCATTTTTTTCCCACGTTTTCCGAAAACTTCTGGAAAAAAATGAACCGTTCAAAAGACTCAGTATGCCTCATAGATTATACGTTGGAGTGTTTGCTTTCCAAAATGGGGTCATTTTGTGGGCGTTTCCATTGTCCTGGTGCTCCTGGGCCTTCAAAAGGGAGATAGGTCGTCATGAAATTATATGTGTAATTTTGCTCCTAGAATGCCTGAAAGTGCTACTTGGATGTTAGGCCTCTGTATGTGGCCAGGCTGCGTAAAAGTCTCACACATGTAGTATTGCCATACTCAGGAGGAGTAGCAGAATGTATTTTGGGGTGTCATTTTTGCTATGTACATGCTATGTGTTGGAAATATCTTATAAATTGACAACTTTGTGTAAAAAAAATGCGTTTTCATTTTTTTCCCACGTTTTCCGAAAACTTCTGGAAAAAAATGAAACGTTCAAAAGACTCATTATGCCTCATAAATTATACGTTGGGGTGTTTGCTTTCCAAAATGGGGTCATTTCGTGGGCGTTTCCATTGTCCTGGTGCTCCAGGGCCTACAAAAGGGAGATAGGTCGTCATGAAATTATATGTGTAATTTTGCTCCTAGAATTCCTGGAGGTGCTCCCTGCATGTTGGGCCTCTGTCTGTAGCCAGGCTGTGTAAAAGTCTCACACATGTGGTATCGCCATACTCAGGAGGAGTAGCAGAATGTATTTTTGGGTGTAGTTGCAAGTATATGCATGCTGTGTTCAAGAAATAACCTGTCAATACAATAAGTTTGTGTAAAAAAAAAAAGTCTTAATTTTCCCAAGAATTGTGGGAAAAAATTACTTAAAAAAACTCACCATGCCTCTTACTAAATACCTTGGACTGTCTACTTTCCAAAAAGGGGTCATTTGGGGGGTATTTGTACTTTCCTTGATTGTTAGTGTCTCAAGAAATGAGATAGGCCTTCAGTACATCAGGTGTGATCAGATGTGATCTATTTTCAGTGATTTGCACCCTAACTTGTAGACTCTATAACTTTCACACAGACTAAATAATATCCACTAATTTGGGTTATTTTTACCAAAGATATGTAGCAGTATAAATTTTGGCCCAAATTTATGAAGAAAAATGACTTATTTGCAAAAGTTTACAATAGAAGTTAAAAAAAGTGTTCTTTTTTCAAAATTTTCGCTCTTTTTTCGCTTATATCGCAAAAAAGAAAAAACCCAGCGGTGATTAAATACCACCAAAAGAAAGCTCTAATTGTGAGAAAAAAATGATAAAAATTTTGTTTGGATACAGTGTAGCATGACAGAGTAATTGTCATTCAAAGTGTGAGAGTACTGAAAGCTGAAAATTGGTCTGGGCGGGAAGGTGTTTAAGTGCCCTGTATTGAAGTGGTTAAGGGGAACCCCCCTACGCCGAAAAAACGGCATGGGGGTCCCCCCCCGAATCCATACCAGACCCTTATCCGAGCACGCAGCCCGGCCGGTCAGGAATGGGGGTGGGGATGAGCGAGCGGCCCCCTCCTGAACCGTACCAGGCCGCATGCCCTCAACATGGGGGGTGGGTGCTTTGGGGCAGGGGGGCGCCCTGCGGGCCCCCCCACACCGAAGCACCTTGTCCCCATGTTGATGAGGACAAGGGCCTCTTCCCGACAACCCTGGCAGTGGCCGGGAAGAGGCCAAGGGCCTCTTCCCGACAACCTATTAAAGGGGCTTCCGAATTCCGATAAGCCCCCCGCCCGTAGACCCCGACAACCAACGGCCAGGGTTGTCGGGAAGAGGCCCTTGTCCTCATCAACATGTACCAAGGTGCTTTGGGGTGCCCCTGCCCCAAAGCACCCACCCCCTATGTTGAGGGCATGTGGCCTGGTACGGTTCAGGAGGGGGTCCTGACCGGCCGGGCTGCGTGCTCGGATAAGGGTCTGGTATGGATTTGGGGGGATCCCAGGCTGTTTTTTCGGCGTAGGGGGTTCACCTTAAGGTCCATACCAGACCCAAGGGCCTGGTATGCTCTTGGAGGGGGAACCCCCTTTTTTATTTAAAATTTGGCGCGGAATTCCCCCTAAAGATTCATACCAAACACAATGCCGGGCATTGGCAGGGATCCAAGTTGGATCCCCGTTCATTGAAAGTCGGACACATGCCGGCTTCATGTCGCAGGGCAAAGTCGGATCCAAAGTAGGATGGCTGCCATGTCGCACCAGTGTGAACCCAGCCTAAACCTGGAAGCTGACAGGTTACTATGCACAGCTGCACCAGATTCTGTGTGCATCAGTTTTAGTAAATCTCTCCCATAGCGTTTTGCTTTTAGGCCAAAAAGTTCAATTTTGGTTTCATCTGACCAGAGCACCTACTTCCACATGTTTGCTGTGTCCCCCACATGGCTTCTCGCAAACTGCAAACTGGACTTCTTATGGCTTTCTTTCAACATTGGCTTTCTTCTTGCCACTCTTACATAAAGGTCAGATTTGTGGAATGCAGAACTAATAGTTGTCCTGTGGACAGATTCTCCCACCTGAGCTGTGGATCTCTGCAGCTCCTCCAGAGTTACCATGGGCCTCTTGTTTCTCTGATGAATGCTCTCCTTGCCCGGCCTGTCAGTTTAGGTGGACGGCAATGTCTTGGCAGGTTTGCAGTTGTGCCATACTCTTTCCATTTTCGGATGATGGATTGAACAGTGCTCTGTGAGACATTCAAAGCTTGGGATATTTTTTTATAACCTAACCCTGCTTCTCCACAACTTTATCGATGACCTGTCTGGTGTGTTCCTTGGCCTTCACGATGCTGTTTGTTCAATAAGGTTCTCTAACAAACCTCTGGGGGCTTCACAGACCACCTGTATTTATACTTTAAATTACACACAGGTGGACTCTATTTACTAATTATCTGACTTCTGAAGGCAATTGGTTCCAGAAAATGTAGTTAGGGGTGTCAGAGTAAAGGGGGCTGAATACAAATGGGCACCACACTTTTCAGATATTTATTTGTAAAAAAAAAAATTAATACCATTTATCATTTTCCTTCCACTTCACAATTATGTGCCACTTTGTGTTGGTCTATCACATAAAATCCCAATAAAATACATTTACGTTTTTGGTTGTAACATGACAATATGTGGGAAATTTCAAGGGGTGTGAATACTTTTTTAAGGCCACTGTAGTTACATTGTTCCAAGTTAGACCTACGTAACTATGTATAAAAAATCAATACCTGGAATTAATGTTTAAATTATATGAGAGATCCCCCAGTATTTCTAAATCTGGAGGCTAATAAGGGAACAGGTTTCCTGTGAAAGGTAGGAAAGAAGCATGGATTAAATAGTGCCCTAGCTGATCACATAGATAGTATTTTAGTTAAAAGGAGAATTGGTTATTATTTGGTCCAATTTTTGACCATCTAGACCAGTTAGGCTCTATTCACACTTGTGTGACATAAAAATCATGTGATTTCCATTGTGACTTTACCGTGCGACTTGATGCGACTTTGATGTGACTTTGGATAAGTGTGACTTTGACAATTCTGATTGTTTTGTTTGTGCTCTACAAAGTCGCTAGACATGTGCAGTATAGAAAAATGTGTTTTGTTTGGTTTCTTTATTTTCTAACACATTCTAATGACTTTTGAGGGACCTTGTATGCACTGGGACCCCATGCTGTCTTTTACATTTATTTTTAATTGCCTGCAATCTTTTTTTTACATTTAGCTGTCAGTGGGGAAGTCGTCGGTTTTTAAAGGTGTGGCGGTCGGCTTCCCAGCCCGCTCCTTAACAACTAGCTGTTCTTCACACAGAGTTCAAATCGGGCGATCAATACTAGACCGATTCGAATTCTAATCAATCTGAAAATTTTGAATTTGTTAGAATATAAAGAAACCAAACAAAATTTTGTTTTTCATTGCTGCCATTCTTTTCACAAGTCACATGTATCTCATGCAGGTGCGACTTTAATGTGACTTTTAAGGGTTTACATTGAAGTATGTTGCCCTCAAGTCGCATGAAAGTCAGACCAAAGTAGTTCAGGAACTACTTTACAGACACTGCGACTTTACGTCACCCAAATATGAATGGTACTCATTGGAAAACATGAGGGGCGACTTGTCATGTGACTTTGAGGTTCAAAGTCTCATGACATGTCGCACAAGTATGAATGGGGTCTTACGTAAACAATCTAATGCATAAAAATTATTGCGGCGCTGAAAAGTTCAAAAATGAAATTGAAGAGTGGGAGGAATCCAATCACCAAATATATTGTGCAGATGTAGAAAGAGTCACTCGTCACCACGTGGTAATGTAGTCTGCTTACCAGAAGGTGTTAAGGATTAGGCATAGATGATAAATTCTCAATAGCATCCAGCAAATCCAGCCCACTGGAACCCCTCATCAGACCACAACATCCGTGGGATTTCCTTCACATATAAACATCTCCCAATGGTCACTTCAGAATTAGGCATTCAGGCATGTAGTCATCATATATCCGAGAAAAGAAAATGAAGCACCCATAGTGAAGCCCGTAATGATAGATAAAAAAAACTTTTATTGTAGTAACTTACAGTTGAAGCTTAAAAAGTCATGCCTCTGAAGACATCTGTTACGATGAAACATGTCAGGCAGGCTGACATCCGTACGCTGATTGCTGCAGCCGTTTGTTCCTATCATTGATGCATGCTGTTTTAAGCTTCAACTGTAAGTTACTACAATAAAAGTTTTTTTATCTATCATTACGGGCTTCACTATGGGTGCTTCATTTATTTTTCTCGGATATATGATGACTACATGCCTGAATGCCTAATTCTGAAGTGACCATTGGGAGATGTTTATATGTGAAGGAAATCCCACGGATGTTGTGGTCTGATGAGGGGTTCCAGTGGGCTGGATTTGCTGGATGCTATTGAGAATTTATCATCTATGCCTAATCCTTAACACCTTCTGGTAAGCAGACTACATTACCACGTGGTGACGAGTGACTCTTTCTACATCTGCACAATATATTTGGTGATTGGATTCCTCCCACTCTTCAATTTCATTTTTGAACTTTTCAGCGCCGCAATAATTTTTATGCATGTGACTTTTTGTTTGTTATCTACGAACTTTGCTGGCCGCTTGCTTTTTTCAGTTCAGCGCAAATTTTTACTTGTTTTATGTAAACAATCTAATGTCCTGGGCACACAGGTGTTTTGCGTAATATCTTTAGGGTTCCATTTAAAGTAAAAAAAAAAAAGGATCACAGACAAACTCTGTTGGAGATGCAATAAGGAAAAAAAAAAACTTAGCGCACACAGCCTCTCTAGACAGCTAACTAGATGTACACAGCCCCGAGTCTTATATTCAGCAAACAAGAAATATGAATGTTTCAAAGATTACTTGCAAAGGTTCAAATTGATCAAAGTCATGGCATAGCTAGTAGTAGTCAGTCACCTGCAATTGTATATGTTCTGTAAAGTTGAAGATATTTTTGCAGTTTATCCAAGCAGCTTCTTCGGTCGACTAATGAGTGTCAGGAACATACCCCAGTATTTATATCCACTTGAATAACCCAGGATTACATTTTATTATTATAACTTAATTTAATACAAGAAAAAATTACACTTGCAACTGAAAGAGGCAATCCTTATAACAAAGACAGACTGTATTACTTGAAAGTTGCTATGTAGTGAGAAGACTGAGACTTTCTGTTCTGTAGACCAGCCTTTTTCAACCAAGGTGCCCAGGCAACCTGGCATGCTTTGAGTTTATCAGGGGTGCCTTGGCAAAATGCCAAAAAATTTATCAAAAATTGTATAAAAACCAGCAGGTGAATGAAGCCTGCCTTTTATGGCCTATACACACGATCCGAATATCGTACGACCGATCGTACAACCGTTTTCGCTTAATAGTCGCAAGTAGAAATTGAATAGCTAAATAAAGTCACGAAAATTCTCGTACGTCAGAAAAAAAAATTGGAAGTGATGTCATGTGTTGTAATGTATTTGTATTGAATTTTCGGATGACAACTATACTGACTAACCGAAAATCGTGTGATCTGGAATCGTACGAGGAAAATTTTCGTAGTTACACAAAGCCATGAGTTTTCATTGTGCACCATTATGACTATCTAGACCAGTGGTTCTTAACCTGGAGGTCGGGACACCTTCGGGGGTCGAATGATGATTTGCCATGGGTCACCGAATCCTGGGCTGTTCCTGAAGCCTGCACCTCTCTTCCAGCCTTTTTGCGGCTGCCTGCCAGGACTATCCCTGGAGCCTGTGGCTGCCCAGCTGGTGCTGTTTCTGGAGCCCGCAGCTGCCCACTCAGCCTCTTTGCAGGTGCCCATTCAGTTCACGGCATGGCTAGGGGGCAGGGACTAGAGGTCAGCTGACAGGTGAGGAATGTGAAGTGGGAGGGGCTGGATGAGATCCTATCTCCTGATTTTGGCATAGGTGTCACTGCTACGAGACACCACAAAGTCGGAGACACAGTGAGTAACACTACCTGCGATTAAAGTTGCCATTAAAAGGACTCAGGGAGCCCTAAATGTCTGCAGGTTAGGGGCGCAAATTACTTGTCTTGCCTTGGGTGCTGACAACCTACGCTACGAAAATAATTTTACTGTTGGGGGTCCCTACAACTTGGGAAATTTGATCAAGGGGTCACGGCACTAGAAGGTTGAGAACTACTGATCTAGACACTGGCATCCTATTAACTAGTGACATCATCAGTTAGACCCCTTTCACACTGCAACATCATCAGTTAGACCCCTTTCACACTGCGACATCATCAGTTAGACCCCTTTCACACTGTCGTCAGTGGTAAAGTGGCGCTATTTTTAGCACCGCTTTACCGTTGTTTTAGCGGCGCTATTTGGTTTCATCCCCCGCTAGCGGCCGAAAAAGGGTTGAATCTGCCTGCAAAATGCTGCCGCGGCAGCGTTTTGCCGTCGATATAGCAGCGGTGCCCCATTGATTTCAATGGGGAGGAGCGGTGGAGGAGCGGTGAGTTCACTACTCCTTCACCGCTCCAAAGAAGCTGCTGGCAGGACTTTTTCTGACGCCCTGCCAGCGCACGGCTCCAGTGTGAAAGCGCCTTCAAAACGCTCCAGTGTGAAAGGGGTCTAAGTAAGGAGGATGTTTGTTGCCTCCACAGCATCCCTGTTTGACCCTCCTGTGCCCCTCTGCCTCAGCACTGGGGTGACATTATCTGACGGATAGAGAAAAGGAGGGAGAAAAACACTGAAACACTAGTCAGTACCAGTGTGCAAAAGTGTATTTGCTTTGGAAGAATAAATCACCTCTAATGTTGGGTGTCCTACGTCTGGATGTTGCTGCATTGTGTAAAGCTATTAGAATAGTTTTTTGCATTTTAGAATGGGGTGCCTCGAGACTGCCCATAATCTTAAAGGGTGCCTTGAGATTGTCTATAATTTTAAAGGGTGCCTCAACTGAAAAAAAATTTGAGAAACACTGCTGTAGACAATCCTGCCCACAAGACATTCGTTTTATTAAATCCAGTAATTTTTATTGAAAAGATTACATACATATTGTCCAGATACATCCTTAGTACACATCACATTTAATAAACCATACACGCCCAAAAAAAAAAAAGACATTAGTTGAATAACATCGCCATCTAGTGGCTTTAGCAAAGAATTCACAACTAGTGAGTTAATGTTCTGCATGTCACATACAGTATGCTCATGTACTCCTATTGCATGGAAATTTAATTTTTTGTTGGCATGAACACATTCTTAGGAATTATTCCTGTTTCAAGTATTTTACGGGAGTTTTTCTTTTTTAACCACTTCAGCCCCGGAAGGATTTACCCCATTCCTGACCAGAGCACTTTTTACAATTTGGCACTGCGTCGCTTTAACTGCTAATTGCGCGGTCATGCAATGCTGTACCCAAACAAAATTTGCGTCCTTTTCTTCCCACAAATAGAGCTTTCTTTTGATGGTATTTGATCACCTCTGCCATTTTTATTTTTTGCGCTATAAACTGAAAAAAGACCGAAAATTTTGAAAAAAAATGATATTTGCTATTTTTGTTATAAAAAAAATCCAATAAACCCAATTTTAGTCATACATTTAGGCCAAAATGTATTCGGCCACATGTCTTTGGTAAAAAAAATGTCAATAAGTGTATATTTATTGGTTTGCGCAAAAGTTATAGCGCCTACAAACTAGGGTATATTTTCTGGAATTTACACAGCCTTTAATTTATGACTGCCAATGTCATTTCTTGAGGTGCTAAAATGGCAGGGCAGTACAAAACCCCCCCAAATGACTACATTTTGGAAAGTAGACACCCCAAGGAAATTGCTGAGAGGCATGTTGAGCCCTTTGAATATTATTTTTTTTTGTCCCAAGTGATTGAATAATGACGAAAAAAAAAAAAATTACAAAAAGTTGTCATTAAATGTTATATTGCTCACACAGGCCATGGGCATATGTGGAATTGCACCCCAAAATCCATTCAGCTGCTTTTCTTGAGTCTGGGGATACCACATGTGTGGGACTTTTTGGGAGCCTAGCCACGTACGGGGCCCCGAAAACCAATCACCGCCTTCAGGATTTCTAAGGGCGTAAATTTTTGATTTCACTCCTCACTACCTATCACAGTTTTGAAGGCCATAAAATGCCCAGATGGCACAACCCCCCCCCCCCCAAATGACCCCATTTTGGAAAGTAGACACCCCAAGCTATTTGCTGAGAGGCATGTTGAGTCCATGGAATATTTTATATTTTGACACAAGTTGCGGGAAAGTGACACATTTTTTTTTTTTTGCACAAAGTTGTCACTAAATGATATATTGCTCACACAGGCCATGGGCATATGTGGAATTGCACCCCAAAATACATTTAGCTGCTTCTCCTGAGTATGCGGATACCACATGTGTGAGACTTTTTGGGAGCCTAGCCGCGTACAGGACCCCCAAAACCAAGCACCGCCTTCAGGAAATAGCTTGGGGTGTCTACTTTCCAAAATGGGGTCATTTGGGGGGGTTTGAACTGTCCTGGCATTTTATGCACAACATTTAGAAGCTTATGTCACACATCACCCACTCTTCTAACCACTTGAAGAAAAAGCCCTTTCTGACACTTTTTGTTTACATGAAAAGATTTTTTTTTTTGCAAGAAAATTACTTTGAACCCCCAAACATTATATATTTTTTTAAAGCAAATGCCCTACAGAATAAAATGGTGGGTGTTTTGTTTTTTTTTTCACACAGTATTTGCGCAGCGATTTTTCAAACGTATTTTTTGGGGAAAAAACACACTTTTTAAAATTTTAATGTACTAAAACACACTATATTGCCCAAATGTTTGATGAAATAAAAAAGATGATCTTAGGCCGAGTACATGGATACCAAACATGACATGCTTTAAAATTGCGCACAAACGTGCAGTGGCGACAAACTGAATACATTTTAAAAGCCTTTACAGGTTACCACTTTAGATTTACAGAGGAGGTCTACTGCTACAATTACTGCCCTCAATCTGACCTTCGTGGTGATACCTCACATGCATAGTGCAATTGCTGTTTACATTTGACGCCAGACCGACGCTTGCGTTCGCCTTTGCGCGAGAGCAGGGGGGGACAGGGGTGCCTTTTTTTTTTTCTTTTTTATCTTATTTTTAAACTGTTCCTTTCATTTTTTTAAAATCATTTTTATTGTTATCTCAGGGAATGTAAATATCCCCTATGATAGCATTAGGTAGTGACAGGTACTCTTTTTTGAAAAAATTGGGGTCTATTAGACCCTAGATCTCTCCTCTGCCCTCAAAGCATCTGACCACACCAAGATCGGTGTGATAAAATGCTTTCCTGTCGCATCATGGCAGCATACACTTTGGGTTGTGACTCCGCCCCTCACAACCTGATAGGACCACATAGCTATAAGTTGTAAAGATGGCCCCCACCCCAGTATTCTCTTATTTTTCCTCACCTGAGAAGGACTGAAGATGTCAGAAGCACCCCCTTACCGAACTCGCCCCAGCCAGGTTCTAGCCTCTCCTGGGTGGAAGTCCTTGCCTGTACAGCCTCTAAATGAGCTAGATGGAAGGAACCCCACTCTGGTGGTCTCAGGGGTATGTGCGGCTCCAGTATAAGCCTTAAACAGGCTTAGTTGTGTGCAGCGGTCTCCATCTGTTTTTCCATCTCTTGGTGCAGCTTGCTGGGCTCTGTGGTTCTCCTCTGTCTCTCCCCTGTGTCCTCGGATGTCTCAGCGCTTCCGCACATGCTCAGTAAACGTTTTTAGGGCATCCTGGCACATTTGCCAGGTTCCAAGATGGCGCTGAGAGCGGCTCGGTGCTACTGCACATGTGCGGCCGGTTCATGACCCCGGCGGCCATGACGGTTTATTTAAAAAGCTCAGAGATGTCATTTCTGATGCCTCCAGCTTCCTGAGCATATCTGACGCTGCTATCACCTCTGCTATCACCTCTGCCTCACCTCTGCCTCACCTATGACGCTCCCTCCTTGGGGTAAGTGTTTCTCTCTCCCCCTGGTTCCTCTGTTTGTTTGCTTGCATGTTTACACCTGCCTGTATCCCTCCAGGATATCACAGTTATCCTTTCTATGGAGACCGCTGCCCCAGCAGATCACCATCAGCCCATTAGGTAAGTTGGGGGGGATGTTCATGGTAAGTAGTGAAGATTGAAAAGGAGAGCAGGATCGTACTAATGCTGCCTAATCTGTCAGCCCTACCAGGTCATCAAGATCGTCTAAGTCAAGGCGAAGAGAGACCTCACGCAGGAGAAGCCGCTCCAGCCATAGGCGAAGCCGCTAACGCGGCAGAAGTCGCTCAGCCCACAGGGGAAGCCGTAGGAGGAGCCGTTCCTACTCCAGGCATAGACATTCCCATTATAGAAGATCCCCTGCACATAGACGCCAGTCTCCTGCACATCCTCCCCGTCCAGCGGGGAATGCTTGCTGGGTATGCGGGGCCACAGCTCTACCAGACAGGCTGGCCTGCCGCAGGTGTATGGACGAAGCCACCAGGGAGAAGGAGCTAGTCACTGTGGAACCTACCGGGGTCCCTGCTACGCATATCTCAACCCCAGATGTGGAGGCTACAGCCCTGAGCGCCTCACCATCCCATCCTAGTACATCTAGGGAACAAGAGTTTCCATCAGACGAGGAAGAACTGGAAGCGGCAGCAGGCTTTGATTTCTCGCTCATAGGACCCTTTGCAAAATCGGTCAAGGAAGCGATTAACTGGGAGGAACCTGAGGAGGTACAGCAGAAGCAAAGGAAGTATTTCCCGAATCTCAAGAAGGTACCTGAAGCCTTCCCATTTATAGAAGAACTGGATGAGCTTATTAAGGAAGAATGGCAGAATCCAGAGAAGAAGGTTAGTCTTTCTAACAGACTTACTAAGCTATATCCTCTGAAAGAGCCCAGAGTAGCTCCCCTGGTCTCCCCTCCAGTGGTGAACGCCTCTATGATGCGCCTAGCCAGGCATGTGACGCTTCCCATTGAAGACGCAGTGACGTTCAGGGATGTCCTGGACAAGAAGGTGGACACTGACCTTAAAAGGGCTTACGTTTTTGCAGGAGGCGCCTGCAGACCAGCAGTGGCTTTGGCCGCAGTCGAGAAAGCTATTTCCGGGTGGTCTTTGAACACCGCGAAGCTCGTTGCTGAAGGCGCAGATCAGGACCAGATCGTTAAAGCCCTACAGGAACTCAGTCTCGCAGGAGACTTTGTGGCGGAAGCCTCTGTGGACACCATTAGGTCCGCTTCAAGGTCTATGCTAGCAATGGTAATGGCCAGGAGGGTGTTATGGCTTAAGCCCTGGTCGGCTGACCCGGCCTCAAAGTCCAACTGGTGCAGGATTCCATATGATGGAGTTAACCTCTTTGGTGCAAAGCTGGATACAGCAATATCCAAAGTGACAGGCGGGAAGTCTGGTCTTATTCCCTCAGACAGAAGGCCAAAACAACAAAGAGCGCCTCCCTTCAAGCGCAATCTCCCGGAGAGATACAGGGATGCAAAGTCCTATAGGCCTGGGAAGGAGTACAGGAGAACTTGGAAGAACCCTCAGACGTCCTTCCTCAAATTTCAGAAAACCAAAACGCCTGCTTCCAATGAACAGAAACCTTTTTAAAGGTACGTCTGCCCAACCAGCGGTAGTGGGTGCCAGGCTCACAAGATTCGGGTTGGTTTGGGCGGAATTGATAAAGGACCCATGGACAGTATCCACCATCCGGGTCGGACACAGGTGGTCGTTCAAGAACCGCCCCCAAGGGGTCACTTCTGCGCAACCAGGATTCCTCCTTCCAGGGAGAAAAGGTTGTCTTTGGTCCAGTACATCCAGGATCTGTTAAGGAAACAGGCAATAGTGGAAGTCGCACCATCCCAAAGGGTTTCTATTCCCCACTCTTTCTAGTACGAAAAAAGTCAGGGGACTTCCGTCCTGTTATGGACCTAAAGAAACTCAACCGGTCAATCCGGGTAGAAACATTCAGGATGGAAAGCCTCCAGTCGATCCTTCAAGCAATAAATCGGGGGGACTGGATGCTCTCGATCGATCTGCAAGACGCATACTTACATATCCCGATCCACTCAGAGTTCCAGAGATTCCTCCGCTTCACGATAAACAGCTGGCACTTCCAATTCCGAAGTCTTCCGTTCGGGATCTCCACCGCACCCAGGACATTCACGAAGGTCCTATTGCCCGTGATAGCCCACTTGAGAGAGAGGGGATTGAGAGTCCACCATTACTTGGACGACATCCTGCTTCTCTCGAACAACAAGGAGTCTCTCATCCAGCATCGGGGAATCCTGGTCTCCACTTTACAGTCTCTAGGGTGGCTGATAAACTGGAAGAAGAGCAGTATTCATCCCACTCAGAGGATGATCTTTCTAGGGGCCGAGCTGGACACAAGAGAGAACACGGTGGAACTTCCAGAGGAGAAGATTTCCCCCCTGATTCAGAAAGTGAAGGCCATCTTGGCCAGGAGATTACCAGCCAGAACATGCCTCAGTATCCTGGGCTCCTTGGCATCCACCATTCCGATGGTTTAGTGGGCGCAATGGAACTCGAGGCCTTTCCAGATTTCCTTTTTCGCCAGTGGAACGGTGTTTCGATGTCGCAGTCGATTCACATCCCTCAAGAGGTGAAGCAGTCATTGCTGTGGAGGATACGGCCTCGCAACCTAGGAAGGTGCAAGCACATAATCACCCCTTACCAGGAGACGGTGACCTCAGATGCCAGTCTGCAGGGGTGGGGAGCCCACCATCAGCACTTTGCGGCCCAAGGCCGCTGGCCATTCAGGGCACAGGACACAGTGTCGAATGTGTTAGAAATAAGAGCAGCATTCCAAGTGCTCCTGTCCTTCGGCTCGCTTTTGAGAGGGAAACATGTTCTTCTAAGAATGGACAACAAGGTCGCGGTTGCCTATACCAACAACAGGCAGGGGGGCACCAGAAGCAGGTCCATGATGCAGGAGGTCCGTCCTGTTCTAGAGTGGGCACAACTGAACCTGTTAAGCTTAAGGGCAGTCTATGTTCCGGGAGTCCAGAATGTGCTGGCCGACTCGCTGAGCAGGAATTTCACCTCCAATCACGAGTGGTCTCTGAACCCACAGGCCTACGCCCTCATATCCAGGACTTGGGGTCCTCCAGAGATAGACCTGGCGGCAACCCCAGAGAATGCGAAATGTCGGAGATTTCTATCGAGAATACCATTCCCTTCGGCGGAGGGGACGGATTGTCTCCTGCACCCCTGGAATTTCCATCTAGGATAGATCTTTCCTCCAACTCCACTCATAACGAGGTTTCTCCTGAGACTCAAGGAGTCATCGGCACTGGTGGTGGCAGTAATTCCCTTCTGGCCGAGGAGGCCATGGTTTACCACTCTGATACAGCTGAATACGGCAGATCCCCTGCCCCTTCCGTTGTCACCAGACCTATTCTCCCAGGGTCATCTTCTTCACCCGAACCCGGAGAAGCTACATTTGATGGCCTGGAGGCTGAAAGGGCTAGGTACCTAGAGCAAGGATGCTCCCAGAGAGTGGTGGATACCCTACTCCAGGCCAGGAGACCTACCACGAATATTACTTACAGGCGAGTCTGGGAGAAGTTTACCGCCTTCGCTCAACAGCAAGGTTGGGACTCATCCTCACCATCGGTGTCACAGGTCCTGGAGTTCCTTCAACTAGGCCTAGAGAAGGGTCTTAGATCAAGTACTCTAAAGGTCCAAGTCTCGGCCTTGTCCGCCCTGACAGGAGTCAGATGGGCACAAGATCCCCTTGTGGTTCAGTTCCAACGGGCCTGTCTAAAGCTGAGACCTCCTAGGAAACCTTCCTTCCCAGTCTGGGACCTCTCAGTTGTACTGAAAGCTCTATCTAAGGAACCCTTCTTTCCGAATGAGAACATATCCTTATGGGATCAGACGCTAAAAGTCTCATTCCTGATAGCCATAACATCGGCTAAGTGGGTGTCAGAGATGCAGGCCTTAATGGTTAGTGATCCATATCTGGTAGTATTGCCAGACAGATTAGTCTTAAAACCTTCAGACCGGTTCATACCCAAGGTATCCTCATCCTTTCACTTCAACCAAGAGATTAACTTTCCGGCACTCACCACGGAACAGGGCGATCCTCACCCACTGGACGTCAAGGGTAATGTCCTGGAGTACCTCTCAGCTACCAGATCCATCAGGAAAACGGAAAGTCTCCTAATTTATTCCGCATGGATTCAGGAGAGGTCAAGCGGCATCCTCACGCACAATTGCATCATGGCTGGTGAAGACCATAAAAAAGGCCTATTCATTGAGCAGTCAGCAAGTACCTGAGGGCTTAAGGGCACATTCCACCAGGGCAGTGGCAACCTCCTGGGCGGCATATTGTAGAGTCTCGGCGGAGACAATTTGCAGAGCGGCTACCTGGTCTTCCAGGAACACCTTTATGACCCATTACAAAGTGGATTCCACCTGTTTATCCACAGTGGATTTCGGAAGAGCCGTTATCCAGGCCAATTCTTCTGTTCTCTGATTAATAAACTTAGTTTGAATCCCCACCCAGTCTTTGCGAGTTACTCCCCAAAGTGTATGCTGCCATGATGCGACAGGAAAACGGAAAATTGTATACTCACCTTTCCGTAATTTTTCCTTTCCTGTCGTATCTTCATGGCAGCATACAATTTCCCACCTTATCTAAGGTGATATATATACAGAGAATACTGGGGCGGGGCCATCTTTACAACTTATAGCTATGTGGTCCTATCAGGTTGTGAGGGGCGGAATCACAACCCAAAGTGTATGCTGCCATGAAGATACGACAGGAAAGGAAAATTACGGAAAGGTGAGTATACAATTTTCCGTTTTCCCAATTTGCCAGTGGCGGTGTTTACATCCGGCGAAATCATGAAATGCTCGTAGCTTCCGGTTTCTTAGGCCATAGAGATGTTTGGAGCCACTCTGGTCTCTGATCAGCTCTATGGTCAGCTGGCTGAATCACCAGCTGCATCTCAGGTTCCCTGTTGGGACAGGAGAGCCAGAGAAAAACATGGAAGACGGTGGGGGGCATTCCTCCCACTGCTTGTAAAAGCAGTCTAGAGGCTAATGGTCCTTGTTGGGCATATATTGTAATCTTCTTTTTTTTTTTTTTTTTCATGCAGCCTGTGGGCTGAACGAAAAAAAAGAGATTGATCCGTGGGTATGCCCACCATTAGAATACCTCCCTTCATCCACCCACTTCTAATGATGGGCATACATGCACCGTTTATATATGCCGAAGCATGGGGGCATCCTCCCGCAAAAGGTAGGAGCAAATCGCTCCTCTGCCCCCATGCTTCGGCATATATCACCTCCGCTGGAGTCACGGCTTTATATATCGTGGGAGCAAACGCTGTTGCTGTCAAGATAAATAAATCCGCACTGCAGCTGAATGGCGTACCTGAAGACAAAAAAATGGTTAACAATAAAACACAGTAAACGGTAAAGTATAAAAAATTGCATACCTGAAAAGCAAACGTGATAAAACATAATAACAATAAAACATTGCAGAATAGAATACAGTAAAAAAGAGCAGAACAATAGAGAGAGAACAATAAAACAACTATTTTTTTTTTTTTTTTTTATTTCATTTTTTTTTATTTTTTTTTTTTACACGTTTTTTTTGTAACTGTAACTTTTGTAACTGTAACTGGTTCCAGGTTCGGGTCTCTCAAAATGCGATGGCATCTTGGGAGACCCTGTGAAAGTGTGCCTAGTCTGTGCAATGCTGTACGCTAATACTCAACTAGTGTATGGTAGCGTTCAAAACATTCACCAATGCAAAGACCAGGATTGTCAGGACAGGAGGGACAATAATAGCGGGTGTCACGCCTATATCCGCGCTTGCTGCAGACACAACATCTTTTTTGGGGAGGTTCGTTGGGTAGGGGTACTCGGGAGGACATAAAGAAAATGCCTCTCATGCAGCCGACTGCATTTGGTTGGGGATGTGAATGGGGGAAGTACGGGTGCTGCAGATGTGGTGGGTTCCCAATTAGGATTGGCGAATGCAGCAGGAAGGGCACTATGGGCACGACGGGCCTGTGTTTGTCTTCTTCTTGGTGGCAGCAGGACACTACTTGTGCTTGCCACCTCACCAGGTTGAACTGCACTTATGGGACTCGCCCCGTCACCAAGTGTTACTGCAGTGCTGGTTTGACTATGACCGGGGTGTACTAGGCCGCTGGTGCTTGCCAGTTCCCCAAAACGCTACCAAAAAAACTGTTAGCGATCGCAGGGATCAGGCCTGACTCTGCGAATGCTGCAGTTATGCGTTTAGTGTTTTGTAAGTGACAGTGATCGAATGATACTGCACTTGGGTGGGCTGGGCGGAGGGGCAAAACGCAGGTGCTAGCAGGTATCTGGGCTGATCCCGCTAACACTGCGTTTTTGGGAACCCTAAACTGCTGGGGACGCTAGTATAGATCTGATCAGATATTGATCCGTTCAGATACTATACCACTAAGGGAAGTGTATGCTGCGTGCGTGGGTGTTAGCGGTACTGGCGCTAACCTGACGCTGCCTGGGGCGACGCAGACCCCATCTGACCCTAAAACCTAAGTTATATCACTGCCGGGCGATTAGGGGGCTAAACCTTTATTAGGTAATAAACGGCGGGTGCCCTGATACTATGAAAAATAAACGAACTAACCAGCGTCACCCGTAACAGTTATACGGTGATCACTGGTGAAAGGGTTAACTAGGGGGCAATCAAGGGGTTAAAACATTTATTAGGTAGTATATGGGGGTCCCCGACGCTATAAAACGCTGACGGCAAACCTAAATATTTACCTCCCTAACTAGCGTCACCAGTGACACTAATACAGCGATCAGAAAAATGATCGCTTAGTGACACTGGCGATGGGGCGTGATCAAGGGTTTAAAACTTTATTAGGGGTGTACCCTAGACCTAAAAGGGGGCTACCACTAACTGCCCTACCACACTAACTGTCACAAACTGACACCAATGCAGTAATCAGGAAAAAAAAACTGCTTGGTGTCAGTGTGACGGGGGGGGGTGATTAGGGGGTGATCGGGGGGGGATCGGGGGGTAAAGGGGGGTGTACAGTATGCCTGGCATGTTCTACTGTGTGTGTAGTGTTTGTGCACACATATCAATGTCTTCTCTCCTCGGCGCCGGAACGGAAAATACAGAGCGAGGAGAGATGACATCACTTCCTCCACTTCTGTTTACTATGCAGAAGCCGAGGAAGCCTGTCATTCGCCAGGAGCGATCGCGAGGGGGGAACCACGAATGAGTGGCCTCCCCCTCACCTCTCATCGCTCCTGACGATAATCCGACCGCCGCAGGCACCGGGGGGGGGGGTCCAATCGGACCCCCTGCCTGCGGGAAGGCAAGGACGTACCTGTAAGTCCTTTTGCCTGCCTGTGCCATTCTGCCGAATCGTCGTGCGGCGGTCGGCAAGTGGTTAAGTAAATCTTTATTTGCACGTTTCCAAGTTAAAACATTATAGACAATTCCCAACATAGAGCTTCAGAATAGTCAGAGAGTGCTTCCAAAGACATAGAGACTAAAAAAAAGGGGCTGCCACCATAAACAAACATGAGAAATGATGAAAGATGTATACTTCTAGTGGTATAAACAACTATGTTACTGCTTATCGGAGGAGCCCAAATACAGGCCTCCTTGTAATCTCCCTGAGGAGAGGAAGCACTGAACATAAAGGCAGAGGATAGGAAATGGAGTGTATGAAGTAAAAACACCAAAAAGAACATATATATTCTCTAGTTAACCGGTCACATGATAACAACTATAAGGTTAGGTCTTAGCTATAAGGACTCACTTATGCCCCGTACACATGTTCTGATTATCGTATGACCGATCGTACGACTTTTGTTGCATAAAACTAATATCGAATACAACAGTGCAAAATGTGCTCTATTTAGTTACGTTTTTTGTCGTACGATTCCGGATACGTGCGTAGCTACGTATCGGAAATCATATCAAATACGTGTGTTATTTTCGTGTTTCCGATCATGCGTGGTGCTTGCCGAACGACTAGCGGACGCATACTGTACTGATTACACGATTGTCGTACGATGGGCTGTCGTCCAACCAAAGTTTTCTTGTTTGTCCCTTCGGATTTGGTTGGACGGACTGTTGTGATCGGCTGTTAAAAGCTGCGTACTAACGATCAGATTATCGAACGATCTGTCCGAAAGCGATTTTTGTCATACGATAATCGGAATGTGTGTACGGGGCATTAGTCATTGTGTTAGTTGTTTATTCAAGTCAGAGGAGATGAAGTCTATCCAAAAGGCCCAAATTATTACAATTTTGCTGTAATTATCAGCGCATTGATATCTCCCCTCTTCTTCCTTCTTTATTTCTCGCACCTTCAGTAGCCAATCTTTATCCGTAGGAACTCCAGAAGACTTCCAGTAGATCAAATGAGGCATTTGCCCACATTATAGAGGTGAGATATCAACAATTTTCATGAAATAGCATAGGAAGAAAGTCATAAGCTAACTCATGTTGAGTAATACTGGTAATCAGGTTACGGACTTCCCCCCAGAAGGGTTTGATGAGGGGACATTCCCACCAGAGATGTAGGAATTTTCCTTTCTACCCACAATCTCCCCAACATTGCACAGAGATTGATGATGTGATAAAGGGCGCTCCCAATACAATCGCTGAAAGTGCAAAGAGTGATCTATGCAAATAATATGTATACGTTTGTAACCTTGGTTAACTGGTTCCCGCCCGGCGCACAAAGATGTACGTCAGCAGAATGGCACGGCTGGGCAAATGGGCGTACCTGTACGTCCATTTGAATTCCATGCCGTGCCATTGCGTGCACGTGCCGGCCGGCTCCGTGAGTCGGGTCGCGGGTTCCACGGACTCGATCGACGCGGGGATACCCGCGATCGCCTCAAGGAGAGGACGAACGGGGAGATGCTGATGTAAACAGCATCTCCCCGTTCTGCCTAGTGACAAGTGTCACTGATCACAGCTCCCTGTCATCGGGAGCAGTGATCAGAGTAATGACACTGCTAGCCCATCCCCCTACAGTTAGTAATCACTCCCCTAGGACACACTTAACCCCTCCCCGCCCCCTAGTGGTTAACCCCTTCACTGCCAGTGTCATTTACAGAGTAATCAGTGCATTTTTAATCGCACTGGTCGCTTTATAAAAGACAATGGTCCCAAAAATGTGTCAAAAATTTCCGACATGTCCGCTATAACGTCGCAGTCACAATAAAAATCGCTGATCGCCGCCAATACTAGTAAAAAAAAATTATTAATAAAAATGCCATAAAACTATCCCCTATTTAGTAAACGCTATAACTTTTGCGCAAACCAATCAATAAATGCTTATTGCGATTTTTTTTTTTACCAAAAATATGTAGAAGAATACGTATCGGCCTAAACTGAGAAAAAAAAATTTTTTTTTATATATTTTTGGGGCATATTTATTATAATAAAATGTAAAAAATAATGCGTTTTTTTCAAAATTGTCGCTCTTATTTTGTTTATAGCGCAAAAAATAAAAATCGCAGAGGTGATCAAATACCACCAAAAGAAAGCTCTATTTGTGGGAAAAAAGGACGTCAATTTTGTTTGGGAGCCACGTCGCACGACCGCGCAATTGTCAGTTAAAGCGACACAGTACCGAATTGCAAAAAGTGCTCTGGTCAGGAAGCAGGTAAATTCTTCCAGGGCTGAAGCGGTTAAATGTGTATTAGCAAATTGCTTCACTTTATACATGTGCACAAATGTTTCAAAAAGATATAAATATAGTTTATAATTGCTCAAAACAAATATGTCATAAAAAGTTCAAAACAGCTCCAGAAATCTTTTTGGATGATTTTGCTCCAAACACCGTGTGAAAAATAAAATCCGTATTCCAGGTAAAATTTGTGACTTTTCACCCAAAGTGACAACAAAATGCACTCACCAGATGGCTCTGGCCAGCAAGTGACCATAAAACATGAAGTAGCTCATCAATCCCTGGAAACCATTCAATGATCTCCTCCCAAACGATCGTTCACATGTGTGGTGAACTAGGTCGAATGAGCCCGGGAACAGCCAGATCAAATCCTTAGTATCTATTAGGGATGAGCTTCGAGTTTGAGTCGAACTCATGTTCTAGTCGAACATTGGCTGTTCGCAAGTTCGCCGAACAGCGAACAATTTGGGGTGTTCGCGGCAAATTCGAATGCCGCGGAACACCCTTTAAAAGTCTATGGGAGAAATCAAAAGTGCTAATTTTAAAGGCTTATATGCAAGTTATTGTCATAAAAAGTGTTTGGGGACCCGGGTCCTGCCCCAGGGGACATGGATCAATGCAAAAAAAAGTTTTAAAAAACGGACGTTTTTTCAGGAGCAGTGATTTTATTAATGCTTAAAGTCAAACAATAAAAGTGTAATATCCCTTTAAATTTCGTACCTGGGGGGTGTCTATAGTATGCCTGTAAAGGGGCGCATGTTTCCTGTGTTTAGAACAGTCTGACAGCAAAATGACATTTGGAAGGAAAAAACTCATTTAAAACTACCCGCGGCTATTGCATTGCCGACAATACACATAGAAGTTCATTGATAAAAACGGCATGGGAATTCCCCACAGGGCAACCCCGAACCAAAAAAAAAAAAAAAAAAATGATGTGGGGGTCCCCCTAAATTCCATACAAGGCCCTTCAGGTCTGGTATGGATATTAAGGGGAACCCCGCGCCAAAAAAAAAAAAAAAAACGGCGTGGGGTCCCCCTAAAAATCCATACCAGACCCTTATCCGAGCACGCAACCTGGCAGGCCGCAGGAAAAGAGGGGGGGACGAGAGTGCGGCCCCCCCCCCTCCTGAACCGTACCAGGCCACATGCCCTCAACATTGGGAGGGTGCTTTGGGGTAGCCCCCCAAAACACCTTGTCCCCATGTTGATGAAGACAAGGGCCTCATCCCCACAACCGTGGCCGGTGGTTGTGGGGGTCTGCGGGCGGGGGGCTTATCGTAATCTGGAAGCCCCCTTTAACAAGGGGACCCCCAGATCCCGGCCCCCCCCCCTGTGTGAAATGGTAAGGGGGTACTTACCCCTACCATTTCACTAAAAAACTGTCAAAAATGTTAAAAATGACAAGAGACAGTTTTTGACAATTCCTTTATTTAAATGCTTCTTCTTTCTTCCTTCATCTTCTTCTTCTTCTGGTTTTTCTGGCTCTTCTGGTTCTTCCTCCGGCGTTCTCGTCCAGCATCTCCTCCGCGGCGTCTTCTATCTTCTTCTCCTCGGGCCGCTCCGCACCCATGGCATGAGGGGGGAGGCTCCCGCTCTTCTCTTCATCTTCTTCTTCATCTTCATCTTCTTCTTCATCTCTTCTTCATCTCTTCTTCATCTCTTCTTCATCTCTTCTTCATCTCTTCTTCATCTCTTCTTCATCTCTTCTTCATCTCTTCTTCATCTCTTCTTCATCTCTTCTTCATCTCTTCTTCATCTCTTCTTCATCTCTTCTTCATCTCTTCTTCCTTTCTTCTGCGGGCCGCTCCGCATCCATGCATGGAGGGAGGCTCCCGCTGTGTGACGGCGTCTCTTCGTCTGACGGTTCTTAAATAACGGGGGGCGGGGCCACCCGGTGACCCCGCCCCCCCTCTGACGCACGGTGAATTGACGGGACTTCCCTGTGACGTCACGGAGAATGCCACAGGGAAGTCCCGTCATGTCCCGTGCGTCAGAGGGGGGCGGGGTCACCGGGTGGCCCCGCCCCCCGTTATTTAAGAACCGTCAGACGAAGAGACGCCGTCACACAGCGGGAGCCTCCCTCCATGCATGGATGCGGAGCGGCCCGCAGAAGAAATGAAGAAGGAAGAAGAGAAGAAGAAGAAGAAGAAGATGAAGAAGATGAAGAAGATGAAGAAGAAGATGAAGAAGATGAAGATGAAGAAGAAGATGAAGAGAAGAGCGGGAGCCTCCCCCCTCATGCCATGGGTGCGGAGCGGCCCGAGGAGAAGAAGATAGAAGACGCCGCGGAGGAGATGCTGGACGAGAACGCCGGAGGAAGAACCAGAAGAGCCAGAAGAACCAGAAGAAGATGAAGGAAGAAAGAAGAAGCATTTAAATAAAGGAATTGTCAAAAACTGTCTCTTGTCATTTTTAACATTTTTGACAGTTTTTTAGTGAAATGGTAGGGGTAAGTACCCCCTTACCATTTCACACAGGGGGGGGGGCCGGGATCTGGGGGTCCCCTTGTTAAAGGGGGCTTCCAGATTCCGATAAGCCCCCCGCCCGCAGACCCCCACAACCACCGGCCACGGTTGTGGGGATGAGGCCCTTGTCTTCATCAACATGGGGACAAGGTGCTTTGGGGGGCTACCCCAAAGCACCCTCCCAATGTTGAGGGCATGTGGCCTGGTATGGTTCAGGAGGGGGGGGGCCGCACTCTCGTCCCCCCCTCTTTTCCTGCGGCCTGCCAGGTTGCGTGCTCGGATAAGGGTCTGGTATGGATTTTTAGGGGGACCCCACGCCGTTTTTTTTTTTTTTTTTTTTTGGGCGCGGGGTTCCCCTTAAAATCCATACCAGACCTGAAGGGCCTTGTATGGAATTTAGGGGGACTCCCACATCATTTTTTTTTTTTAATTTTGGTTCGGGGTTGCCCTGTGGGGAATTCCCATGCCGTTTTTATCAATGAACTTCTATGTGTATTGTCGGCAATGCAATAGCCGCGGGTAGTTTTAAATGAGTTTTTTCCTTCAAAATGTCATTTTGCTGTCAGACTGTTCTAAACACGGGAAACATGCGCCCCTTTACAGGCATACTATAGACACCCCCCAGGTATGAAATTTAAAGGGATATTACACTTTTATTGTTTGACTTTAAGCATTATTAAAATCACTGCTCCTGAAAAAACGGCCGTTTTTAAAACTTTTTTTTGCATTGATCCATGTCCCCTGGGGCAGGACCCGGGTCCCCAAACACTTTTATTGACAATAACTTGCATATTAGCCTTTAAAATTAGCACTTTTGATTATTCATGTTCGTGTCCCATAGACTTTAACGGTGTTCGCGTGTTCGAACAAATTTTTTTCCTGTTCGCATGTTCTGGTGCGAACCGAACAGGGGGGTGTTCGGCTCATCCCTAGTATCTATCCTCCGCTTCAATCACCCACATCTGCAAAGCAAGCTCCGCCAAAAAGAGCCAGAGAAGGCAGATATAGTGTAGTATCGTTTGTTTATTGTTAAAAATGTCACTTACAATTTTTCCAGCAGGGGAGTGCATCAGCATGTGAGGAACTACCGAGTGCAGTGGAAGTCCGTTCAGACAGCGCTATGTGACCAGTGGTGTGTGCTATGCATTAGGCAACCCCCCAGCGAAAGTGACGTGAAGTGCGTGTCAGACCTAGCTTCTATGCATTTCACGTTCCAGCACTCCCCTGCTGGAAAAATTGTAAGTGACATTTTTAACAATAAACAAACGATACTACACTATATCTGCCTTCCCTGTCTCTTTTTGGCGGAGCTTGCTTTGCAGATGTGGGTGATTGAAGCGGAGGATAGATACTAAGGATTTGATCTGGCTGTTCCCGGGCTCATTCGACCTAGTTCATAAACACATGTGTGAACGATCGTTTTGGAGGAGAACATTAAATGGTTTCCAGGGATTGAGAAACTACTTCATGCTTTATGGTCACTTGCTGGCCAGAGCCATCTGGTGAGCACATTTTGTTGTCACTTTGGGTGAAAAGTCACAAATTTTATCTGGAACACGGATTTTATTTTTCACATGGTGTTTGGAGCAAAATCATCCAAAAAGATTTCTGGAGCCGTTTTAAACTTTTTATGACATATTTGTTTTGAGCAATTATAAACTATATATATCTTTTTGAAACATTTGTGCAAATGTATAAAGTGAAGTAATTCGCTAATATACGTTTAAATAAGGTTACAAACGTATACATATTATTTGCATAGATCACTCTTTGCACTTTCAGCGATTGTATTGGGGGCGCCATTTATCACATCATCATTCTTCATTAGTTTTTCACTAATTTCAGGTGCAGCAGCCCTTCTCTTTTTAGTTTCACTATTGGCGCCAGTATCCATTTATATATTATTCATTGCACAGAGATTGTTGGGTATTTACAGCAATTTGTCAAATTGCACAATTTATAACAAGACTCTTGGGTCTTATGCCGCGTACACACGGTCGGACTTGCCAACGGGATAATCTCCATCGGCATTTCCGACGGAAAAATTTAGAACATGTTCTCTATCTAATTCCGTCAGAAATTCCAACAGAAAAAGTCCGATGGGGCATACACACGGTTGGAATATCCAACCAAAAGCTCCCATCAGACTTTTTCTGTCAAACTCCGACCGTGTGTACGCGGCATTTGAATTCATAGAAGAGGTATGGAGCTAATACAGTAATCATATCTATACTACTGTCAGGCAGGCAGCAACCTAATTTCTTCTCCCACTCTCTAATATAATAAAGGATTCATAATCGTAGTTCATTCTACAATAGTTTATATAGTCTGGAAAGTAAACATGCAGAATTGTGTCTATCAAGACACCTAACTTTGAATGTGGAGAGAGAATCTGGAGACCGTATTCTCTTACTGGAGTTATTAATAAACTTCTTATTGGAACAAATATCTCTTTGCTTGAATTACTTTTGTAAGAAATGTAATTTCTTTTAAGGATTTGGTTGCATTTCACAGAGGCATGGCATTAGGTATAGATTCATTATCCAGCAAATAAATGTAAATCACAAAGTGCAAAAAAAAAAAAAAAATCACTCCTAATGTTAGAAGAAATGTGGTTTTGGGCTGGAAAGTAACACATTTTGTCTCAACTATCCACATATTCTATTTCTGTTTCTTACCCAACTTCCCTCATTTCCAAAGATGAATTCTTTGCTAGAAATCTGATCGATTCAATCCAAAGCATTACAAATAAACTCACTGATCTTTTAATACCTACAGTAGAGTCATAAAATTTACATTATTATGTATTGTGTGTTATATGTTTACTTTATCATGACTCAGTTGTAGAATTTTAACATTCAATATTTATTTTTGTCATGTAATAATATGTTATATAATAATCATATGTAATAATGCTATATAAATCTTGGAAAAGATTATAAAAGTAAAATTTGTTATCATCTTGGTAGACTTCCACTTAAGCTTGAGTTATCAGTTGCAAAGTGCACTCTGAACTGATAATTCAGTACCTGGTTGATGAAATCGTATTGAATGTGTCAGCAGCTTACATACAGTCAGGTCCATAAATATTGGGACATTGACACAATTCTAATCTTTTTGGCTCTATACACCACCACAATGGATTTGAAAAAATCCAAAAGTTAAAAAATGGGAGGCACATATACAAACTGTTGTATTTCCTACACCGTTCACCTGACTGAAAGTCTGCAGTTAAAGCACATCTTGTTCGTTTCATTTCAAATCCATTGTGGTGGTGTATAGAGCCAAAAAGATTAGAATTGTGTCGATGTCCCAATATTTATGGACCTGACTGTATCTGTAGAGCTAAAGCACAGTGCTGCAAATTACCTCCATTGTTGTCAGTGCATTTTACTACTACTACTACTACCCTTTGGTTTACCTGTACCAGAGCCATGCATCAAACGCTTACAGGTAGCTTATTGCTCAGTGTGTGCACTTTGCAAACACATTCTAGAATACTGAGTATTGCCTAAATAGTAAACTTAAACATGTCCTTCCTTGTTTTGTCAAACCTACGGCAATGTTTAGTGTCTTAAAATATAGAACTCCAATGAGATGTATGACATCAATCCTGATATCCTCATAGACTGTCAAATGTGGTGTGAAGTCTGTGCTTTAAGATAACTGTAGTCCAGGGTATTATCGCATGGCTGGTACTTTCTCATAGAAGAATTGGAAGGAATAATTAGTATGAAATGTGGTTCTTCTTACACCCCAGTGCCATTTTCTTGGTCAGTTCACATCTTTTGGATCTGATCTGATTCTTGCTGGTTCATCAATTGGGGTTCTGCGATGGACAAAAAATAGTTGTAGAGAACAATGAAAACAAATGATAAGAGAGCTGCTTAGTGTTAGCTGGATTCAGCAACCATAAGCTCTTTGCAAATAAATGTTGATATTAATGCAGATCTGTGGGTGGGGAGAATGTAAATAAAGGTAATTATTACCCTCCTCTAACTTTCCCCTAAACAACACGTCTTTGTTTGTGATCATTTTATTCTTGTTCCCTTTTTTTGGACATACTAGTAGATGTACTGTAAATATAAGTCTTGGTCATCGGCGCCATCTGGGTGCTGTGCCCCAGGGAGGGATAGGTGCAGCACCCAGTCCTTTTTCCTGCAGCCTGCTACAGTCTTTGGCTGCTGCTGGATAGGGCTAAACACTGTACCAAGTAGTACCCAAATTTAGGACCCTATACATTCAGGGATCAATACGCAGATCTTCTGTGTTCCAGGCCTTTCATCCCTGAACTCAAAGGGCCCTTAATGTGGGTACAACTTGGTACAGTGTTCAGCCCTATCCAGCTGCAGCCTGCCAATGACTTTACCAGCAGGGCTGAACCTGTCCCTCTGGGCACACTAAAACATCAGGGGACATGCACAGCAGCTAGACAGCCCCATTTACAGGGGGCCAAAGGAGGATGTATTTATTATTATTATACTTTATTATACACGATTTATATATGTATTTACCAGAGTATATAATGTTTAAAAATGATTTCTTAAAGCCAAACTTCAGCCAGCAACCCCCCCCCCCCGCTCCATCTAATGTGGGAGGGTAATTTTTAATATATCCACTTTACTGCCAGAGGATGTGGACCTTACCATTGGCTGACTATTGGGGGGGCTCCTGACAAGTGCTGAAGACTCCAGCGGTGTTATATTGGTTTCATGGCAAGGGGCAGTGACAAGTCTGGTCAGCAGCAGGCCCAGGCTACAACACTGGATCACTAGCAGAACAGGTGCTGCGGAGGGTCACGTGATGGGAAGCTCATTTAATCACTTGCCAAAAGGCATATGTATTAACCACTTCAGCACCGGACCATTTGGCTGGCCAAAGACCAGAGGACTTTTTACAATTTGGCACTGCGCTGCTTTAACTGGTAATTGCGTGGTCATGCAATGTTGTGCCCAAACGAAATTTGCGACCTTTTTTTCCCACAAATAGAGCTTTCTTTTGATTGGATTTGATTGCCTCTGCGATTTTTATTTTTTGCAATATAAACTAAAAAAGACTGAAAGTTTTTAAAAAAAATGATATTTTCTACTTTTGGTTATAAGAAAAATCCAATAAGCTCAATTTTAGTCATATATTTAGGCCAAAATGTATTCAGCCACATGTCTTTAGTAAAAAAAATGTCAATAAGCGTATATTTATGGGTTTGCGCAAAAATTATAGCGTCTACAAACTAGCGTACATTTTCTGGAATTTACACAGCTTCTAGTTTATGACTGCCCATCTCATTTCTTGAGGTGCTAAAATGGCAGGGCAGTACAACCCCCCCCCCCAAATGACCCCATTTTGGAAAGTAGACACCCCAAGGAAATTGCTGAGAGGCATGTTGAGCCCATTTAATATTTTATTTTTTTGTCCCAAGTGACTGAATAATGACAAAAAAAAACACATGCCATGGTTATATTTGGAGTTGCACCCCAAAATACATTTTGCTGCTTCTCCTGAGTACGGGGATACCACATGTGAGACTTTTTGGGAGCCTAGCCGCGTACGGGGCCCCGAAAACCAATCACTGCCTTCAGGATTTCTAAGGGCCGAAACTGTGATAGGCAGTGAGGAGTGAAATCAAAAATTTACACCCTTACAAAGCCTGAAGGCGGTGCTTGGTTTTCGGGGTCCCGTACGCAGCTAGGCTCCCAAAAAGTCTCACACATGTGGTATCCCCATACTCAGGAGAAGCAACAGAATGTATTTTGTGGTGTAATTCCACATATGCTCATGGCATGTTTGAGCAATATATCATTTAGTGACAACTTTGTGCAAAAAAAAAAAAAAAAAATTGTCTTTTTTCCGCAACTTGTGTCAAAATATAAAATATTCCATGGACTCGACATGCCTCTCAGCAAATAGCTTGGGGTGTCTACTTTCCAAAATGGGGTCATTTGGGGGGGTTTTGAACTGTCCTGGCATTTTATGCACAACATTTAAAAGCTTATGTCACACATCACTCACTCTTCTAACCACTTGAAGACAAAGCCCTTTCTGACACTTTTTGTTTACATGAAAAAAAAAAAAAATTTTTGCAAGAAAATTACTTTGAACCACCAAACATTATATATTTTTTTAAAGCAAAGGACATGCAGATTAAAATGGGGGTGGGGGGGGTTTTGTTTTTTTTCACACAGTATTTGCGCAGCGATTTTTCAAACGCATTTTTTTTGTGGAAAAAACATCATAGCGTGAGGGAAAAAAATACAGATTACCGATCTGTTTACATCACATGATCAGCTGTCATTAGTTGACAGCTGATCACATGGTAAGGGGCTGGCGCTCTATGATCAGTCAAGTCTCATAGACTCAGTAATCACAGAGCGGGCCACGCGTGACCTGCAGGGACGCACAGGCAGCCCATGGATGGGAGGACATCCATGGACGCCCTCACGGCATTTGCAATTAAGGCCTGCACTGTAGCCATCTTTTGGCTATAGTGCAGGCGGCATGTAGGTAAATTAAAAAAGTAAAAAGTGTAAACATTTGTTAAAATTGAATTAATACAAAAAAAAAGGATTTGTAAAGGCACCCTTGTCCCCCTGCACATACAAGCAATTGCAGACATGCATGTAGGTCCGGTGCAGTGATTGCACCACACATGTGATGTATTGCCGTGAACGTCAGAGTGAGAGCAATAATTCTAGGGCATAATTCATGACTTTCTCTAAACTGATAACATGCAGAGGCTTTTACAGTGTCAACTATGGACAATTTTAGGCACTGTAGTGTCTCACCATTTCACGGAAGTGCACAGTTTTTTCTTGACATGGTTGGGATCTATTTACTAAATGCAACCCCATCTTTCACCTAAAAATTGGGTATTATATTGTGTTTGTGTGCACTAAAATTAATTTAAGTATATTTTTTTCCTGAAACGTTGAATTAGATTAAAACCTGCACAAATATTTTGTGACATAAAACATTGCAACAACCATCATTTTCTTCTCCAAGGCCTCTGCTTTCAGAAAATATATCATGTTCGGGGGTTCTAAGTATTTTTCTAGCAGAAAATGCAGAATTCAGCATGTGTGAAAAAAAAATAAAAACTGCCCTGGTAGGCAAGCAGTGAATCTAATAGTTGTGGGCTGTCAGTGTAGAGAACTTACATATAATTTGTAGGGGTCCTATTCTTTGGTCTATGGGCTTCCTCAGACTTGGATGCTGCACTCTGCACATGAACTCTGACCTCTGATCTTCTGGCAGTGTTGGGGTGAAGAGCAGACTGGCTGTACAGCTGTATGTGTTATCTGACTGTCTCTGGTGATCACTGGTTTCACTCTTGTATTTATTGTTATCAACAGCAACAAATCTGTCTGTCCCCATCTTCTTCTTATTCCATTCCACAGTCAGATCCTCAGGGAAATATCCAGAGATTTTCACTTGTATTTTGGATTTCGTTTTGTTCTTTATGTTGGACAAATTTATATCTTCAATCTGTGGACGCCAAGGAAGATCTGGAAGGTAATCACAATTATTAGTCCAATAACACAAACATTATAACAGAAACAAAGACATGTTATTATGTACATCTCAAGTAAGGTATGCTATAAGAGAAATTATCTGGTTGTCTGGTAGGTGCTTCTCCTATTAACCTCTCAGAACGAGAAATTAAATGCTGCTTATATCTGTAAAAAAGTGGGGAGGGGGGGGGGCTTATCCCAAACCCTTTTTAGGTTAGATAATTTTGTCTCAGATTTCACTCTATGCAAAAGACACACCCCTCCTAAAACTCAATTTGCATCTAGAATATGGCAACTTGCTGACTTGACTAATTCACAGGCAGTTTAACTCATGGGGAAGGCTGAGAAGTAAAATCCAGTCTTTGTTTATTGCAGCTGGGCACATACAGATGATGTTAATTGAGCTAATTTTGAAGGTCAAAAGCAAATGTTCACCGTTTAAAAAAAGAAAAAAAAAGACAAGTGTTCTTGAAATTTTCTTTATTCTATATGGGTGAGAACTGTACTGCTCTAGACCCATAGTGCTGGGAGTGGTTAGTGTGGGGCTGCACTAAGAAAAGAGGGATACACAGGGACATACAAAAACACTACAAAAATAAATGATAAACCAGGACAAACACAGTGAGTTCACGTATAGTAAATGTCTCAGCTGTAATGAGATGGAGCTTTATTGGTCTAGCCTGTTACACACATTGAACCAGAAAACACTAAGGGGCTGATTTATCGAAACTGAAGTGTACAAAATCTGGTGCAGCTCTGCATAGAAACCAATCAGCTTCCAGGTTTTTTGTCACAGCTTAATTCAACAAGCTGAAGTAGAAGCTGATTGGCTACCATACAGAGCTGCACCAGATTTTGAACTCTCCAGTTTTAGTAAATCAACCCCTAAGAATCACCTACAAAATCCTGGACTGATGAGCAACTATAACACTGGGGACCTCTGATGAGCGTCAAGATATGTTATGTAGGGAGTGACGTGTTAACATACTGTGATCTGACATGCTAACAGATGGCACAGGTGACGTGTTCCATGTTCTGACACAATGACATGTACCAGCAATGCTGACAGAGTGATGTGTAGTGACAGTGCTGGCTTCTTGATTTATTACTAACGTTGTCACTGCTGTGTTTAGACACTGAGAGGAGCTTCTTATAATTTACATCTTTTCCACAATTCCGCTAATAGGCAGGTAGTGGGATCTTTGCTGTATATCGCTTCTACTTAGAAGAAGAGAGAGCCTGTATATGGGGGCCAATGGAGGCGGCTTCATTACTCTGGAGGGCCAATGAGAGCCCAAATTCTGAGCCCAGTTCCCATCAGGAACACCATCTGCATGGAGTTTTAAAGTCCATTTCACTCTATGTTGAAAATAATATAGAAGTGCAGCACAATGGTTCAACAGTTATCACTTCTGTCATGAAGCATTGGAGTCCTGGGTTCAGGTCCTGGTCAGGTTTCCTCCCTCACAACAAAGATGTACAAGTGGGTTAATGGGCTCCTGTCTAAAATTTACCTTAATGTGATATTCTACAGAGTGCACCCAAGATGGCTCCCCCAACAGCAGATAAAGGGCTTTGAGTCCCCAAGAAGAATAGTGATGTAGAAGTTTCAATTATTTCTAATACAAACATTTTTTGGTCCAGTTATCAACAGGTATTATATAACCGAACAGGGATAGTAGAAAACCTATTTCAGGTGAACCCAGTCTCCATTATTAGAAAGTTATCAGTAACAACAATTGATATAATCTGCTGTATTCATGTATTACCTGATCTCTTTAGTACGATCCTCTGAGGATGTATCGCTGATTGATGCTCCCAGATCACATAGACAGGAAAGCAGAGAGGTCGGGGCAATGTGCACACACTGGTAACATCAAATGTTTCACCATCCGCAGACTTTGCCGGTTTGCCATCAGACTTTAGCTTAGTTTGTTGTTCTGTGTTCCAAGTGATGGTAATATCACAAGGGTAGAATCTCTTCAGAGTCAGAGTACATGTCACCTCTCCTGATTCACTGAGGGAGAATCTCATAGGTTCTATCTCCTGTGGAGCCACTAGACATAAATAAAAATCACATTACACTCAAATTTTTATATCAAATACAATACCACAGTGTGTATTTAATTGGTTTTACACCTCTGAAATGAATAATGAACAAAGCATTCTGTCCTCTATCCAAAGCCCTAGTATGATTTCTATCTCCTCTCTCATTCCTTTGCTATATGCATGAGTCACTTCTGACAGTCTATGCAGCCAACAGACAACCCTGGAGATGGCCTGCCCCACCCCAGCACACAGCAGGTGATTAACATCCTCAGCTGTGCATTTTTGAGACTGTGTAGAAGGGTGCGTCCATTTCCCTCCACTCAGGTTTTAGATTACACTCAACTCTGCTTTATGCCCCTTTCACACTACTGGGACTTCAAAGTTGCATGATTTTGCCGTGATTTTACGACGATTTGCGGCCATGATTTTGTTGCGATTTCAGGGAGACTCGAGGTCTATGAACCTGAACTCGCATCAAAGTCAGACCAAAGTAGTGCAGGGACTACTTTGAAGTCGGCAGGACTTGAAGTTGTACGAATATGAATGGTAGTCATTGGAAATCATGGGAAACGACTTGTCATGCTACTTTGCAGTGCCAAATCGTGGGACGAGTCATACAAATGTGAAAGGGGCCTTATGCTGTGCAGTGTGCGACATCAGATCCCTGACCCCTGCCTTTGCAGCTGGGAAAAAGTTATGTAAGATGAGAGAGAGCTGCAGATAAACAGGTACAACGTATGTAGGCGGATTTGTTTAACCTCTGTTTATCACCTGAGGCCAGTCACTTCACTGGGTATATGTAAGAGTTTACAAACACCAAGGTAACTACATGCCGACCAGCCGCCATCATAATACGGCAGCAGGTTGGCTCCCCTGCGCAAATCGGCATAGCTGGACACTTTAAGGGGTAAAGGGGGCATGCGCGAGCCCGCCGCGTGACATAGGAGCTGATGCATGTGCCTGGCGGCTGCGATGCTTGCCGGGCACCCGCAATCGCTCCTGGGAGAGACAGAGCGAAGATTTAGCAATGTAAACAGACAGATATCCGTTCTGTCAGGAGAGAGGAGACAGATCTGTTGTTCCTATTGGTTAGGAACAATGATCGGTCTCATCCTCCAGAAAGCTCCCATCCTCCCACAGTTGGAAACACACATTTAACCCCTTGATCGCCCCCTAGTGTTAACCCTCCTGGCTGTATTCCCGAGTGTGGTAACCCCGAGCCACACTCAGGATCGCATCGCAGGATCCAGGTACAGTTACTTACCTTGTCCCCAGGATCCTGCGATGTCTCCCTGCTGTGTGAGCGAGCCGTCCTCCACTCGATCTATCATGGAGCCGAGCTCCGTTCCCTGTGAGCGTTGCGACGCACGGGGACGGAAAACGGCGCCAAATTCAAAAAGTAAAACACACAGTATAGATACAGTACACTGTAATCTTACAGATTACATTGCTGTATCAATTTATTTCACATCCCTTTTGTCCCTAGTGGTTTCTCCAGTGCCCTGCATGCAGTTTTATATTATAAATACTGTTCTTTCTGCCTGGAAACTGGAGATTGTTCATAGCAACCAAAACCGTCCCTTTACATCAAAAGTGGTTTTAGACCAGCTAGAAAACAGCGATAATAAATTGGAATCACTTGCAGAATTGAGCGATAGTGATTTGTGGGGAAATCCGTCATCAAACACTGAAAGTAATGACAGCGACAATTCTGCAACTGAGCAAATTTCAGTATTTTTGATTTGATTACATTATTGAATAATTTTTATTATTATATTATTATTTGTTATAATTATTTTATAGTTTTTTTATTAAATTATAATTTATGAATTCGTTTTTCAAACTTTATCATACCCGGAAAGTCTACTAGACTCTTGTTTGGACAGATTTAAGTGTGTTATTCCTAATGCTGCGTACACACGAGTGGACTTTACGGCAGACTTTGTCCGGCGGACTTTTCGACCCACTTTCCGAATGAACGGACTTGCCTACACACGATCAACCAAAGTCCGACGGATTCGTACGTGATGAAGTATGACCGGACTAAAACAAGGAAGTTCATAGCCAGTAGCTGCCCTATTGACGGTTTTTGTCCGTCGGACTAGCATACAGACGAGCGACTTTTCGACCGGACTCGAGTCCGTGGGAAAGATTTGAAACATGTTTCAAATCTAAGTCCGTCAATCTTTTGAGAAAAAAAAAACGTCAGCTGGAGCCCACACACGATTGAATTGTCCGACGGACTCCGGTACGCCGGACCAAGTATGCCGCACCAAGTATGCCGGAAAGTCCGCTCGTGTGTATAAGAATTACAGGCCTACAATATAAAATGCCAAATTACCATGCAAAATAATTGTACCGCTTTCAGCATAAAAAATCTGACATAAAAAAAAAAAAAAAAAATCTGACATAATCATACTGCCAGGGAGGTTAACCCCTTCCCTGCCAATGACATTTATACAATAATCAGTGGCTATTTTTAGCTCCGATCGCTGTATAAATGTCAATGGTCCCAAAAAAGTGTCCGACTCTGTCCGCCGCAATGTTGCAGTCCCGCTAAAAATCGCTGCCATTACTAGTAAATAAAAAATTAATAATAAAAATGCCATAAATCTATACCCTATTTTGTAGACGCTATAACTTTTGTGCAAAGCAATCAATATACGCTTATTGCGATTTTTTTTTTTTTTAACAAAAATATGTAGAAGAATACATATCGGCCTAAACTGATGAAGAAATTTGCTTTTATTTTTTATTTTTTTGGATATTTATTATAGTAGAAAGTAAAAGATATTGTGTTTTTTTTCCAAAATTGTCACTATTTTTTGTTTATAGCGCAAAAAATAAAAACTGCAGAGGTGATCAAATACCACCAAAAGAAAGCTCTATTTGTGGGAAAAAAAGGATGTCAATTTTACTTGGGTACAACGTCGCACGACCGCAAATTGTCAGTTAAAGCGACGCCATATCGCAAAAAATGGCCTGGTCAGGAAGGGGGTAAATCCTTCCGGGGCTGAAGTGGTTAAAGTGATATGTAAAGTGCTGTGCAACTGTTGGAGCTATATACATCCTGTATAGTAATACTAATGTTTAATATAACAGTTTTTGCCAATTTCCAGGATTCACGTTACCATTTAACCTCAAAAATAACAGCTGCAGCCTACATTATCAGAATACTTCCTCTTACTGTCACTGGAAATGCTTTTTTGAATTTTATGTGAACGTGTCTATTCCATCAATATACAGTAACATCCTAATAGTTGTGGGTTGTCAGTGTAGAGAACTTACACATAATTTGTAGAGGTCCTACCCTGTTTCCCCGAAAATAAGACCTAGCGTGATAGTAGGTGATGGCTGCAATATAAGCCTTACCCCCCAAATAAGCCCTACCCTGTTTCCCTGAAAATAAGCCCTACACTGAAAATAAGACCTACAAGGACTTTAACTAGGGCTTATTTGGGGGGTAAGGCTTATATTGCAGCCATCACCGACACTTACGCTAGGTCTTATTTTCGCTGAAACAGGGTATTCTTCTCTCTATGGGCTGCCTCAGACTAGGGTGCTGCACTTTGCAGATGAACTCTGACCTCTGATCTTCTGGCAGTGTTGGGATGAAGAGCAGACTGGCTGTACAGCTGTATGTGTTATCTGATTGTCTCTGGTGTTCACTGATTTCACTCCCAAACCCTTTTTTTAGGCTGATTATTTTGCTATGTCTCAAATTTCACTATGTAAAAGACACACCCCTCCTGAGACTCAGTTTCCATCTAGAATATGGCAACTTGCTGACTTGAGTAGATTCACATTTTTTTGCTCATCGCTGCAGTTAAGGTGAGCTCTATCCTGCCGGCGGCGTCCCATGTTCATCTCCGGACGTTTGGCGGAGTGCGCATGCCTGTAAGGGCCCGGCTCGCGCACAACGTCATGACGTCACGCGCATTGCGGCGGAGATGACGACAGTGGTCGGGGCCTGTTGGCCTTCCAGGACGCCGAGGGAGCCACACAGGGGCCGCTCCATCAGCGGTTCCAGCGCCAATCCTTCCGGGTTTTTTATTTTTTTTTATTTTTTTTTCTTCTTGTGGGCGGTGTGGGTGGGGGGTTTGCACCTGCACATGATTATCCCATTTGCCTGAATTTGGATATAAAGGGAGACTGGAGGCCTGACAATCAGATCATGATCTCCTACAGGCCAGGATGAATGCTACTGCTGCCAGGTTCTTTCTACACTAGAGCCCCTATTTTTGCATGATCGCCACCAAGCTTATCACATTGAACTTATCAACAAGTCCAGCATTACCTCCAGCCTACACGATTTATACAACTGATAAGGTAAACTTCTTGTTATTTCACCTTTATTCCACACAGCACTTTCCACCACCCTACATACACATTTTCACATTTTGATTGGCTTTTCACCTAATTTTAGACTTTTATTACTTTTTAGTTTACTTTTCTTTTAATTTTTGTTTTCACACAGTAGGCACCAAGCAAGCACCATGTCATGCTACCACATCATGCACCACCTCATTCACACTACCCTCCACCACATAATGCACTCCTCTCCATTTAGGCCATCGTTGCTGTTGTTTTTTCTTTTTTTTTTTTTTTTTTACACACAACCTTCCCCCTCTTTTTCACCCATTTCATCCTTCTTATTTACCTATCCATTATAATAGACCTACCATACCACTGCATTGTTGGATCACACAATCATTAAATTTTGTCGATTACATTTATGGGATGAAATTAACATCTCAATATATTTACATAGTAAAAATCCTATCCACGCCAGTCTCCACATAGACAAATTGGAAACACTCAGTACATTACCAAGTTAATTATTAAACTTCCTCTAACTAATACATGGCTATTCTTGGGTTTCTGTTGCAGGTGTGGGCTCCTCCCCCTCATCTCCCCTCCCCCCCCTCCCGGGGGGGCGCGCTAAGTGTGGCTCCTTGTAAGCCCCCTGAGGCTCGCTCTCCTGGGAGAGTGAGGGTGGCCCCCGAGCCCTCCGGTGTTTCCATTGGCCCTCAGCACATATCCTGGACTAGAGAACACCCATTCCACCACTTAGCGGTAAAGACTCATTATCTTGGTTTAATCCAAGTGATGCACAATAATATATATATTTATCTATTTGAATTTAATTTATGTAATTCTTTTTTAGATCCAACTGTCCCCCTGAAGAGACCATATACAGGTCGAAATGCGTCGGGGCTTGCTATTTATGTAACATTATGTAACCTAACTATGTGTATTAATATGTGTTTGTTACTGCACTGGGGAATAAGATGTGTGTTACTGTACCAGATGATTCTCTATACTGTACTTCAAACCATGATATTGAATAAAACTTTTTATACATCCATTAAGAACTTCTTTTCATTATGTGCATTGCTGTTTTAAAGCCCCATGGGGAAAATAATTTTTCTTTAATCCAATTTTGGGGTGTGCAGCCTTTCTTGTCTCTTTTTATATGTGTCTTCCTTTTTTCATACACATAAAAGTTCATTGATAAAAACGGCATGGAAATTCCCCACAGGGGAACCCCGAACCAAAATTTATTTAAAAAAATGACGTGGGGTGTCCCCCTAAATTCCATACCAGGCCCTTCAGGTCTGGTATGAATATAAAGGGGAACCCCGGCCAAAAAAAAAAAATGGCGTGGGGTCCCCCTCAAAATCTATACCAGACCCTTCAGGTCTGGTATGGATTTTAAGGAGAACCCCGTGCCAAGATTTAAAGAAAAATGGCGTGGGTCCCCCCAAAAATCCATACCAGACGCTTATCCTAGCACGCAACCTGGCAGGCCGCAGGAAAAGAGGGGGGGACGAGAGAGCGCCCCCCCCTCCTGAACCGTACCAGGCCACATGCCCTCAACATTGGGAGGGTGCTTTGGGGTAGCCCCCCAAAACACCTTATCCCCATGTTGATGAGGACAAGGGCCTCATCCCCACAACCCTGGCCGGTGGTTGTAGGGGTCTGCGGACGGGGGGATTATCGGAATCTGGAAGCCCCTTTAACAAGGGGACCCCCAGATCCCGGCCCTTCCCCCTGTGTGAAATGGTAAGGGGGTACAAAAGTACCCCTACCATTTCACTAGAAAACTGTCAAAAATTTTAAAAATGACAAGACAATGTTTTTGACAATTCCTTTATTTAAATGCTTCTTCTTTCTTCTATCTTGTCTTTATCTTCTTTTCGGGCTGCTCCGCATTCATAATGGCATGGAGGGAGGCTCCCGCTGTGTGATGCTTCTCCTCTTCTGATGGTTCTTAAATAAAGGGGGGGAGGGCCACCCGGTGACCCCGCCCCCTCTGACGCACGGTGACTTGACGGGACTTCCCTGTGGCATTCCCCATGACGCCACAGGGAAGACCCGTCAAGTCACTGTGCGTCATAGGTGGGCGGGGTCACCGGGTGGCCCCGACTCCCATTATTTAAGAACCGCCAGAAGAGGAGAAGCGTCACACAGCTGGAGCCTCCCTCCATGCCATCATAGATGTGGAGCGGCCCGAAAAGAAGATGAAGACAAGAAGATGAAGAGAAGAGCGGGAGCCTCCCTCCATGCCATCATGGATGCGGAGTGGCCCGAGGAGAAGGGAAGAAGACGTCGACGCCGCGGAGGAGATGCCGGACGAGAACACCAGAGGAAGAACCAGAAGTACCAGAAGAAGAAGAAGATGGAGGAAGAAACCGAAGGAAGATAGAAGAAAGAAGAAGCATTTAAATAAAGGAATTGTCAAAAACTGTCTCTTGCTATTTTTAACATTCTTGACAGTTTTTTAGTGAAATGGTAGGGGTACTTTTGTACCCCCTTACCATTTCACACAGGGAGGAGGGCCGGGATCTGGGGGTCCCCTTGTTAAAGGGGGCTTCCAGATTCCGATAAGCCCCCCGCCCGCAGACCCCCACAACCACCGGCCAGGGTTGTGGGGATGAGGCCCTTGTCCTCATCAACATGGGGACAAGGTGTTTTGGGGGGCTACCCCAAAGCATCCTCCCAATGTTGAGGGCATGTGGCCTGGTATCGTTCAGGGGGGGCGCTCTCTCCTCCCCCCCCTCTTTTCCTGCGGCCTGCAAGGTTGCGTGCTCGGATAAGGGTCTGGTATGGATTTTTGGGGGGACCCCATGCCATTTTTTTTAAATTTTGGTGCGCGGTTCCCCTTAAAATCCATACCAGACCTGAAGGGTCTGATATAGATTTTGAGAAGCACCCCATGCCATTTTTAAAAAAAAATTTGGCCGGGGTTCCCCTTATATCCATACCAGACCTGAAGGGCCTGGTATGGAATTTAGGGGGACCCCCCACGTCATTTTTTTAAAATTTTGGTTCGGGCTTCCCCTGTGGGGAATTCCCATGCTGTTTTTATCTATGTGTATTGTTGGACCGGCAATGCATTAATAGCCGCGAGTAGTTTTAAATTACTTTTTTTCCTTTGAAATGTCATTTTGCTGTCAGACTGTTCTAAACACGGGAAACATGCGCCCCTTTACAGGCATACTATAGACACCCCCTAGGTACGAAATTTAAAGGGATATTACACTTTTATTGTTTCACTTTAAGCATTATTAAAATCACTGCTCCCGAAAAAATGGCCGTTTTTAAAACTTTTTTTTGCATTGATCCATGTCCCCTGGGGCAGGACCCAGGTCCCCAAACACTTTTTATGACAATAACTTGCATATAAGCCTTTAAAATTAGCACTTTTGATTATTCATGTTCGTGTCCCATAGACTTTAACGGTGTTCAAACAAATTTTTTGCAAGTTCTGGTGCGAACCGAACAGGGGGGTGTTCGGCTCATCCCTAATAGTAAATGTCCCAGCTATAATGATATGGAGCATAATTGGTCTAGCCCCGGGGTGTCCAAACTTTTTTCAAAGAGGGCCAGATTTGATGAAGTGAAGATGCGTGAGGGCCGACCATTTTGCCTGACATTCTTTGAACCATTAAAATTCGGTCTAAGTGTGTTTGTTCGAGCACTAATACACGGCCCAACAAGAATTCTCTTGCCTTTGTCGCTGTGTGTGAGTAAAGAGAAAAGCTCAGGCATATTATTTGGATATACCGTATTTATTGGCGTATAACACGCACCTTCATTTTAAGAGGGAAGTTTCAGGAAAAAAACTTACATTTTAAATAGAGAACTGTGAAGCAAAATAAGGGTCAGTGCCCATCTGCAGACTCACAAGTACCCATCTGCAGATCCACCATTGCCATGAATGCAGCACCCTCAATTGCCATGAATGCAGCACCCCTAATTGCCATGAATGCAGCACCCCTAATTGCCATGAATGCAGCACCCACCTTTGCCAGGAATGCAGCACCCACCATTGCCAGGAATGCAGCACCCACCATTGCCAGGAACGCAGCACCCACCATTGCCAGGAATGCAGACTCACCATTGCCAGGAACGCAGCACCCACCATTGCCAGGAACGCAGCACCCACCATTGCCAGGAATGCAGACCCACCATTGCCAGGAATGCAGCACCCACCATTGCCATGAATGCAGCACCCTGCATTGCCATCAGTGCACCCAGATTGATGCCCATCCATCTGCAGCTTTGGAGGGGACAGGGAGGGGGCGGGACGAGTGCCAAAAGATTACATACAGGAGAAGCTCCTGTTTACACGGTGGCCTCTTTAATAGAAAGTCCTGCCTCTTTTGATAGACAGAACAGTCGTCCAATGGCAGAGCAGGAGGCGGGACACCCTATTACAAAGGCCACCCGTAAGCAGGAAATTCTCCTCCTGTATGTACGACACTCGTCCCGCCTCCTCCCTGTCTCCTCCAAGGCAACCAGCATATATTTTTTTGTGGCCCCGGCGCTAGGAGATCGTCGGGGGCCACAAAAGATATATATGTCCAAATAACCGGGCGGGCTGTTCAAAACCAAAACGCGGGCCGCGATGGGCCCGGGTGCTGGACTTTGAACATGCCTGGTCTAGCCTGTTACACAGATTGAACAGAGCCAGAAAACACTAAGGGGATGTATTACTATAACTGAAGGGTACTAAATCTGGTGTAGCTCTGTATAGAAACCAGATTCCATGTTTTTCGTCAAAGCTTAATTCAACAAGCTGAAGTTAGAAGCTGATTGGCTACCATACAGAGCTGCACTAGATTTTGAACTCTTTAGTTTTAGTAAATCAACCCCTAAGAATCACCTACAAAATCCTGGACTGATGAGCACCTATAACACCTCTGATGAGCGTCAAGATATGTTATTTAGGGAGTGACATGTGTTAACATACAGTGATCTGACATGCTAACAGATGGCACAGGTGACGTGTTCCATGTTCTGACACAATGACATGTACCAGCAATGCTGACAGAGTGATGTGTTGTGACAGTGCTGGATTCTTGATTTATTACTAGCGTTGTCATTGCTGTGTTAAGTCACGGAGGAGCTTTGTATAGTTGACATCTTTTCCACAATTCCGCTAATAGGCAGGTAGTGGGATCTTTGCTGTATATCGCTTCTACTTAGAAGAAGAGAGAGCCTGTATATGGGGGCCACTGCAGGCTGCTTTATTACTCTGGAGGGACAGTGAGAGACTGAATTCTGAGCCTGGTTCTCATCAGGAACACCATCTGCATGGAGTTTTAAAGTCCATTTCACTCTAAGTCAGTAGCGGCCCGTCCATGGGGGGCACCCGGACGAGGCCCCACCCCCAACCTCCCCCCCCCCCACCCCCCTGGCCTTTACAAAAAAAATGTAAACATGGCCCTTTAAAAAATGTAAAAAAAAAGAGGTCCTTAAGTGCACTATGGGAAGCGCCAATCACGAGATTAATCCCCTTGTGTTCAGTGGAGAGGAGAGGCCCCTCCCCTCTTCACTGAATACACAGAGAAAGCCAGGAACTAGCTGCTGCTAAAGGGGATGGAGATAGATGAGCCATGAAAGAGATGTAATAAGATGAATGTACTGTAACATAGGGGACATTGATGTGAGGAGGACTCTGCTGCTGATGGGGACACAGATGTAAGGAGAGACTCTGCTGATGGGGACACTTATGTAAGGAGGGATTCCACTGGGGCGTGGCCTGGAGAGTGATGGGGTAGGACGTGTTTAGGAAGAGCTCCGCTTGCCCATACTTTTGCAACACAATCCTGCTGAAATCCGGGCGATCCTAACCTGACTGTAGTGATCAGCAAGCCTGTTCTGTTCCCTGACTGGCCATCGAGGTAATCTGGCCTTTTGGAGCGCCATCCGCGGCCGCGATCGCCGGATCTCCCCGCCTGGGGACTGCCTGTAGGACAGACCGTGGCTTCGGCCTAGTCCATGGAGCGGCGGCCATCTTGCTGCACCCGGCGGCGGCCCTGACACAATTTCTGGCCACATCCTGCTCCCCAGAGACCCCTGATTAGCTGCCCTGGCCACCGGACCACCTGTGGACACTGCCACAGCAACTTTAAGCCCTGTAGCAGCTTGCTGAGGCCCCGACCTGCTGCCTGGAGTGGCGGCCATCTTGCTACACCCGGTGGCAGCTTCTATTCATTTCCCTGCCACAGCTTGCTCCCTGGAAGCCCCTGGTTACCTGCCCTGGCCACCGGACTACCTGTGGGCACTGCCACAGCATTTCTGCACCCTGTAGCTGCTGGTTGGAGGGTCTGGGGCCCCGTCCTGGTCTCTGGAGCAGCGACCATTTTGCTGCACCTAGGATCACCTCCACCCCTGGCACTCACTTGTGGAGGATTCCTTAAGCAGCATCAGCAGCAGGTCTTTAAGCCGACGGATTCTTCACATGCACCGCCGATCATCACGGCCAGCCAGAGGAAGGGGTAAGCAGTTGAAATTTTCCCCCGAACTGGTGGAGACAGAGGCGGCCTGTGTAGGTCGCGTGGGGTCCGGGAAGCACGCCATTAGCGACATGGCGTCCCAGACAGAACAGCCAGAGCAGTCCCCTTCTACGCAGCCGGGCCTGGCTGATGTCCTGGCTGCTATAGGAAACTGCCAAGCCTCCCTTACTACCCTTACCTCCAAGGTAGATGCTGTGCAATTAGATGTTGGTCTAATAAGGCTGGACATGGATAAAATTAGAGGCAGACTTTCTGTTGCGGAACAGCGCCTGGGGCAAGTGGAGGACACTGTAGAGTCTCATGGAACAGACTTAAGGGCCCTGCAAACCAAAATTAGAGCACTGGAATATAAATCCGAAGATGCGGAAAACCGTAATAGGAGGAACAACCTCCGTATTGTAGGTCTGGCGGAGGGAGCTGAGGGGAAATGTCCGACGGAGTTTATTGAAGGCCTACTACGTTCCCTCCTACCAGGGGCTCAATTTTCACCTTTCTATGCGGTGGAGCGGGCTCACCGGATCCCTCCCAAGCCGGGCCCTCCTGGAGCACCGCCACGCACATTTATCCTAAAGTTTCTGAACTTTCGTGACAGGGATGAGGTGCTACGGGCTGCTAGAGTACAGGGAGAAATACGCCATCAAAATAACAAGCTACTTATCTTCCCTGACTACTCTGTTGAAACTCAAAAGCTCAGACGCTCCTTTGACCAGGTGAAGGCTGCCATGCGTCTTAAGGGCATTCAATACAGTGTTCTGTTTCCAGCACGATTGAGGGTCCAAGACGGGGAAACCACCAGATTTTTTACTTCCCCCAGGGATGCTAACGCATGGCTGGAATCATTGCCCCCTAATCGTTAAACGCTGCAACATGCTCTTCTGTACTTCTGCTCTGAATATGGGCCGCTGATTGTTTAAATCTCAACAGGGGACTTAACCTTGCACCCGTTGTGCCTTTTGTATTCCCTGTCGGTATACAATATAAGTGTTGTGCCCCTGGCTATGCCAGGTGATATCTACTCTCAAGCTTGCCACTGTTTGAATCTACTGTGGGATAACCTTTTTTGTTCTTTACAAGATGTTCCTGAGATGTTGGGATTTTTAGAGATGAAGATTAACTATGATATACTGATTTACTGCAGCAATGTCCTGTTTGGCTCTCTTGGAAGCTCAGATTTCAGTGATGACCTTAATCCCTGAAGGGGGGCCACTGGCGGACTCTAGTGACCATTACACGTATTGCAGGTTCACTTCTCCCTCTTCTTTCACTTGCAAGAGATATGCACCCTTTATTGTGAATGCCAAGGCTGGAATTCCACTCTGGGAGACAATCAATTGCTAACCGCATTAGAAGGAGACAGCACTTTGCCAGATTGACTGCCTAGAGTTTGACATACCCTGTCTTCCTGGGCTACAGAATGGTCTTCCTCATTTATCCTGAACAGAGAACATATTCTATTTTATTTTTTTATTTTTTCTATTCTGCATGTGCTGCTAGTTTAATCCACACATCTGCTCACCCACAATGGTCCAAAATGAGAAGGTTCGAAATAACCTTTGTTGGTTGGAACGCTATTTTTCTCCTAACTCTTAATGGCGGCGGAGTCTCTCGTCACCTTACGTGGACAATCCTCTCCACTAAGGGTCTACACCCACTGGTTCACGCTCCCTGAACTTGGGGTTTTATTTTTCTTTGTTGATGTTTGGGGAACAAGGCATTCCTAGGTTGGGGTGGGGGATGCGGGGAGGGGGGCGGGGTTTAATGCTGGGTTTGTTTTTGTTAACACTATTTTGTTGTTTCAGGTGCTTTAGATATGACACATGTTTGGTCCACGCTCCCTTTTATTGGGTGTTAATGCTTGGGGAACAAAGCATTCCTTGGTTGGGGTGGGGGATGCGGGGAGGGGGGAATGTTCTTGGGGGTTTTTCTTTTTGTTTTTTTTTGGTTTTCTTTTCTATGTGCTTTGGAGTGTCGACACGGGGAAGGTTTCTAGATATTGGAGTGTGCATGACAATTTATGTAATTGAGTGTGCGGATGCTGATCCCTCGGGTTGGGTGATCCGTGTACCCCTATCAATTCTACCACCTAATGGCTGAACTTAAAGTAATCTCATGGAACGTGCGAGGCCTTAATACTGCAGTGAAAAGATCCCTAGTGTTCAAGTTCCTACAAAAGCATCAACCGCAGATCTGTATCCTCCAGGAGACACATCTGCAGGGTATCAAAACCATTTGCCTTAATAAGACTTGGGTCGGCCTACATTACCACTCCACATTTTCCACGTATGCCCGTGGGGTCAGCATCTTAGTACACAAGACAGTGCCGTTTAGGCTTCTGGAAGTCAAAACAGACAAGGAGGGTAGATATGTAATTTTATATGCTAACATATATGACAAAACTGTGGTATTAGTTGGATTGTATATTCCCCCTCCAGCTAACGGTAGTATTCTTCATGAAGTCATGCAAACTGTGGTACAATATGATACAACTTTTGTTTATTTACTGGGAGATTTTAACATGGCCCCCTCGGTGGAACAAGATAGGTTGCACCAGTCGGCTCGTGACACTCCGGACCTCAGACAGTGGGCTGATCTTTATGCCCTCACTGATGTCTGGAGACACATATACCCGACCTCAAAGGTATTTACTTGCCACTCTGCTTCTCATAAAACTCTATCTCGAATTGATCTGATATATGCCTCATGCCCTGCCTTACAATTTGTTAAAGACATTTCTGTGCTTCCCAGGGGAATCTCTGACCACACGCCCCTCTGCCTGACGTTGACTTTGACTGCCCCCCCGGGCCCCCGGCTTTGGAGGCTGTCCAAGTTCTGGGCTGATGGCGAGCGACTACAGGAACCCCTTACAGCAGCCATTTGCAATTTTTGGACGGATAATGTGGATTCTGCCCCACCGACCGTGCTGTGGGACACCTTTAAGGCTTGGGCTAGAGGGGAGTTTATGACCAGTATTGCTCGCCTTAAACGTGACTCCGCTCATGAATTGGAGGAACTTGAGAGACGGGCGGCTATTCTGGAGGCTGACTTTGTCGCTAACCCGGGAGATGACCGATATAGGGAGTGGAAACGGGCTCTATGCAGACTCTCCACAGCTAGGATGGCACAAACGGATAAAGCGCTACTCTTTTCGGCCCAAAGAGTGTTCGAACATGGGGGGAAAAATGGGAAACTCCTTGCATGGTTGGCTAAGGGTAATATCCCAGCTACCCCTATTGGTTCCATCAGGGACAGTTCCGGCCAGTTACTCACATCCCCCCAAAATATTAACACTCGTTTTCGGGAATACTTCCGAGAGGTTTACTCCTCCAGGTCTGAGGCGTCTGACTCAGACCTGGCCAGGTTTCTAGATTCACTATCCATCCCTAACTTAACAGTGGAAGCCAGGGAAGAATTGGAGAAGGATATCTCGCTAGAGGAGATTCAGGTCGCTATGGGACATCTCAAGGGGGGGAAGGCTCCTGGGGCAGATGGCCTACCATCTGAAGTCTATTCCAACTTCAGCGAAATTCTAGCTCCTAAATTAACCTCGCTATTATCTAATTTTATGGCCCTAGAATCTTTACCAGAGTCCATGAACGAGGCAGTAATTGTGTTGATTCCCAAGCCGGGTAAGGATCCGCTAGAGTGTGCCTCGTACAGGCCGATATCGCTACTTAATGTAGACGCCAAGATCTTTGCGAAAGTTCTGGCTATCCGCTTATCTCACGTCATAGAAGACCTGATCGGTATAGATCAGACCGGATTTATGCCTGGCAAGGGAACCGATATCAATCTGAGACGTCTCTTTCTTAATCTTACCATTCCACATGACAATGTAGGGACCAGAGTTGTAGCCTCTCTCGACGCCGAAAAGGCGTTTGACTCTGTGGAGTGGAACTATTTGTGGCTGGTATTACAGAGATTTGGGTTTGGCCCTAAGTTTATACATGGCATTCGATTGTTGTATCAGGCCCCCAAAGCTAGGGTCCGTACAAATAATTGGGTCTCAGAGCCCTTTGATTTATTCCGCGGCACGAGACAGGGCTGCCCGCTCTCCCCCAGCCTGTTCGCTCTGGCATTGGAGCCACTGGCAATCTCAGTCAGGAGTGCTCCGGATGTCCTGGGCTTGCGGGTGGGTCTGTTGGAAGAGCGGCTGTCTCTGTACGCGGACGACGCGCTTCTATACCTGAATGATGCGGGCCCGTCTCTCCTTGCGGCCTTGAAAATCTTTGACAACTTTGGGGGGTTATCTGGTATAAAGATCAACTGGACCAAATCAGTACTGTTCCCTTTGGACGTCGCAGCTGCCTCTGGGCCATCATCCTCCCCACTACAGTGGGTGACGGAGTTTAAATATTTAGGGATAGTGATCACGAAAAACCCATCAGACTTTATAATTAAAAATTTGAGCCCTATCGTGAGTACGTTGCGTGCAAAGTGTTTGGCCTGGGCTGACTTGCCCTTAAATCTATTGGGACGCATCAACCTCCTTAAGATGATGATACTTCCTAAATTCAATTATGTTTTTAGAAATTCCCCGGTATGGGTCCCTGCTTCGTTTTTTAAGGAGATTGGTGGTCTGGTGGGAACCTTTATTTGGAGGGGTGGGAACCCCAGATTGGCGCGCTCCACTCTGTGGCTGCCTGCCTGTTTTGGAGGATTAGCCCTCCCCAACTTTCAGGTCTACTACTGGGCGGCTATGTTGGTGTCGGTTTACTGGTGGTTTCAAGGTTCTAAAATGAATGCGGCAGTCTGCCTTGAGACAAACTATTTGGGCTCCCTTACTGATCTACGTAACTTTCCCTATCGCGGTCCGGGTGCGTATACGCGAGTTCCCGAACCCACTCGGGCAACGTGGAGGGTGTGGGTGGCTGCAAGACGTAGATTCCTCTCTCCGGGTCAGTTATCGCCAGCGAACCCGCTATGGGGAAATCCAGCTCTTAAACACTTCCGGACTGTGCCTGACCCACAGCTTTGGGCCAGGTTCGGCATTACAACTATAGAACAAATTATGCCCAGAGGGGAATTGCTCTCTATCATGGAAATAATGACTAAATTCCAGCTGCCCAGAGGGATGAGGTTTAGATGTTTTCAACTAAGACATGCGGCACGGGCTCAGTTCCCTCAGACACCTTTGCTTCAGGCAGATCTCATTGAGGAGCTATTGGCGTCTGGAGATGTCTCTAAGCCCCTTTCCACCTTGTATGCTGTAGTCCTGGGCAAGGACTCTCCTAAAATAGCAAAACTATGGGACAGTTGGCACACCGACATTCCATCATTAGACAGAGAGGATTGGGAGGAATGTCTAGATAATGGCCCTAAACTGGTGATTGCATCCAAGGATAAATTAATCCAGGTCAAATTTATACATAGGACTTACTACACCCCACAGAGACTCCATCGCATATTCCCTGACAGAGACCCTATGTGTAACAAATGTAAGTGTCAAATTGGAACCTTTTTCCACATGTTCTGGGAATGCCCATTGATAGCAACATATTGGTGTGCAATATTTGCAGAGATAAATTCCAGGTTGCAAATATCCATACCAATCACTCCGGAGTTGGCCCTTCTCGGGATTCATGACAATGAACAAAGAGCCTATCATTTAAAATTGCTTGTTTCCTTTCTACTTTATTATGCCAAGAAGGAGATACTGATGAAGTGGACAGACCCCTCACCCCCGACCGTGTCGGCCTGGGAGGCACAGATTGAGGCAGCTATACCTATGTACAGAATCACATATATCAATCGAGGTTGTCCATGGAAATTTGAGAAAGTGTGGACACCTTGGCTCTCATCTTAGGGAACCACAGTGGATTTATGTATTATGTGGGGGGGAGGGAGGGGTAGTCCCCGGATACATGAGGTACTTTTCTCTGTGATCATCTTGTCTAAAATATTAATATATACTGATGTTTCACCTCCTACACATGTATGACACTGCTATGCGATTGCTCATGCTTATCTGTCATGTAATGTTCTGAATTATGTCAAGAGGTATTCTGTAACCTTCTTCCTTGTGATACAATAAAGCACACCTGTTTGTTAAAAAAAAAGGAGGGATTCCACTGATGGGGACACAGATATAAGGAGGGACTCCGCTGATAGGGACACAGATGTGAGGAGGACTCCGCTGCTGGGGACACAGATGTGAGGAGGGCTCCGCTGCTGGGGGCACCTTATGTAAGGAGGGACTCTGCTGGGGGCACCTGATGTAAGGACATACTCTGCTGGGGGCACCTGATGTAAGGATGGACTCCGCTGGGGGATCTGTTGTAAGGACGGACTCCACTGGGTGCACCTGATGTAAGGACGGACTCCACTGGGGGCACCTGATGTATGGACGGACTCCGCTGGGGGCACCTGATGTAAGGAGGGACTCCGCTGGGGGCACCTGATGGCATCTGGTGGCAGGCAACGTGGCAGGTGATACGCTCAGGGCTCCCACTGATTCTGCATTATGGTGAGTTGAATGATTTTATTTTATATTACAATGTAATAATAGAAATAATGCGCTTCAATCATCCTGACACCATAACAACCATGGTGCCAGGATGATTGAAGCGCTAACACCTGGTGTTTGAAGTATCTTTATCTGCTGATTGTTAAACCTTCTGGAATACACATATTTCTATTGTTGTGTAGGATCTGGGCCTGCTGTCACTCCATCTCTCTCTCCCTCTCTCCCTCCCTCTCCCTCCCTCGTTCATCTCAGACGCTAACCACACCCCTTAGAGCCACACCCATTCAAGTCACGCCCACTATTTTGCTGAAACCATGCAAATTTACTCCAAGTGGGAGGGGTCAAAAAGGAAGGGCGGGGTCTGGCGCCCCCCCATCCTAAAACTTCATCAGCCGCCACTGCTCTAAGTTGAAAAAAATATGGAAATGCAGGACAGTCATTCAAAAGTTAGCACTTCTGTAATGAAGCATTGGAGTCCTTGGTTCGGGTCCTGGCCAGGTTTCCTCCCAAACAACAAATATGTGCAAGTGGGTTAATCACTTCAATACCGGGCACTTTTACCCCCTTCCTGCACAAGCTAATTTTCAGCTTTTAGCACTGTCACACTTTGAATGACAACTGCACGTTTTTCTTAATTTCTGTTGTAAAATTTTGTAAATAAGTAATTTTTCTCCTTCACTGATGAGGCTGCACTGACGGGCATTGATGAGGCGGCACTGATGAGCAGCCTTAATGGGCACTGATAGGCAGCAATGATGGGCACTGATGGGCGACACTGATAGGCGGCAAAAATGGGCACTGATGGGCAGCAATGATGGGCTCTGATGGTTTGTTTGATCTTTGTTTATCACCTGAGGCCAGTCACTTCACTGGGTATATGTAAGAGTTTATGAACACTAAGGTAACTACTTGCCAGCCAGCCGCCATCATAATACGGCTCCCCTGCGCAAATTGGCGTAGCTGTACGACGGGTGCTTTAAGGGGTATAGGGGGCGCGTGAGCCCGCCGTGTGACGTAGGAGCTAATGCACGTGCTTGGCAGCCGCGATGTCTGCCGGGCACCCGCAATCGCTCCTGAAAGAGACAGAACGGAGATCTGTAAACACACAGATCTCCGTTCTGTCAGGAGAGAGGAGACCGATCTGTTGTTCCTATTGATTAGAAACAACGATTGGTCTCCTCCTCCAGGCAGTCCTATCCCCACACAGTTGGAAACACTCCCTAGGACACACATTTAACCCCTTGATTGCCCCCTAGTGTTAACCCCTTCCCTGCCAGTGACATTTATACAGTAATCAGTGGCCTAAACTGATGAAGAAATTTTTTTTTTTTTTTTTTTGGATATTTATTATAGCAGAATGTAAAAAATATTGTGTTTATTTAAAAAATGTTGCTTTTTTTTGTTTAAAGCGCAGAAAATAAAAACCACAGAGGTGATCAAATGCCACCAAAAGAAAGCTCTATTTGTGGGAAAAAAAGGATGTCAATTTTATTTGGGTACAGCGGCGCACGACCGCACAATTGTCAGTTAAATCGACGCAGTGCCGAATTGCAAAAAAATGGCCTGGCCAGGAAGTGGGTAAATCCTTCCGGGGCTGAAGTGGTTAAAGTGATATGTAAAGTGCTGTGCAACTGTTGGAGATATATAAATCCTGTATAGTAATAATAATGTTTATCAAATATATAACAGTTTTTGCCAATTTCCAGGATTCACGTTACCTTTTAACCAGTGGCGGTTGGTGAAGTTTTAGGATGGGGGGACGCTGGACCCCGCCCTTCCTTTTTGACCCCTCCCACTTGGTGAAAATGGGCATGGTTTCAGCGAAATAGTGGGCGTGGCTCTAAGTTGGTGTAGTTAGCGTCTGAGATGAACGAGGGATGGAGGGAGAGTGATGGAGGGAGAGAGATGGAGGGACGGTAGCCCCAGATCCTACACAACAATAGAAATATGTGTATTCTAGAAAGTTTAACAATCAGCAGATAAAGATACTCCAAACACCTGGTGTTAGCACTTCAATCATCCCGGCTCCATGGTTGTTATGGTGTCAGGATGATTGAAGCGCATTATTACTATTATTACATTGTAATATAAAATGAAATCATTCAACTCACCATAATGTAGGATCAGTGGGAGCCCCGAGCATGTCACTAGCCACGTCGCCTGCCACCAGATGCCATCAGGTGTCCCCAGCAGAGTCGCTCCTTACATGCAGCCTGTGTCACACAAAAAGCAACCAGCTGTGTGTAGAACATCTTATGTAGTACATGCCATGAATTACATGTTCTACATAGCATGTCCTACACATAGCATGTTCTTCTACACATAGAATGACATACACATAACATGTCCTCCACATGACATACACATAACATGTCCTCCACATGACATACACATAACATGTCCTCCACATAACATGACATACACATAACATGACATACACATAACATGACATACACATAAAACATGACATACACATAACATGTCCTCCACATGACATACACATAACATGTCCTCCACATAACATGACATACACATAACATAACATACACATAACATGACATACACATAACAGGAAATACACATAGCATGACATACACATAACATGACATATACATAACATGACATATACATAACATGTCCTCCACATGACATACACATAACATACACATAACATGACATACACAAAACATACACATAGCATGACATACACATAAAATGACATACACATAACATGACATACACATAACATACACATAACATGACATACACATAGCATGACATACACATAACATACACATACACATAACATGACATACAAATAACATGTCCTCCACATGACATACACATAACATACACATAACATGACATACATATAGCATGGCATACACATAACATGACATACACATAACATGACATACACATAACATACACATAGCATGACATACACATAACATACACATAACATACACATAGCATGACATACACATAACATGACATGCACATAACATACCATACACATAACATACACATAACATGACATACACATAACATGACATACACATGACATACACATAACATGACATACACATAACATACACATGACATACACATAACATGACATACACATAACATACACATGACATACACATAACATGACATACACATAACATACACATGACATACACATAACATGACAAACACATAACATGACATACACATGACATACACATAAAGCAGCCCAAACATATGTGTAGTCATGTATAGGACATCATGCTGCAGACACCCACTCCTGGCCAGAGAGAACACCTCAGATTGTAAGCTTAGTTGCTGTCATTATGGGATGGGGATGGATTCTCATTAGGTGATCAGTCACTGGATGGACGGCTTTAATTTGAGTGGGGTGGGTGGGGGAGGGAAGGAGGTCATTAGAGCAGCTGAAAAAAACTTCTTACCTTCCCCAGCCGGCCATCCTCATCATTCTCCGTGTCCTCTGTCATGCTGTTGGTGTGGATGGAGCGGAGGGATCACCAGCCAGATTCCAGTGCCCGGAGAGTCAGTCTGCACTCTGCAGTCCTCATACTTCCTGTTTCCTCTCTCTCTTGGGCGCAATGAGACAGAGAAAACAGGAAGTGACATCAAACAGAGATGTCAATCAAACCGCCCGGCCGTAGTAATATATACTACAAGCGCCGGGCGGAAGCTGCTCGGCGATTCGGGAAGCGCCACAAGGCAGGCTAAACGCCCGCAAATGCAGCGCCACGTCTACAATCTCGTGATCGCATAGACGTGGCGCTTCCCATAAGTGCACTGTGTCCGGCGTCGCACTGTATCCGGCGTCTGAACACAGTGCACTTAAGGACCTTCTTTTGTCATTTTTTTATATTTAAAGGGCCAGTTTTAAAAATGTTTTTTTTTTTACTTTTTTTTTTTTTGACTGCCTGGAGGGGGGGGGGGGGGGGGCGGCGGCGCCCAGGCGCCCCCTATGGACGGGCCGCTACTGCTTTTAACCTCAAAAATAACAGCTGCAGCCTACATTATCAGGATACTTTCTCTTACTGTCACTGGAAATGCTTTTTTGAATTTTTTGTGAACGTGTCTATTCCATCAATATACAGTAACATCCTAATAGTTGTGGGTTGTCAGTGTAAAGAAATTACCTGTAATTTGTAGGGGTCCTATTCTTCTTTCTATGGGCTGCTCCAGACTTGGATGCTGCACTCTGTAGATGAACTCTGACCTCTGGTCTTCTGGCAGTGTTGGGGTGAAGTGCAGACTGGCTGTACAGCTGTATGTGTTATCCGACTGTCTCTGGTGTTCACTGATTTCACTCTTGTATTTATTTTTATTAACAGCAACAAATCTGTCTGTCCCCATCTTCTTCTTATTCCATTCAACAGTCAGATCCTCAGGGAAATATCCAGAAATGTTCACTTGTATTTTGGACGGAGTGTTGAGTTTTAGGTCAGATGAATTTAGTTCTCCAATCTGTGGACACCAAGGAAGATCTGGAAGGTAATCAAAATTATTAGTCCAAATAAAATAAATATTATAATAACAGAAACAAAGACATGTAATTATGTACATTTCAAGTAATGTATGCTGTCAGAGATATTATCTGGTTGTCCGGTAGGTGCTTCTCCTAATAACCCCTCAGAATGAGAAATTAAATGCTGCCTATATGTATAAGAATGAGTCGGAGCGGGAGGGGGTATCCCAAACCCTTTTTAGGCTGATTATTTTGCTATGTTTACAATTTCACTATATGCAAAAGACACACCTCTCCTGAGACTCAGTTTCCATCTAGAATATGGCAACTTGCTGAATTGAGTAGATTCACAGGCAGTTTAACTCATTGGGAAGGCTCAATAGTGGAATCCAGTGTTATTTTATTGCAGCAGGGCACATACAGAGGATGTCAATCTGGTCTATTTTGAAGGTCAAAAGACAAATGGTTACCGTTTAACCACTTCAGCCCCGGAAGATTTTACCTCCGTAGCCTCCCTGACGGTATTCCTGAGTGTGGCTCGGGGTTAAATTTCAGTACCATTAGCGGTAACCCCGAGCCACACTCGGGATTGCATTGCAGGATCCTGGTGAAGTATACTTTCCTTGTCCCCAGAATCCTGTGATGTCCCCCCGCGGTGTCTGCGGGCTCCATCCTCCGTCCGAAGCCTCTGTGTGCTGGACTTCGTTCCCTGCAAGCGGCGCGACGCATGGGGGCGGAGCCTGTCGGCAGATTAAAAAAAAATTAAAAATCATAACACAGTACTGTAATCTTACAGATTACAGTACAGTATGAAATCATTTCACCTCCCTTTGTCCCCAGTGCTTTGTCCTATGCCCTGCATGCAGTTCGATATGATATATACTCTTCTTTCTGCCTGGAAACTGGAGATTGTCCATAGCAACCAAAAAGTGTCCCTTTACATCAAAAGTGGCTTTAGACCAGCTAGAAAACAGCGATAGTAAATTAGAACACTTGCAGAATTTAGCGATAGTGAATCGTGGGGAAATAATTTTATTGTTATTATAATATTTTTTTTTATTATTTATATTTATTTATTATATTATATTTTATGATTTTGTGTTTCAAACTTCATCATACCCGGTATAGCTACTAGACTCTTGTTTGGACAGATATAAGTGTGTTATTGCTAAGAATTACAGGCCTACAATATAAAACGCCAAATTTCCACGCAAAATAATTGTACCGCTTTCAGCACCTAAAATCTGACATAATCATACCGCCAGGGAGGTTAATGACCAGAGCATTTTTCGTGATATGGCACTGTGTCGCTTTAACTGACAATTGCGCGGTCGTGCTTCGCTGTACCCAAAGAAAATTGACGTCCTTTTTGTTTCCACAAATAGAGCTTTTTTTTTGTTTACAAACTTTTTATCTGGTACACTATGGTGGTACAAAATTTTTGACATGTGTCCAGTAAATTACAATATATAATAATCATTGGAAAATCTGGAATATAGTAATGCAAAAACATAGAAGAATATTAATTTCTTATATTTAATACATATGGTATACTAATAATCAGGCAGTGATTTAAGTGTGCATTTAGTGTTTAATTAGTGGTATTGAGTGAAGGTGGGTTATCTAAATGAGGTTTAAAAGGTGGTCAGAGTATATGAACCAGGGGTTCCATTTTTTCTCAAGTAAATGAGTGGTGTTGTGTAGGGTGTGAAAATGTTTTTCCATGAGATAAATGTTATTAGATTTTAGTTGAAAAATTGGTAGGTCTGAGGATTTCCAGTAAAGAGCTACAAGCCAATGAATATAGACACAGCTTGTATGAACTAGTCTTAGGTTGTGAATAGTTTTTTTAAATCAATCAATTTTTTTTTTATTTTTATAATGCTTATTTCGTACAAAATGATAAAAAGGAAGATAGTTTTCATACAGAAAAACAGTATGAGGATCTTATCGTCATTCCATTTCATTTTATACACATATTCACAAAAAGAAGCTTACAAATACAGAAAAAATAAAAAAACTCATATAACATTAACCACACACACCAACAATAAACATACACCTCGCAATAGTTTATTTTACTATGTTCAACTCCCATCATCTTAATATATTATAGATCAATCTCCTCATCCCCATCCTCCCCTATCCCCCACTCCCCCTCACCAACCCCTCCACTTAAGCCATCATACAGCAGATTACTTGAGTCGATCCAGTAATGCCAAATTTTGCTAAATCTCTGGGGGACTCCCCTATGTTTATATGTTAATCTTTAATTTTTTTAATATATAGTTTACCTTATTACTCCACTGTTTGTGAGTTGGTGAAGTCTTAGCTGTCCATTTTTGTAAGATAAGTTTACGGGCTAAGTAGAGAGATCTAGTCCACATTATATGCATATTTACAGGTAAAGTTCCATCTGGAATTATTCCCAATAGAGACAATTGAGGAGTATCTATTATTTGTGTTCGCGAAATCATATTTAGGGTCATAAAAACTTTTTCTCAATATCTACAAAGTTTGGGACATCGCCAAAGCCTATGGATAAGAGAGCCATTCAAAACTAAGCATCGTGGACATAAAGGTGAAGCGTTTTTTCCCCACACAAACAATTTTTGTGGGGTATAGTGGGTTCTATGTAAAATGAAAAGCTGAGTCAATTGCTGAGATGGTGAAATAGATACCTCAGGAAGGATCTCCATGGCACGGGTCCATTTATCTTCATTAAGATCTATCAGATCACTTTGCCAGCGAATAAAACTCTTAACCTGTCCGTCTGCCTTGACTGTATTTAATAGGATGTGGTAGAGATCCCCTATTAATCCCCGTTTAGTAAGTCTAACTGAAGTTGCTTTCAGTAATATTTCTGATGGATTATATTGAAATTGGAATGTTGAAGCTTGGCTTTGTAGAGCGTGGCGAATCTGAAGATACTGATAGAAGTTAGAATTTGATAATTGGAAACGATCTTTCAATACACTAAAAGGCAATAAAATATCCCCCTCAAATATCTGGTAAAGGGATTTTATCCCAGCCCTTTTCCATTCTAAAAATTCTGGTATTTTATTTATCTCGGGTAAACAAAAATTCTCCCATATTGGCATATGTCTTGTATATCCCTTATGCTGCATAGTAATGCGTATTGTCTCCCACAGTTTATGGATTAGATGAAAAGTTGGAAATTTTCTCTTCTCATAAAATCTGTGGGAGAATATTCGCTGAACTAATGGTAAAGGTGTAAACTGAGTCATTATTATATTCTGTATAGGATCTTGATCATCTATCTCCTCCCAACCACACCAGTGTTGAAGTTGTGCTGCGAAAAAGTAGAGTCTAGAGTTAGGGACCCCTATTCCACCTCTATCTTGTGTCTGTTGTAGGGTTTCAAGTTTAATTCTTGGTTTACCAGGTTTCAAAATAAGGTCTCTAAAAGTAGAATCTAATGTCCTGAATAATTTTGATGTCAACCAGACTGGAGAGTCATGTAATAGGAATAGCAATTGGGGGAGCCACACCATCTTCACCAGATTTGCTCTCCCTATCATAGTTAATGGAAATTTGCTCCAGGTTTTACTTTGTTGCCTGAATTTACCTAGGAGAGGTAATACATTCCTAACTATATAATCCTTAACGTTTGAGGTAGTTGTTACCCCCAAGTACTTAAATGACGTAACATACTTAATCTGGTGATTCTGGTATGGAGGCCCCAACTGTATCGGGTTCATCGGATCAATTGGCATTATTACTGATTTATCCCAATTAATATTAAATCCCGAGAATGTACCAAAATGATCAATAAGTGAGATAACTTTAGACATAGAATAATGTGTATTCCCCAAAGAAACTAGAAGGTCATCGGCAAAGAGTGCTATTTTTTCTTCGCTCACACCTCTCTGGAATCCCACAATGTCTGAATTTTCCAGAATAGCCTCCGCCAGGGTTCCACAGCCAGTGCAAAAAGGAGAGGAGATAGGGGAGAACCCTGTCTTGTTCCTCTCTTCAAAAAGAAAGGTAATGAAGTTTTTTTTTTTTGCCACTTCAGCCAAGTACAATTCGTGGGAAAATGTTGTATCAACTTTCCAGTCAACCTTGTCCCTCTATACTTTCACATCATTGTGGCTTTTTCTTATTACACCTAATCTTTATTTACCAAACAATATAAAATGTAAGAAGTAATTTTTCCCTCAGCTCTTCCTAGGGCCTATTGAGTGCCTAGCTTAAATGTAGATTTTTATGAATTTTTATCCACTTTTGTGTTTCAATATTTTTATTGTTTTTATTAAAGCGAGTTGTCTGCATCTTCCTCCCTCACCTCCGCCAGCTGGTTTGATGTTTTGAACCTAACCCAATCTCTCCATGTCTCCTCGTAATCCTCCATCTCCAACCCTTCACTGTATCTTAGGTATTCCATACAGTAAATTTCCTCTATTTTGTCGAACCACTCCCGCAGTGAAGGCCTCCTAGTGTCCCGCCAGTGTCTAGGAATGAGACTCTTAGCTGCATTGAGGAGGTGTGGTAGCAGTATTCTCCGGTAACGCTTGGAGGAGACGTTGCTGCCATGGTGCAGGCATACCCAAGGGTCGTCTGGTACATTCTGGTTGGTAATCAAATATATGGTCTTCCTTATCTCCTCCCAAAATTTTTTCAGTACTGGACACGTCCACCAGACATGTAGCATTGTCCCCACTTCCCCACATCCCCTCCAGCAGTACTGTGAGGTCCCATCCTGGATCTTATGCGCCAGGTCCGGGGTGAAATACATTCTGGCCAAAATTCTAAAGTTCATTTCCGCTATCTTATAGTTTCCTGATGTAGCGTTTACTCTACTCAGGACCCTCCTCGCCTCCTTTTCACTAATCTTGTTACCTATCTCCTCCTCCCATTTCCGAAGAAATCCTGGGCGCTCAACCTCCCCCATTCCTACCAAGGTTCTATAGATCCTGGACATTCCTCCTCTCCTATTTTTTTTTATGCAAGCTTTTTCGAGGGGGTATAGATCTTCTATCAGCCTGATTGGCTGCGGGAGGAATTCTACAAAATGCTTCAGTTGCCTGTATTTCCAATTATCCAAAACAAACCAATTTTCTTTTGCCTTAAGTTCCTGGTAGGTACACAACGTTCCCTGACTGGTAATATCTTTAAGCTGTACTTCGTCACTCAGAATCCATCTTCCAGCTATGTCCTCCCTCCCCGGGGGAAAATAATCCGTACCCTTAATTGGGACTAATGGCGAGTTGTATCTCCACTTCTCTTTAGTGAATATTGTGTCCCAAGTGTTCAAGACATGTTTCGTAATGTCAAATACTTTTGTGCTCATATTTCTAAATTGTGGTGGTATCCAGACATTTTTCCCTAAATCTACCCCACTCCTTGTGCTCTCTATTCTCACCCATTGTTTATCTTTATTATTGTTGATCCATTCCGGGATACGTGATAGTATTATTGCTGTGTAATATCTTTTAATATCTGGTGCCCCCCAGCCCCCCCTCCTTCTGGCGTTCACCAATTGTGCATACTTTACTCGTGGCTTCTTCCCCCTCCAAATAAATCTTAAAAATAATGTGTGTATTTTATTCAAAAAACTTTGTGAGATTGCTATTGGAAGCATTTGAATTTTGTATGTGATTTTGGGGAGAATTGACATTTTGATTAAGTTTATTCTGCCTCCCCAAGATAGTCGGTTCCGTGGGAATCTATTTAGCTCAGCCCTAATCTCATTGAGGAGGGTCATAAAGTTGGCTTGGAACAATGTCTCTTTGGTTGATGATATTTTAACCCCCAAGTAGCTCAGTTCTTTTATCCCCCACTTAAATGGCAAACTCTTTTGGTAGGCCTTATCCCCTTCCTTATCTTTTACCACTTCCATTACTTCCGACTTGGTCGTATTTACCCGAAAATTAGATATTTGGCTATAGTTTCTAAGGGTCTCTAGCAAGTTGGGGAGTGTTATCCTCGGACGGGTGACATATAGCAGGACATCATCAGCGAATGCTGCGATTTTGAACTCATCTTCCCCGATTCTTACTCCACTAATATCGGGGTTAGATCTTATCTTAGCCAACAACGGCTCCAGTGTCAACACGAACAACAGCGGGGAAAGCGGGCATCCCTGCCTGGTACCATTCCGCAGCGCGATGGGTCCGGACAGGGTGCCACTGATTTTCACTCTGGCGGTGGGGTTGGTATACAGGGCCTTAATCCATCCAATCATTTTATTCCCCAAGCCGATCTCTTCCAGGGTATTCCACATGAAGCCCCAGTCTACCCTGTCGAATGCTTTTTCCGCATCCATCGACAGGAGTAGACCTGGGGCTCCCCTGTCCCTCATCATCTGGGTCAGCATTAATGTTTTAATGCTGTTGTCCCTCCCCTCCCTCCCGGGTACGAATCCTACCTGGTCAGAGTGGATCACTTCTTTTATAACCTTTTTAAGTCTTTCTGCAAGAATCTTTGCGTAGATCTTCGTATCTACGTTCAGGAGTGAGATGGGTCTATAGCTGGAGCACAAGGTGCCATCCTTTCCCTCCTTTTTTATAACAGTAATGTGCGCTTCTAGGGCTTCCTTTCGCATTTCCCAGCTTTCCCCTATCCCATTAATATAAGAGCACAGTATGAGGAGCAGTGGCTCCTGTAGCTTTTTGTAGTAGAGGGCGGTCAACCCATCGGGCCCTGGGCTTTTCCCGTTTGGAATATCCTGGATGGCTTTCCTTAGTTCCTGTAGGGTCACCAGGGCATCTAGTATGTTACTGTCTTCTTCTGTGATCTTTTTTAAGTTTGCCTCCCTTAGGAACACTTTGCTAGCCTCATGCTTATGTTTATCCCTTTCCCGAGAGTCGTCCGCGTTAATTGCGTACAATGACCTGTAAAATGCTTGAAAGGCATTAGCTATATCTCGCGTTCTTAATCTAACCCGAACTGGTCCTAATTCTTTCAATGTATTGGCTCGCTTTCTTCTTTCTTAAGGCACTTGCTAAGAGTCTACCGGGTTTGTTTCCATTAAGATATCTCTCTTTTTTAACCAAAAAATAAGTTTTGCGTGTCTCCTGTTCCAGGGAGGTCCTCAGCTCTTCCCTCCTTCTAAGTAGTCTTGCCCATATCTCCCTCCCTCCTGATGCTTTATGTTGTTGTTCCAGTTCTTGTATCTCCTTGATCAGGGCTATCTTGTGATTCTTTGCTCTCTTATTTTTTTCCCCCCCGATCATCAGAAGGATACCCCTTATGTAGGTTTTATGGGCTTCCCAAATTGTTGCCTCATTTACCTCCCCGGGGGTATTGGTTTTAAAGAACCACTCCAGCTCTACTTTTATTCTCCTTAAAGTATCTTTGTCGGCTAACAAATCCTCGTTCAATCTCCACCCCGTACTCTGCCTATCAGCTTCTCCTAACTTTATATGCAAGATCACGGGTGAATGATCCGAGAATGTCATATTACCAATGGCAACACCCGTGATCTCCTCCAGCAGCCTATGCTCCACCAAGAAGAAATCAAGTCTTGAGTATGTTTCGTGCACGGGGGAGAAGTAAGTGTAGTCCCTTGCTTCACCTTGCTGTATCCTCCAGACATCTACTAGCTGGAGTTGGTGCATCTTTTTTTTTAGTTTCTCGGCCCACACTCCTCCCCTCCCCCGCGCACAAGATGAACAATCTCTCTCCGGGTCCAGACACAGGTTGAAATCTCCTCCCACTATGGCTTTCCCCGACCTAAATATCCCAAATTTAGTCAGTATGCTCGTTACGTATCTGTGAGTATTTTTATTTGGCCCATAGATGTTTGCCAGGGAACAGTTCCAACCATTAATTTTTCCTTTAAGGAAGAGAAACCTCCCCTCCGGGTCAGACAGCCTCTCCTCTAATTCAAATCTAGTTCCCTTGGCAAACCCTATGGCCACTCCTCTTGCGCCCCTGATTGGAGTGTCGCTGTAGTACCACCTTGGAAAATCTCTAGAATAGATTTTTTGGTTTCTATTGGCGCTGAGATGTGTCTCCTGAAGCATTGCTACCTCGGCCTTTAGGTACTTCAATTCCTCTAGGATATTGGCTCGCTTTACACAGGCATTTAAACCCCTTACGTTATAAGAGATAACTTTTAAGCTAGCTGTCATTGCGCTCTGTTTTTTGCGTTCTGTTTCCTGACCGACAGGCTCCTGACGTATCTGGCTCTGTTGGGCTCTCTCGTGTCCCCCCACCCCCTCCCTCCACCCCCCGCCCCCCCTCCCCCCCACTCCCTTCCCCTAATTTTTGGGGTGCAACAGGTCTTAGCTCGACCTAAAAAATAACCGTGGCCCCCCTCCACCTCCTGGCACCCCGGTCGTCCCCCAGAGGTTGAGCTCGGAGCGGGATAAGATCGATACTGCAAGTTTTTCATTGCTTGTGAGATAGCTGTCAGTCCCGGAAATCCCCCCCTCGTACCTCCCGCCTCCCTCGTACCGATCCCCCCCCTCAGCCCCCTCCCCACCGACTCCATGGCCTATTGAGACATCATTAATTAGGTTACACAAAGGTCCACGAGTAAACTTCATTGAGTCCACAGTACCCATTGCTCTTTTTTTTTGTTTTTGTTTCCCTCATTATTGACCCTAGTGATTGATTTAAATTTTAGGTTTACCGCAGATCAGTTACGGGTTGCCTACAAGCCTCCAGCTAGGTGTTTCCCCTGTTGGTTCCTGGATAGTGTCCCTCTCCCACCAGCCTGGGATTTCCACCAGGGGTATCTCTAGACGCTCACAAAATTTTTGTGTATCTTCCGGGAATCTGAGCACGGCCTTTCGGCCTTCTTTATGTCCAATTAGGCAAGCAGGGAAGCCCCAGGAGTATTGGACTCCATGCGATTTTAAAGTTGCTAGGAGGGGTTTTTGAATTCTTCTCCTATTAAGGGTCGCCGCTGTGAGGTCTTGGAAGATGTGAAGATTTGTTTCTCCATATTTGGGCTGGCGATTCTTCTTCAGGTTAGAGGTTATCTGTTCTTTATCCGCGAAGTTGTGAAATCGCACGATGATGTCTCGTGGTGCATCTCCCCTGATTTCTGGTGGTTTTCTCATTCTGTGCACTCTGTCCAATTTGAGCTTTCTGCCGGCTTCTGCTGGGTCCATCAGATCTCTGAAGATTTCTTCCATTTTGAGTTGCAAGTCCTCTGTTCCTTCTTGCGATTCTGGGAGACCTCTAAACCGGAGGTTTTTTCTTCTACTGCGGTTCTCCTGGTCTTCCAAGGCGTATTTGATGTTTCTATGTTCCACCTGCATCGCTTCCATCTTGTGTTTTAGATTTTGGATTTCAACTCCATGTTTGTCGACTGAAGATTCAACCTCCTCCACTCTTTTGAGGATGTGTCCCATATTTTCACGTACCGTGCTGAACTCTTCTTTGATTGAAATCTCCAACCTTGCGAACATCTCTGCGATTTCCTCCTTGGTGGGAAGTGTTCTGTCATACTGAGTTTCAACTAGCGATTCGGCTTCAATGTTGCTTCCTTGGTATCTTACATCCCCTTCAGTCGTTTGCCTTCTTGACCCCACTTTACCTGAGCGTTCTGGTGTCCACCATCATTTACCATATATCTCCTGATTGTGCCTGGGCTTGCACTTATCCTGGGTGGGTTCACTGTGGTCCCTCTCGTCGACTTTCCTCTCATTTCTCTTTTTGTTTCGGCCCCTCAAAGAGCGGGCCAGTAGTATGTTCAGTATAGACGGACCACCAACAGGGGGGTCTCAGAGAGTGGTGTTGGCGTGTGGTTGGTTGACGGTTTTTATTTACGTTTTCTCCCTTATTTACCCAGATATATTCTGAGTCTATTAGGTATTTTCTCCCTGCCTTGTGCAGTTCTTTCACTCCAGTCTGGGCTCTCGATCTGGGATTTATGCTGCTCAGCTGGTTGCCCTTCACTCTCGCACAATCCCAGGCCTCCCAGGCCCAGAGGAGCAAACACCACTTCCTTCCCTCCAGGTACCAGCAACGGCAAGGAGGATCAAAAGCCACTTATATTTTGTTGCGTCCCTTCACTTTTTACCTCCCTCCGGCTTTTACCTCTACCCGCCCCTCTACCCACACACACCCCACTGCCGAATGTGTCTTCATATACACCTAATAGAGATTACTGCAGGAGGGGTATAGGGGTAATGAGCAATCAGTCATTCATTTGGTATTACAGGTGAGATATCAACTATAAATAGTACTCCATAGAATCCTGGAAAGGGGGTATATCTATGCAGTTCGCTCTTGAATAGGGGTTTAAGTAGAAAGTCACTTACCCTCCTTGTTGGAAAGAAAGGGAACTTTGCAGGATCTTACCCACCAGGCTTGCTGTTTTTACTTGCTGTTTTGCTGTTACCTCCTTATCCTTTTGCGGTTTCCTAGTATCTCCTGGGTGCTTCCACAACTTCCCAATCTCGCCTTCACGATGCTGTCATTCATGGGTGTTCAGCCCCTACAGCGCTGGCCTCGGCAACGGTTCCTTCTTGTGGAGTTTCCCCCCTGGTGGTCCACTGATCTCTGCGTCGAGCGATGGTGCGGCGAATCCGAGCGTGTTCCCGGCCACTCGCTGTTCCTGTCTGCTGCTGCTCGGGATCACCGCTCTCCCCACCCACCCCCTTGCTGTTGCTGTCAGAGCCGGAGAGGGGTCTCGGGTGAAGCGGAGGAGTGAGAGCCGCGTACGCTGCACAGCTCTCCGGGACAAGGGGAGCGGGAGGACAGAGAACTAACTTTCAATCTGTGGGCCCCTGGTGCGCATCACGGCTGGAGGGACGCCAAGCCTCTAGCTCACAGCTCTAGCAGTCCGACCTCGCCCACATCCGGCAAAGGTAATGAAGTTGAACCATTAATCTGTACTCTTGCACTCGGGGAATTATATAACAATTGTATCCACGTAATGAATTTTGGTCCTATTCCAAAATTTTTTAGGGAAGCCCATAGATAATTCCACTCGATACTATCGAATGCCTTGGAGGCGTCCAACGATATAATAGCTCTATTTCCAGAATTATCTATGGGTACCTGTAAGTTTAAGAATAGACGTCTAATATTATTGGCTACTGATCTATTTGGAATAAAACCTGATTGATCATGGTGTATTAATTTATCAATATACTTTAAGAGTCTAGTTGCCATTATCTTTGCCAAGAGTTTAACGTCAGATGTTAACAGGGATATAGTGCGATACGCATCAGGCTTTGTTTGTTCTTTACCTGGTTTCAAAATAGAGATAATCACAGCCTCTTTCATCGAGGGGGTAAAGATCCCACCTTGTAGGCATTAGGAGATCAGGTAGTAATACCTCTCCATATATTTTATAAATTTCTCCTGGAAGGCCATCTGACCCAGGAGATTTATTATTAGCTAAATTAGTCACTGCAACCCTCAGTTCATCTAGTGTTATTGGTTCCTCCAATATCTCCCTATCATCATCTGTCAACCTTGGCAAATCAATGGACCCAAAGAACTTTTTCATCTCCTCCTCCTGATCTCTTGTCCTACTTGTATATAGCTTCTGATAGAAAGTCCAGAACACTACTAGGATCTCTATGGTATTGTTGGTCTTCCCAAATTCAGAAATATGAATTTCCGAAATAAGAGATGTTGGTCGCTGTACCTTTTATAATAGAGGCCAGTATACGTCCTGTTCCTTCTCCCTCCTCAAAATAAGGTTGCTGCAAAAAAAACCTTTTATTCTCTGCTTTTTTTATGGCTACTTGTGCATATTTTTTTTGACTATTTATCCATTGTGTATAAGTACTTTTATTAGGATTAGATATATATAATGCTTCAGCTTTTAACATACTATCGGCAAGATTTTTTTCCCAAGCTTTAAATTGTTTCTTTTTTTTTAAATTTGTGAAATAAAAAGGCCTCTAAGGTAAGCTTTCTGTGCATCCCAGTATGTTAAGGGCGATACAGTCGATTTATTCATCTCTTGGAATGTAATAAGTTCTAATTTAATTTCATCTGGAGGAAAGAGTGAAATCCAATATGGATTCACCTTCCACAGTCTATTCCCCACCTTAATCCTAAATGAAAAGGATAGTATCATAGGTGAATGGTCGGATATACCTCTGGCCTCAAATTTAATTTCACTAAGAAATGGTAGTAGGGAGTCAGACCCCAATGCTAGGTCTATTCTAGGGTATTATATGTACTCGAAAAACATGAAAATTGTCTACTGGTTGGATTTCGCAATCTCCAAAGGTCAAGTAGTCCCATTTCTGCTATGTATTTGGCAAAGGCCATAGTCCCCTGTGGATATCGTTTATCCGATAAGGAAAATGTATCCATTGATGGATCCATATAATTGTTGAAATCACCAGTTATCATACATAATCTATCTGGTTTATCGGATACAAATACAATAAATTCCTTCAAAATTTCAGGAGAATATGGTGGTGGAATATAAATATTTGCCAATACACATCTTTGTCCAGACAATACTGTTATATTCTTAATATCTAAATTTTAATTGGCTTTATTAAAAAGAATATGCATTTTCCATAATTGTGTGAATGATAGGACTTTGAGCTAGTGATATCCAGATGGCGACTCATTGACTAAGACTGCAGGTCAGGAACCTGTCAGAATTTGATGGATTTTGTAAATAATATATGTATGGGTTGAAAATCTTCCTATGTAACCGATACTTTGTTTGATATATGCGTTTATGTTTTAAATGGTCTGATGTATAGTCTGAATGTCTATCTCACACATATCTGGTTTCATGTTTAAAAGGTTTGGTAAAGTAGGCCAGATGTTGCTCTCTGTTAACCCCCACTCTTAGGAAGGAGGAGAAAGGGGAGTGTATGGGAGGGATTTGTGTTTGGGCGCGAATTTGAAAGACTGAGTTCATATAATCACAAGGGTTTCAGTCTTCTGCCTCTTTGCTTACATCTTCCTCTTCAAGACACAGCTCTCCTATGCACACAGAATTCCTTCCAGGACACAAGAAGTTAATCGGCCATCTTTGAAGAGCTTATACAAAGGAAGCACATTGTCTAATGATTTTAAGAACTCTTTTCAGATCTTTAAAACAAATGAACTATATTTGAACACTTTTTGCATATATGAAACAACACTAATTCTGAATATGAATGTACTATTTTTGTAAGTATTTTCCAAGTTTATGTGTGTACAATAAAACACACAGTTTGATTTAAGCTGACTCAAGCAGAAATAATTCCAAAATTCGTCTCACGAGAAAACATCATTATTGAAGGCTTTTTATACAATATTAAGCCATTTATTTAATTGGCGGACGCCAGCCAGTTTCAATCTTTAGAAGTTTTTGCCACGTTCTTCCGTTGATCAGAGGGGAAACGTGACGAACAGAATTAATTTCGCAATTATTGAAAGAACCTAGAAGAATCGCTAGATTGATGTTTTTGATGTTTGATTGCGTGAAGACCAGAGTATTTTGGATCAGAAGTCTTGACAGACGGTTTAATTAGAGTCCAGCGGAAAAGTTTTATATTCGGTGAGTACCAAAATATGGAATTTATAAATGTTATAGCTGACGAAAGTAATTTAGAATTTGAAGGTTTAGCCAGTTATATTTCAGACACTAAGTTATGGCAATCAATGTATAATCAATGCCTACAGGCAAATAAAGAAATTGAGAAGAATAGATTTTCATTAGCTAAATCGAAGAAAAAATTAAGCAATGTGATGAAATTAGTTACTGTCTTCAAAGCAATGGTTTTTGATATGCCAGGAAAACAAAGGCAAAGTGTAACAGAAATTGCACAAACACAGGAGAATTTACATATTGAACAATTAATGATTGAAAAAGATGCATTAGAACATAAAATGACGAGCGCAGGTGATGGGCGTGTGACGTCTGCACGGGGGAGGAGCCCAGCGTCAGCTCTGGCGGAGGTGCAGAGACAGAGCGTCCGGATGTCTCGTGGGGTGAGAGACCACAGAGACGCGGACCGGTGGTACAACTGTCCTCTGGACTAGACCGCTTCGCCTCCCGTTCCCCCCCCCTCACCGCGGACGTGGTAGCAGGAGGCTTTGCCTGGCGGGACCCCCCGAGCGGAGGAGCAGCGGCCGGGATCGGAGCCACTAAACCGCACTGTCGGCGGTTGAAGCCTCACTGCAAAGGGACTAGAGGCAGGGAGCCCCAGTCCGACGTCAGCAGCAGGTTTTCTCTATGCTTATTTTTTTCTTTTCTCTCTATCACCGGTTTGGAAAGGAACGATCCCTCTGCCTAAATTCATGTTGCACCTACCCCAGACTGAAAGTATACTGACAAAAGAAGAAAGGTATGAGAAGATGTAAAACTGTATAATACAGCCTCAGTTACCCATATTTCAAACTAGTAGCACAAAGTCTGAAAATTGAAGTTGAAGTTGTTTGAACTCTGAACTGTGTTCTCTGTGATCAAAAGAGTGGGGCTATATGATGGGAAGTGAGGAAAGGAGGAAGACACATGACCTTTTCAATACAGGCGTGCATTGACAATTTCTTTCCCAGGGCAGTAAAAAGTCGGCCAAAGCCAAGCTTTCCATATATTTCTTCCCCCCTCGATATACTGCTGTGAATACTGCTAGAATAAGGTCCCATTGAACTATATGAACTGGAGGGGGAAAGGGGAGGAGTGGGCAGGGCAGAAGGAGGAGGAGGGAGGAAGAAAGGAAGGTAAAGGGAGACATCCCCACCCGCCCCCCCCCGTGCCCAGATTACCCTGCCGCCTGGCCCCACAGGGAAGTTACAACAGTAGGATAAACCAAGTCCCGGGGACGGAGACCCGGCCCAAAGCAATCAGCCCCTAACAATTGGTAGCTGAAAACGACAGGCAAAGGAGAAAGCATGAGAGGCCGTACAACACGAACAACTGAACCCCAGAGTGCCAGAGAGAGTCTCAACACCAGTACCATTCAAAAATACTTAAAAGAAGTAAGCGCCAAAAGCCCAGGTATGGAGGCAAAACAACCAGGGGCAAAGGACAGAAAGAAAGACCAACAGAAGCAAAAAGGGGGTCAGGGGGACAAGGCCTGTGAAGAACTGGACTTTGAGGGAGCATCTGCCTGGAGTTCTGCGGAAGAACATAGGATATTGGCGCTAGTACCAAGTAAAACAGAACTAGCAGAAATGTTCACCAAGCTAGAAAATGTGATAAAATCTGAAATTTCAAACGTTCGAGCAGATATGGGGCACCTCCTTCGTCGGGTGGAAGAGGTAGAGGAAGTTTCAGCGCTTCAAACTAAAGAAATCTCCGAATTAAAGGATCAAGTCTGCAAACTGCGGAAGGAAAACTGCGACATGGTGTTCCAGCTGGAGGAACAGGAAAACCAAAGCCGGCGACAAAACCTACGCATTAGGTCCATCCCGGAGCAACAAAAGGAGGACCTATGGGAAAAGATGAGGAAAATCTTCAACCCAATCATGGGAAAGCGAGAAGAAGAGCCCATATTGATAGACAGAGTGCACAGAATAAGAAGGCCCCCCCATATAAAGCTAGATACTCCAAGGGACGTGATTGTTAAATTTCATCAATACGAAGACAAGGAAAGAATATGGAAGAAATTAAAGGGGGCCCCTCCCATAACGTTTGAAGGCCAGGAGCTACAGATATTCTCGGACTTATCTGCAGGAACCCTCGCTCGTAGAAGACAGATGAGGCCAATTCTGGACCAGCTAAGGAAATATAATTACAAATATAGTTGGGGGTTTGCAACATCCCTGATTGTCTTAAAGGATGGTAGATCAAGCAGGATGAGATACTTGGAAGAAGCTCAGGACTTCTGCGACAGTCTGGGTATCCCCATCCCAGATTTGTCGCTGGCCAGACTGATTGAGAGACCTTGAGGGTAGAATGTCTTGACCTGACTGGGGGGGGGGGGCGGGGCGGTCAGTGGAGGGGAACCCTTTTTTTTTTTTTCTCTCCTCTTCCCTTGCTGACCCGCCTCCCCTCCCCTCTAGGGGGGTTGGGGGCTTTTTTCTCTGTGGTGATGGGTGGCTGTGGGTCAAAGGTTGTGGGTTGGGGGGGGGATGATGTTCACTGTCGCTGATTAATATCTCTGCTGGGGGTGGGGGGGGCGGAGGGGGGAGGCGGAAAACTAGAGGCGGGTCCACTGGATCATTAGACATTAGAGATAAGCCACACCTCATACATTCTCCCTTGGTGGGGCGGAGTGCAGAAGCTAGATTGGAATGGGAGAAGTTCCAAGTCGGGGGACTCAGGGTGGAAATTTCACCATTGGTGGGGGGGAGGGTTAGTGGGCGGGATGGGGGGGTGGGAGGTAGTTAAGGGGGGGGAGGTAAGGGGGGTGGGAGGGGTACTTCAGGACGTGCTCGGAGAAGTTGGAGACATGACTGTAGATCGGGCCTATTGAAATGCTGGAGCTTAGACTTATCTCGTACAACGTGAAAGGGCTAAATTCACCTAGTAAAAGACACAAAATCTTAAGAGAACTGGAACAGCTGAGGGGAGACTTAATCTTTCTACAAGAGACACATTTGACTCTTGACACCAGAGTGAGGCTCTTCTCCGCTAGGTTCCCCCAGTGGTTCTATGGAGACACTCCCGACAGGGGGTCGAGGGGAGTCGCTATCGGACTTTCAAAGGCCACAAACTTCTCCCTAAGGGAAAGAATGGTAGACCCTGAAGGTCGTTTCATTTTTTTAAAAGGCAAACTGGGACCCAAATTGATTACCCTAGCAAATGTATATTGTCCCAACAAGAAGCCCACGGTTTTTTTGGGTCAGATACTGAATAAATTGTCAGGGTTTGGAGAGGGGGAAGTGATCTTGTGGGGGGACTTAAACTTTTACTTAGATCCAGAGCTGGATGGTACGTCCCGTGCCCAGGGGACAGGGAAGGTGTCTCTCAGGGCTATCAGGCGCAAGTTATATCAAAGTCATTTAATAGATGTCTGGAGGCTCCAACACCCTAATGAGAGAGATTACACCTTCTTCTCCCCTGTGCACGGGACCTACTCCAGACTGGACTATTTTTTAGTAGACCATGGTTTGCTGGATTGGGTTATAGAAACAAAAATAGAAGTAACGACTCTGTCCGATCACTCCCCGATCATGATGCGGATCAAAATACCAGATGCGCAAGGGCGTTTCGGCTCATGGAAACTGAATGAGGATCTATTGAGGGATCCTGAAATAGTGGAGAGATTACAGGACGAGGTAGAATTCTTTCAAAACAAACGACACGGGGGATGTACCACCTATACTATGGGATACACACAAAGCCTACATCAGGGGCATCTTGATATCAATAGGCGCAGGTCTGAAAAAAAAGAAAAGAGAAGAAAGAGAAAAGTTGTTAGGGGAAATTTATTCCCTGGAACAAGCACACAAAAAAACAATGGGCCAGGACCTAGACGGTTACCATTTACTGGTCGCCAAGAGGGAGGAGTTAAGAGACGTGATGGACCTAGAGGCCAAGAAAGCTATAAATGCTATAACTAGGAACAACTACTTCTGGGCCAATAAGTCTAGCAAACATTTGGCCAGGATTATCAGGAAGAAGAGAAGTAGAAACTATGTAGAGAAAATACTCAGCAAAGTAGGAGCAGTGAGTGCGACCAGTAACGCCATAGCAGAAGAATTCAAAAAGTTTTATGGGGACCTGTACTCGATAGGGCAACGGGGGTTAGGCGATACTGCTCGACTAGATAAGAGCAAGGAATTTCTGAAGGAAGTAGGACTAGAGGGCCTGACAGCTGAGGAGAGTGACCTACTGGACAAACCCTTGGAAGAAGAAGAAATTCTGGTAGCGTTAAGGGAATCTCCGAAAGGGAAAAGTCCAGGCCCGGACGGCTTCACCTCTCTCTACTTAAAAAAAATGAAACATATCCTGGTCCCGAGGCTATGCCGATTTTGGAATGATCTCGGTTCAGGATGCGAAATGTCAAGGGAAGCTTTAACCGCCACAATTACCCTAATTCAGAAGGAGGGGAAAGACTCTAGGCTGTGTTCTAGTTATAGACCAATCTCCCTTCTGAATGCAGATGTTAAGCTATACGCAAAAGTTTTAGCGAATAGGCTTAAAGAGAAAATGACAAATTTAGTACACCCGGATCAGGTGGGTTTTGTCAATGGGAGACAGTGTAGGGACAATGGGGTTCGGGCGGTGTTATTATCGGAAGTATGTAAACAAGGGGGACCCCCAGCTCTATTCCTGTCAATTGATGCTGAAAAAGCTTTTGACAGGGTAGACTGGGGGTTCATGATCAACACTCTGGAGGCCATGGGCTTCGGGCAGAGGTTTGTCTCCTGGGTCAGGGTTCTATATAGCAACCCGGCAGGGATGGTGAGAGTTAATGGGGTGACATCAAAGCCCTTCAGGATGTTTAACGGAACAAGGCAGGGTTGCCCTCTCTCCCCCCTCCTGTTTGTTCTGACCCTCGAGCCGCTGTTGTCCGCCATTCGGAACAACTCGGACTGCAGCGGCATAAGGGTTGGAACGGAGGAGCATAAACTAGCGGCTTATGCCGACGACGTAGTGTTCTTCATAACAAACCCTAGAATAACTCTCCCCAATATATTGCAGATTATCAGAAAATATGGAGAAGTTTCGAATTTTAAAATAAACTCCAGCAAATCTGAATGCCTGAATATTAACATTAGTAAGCAAGAAAAAAAACATTTGGCCGCTGTCTTCCCCTTCCCTTGGAAGGAGGAGATGGAATATCTGGGGATTAAATTAGCCAATACCTTTAATAGATTATTCATAAAAAACTTCATTCCTATGTTAGATGACACCAGGCGAGAAATGAGAAGACTTCAGGCCAGACCCTTATCGTGGTTTGGGCGAGTCAACGCGATAAAAATGAGTTTAATGCCTAGGATCCTGTTCAAATTCCAGATGCTGCCCATTCCTTTACCTGGATATTATTTAAAAAAACCCTCAGGAAGCTTATAAGCGAGGCTGTTTGGGGGGGCAAAAAACCACGCATCGCCTATACAGTATTAAGTAGGGGGAAGAAAAAAGGCGGTGTTGCCTTACCAGACTTTAATAGATATTACAGTGCAGTGGTGTTGTCCAGGATCACAGAATGGAATAAAAAAGACACGGACAAACGCTGGGTTCACATTGAGCACTTTTTGAGCAACATGAATTTAGGACAGGCACTCTGGAACCCTCCAAAATTTAGAACACTGAGCACCCACACATCTTTATTAACGCTTAACACTCTTAAACACTGGGATGGGATACACTATAAGAATAAATTGTCATACAACTCACCACTGATACACATGAAAGATAACGTTTTTTTTGAACCAGGGAGGAGGGAGGTGGGAGGGAATTGGTTGAAGGGTGACACTGTACAATTGAAACACTTTCTAAATAAGGGGCAAATACGCACTTTCTCCGAATTAAGTATAGAACCCCACCTGTGGGTAATGAATAGATGGAGGTACCTCCAGCTCTCCCATTTTGTTGAAAGACTCCCGAAACCTCTCAGGAGCATGGAGGAGCTCAGACCGTTCGAGCAGCTCTGTGTAAAAGAACAAGCAGGAAGGGTAATAACGCAAATATACAAGATTTTGGGAACCACGGAGGAACTGGAGGTACCCCCTATATTAAAAAGTGGGAACTGGAACTGGGATCTCAATGTAGTGAAACTGTGATAGATAAGATCTTGAGGATGGTTCATTACGTAGCAGTCGACTCTAGAAGATCAGAAAGCCACTTTAAATGCCTTGCGAGATGGTATGCCACCCCAGATAGGGTTAGCAAAATGGATAGGACTAAATCAAACACTTGCTGGAGGGGTTGTTCTACCCCAGGAACTATGGCCCACATTTGGTGGGAGTGTCCTATTATAAAAATCTTCTGGAAAAAAATATTAAGTTTGATAAAAGTTATCACAGGGAAAGTAATAGCAGAGGACCCATGGGTTTGCCTTTTCCATGGGACCCTGGACCCGGTGAAGAACTATAAAACCTCCCTGATCCCTATTATGCTAGATGAGGCTAAAAGGCAGATATCAACGAATTGGCTAAACATCTCGAGCCCCTGCACTCGAGAATGGTTGTACAGCCTCAATGAAGTATACAACGTTGAGCGTTTAGATAAGGGAGGAGCTGAATCCGAAGAGGAGGAGCACTCAGGGAAATGGGCAGCCTGGATTAAGTTTAAAGGGACCTGGGATTATCTGAAGGAGATTGTAGGCCCAGCATAAATAGCATAATTACACAATTGTGTAAATACTATCTTCTCGATGAGCATGGGCCTGAGGGGAGGGGGGGGAAGGAGGGGATAATTGGTTATAAGAATTTAAAATGGTTATGTTTGAAGATTTATCCCCGAAGGGTAATGTATTGTTATTCATAAAAAATGATAAATAAAGAATTTAAAAAAAAAAAAAAGAACATAAAATGAATGCATTATTGGGATTGTTTAAAGAAAAAGAAAGATGTATTACTTTTTTAACTCAGAAAGAAATTGAACAAGAGAATGTTATAAGTTTGCTTAAAACACAATTATTGCAAGCTCAGTCTTCTGCACATGCTCAGTGTTTAGCTTATGAACACGTGACAAAGTCAGAGGCGAGGGATAATGATGCCGATTCTGGATTTGACACAGTGGAGTCATTTGAGGAGGTTAATATTTCCTCAGACAATGAAAGCGTGAAGTCTGTTGATTTGAATAATAGTAATATTCAACAGAAGTGTAAATTTTCATCGCCATATACTCAAAGAAAGGTATATGCAAAAAAACCAACTCTTAAATGTTTAGTTTGCAAAAGAGAGGGTCACGTAGCTAGGTTTTGTGTGATGGCTAATAATAACAATATACAAAAGAGGTTGTATTATCCGAAAACGATGCCAAGATGCTATGAAGTGTATTCTGTGCGATGGTGTAGTAATTTGAGTTATAGAGGCCATAATAATCAAACTAATTTCCCTTTTAAGACCCAAATGCAAAGATTGCAAACTGCAAATAGTCCATTAAGACAGGAAAAGGTATCACTATGTATCATATAACACTGTGAAAAACAATGTTAGCAGTCCTTAAATGAACTGCATGGATGGTAAGGATTTTCTGGTTATTGATTCTTTGCCATGGATAATAAGGTTATGATTTGAGGTTCAGAGATTTGTTTTTTATTTGATATATTTTTAGAATTCAAGGATAATCCTTTGGATTATTAATTTTTTATTAATTTTTCCCAGTTATGATTATGATTTTAATTTTTTATTTTTTGTTCAGATGGAACATTGAGAGGTTTAGTTCATCTGATAAGGGGGTAATTAACAGCTTTGTACTCAATTAGCAAAGGATGCAGATTTGTATGGAGAATTAGTGATTTTAACCTGAATATGGTCAAAATTATGTTGTGGAAAAAACAAATATAAGATTTTCCTTCGTTTTCAGAGGATTAAAAGTTGAATCAATCTTTTGAGTCCTCATCAGGTGATATAAGATCTAAATTTTGGTTAATGATAACTGGATCTAATATCATGGATTTTCTATATTTTAATGTACCACAACACCTACAGGTGGAATTCACTAAATTTAATTATGACAGTTTAGATCACATTGGTAAGCAAAAATTGCTTGAAATTCTTAAAGAGAAATTCTATTGGGACAAAATGGAAGAGACGGTAGACAGAGTAATTAATTATTGTCTAATCTGTGTACAAAGATATTTTAATTACTGACAGGATATGGATTAATCATGTTTTTCTAGTTTGGGGTATACTAGCAAACCTCAGTAGTGACAGAGGATTCCATT